>JAVIWC010000461.1:1211446-1817170 GCA_031894815.1 Creontiades dilutus | reverse complement strand
TCAAATTCAGAAATTTTTAATTTAACAGTTCAGCAGACTGTACTACTTCTTTCCGATAATCAGTCCAACAGCATTATTACGGTAGACCACGGAGATCAGTAATATTAGGGCACATCCGTCACGTAGGTAAAGCCGAAATTGCTGACACGAAAATTGCAAATTAAAACCTGCAGAATGATAAGAAATTAGCGAAAGGAAAACCGCAAAAATAGCAGGGCTAAACCACGTTTAATATTTTTTTAACTGTCAGCCGCAGGCTCTAAGCAGTAAGCATCCGGGCCCCCTGCCCCCTGGCGATGCGCTTAGCGCCGAATTTCATTGGTAATTTTCTTGAAATGCAGTCAAATCAGTGAACAGACATTACCGCGCGATTCATCGCAAAAAATCGTTTTGGCACACATGCATCTTGCATATGGCCATTTGTCCAAATGATCGCTTAATGGTGATCGGTCAAATAATGCATCTGAAAAACATGAGTCACTCTCAGTAACTAATGGTCTATTAATTCAACAATTACTGCGATCTCGTGTTATGTCCACATTGGAAGAAAAACAAGTGGATATCTCCGTTTGATGAATTATCTATTTGAATAGCGATCCAAAGAATGCTCAAGGTTTCAACGTTTCACACGAAGTTGACGTTTTTCTAGTTCGAGTAAATGGATTTTGTCGAGGTTCATCCATTTCGAAGTCAAGGTTCTCGTGTTAATCTGAGTTTAATTGATATTGAATGCGTTTTTAGCTCGTCCCTATTAAAATTGAACAATTTGTGAAAACTTGGATCTATACAGTGGAATCAACTCTTTTTTTTCAGAGAAAATCTACTTGCGAAATCTGAAGAAATTTTTCCTTGGGGGAAAAACAGTAGATCATAGATACGTCCATTGTTGGAGGTGTAATTAGAAAATTAAAATGATGAAATGAATAAAATGCACACAAGATAATTTATGAAAAATGTATTGGCATTAAACATTAAAGGAAACAATAGTCCAAATTTGGAAATATTAGCGGTAGCGTTAGTAATGCTCTTCAAGGGTTTATGGTAAGACAAAATTTAATATGCGATAAAATGGCTTGTTTCCATATGATCTATATATCGTATGAATATAGCATCAATGACTGTATTGTTTCGGGTTGTAGAGATAGCTGGGTCAATATTCAACTCTAGATGGTATGTTTCACGGATGAAATTTAAAAATTCTGCACCATTTGTTGTCTTCAAATTCACTTTGAGATCACCACGTAGAATTATTGGAATTGTGTTCAACTCAAGTAAATCAAGTACCTTTCTAAAAATAGAAAAACGACGGTTTATGTTATAGAAAACGCTGCAAATTCTTTCATTGGGGTTTATTATTTAATTGGCTTGCGTTCATGATTTGAATTTCTACTAAACTTTGGAGAGTGCGTGTTTCACAGGATAGGGCGATTATTGAATTTCAGGAGATGTACATGGAGCACGTGAATCTGTTCTCAACCAAAATATCTATTTGGATTGATCAGTTGATCATATTTGTGTGCCTCCTGCAATTCAATAATCGCTCTATCCTGTGAAACACGCACTCCAAAGCTTAGTAGAAATTCAAATCATGAACGCAAGCCATTGAATAATAAACCCCAGTGAAAGAATTTGCAGCGTTTTTTTATTGAACCTCAATACCCCCCCACAATAAAAACATCTATAATTTATCAAGTCCTTTGGCACTCGTATTGCGTTAAAACTTCCCCAAATTCAAATTTAAACGATGTAGCCAAAGGTAGACAGATGTAGAGGGGGCACACAAATATCATCAACTGATCAATCCAAATAGGTGTTTTGGATGAGAACCGATTTACGTGGTCTATGCATATCTCCTGAAATTCGATAATCGCTCTATCACCTGTAAAACACGCAAACTCCGAAGCTTAGTACAGATTCAAATCACGAACGCAAGCCAATTGAATAATAAACCCCAGTGAAAGAATACTTATTTACCCCAGTAATAATATTGAATAATAAACCCCAGTAATAATATTGAATAATATTTACCTATATATTATCAGAATGCTTCAACCCGTGTATCGGCTACTAACTACACTACAAGTATTCACATCGGCTATCACTCCAGTATCCACATTCACTACAACTCGACGCTATCGGCCGGACATCACTAGGTTACAAACAAACAATAATAAACGAAAAAACGCAAATGTTGGCACCATAAATCGGGCCATACATCGGGAATGGTTTGACCTACGGACGTGGGGAAGGGCTCATTCGATTCCTAATGGTATGTTCTTCAAATAGGAAAATATTTAGGCCGATTCGACTATTTTTGAGGTTTTCAGGGATTTTACAAAACTTTTACAGCCTTTAAAGGGCACTTTAAATTGAGTGAGGGAGCTGGCTCAAGAATTGGGGCGTCGTCGGACCAAGATGGATTTTTCCTGGAAATTTCAGATTTTTTGCTCCAGCCGTTTCAGAGATATCGTGCGTACGGCGTACGGCGGACGGACGGAAATTTTTTTATTGCAGATTCGGATTCTACACCCTTTGAAACGTAAACCATGAAATTTTCAGGGGGGTTAGAATTTTTTTTCCAGAGCGATTACAATGGTTTATTATTGAATAATAAACCAAAATTGGTCAGTGCACTAAACTGGATGGTACTTTTTGGCAGCTATTTGTAACGAGTGAAACTTGCAACCGCGTACTTCCGTTAGTGGCCACACTTTCTTCAACGCGTTCTGAACGGCTTTTTCAAAATCAGCAACACAAATGGCCGGTGTCAGAGAAATTTCGACTTCCTAGGCTTTGGAAAGGCGAAAGCGAATGCGTCAACGAAATGCTTGGCTTCACAATTGGATCGTCAAACACGAAAGAGCCCAAATCGCATTTGTGCAAATAGCTGCCAAAAAGTACCATCCTGTTTAGAGCATCAACCAATTTTTAATGTTTTGACTAATTCTGATATTTCCGGATTTTTTATATGAACACGACCGTTTTCACGCCTGCAAGATGAAGGGGACGGGGACGCTCATACATTTTGTCTACACGAAAACATCACGTTCACCTCCGACGGGGACGCTCATGGTATCACCCATGGGAAGCCACGAGCGAAATCGTCAGACCTAGTTCCGATCCTCTCTGGAGGACGGCTGGCGACGTCCAAGACACCCATCCCTTGTTTACTTTACTTACTTTACAACCATTCCATCACCTTACATGGTAGCAGAGCGTGGTTACGACCACTGGCCCTTGTAGTATGATGGGTAAAGTAAACAAGGGATAGGTGTCGTGGACGTCGCCAGCCGTCCTATAGAGAGGATCGGAACTAGATCTGACGATTTCGCTCGTGGCTTCCCATTGCCTCACGCCCCTGGGTTGGGAGTGTTTTGGATTCACGTGATATCGAGATCAGAGGTGAACTGTCTAACGACAGGATAGGTATACAACACTTGATAGGATTTTGGGGATAATCATTAAGCTATGAATATAGTGATGGAATGGTATAGTTGCCCCTTCCATTGAGCTGAATGTTTTTTGATGTTCCGCCACGCTCAGAGGATGATCCAGGCGCTTGAAGGCGGCTGACTCATCTCCCAAGGCGACGGATTCCAAAATCGGGAAGGGCAAACTAACCACATCCAACACACGTTCTACTGGATCCTCAACCACCCTTATATTTACGAGTATTTGCTGTTATTTTGCAGGAGGAGCTGATAGAGCACGCAGGCTTCCATCACGAGCTGCACAAAGTGGTGACAGAGGATGGCCACGTATTGTCGCTCCACAGGCTGGTTCGTCCTGGGGCGCCTGTTGGGATCCCAGTTTTGTTCGTCAACGGATTCTGTTTCCAGTCGGAAGGCTGGATGGGCCTTGGAAGAAACACGTCTATTGGTAAGTCTTGCAAAAATAAATTTCTATATTTCTCGGAAATATCAGGACACTTTAGCAAATCTTTATAACGAACCGAATCCAGAACGATTGCCATTTTGGATGCCGCATGCCTCACTGTTCATTTTTGGGATGTCCCTATGAAGCAAATCATTTAGGAGGAGCCTGTTAGGATTTATCTAGGTAACATAATTTTTATAATTAATAATTAATTAACTAACTTGAACCCCTCCAAGTGTTCTGTGATTACGTTCTACCGCTCTTTCCGTCCTCTCCTCTATGAATATGTGTTCTGGAGTGACCTTCTCTCAAGGGCTGAGGATATTGTTGACCTTGGGGTGCTGCTTGATCAGCAGCTTTCCTTTTCATAACACATCATTGGTGCAGCTGGTAGCCCTGGGCTTCGTTAAGCGGAATACTCGGGAGTTCATCCACATTCAGGCCATCACTGTTTTCTATGGGGCACTGGTCCTGCCACTATTTTAGTATGCCTCTCCCGTATGGTCGCCATTGTACACAGTCCACGAGCACGCTCTGGATCGGGTCCAGCATCGCTGGGTTCTTCGCTATATTGCTTTTAAACTTGGGATCCCTCAGGATGAAGTTGATTATGCTGCCCTGGTGGGGGTGTGTCACCTTCTGCCCTCGGAAAGCCGACGTTGTACGGCAGACCTGGTATTTGTACACAAACCATTGAATGGAGCAATAGTCTCGCTAGCATTACTCTGATAGATAGGCCTCCCTGTGCCTCGTCTTTCGCTCGCAGCTCTCCTACGTTCTACGTGAGTTTCACACCCCAAAATTACCTTCAGGATCGCCCTTAGTGTCGTATTCCTTGTTTAGCCAACTGCCTTGTTCATCTTCATCCTGAGTTGGACTTTTTCACCTGTTCCATAAGGATTTTTGAAGCCTTTAATTGTGTCCTTCCCAACATTTTGATTATCATTTGTAGTTATATTCTCACATCTGGTTTCACATCCTTACTAAACGTATATTATTGTTATTACTAGTGACTCTAAACTTATTTCATCTTTCCATTTTCTTGTAATTGGGTTCGCCCGTTCTTATAAATAATGATTTTTTGGACTACTTTGGATTACAAATGTTCGTTATTGAACATGGTAAAGTAAAACATTCAGATCCAGGTTGTGTACAGTTGAACGCGGTAATTGGGATTTCAGTTTCTTTCTAAAACTTGATGTCATTACTACTTCACAACTGAGCATCTGACGTGAACTATGACTCCTTCTCATAAATTTTTCATACTTCAAGTAGGTAGTTCTGCTTGATTTATGGCTTGACATTGACGAGTATCGCTTAGCATTCACGAACTACCGTCTTGTGAAATGGTTTGGAAGTAAAAAAGAAGTGTGTCATTTTTTTAATTACCCAGGCACTCTTCTTCTAGGTCCCAGCTGATCCATAACATTATTTTTCTGATTGGGAATCTCGAATACAAGAGCCATTTGTTTTAGAAAAGATGAAGAACTAAGTCTCCACAAACAAACTGGAGTTCATGTGAATTAGTACAGGGTCAATCAAGACCCACCCCGGAATAGCTACTACCAGAGGTCTAGAATCATAAAAACGCTGCAATTCTTTCACTGGGGTTTATTATTCAATGATGCATGATTTGAATTTCTACTAAGCTTTAGAGTGTGCGTGTTTCACAGGTGATAGAGCGATTATTGAAGGAGATATGCATAGAACACTTGAAAATAAACGGTTCTCAACCAAAATACCTATTTGGCTTGATCAGTTGATCAACCCGTGTATCGACTATAAACCCTTTTAGGAGTTCACTCCAGTATCCACATTCACTACATCACTATGTTTAAAAAAAAAAAAAAAAAAACAATAATAAACCAAAATAACGCAAATGTTGGCACCATAAATCGGGCCATACATCGGGAATGGTTTGAGCTATCGGACCTGGGGAGGGGCTCATTCGATTCCTCATGGAAAGTTCTTCGAAAAAAGTCCAAATTTAGGCCGCCTTGACTTTTTTTGAGGTTTTTGTGGATTTTACAAAACTCTGACAGCCCTTATAAGGCACTTTAAATTAATTGAGAACTGTAAAGAATTGGGGCGTTGTCGGACCAAAATGGATTTTTCCTGAAAATTTCAGCTTTTTTGCTCCAGCCGTTTGGGAGAAATCGTGCGTACGGCGAACGGCGGACGGACGGAAAATTTTTTCTTGCAGATTTGGATTCTACACCCTTCGAAACGTAAACCATGAAATTTTCAGGGGGGGGGGGGGGGTTAGAAATTTTTTTTTTTCAAGAGCGATTGCAATTGTTTATTATTGAATAATAAATCAAAAATACATGATCAGTATTTTTTTCAGTCACGGTCATGGACGTCTCTCAATACAGGGAAGTCTAATAGAATTTATCCAGGTTAGTGAGGGTTAATACAAACATGAGGAAAAACAATAACCGAATACAAATCCGTTCCAAATCATTCTATGACCGAAAGTGAAAAAACAATTCTTAAACAACTTCTAAAAACAGAATTCTTAAACAATTTTCATGATTTCTTATCGCAATTTTTCTTGTATTGTGTTGTTATGGTATTGTATGTACTCCAGGTACCATCCAGTATGACTCCCAGAAACTCATTGATTTGATGAAGTCCTATTTGTTGGAAGTTATCAAGCAAAAAGGAGGGCCCACTAGCTATTAATCCATCTTTTTGAGGTCGATTTTCTGGTGTCTTTGGACTGTACGAACACTTTTTTGCCTTTATAAAAATGACGAGTTGGCCTGACTTGTTTAGTTGGAAAATTGTTTGACTTGAAATACGTTGTTTAAGACCTCTGTAAACAGATTCTTGGAATTAGTATCCGATTTTTCTAGGGTCGTGAGGTGCAGCTACAATATTCGTCAAAAGCCGGACACATTACTGAGTATGGGTTACAAGTAGAGGCCACGAAGTGTTTCTAACACCTGTCACATACACGTAGTTACGACATCGAAATATTTCTTCATCAAAGGCCACTGTGTAGGTTCAAACTTGAACTTAACAAACAAATATGTCCAGAGTTACAAGTTAACGTGACTTCAGTACCCAAGTCATTGGTAACAGTGAACCATCGTTGAATCCAAAATGGTTCGTTGCCTCGGGAACGAGGCTATTTAGTAATGTACCTCACGTGTTACATTTCTTCATTGGATTAAACGGGTCGAATTGGGGAACTCGTATTGGCCTTGAAATTATGCGACGCGGTGGACGGATTATGTTTTCGCCGGCCACCATCCTTACATCTGATTGCTTACACGTGAGGACAAAAAAAGTTCAGTTACTCACGACGAACACTGTTTTTCAATCCTTATAGCACCAATATATGATTGTTCACCACCTATTCAGAAGTGACCCATTTTTGACGATCTGCTTTGGTCTCAAGGATTTCAGATTGCTGGGCATCAACCACAGGCCGATAGCTAAGTGACATAAAAGGTGAGATAATGCTCGAAAGATTACCGCAGAACAAGTTAACACCTGCGGTAACGGTTTGCCCTATTCGAATAGTCTTTATGACTATTGCAGCTTAATGCAGCAATACTAATGAAGTGCTAATTGCATCATTGCACTTTTTCGAAGCAATTCGGGACATTATTTACCTTCTGTGATCAAAAAGAGGAATAAATAGGTGTAAGGTAAGTTTTGCAACTGTTCTAGTGTGTGACTATGGATTGCAAGTACAATCGTACAAGTACAAATGCTGGTGGAATATCCATCGGCTATGGGTGCTATCGTCTCAATGCGTATAGGTTGACCTTGTGAAACAATTAATTTACACCTTATATTTCTGACTTTGACACTGCGTCCACAACTGCATTCCACAGAGAACACGCGTTCGGATCTGACAGCTTTAAAGTAAACTGTCAGTGGACCCCCTATTTAGATAGATATAGCTTTTCCAAGTCAGATTCAGAAATTTCCAAACCAATTTCAGAATTTTCCATTTCAATTTCAGAATTTTCCATTTCAATTTCAAAATGTGATCAATATCAAGGTGGGAGCGTAAAAAAGGAGGATAAAGTGAAGGAAATAAGTAGGAAGCACACAAAATGTATTAATAAAATTTAAAAATTATCACGAGAGGTGAGAAGGAACTGGTTTATCCAAATTGATAACGTGAAACGCGCTAACGTAAAACGCGCTAACGTGAAATTCTTGAAACAGCCGAAAAAGTTATACCTATTTCAAAGATTTCCGCTGATTATATTGAGATAAAATTCGTATGGGACCTCAAGAGACCTTATGGAGCTGAATTCATTCAAAATTGTGGAAGTTGTGGCTGTAACAAGGAAATGCGGACTGACAGACAGACAGACAGCCAAATTTGTTTAGTAGGCTATGAAACGCAAAATACGACTGGAAATTCTAAATTCGGACAACGAAAATGGTTTGGCTTCCGAAAGTGAACACAAGGCTTCCGCTGCTTCGCAGACTCGGAAGCAAAACATGCGCATATTTTATCAATTTCGATGAACCAGTTCCTTCTCACCTCTCGTGATAATTTTGTGAAATAATTGTGAGAGTAAATAATTAAATTGAAATGGAAAATTAAATTGAAATGGAAAAGTCTGAAATTGAAATGGAAAATTCTGAAATTGGTTTGGAAATTTCTAAATCTGACTTGGAAAAGCTATAGATAGGTCGGTAGTTTATTCAGTCAGTAACTAAAATTGATACAAATGCATACACGTGGATGATTCAATTTCGAACATGAGTTTTGCAAAGATTTTGCTTTAGGTTACTTCCTCAACGATTTTTTTTTCGGTAGGCAGGTGAGGAAATCTTTAAGATCCTAAGGTGAAAATCGGATCTCATAAGATACCCAGAAGGGACCGCTCTTCGGGTTATGTAGGATTCAAACCCACTAAAACCTCACCTTCCTTTCCCACATTGGAACTCGGCATGGAACTGTTCAGGCCAAGTCCTTGGGATGTATTTAGCCCTCTCGGTCCTTTTGTAGCCTCTTCTGCCTCTCTCGTTCTTGGGCGATTTTTCTCTGCAGGATGCCTTCGACATAGACAACTACGGAGGTCCAATGCTCCTCTCTTTCAAGCATTTTGGATACTATATTCTCCGGTGTCATGTCCTCGGATGGCATTTCCAGATCATTCTGCAGATATCTTCTTTGTGTTTCCACTGCTTACACACGAAGAATGTGTGAAACACATCGTCATCTCCTCCATCACAATTCGGACAAGTTGGATCGTCTTCTTTCCCCATTCTGTGAAGGTAGGAGTAAAATAGTCCGTGTCCTGAGAGGAACTGGGTTAAGAAAAAGTTCACCTCTCCATGCTTTCTCTCTAGCCACTTTTGAACATGTGGTATCAAGCGTGCTGTCCACCTCCCTCTTTGCTCGTCGGTCCACGTTTCTTGCCACCTTGCCATGGTGTGCTCCCTCTCTTCTTTGATAATGCGGGTTCTTTCTCCTTCTTCACGTCGGTAAAATACTCGTTTTCGTTCTGTAGCCAAAAGTTTAATTGAATGGGATGCAGCCAGTGAGTACAAGTATGGCTGGCTGAGAAACTGTTCGGTACGCAATCCTTAACGCTCCTCTTCGTTGGACAGCTACCATTCTTTTGCGGTAATAGGCTATTAGGCGTCTGCCCACACCTCCGCGTCCATACAAGAGAATAGATTGGACCACGCTCATCATCAGACGACGCTTGCTTGGTCTCGGCCCATTCATGTTTCGCATAAGGTGGCTGAGAGCTGTTGTTTTCTGCTCTGCTTTGTCCGTTGCTTTTTTAATTTGTTCCCAGAATGTAATTTTGGTATCTAATGTAACTCCTAGATATGTAACTGTTTGTTTGCTAGTGACCTCTGTGCCCTCGATTTGCACTGGGATAATAGTGGGGATTCGCTTTCTAGTAAAAACAACTACTTCTGTTTTGGCAGCTGCTAAAGTCAACATATGAGATTTTTGTCATGACTTGGTTCAGTTTGCTCTGGGCCAGTTCTGTGGTTCTAGCCAAAATCACCGCCGCAATATCATCTGCATATCCAATGAGGTAACAGTAACTGTCTCGACGTTAGGCTTGCCCTTGTTGTTGGAGAAGGATCTAACTCTGAACTTATTGAGTTCATGGTTTTGGGGCGTCGCTGTGGAGCAAGACTTCGTCAACACAGGGACGCCTATTAGAATTGATCCAAGGGGTGTGGGACAATCCAAACTTCGACAGAGAAAACCTAATTAAATATCCATTTTATTCCATTTTAAAACCGATCCTTGAAAAAATGATAGGTTATGTCTTTGTGTTTGTATGTGTGTTGGAAAAATGTATTTTTCATCAAATTTCACTATAATTCTGACTTCCTCATTATGTTCATCTGATTTTATTGATGAACAACAATTTTGTTGTTCGATTTCAATTCTAGTCTAGCTGTACATCAAACCTTGGACATTTTGAAATTTTCGTATCAAGGGTAGTCAAGTTACCCATAGAAATGGTTTATAAACCGTACAAAGTTTTTTTTTTCCTTAAAAAATAATTGTAATTTCCCCATGAAATTGAGACGGACTCGCAAAGTTGTTCATTCCACAATATAGCGTATTGAATTTGGAAGATTTCCAGAGGTTTGCCACCTACCAGCATATCGTTTGGAATTAGCATCCGCAGAAGTTAGTTTTGTATTATGAAAATGCACCAGACGAGTTGGGAGTGATCAATGAAGTCGAAAACGTGTTTGAAAGTTGAAAAAAGTTATTTTTTAACAGAAAATTGGGGAGTTTTTGTAGTTTTTAGGAAAATTTAATCTATTTTTGGGAATTTAATCGACATTGGACTACAACTTAACATCAGTTATTTAAATTAATTACGGTTATTATTATATGCAATATTTCGGTACTGTGATGGGCGCCCTCGTCGGGCACAATCACAGATGAAAAAACTGTAAAAGACTCATTTGCTCCCAATAGCTATTAACTTCCTTTTTTCTTCGAAATTCACTATCTTACGGTTATTACATTCAGCTGAAAGGATAAAACATCCATGTCATCTGTTTGAGGCATATACAGTCGGAATATTGCATACATTGAAGCAAAAGATGCAGAAACGAAGACTGGGCGGGTCAATTTGAACCCTAACTTTATGTACATCGACCGAGACGTAAAAATGAAAACTATCATAGTGTTATTAATAAAAGATACCGAATATTAATTAATATACAAATAATGTTTTATTAGAAGAAAGAGAAGGGGAAGAATTATTCTTTTTAGGCTACCACGCTTAAGTATATTATAATTTTTCCGTCAATTACGTTAGTTTTCTACAATTCCGATTATTTTCTTCACGATTCAACGCTGTTTCGATTCAGGCAAAACATTTTAAATCTCCGTGTTATCTGTCAATCTGTCTCAAACGATAGACGCCTAAGCCGTTTTCAGTGACTAGAAAAAGACGCTGAGCGAAGATAAT
The DNA here is from genome assembly GCA_031894815.1 of Creontiades dilutus. Taxonomy (NCBI): domain Eukaryota; kingdom Metazoa; phylum Arthropoda; class Insecta; order Hemiptera; family Miridae; genus Creontiades; species Creontiades dilutus. The sequence goes on along the minus strand of JAVIWC010000461.1, from coordinate 1,805,855 downwards.
TCGCCAATTGCTTCATGAGGAGGGAGATTTTATCGGTAAAAATCGGAAGACTCTTCGTGATTGAGTCAAGGTAGGGTTTATCTTGTGTGTTAGGTTTTAGAACCGACAACGATTAAAGAAACTTTCCCATAAACTTCGTAACTGTCACGAATTGTAGTGGCTCGTTATTTATAGAACAGACAGAGAATCCTTCGAGGATATTTATGAGTGGAATAACTAACGATGCAACGACCTTGTCCCGAAGACGAATCAGAAATTCGCGCTGAATTCGAGACCTGACAGAAAAGGCGGTGATTCAAGGATGGGGACCTCCATTGGAAGCTTTTTAAAGCTTTGTTCCAGTGAATTCCAATATCCAATTTTGTTCGTAAGAGGTTCCAATGTCTATTACACGGTGATTCGGTTAATCGTTCAGTCACAAATCATTTGCATTGGTACAAATGTTGAATGTTAATGATTGTAAATTCCAGTGGTACCATCTGTTAAACAGCCAACAGCCCATAAAGAGAAATTTGAGATAGGGAAAGAAGTGGAGAGGGGGAGGGGTTAATTTTTTTTATTGACAATGTGAATTTTTCAAAATATTTTTAAAATCACTGGCCCATTGTTTTGGTTTATTATTCAATAATAAACCATTGTAATCGCTCTTGAAAAAAAAATTCTAACCCCCCTGAAAATTTCATGGTTTACGTTTCAAAGGGTGTAGAATCCAAATCTGCAATAACAATTTTTCCGTACGTCCGCCGTACGCAGGATTTCTCCCAAACGGCTGAAGCAAAAAAGCTGGAATTTTCAGGAAAAGTCCATGTTGGTCCGACGAAGCCCCAATTCTTGAGCCAGCTCTTTCACTTAATTCAAAGTGCCCTTTAAGGGTTGTCAAAGTTTTGTAAAATCCGTAAAAACCTCAAAAAAAAGTCAAGGCGGCCTAAATTTTGACTTTTTTAGAAAAACTTTCCATGAGGAATCGAATGAGCCCTTCCCCAGGTCCGTAGCTCAAACCATTCCCGATTTATGGCCCGATTTATGCTGCCAACATTGCATCCACATTCAGTACATCACTAGGTTACTGCGATCAAAACAAAAACAACAGCGTTGTTTTTTTTTTTTTTTTTCTCAACCAAAATACCTATTTGGATTGATCAGTTGATCATATTTGTGTGCCTCCTGAAATTCAATAATCGCTTATCACCTGTGAAACACGCACACTCCAAAGTTTAGTAGAAGTTCAAATTATGAATGATAGCCAAATTAATGTAATTGAATAATAAGCCCCTGTGAAAAAATTTGCAGCGTTTTTGGTTTAAAAAGTTTCGGTTGTTCGCATTCTAAGCAGAGACGTCTTAGAGAAAACTTGAATGTTTTTTAGCGAAATTTTCATCGAAAATTAAGTGATTAAAATGTCCCTGAAAATGTTAAAATACAAATTTTCATTAATAGTCTTTATCGAAATACCGTTTGAGGCATTCTGAAGTGATTTCTGGATTTACACTCACATTTACAAGTGTGAGTGTGTGGGATTCCAAACGATACCTTTCGATAGGATTCAGATAAAAACTTCGTTTTTTGATCAAAAATCAAGCTTTTCAAAAGAAAGGATGGGTTCATAGGAGAACTAAGTATGTGTTGAGCACTAAATGTAATTGTTCAAATTTCGAAAAATTTATAAAAAGTCGGTTAAAAATCGTTGAATTAATTTTGTTAGCCAAATATTGCTCAAAAGAGTTTATTTAAGCTACAATTCATGCTGAAAATTGTTCTTAAAATGTTTTAGAAAATCGACAAAAATTCTAAAATAGTTGTTTAAATTGATGAATACATATTTTTTCGTTCTAAAATTGTTGGTTAACAATCAAAAATACATTGCACAGGATTTTCTCAAATTTAGGCGCATTTCAACCTAAATGTAGGTAGTTTTGGATAATTCGCTCATACGAGCAGGAGGCTGCTTGAATGCAACTTTTCTTGGGCAATAGAATCTGCTACAGAATTTTGGCCAGTAAAGCGTCAAATTTAACGAAAAACATGGAAAAAAATAGTTTCAAGTGAAAAACCATTCGAAGAAAGCAGTTTAGACCCCAAATTGATGGTGCCGTATAAAGGGGTTAATTTGTGTCTGTGGGGGGACATTGTGACAACACAACATGTTTTTTTGGGACTTTCGATTTTCCCGTCGTGACCTAGTGCCAAAATTGAAAACCCGAGGGTATGATATGAGCCAAGAAAGTTGTCGAATACAACAAGGGGGTTGGAGGTCGATTTATTCTGTGGTAATATGAAATGATAAGGTTTATAGCCTACTTTTCAAATTTCCCACAAATCATCCAAACTTCCTACTGGTGCAATTCGAGTTAGAAGGTTGAAGAATTAGTAAGGTCAAAATTTAAAACCAAGTTTTGTAAAACCAAGTGTTCTTTAATAGTAGCTATAATAGGGCTTTAAAGAGGCCCTTTAGGACGTGGCTTTAGGACCCAATGGGCTTTAACGTACAGGGGAGATAGCGATCCGGTCTCATGGACGTTGTGAGATAGTGCCTCCGCGGGTGTAATAGCATCTTTATGAAATATACGCTAATGGCTATGTGTATTCGTCGTTCTAACAATGTTGAGCGCTGGGGGATAATTTCGATACAACACTCATCCAATCTTCGATGCATCCTGCTGAAGGTGGTAGTTGCTTTTACATCACTTTTCAAGGCTGCTAAGAGTCTTGTGAAAGCAAGTTGAATTTTCACCGATTTACATCGGCCATTTCCCGCAGTACCGTAATGTCCGCCATCCGCAGAAATTGGTATAGTCACATTATCTAATATTACATCAACTAATTCGTTCATATTGTTGGGAAACAGTCGTCATGTTAGAAACAGGATTTGTTGTTGTTTTGAGATAAAAATATTGTCGTCAGGTTGAGTGTGAGAAAAAGTTGGTGTTTTTAATTCGCTCAATATAATATCTAGTTGAACCGTTTATTCCGTGTATAATTTCTAACAGTGGTGTCAGAAGTGGGATTGTTGGTCATGGGAGACAACGAGGACAATAGGGATCAACCGAACCCAGTTGTGAATGGTCAACGGATGAGAAGTGGACGGATCATAGGGACTGCGGAACCTAGTGGCTCTTCTCCTAATACTGAGGAAGATGGCAACCAACCTCATATGAACGAAGTGCAAGAGCTCGCAGCTGAAGTAAGGAGATTGCAGCTTGCTTTAGATGAGTCTAGGTATAGTATCAACGTTCAAATGAGGGAGTTTTTTGAAGACATGGTTAAAGAAGTGCGGGCATGCCGAGGTGAGGTTAGTCAAACAAGGGAAAGTGACCCAGGAAGGCAGCCACAGGTGGAGATAGGGAAGACAAGGATAAAGCCTGGACGATATGACGGCTCTGCTTGCTGGGGAGATTACCTTGCCAAATTTGAGAGGGTCAGTCGGAGTAATGGGTGGGAAGGAGAAGAGAAGGCTGTGCAGCTGGTAGCTGCATTGGACGATGCAGCCCTAGCTGTAGTTTCAAACCTGGGCCAGATGCCTCTTTCGCACAAATGGTAGCAGCTCTTGAACAGAGGTATGGAACAACAGTTCGGGAACACTTGTACATGGCTCAGTTGAGGGCCCGAATCCAGGGGCCCAATGAGGACCTGACAGCCTTTGCATCAGATTTGGAGACTCTGGCACGAAGGGCATTACCGGGCAGTACAGAAGCAGCCATTGATGTTATAGCCTTACAGCAGTTTTTTGATGGCATAAGGAACATCGAGCTTCGTAAGCTGGTACTTGCCTACCCAACCACTACGCTGAGAGGAGCTGTAGGATATGCACTGCAAGCTGATGCCAATCTCCTACGAGCCAACAGCAACATTAACCATGCCATGGTACGTGGTGTAGGCAACGGAGAGGCCTGCATTAGAGCAGCAGAAGCAGAGAAACCAAGGAGAAATTATGGTGGATGTTGGCGTTGTAACAACAGAAGTCATATAGCTAGGTATTGCCCCTCGGTGCAATGTTGGACCTGTCATGCCACTGGCCACACTTCCTACAATTGTCCTGAGAACCAACAACCGGGAAACGGGCCACAGTCATAGGAAGAGGGGAGCCTATGACCAGGGGCAGAGGACAACATCCCCACAGCCAGAGAACGGAGATCCCACCCATCATCTGCAGGCTCAGCTCCAAATCTTCGATACTTGTCAGAGGCTTTATCAACGGCAAAGCATGTATGATGGTGGTTGACACAGGTGCCATGGTGACTGTTGTGCGACGTGGGGTGGTGACAGTACACCCACAAGAAGTAGTAGCAGGAAGGGGACTTGTATTACGTACAGTGACAGGGCAAGAGTTCCCCGTTGAAGGTATAGTGTCTGTACAGGTGGAGCTGGGTGGTGGGAAACCAAGAAATCATACAGTCTTGGTAGCAGATATAAGTGACGACTGTATTTTGGGATTGGATTTTCTGGCAAAAGCAAAGTGCAAGATTGATGTGGCTGCGGCAGAGATAACGATGGAAGAACCGTGCAACGATGGCCAAGAGGAGCAAGTGAAAATGGTGGAGAGGGACAATGAAGGCGAGGTGGCTATTCTGGAACTGGATGAAAATGGTAGATAGGAGGAGGGTTTGTCAGTGCTAGATGGGAAGAGGGTTGAAAACAGGGATGTGCCACATGTGGAGGAGCTGATCCAGAAGGCATCGGAGGGACTGACGGACGAGCAGCAGGCATTGATGGCCAGTCTGGTCAAAGAATTTTCGGATATTTTTGCTGCAAAAGGGGGCAGATTGGGCAGAATTGAGGGAGTGGAACATGGGATTGTAGTGGAACCTGACATTCCCATTAAGCAGGCCCCAAGGAGGATCCCATTGCACCGGCAGGCAGAAGTAGATCAAATGATTGAAGACATGGTGAAGCAAGGAGTGATCGAACCCTCAAGCAGTCCATGGGCCAGCCCCATTGTATTAGTCAAGAAAAAAGATGGGTCAACCAGATTCTGCATCGATTACCGCAGGTTGAACGAGGTGACTCGGAAGGATGCACACCCACTGCCACATATTGACGATCTATTGTTGGCAACAAGGGGCAGCTCATGGTTCACATCACTGGATTTAAAGAGCGGCTATTGGCAGGTGCCAATGAAAGAGGAAGATCGTCCAAAAACAGCTTTCTGCACACCACAGGGACTATGGCAGTTCACGGTAATGCCTTTTGGCCTATGCAACGCCCCAGCAACCTTCCAGCGAGCGATGAATCGTCTGCTGCATCACCTGGTGAGAAAGGGACGAGTCAGAGTGTACTTGGATGACGTGCGAGTTGATGCAGCCACATTTCAGGAGATGATAGCCTTGCTGCGTGAGCTGTTTGTACTATTTCGATGCTATGGACTCCAACTGAATCCAAAGAAGTGTGATCTTTTCTGTCGCAGCATTCCATACCTTGGGTTTATTATATCAGCTGATGGTGTAGAAACGGACCCAGAAAAAACAGAGCGCATTTCTACATGGCCCACACCAGCTTCTGCTAAAGAGGCACACAGTTTTGTACAGTTTTGCTCCTATTACCGGCCATTTGTACCAAATTTTGCAAAATGGATGATTTCAAATGAACCTTTTTGTAACGAAAAAAATCTATTTTTGTGGTCACGTATAAGCTGATTGGGGTGAAGGGACACTTTGAGTGGAGCACAGAGTGTGAGAAAGCCTTCGGACCCAGAAAAAACAGAGCGCATTTCTACATGGCCCACACCAGCTTCTGCTAAAGAGGCACACAGTTTTGTACAGTTTTGCTCCTATTACCGGCCATTTGTACCAAATTTCGCAAAATGTGCCGAACCTCTGTATAAGCTGATTGGGGTGAAGGGACACTTTGAGTGGAGCACAGAGTGTGAGAAAGCCTTCCAAGATTTAAAAAAAGCCCTGACGAGTGCACCGATACTTGGGCATGCCAGACCAGACCAGCCATACATTGTTGATGTTGACGCAAGTGAGAAGGCAGTGGGTGCAGTGTTGTCACAGCTACAAGGAGATGCTGAAACTGTAATTGCATATTTCAGTCGATGTTTGCGACGCCCAGAGAGGAATTACTGTGTCACAAGGAAGGAGTTGTTGGCTATGAAGTTGGCACTGGAACATTTCAGACATTATGGGCTGGATAGTGGGGCACCTGTGACTGTACGCACTGACCACGCCTCCTTACAGTGGCTGAGGAATTTCAGGCAGCCTGATGGGCAGATGGCTCGTTGGCTGGAGACACTGGAGGCATTCAATGTTAAAGTGCAATATCGAAAAGGTTTGGAACATGGGAATGCAGATGGATTATCTCGTAGGCCCTGTCTACCCCACGGATGCAAATATTGTACAAGGCAAGAAGAAAAGGAAAGTCGTGTAAATGTGAGGGGAGTACGGTTAGAGGCAGGGATTGCCTGGGAGGAGGAGCAAGGAAAGGATATCGAGGTTGCTCAAGTCCGCCAGTGGGTGCAAAGTGGGAAACGGCCAGATTGGCAGGAAGTGTCTAAATATGGGATCACAGCCAAGGCACTTTGGGCTATGTGGGACCGCTTGATCTTCAGGGAAGGGGTGCTAAAGAGGCAATGGGAGAATGATGCAGACACAGAACAAGTGACACAGATTGTTGTCTCAAGACAATGCCGTCAGATGGTCCTGCGTACTGTACATGAGTTGGGCCACTTTGGAACCAGGAAGATGATTTCTGAATTGCGGCGAAATTTCTGTTGGGAAGGAATGCATCGGGACGTGAAAGACTTTGGCCGAGCTTGTGTGGCTTGTAGGGAGGCAGGACAAAAGGGAGGAAGGAAGGCACCTTTACAAGAATATCGTGCAGGGGTACCGTTTGAGCGAGTAGGTGTTGACATCATAGGCCCCTTCCCAGAATCGGCTCAAGGCAATAGATTCATTGTTGTTGCAGTTGATCAGTTCACCAAGTGGCCAGAGGCATTCCCTACCCCTGACCAACGAGCCGAGACAGTAGCCCGTGGCCTGGTAGACAATCTGATGTCCAGATTTGGGGTTCCCCGTGAACTTCACACGGACCAGGGCCGGAATTTTGAGGCGGACGTTTTTAACGAGACCATGAGGATCTTAGGCTCACACAAAAGTCGAACAACGTCTCTCCGGCCTCAAAGCAATGGGGGAGTAGAGCGTTTTAACCGAACACTGATGGAAATGCTTTGTAAAGTGACAGAAAAACATCAGAGAGACTGGGATGAGCACCTCTCATGGGCATTGCTAGCTTACAGGGCATCCGTTCATCGTGCTACAGGATATTCACCAGCCATGCTAACCTGTGGAAGAACACCCACCCTGCCAAGTGATTTACTAACAGGGATGTCGCCGAACCCAGTCAGTACCATGGCCTACACGGAGCCACTGAGAAACAAACTGAATGAGGCCCACGGTGTAGCCCGGGAAACATTGGGAAAGGTGGCAGAAGAGGCAAAGAGGCGTTATGACATACGTGCCGAGACACCAAGATTTAAAAAAGGAGATCAAGTTTGGCTGTACAATCCTGGTAGGAAGAAAGGTTTGGCGCCAAAGCTTCAACGACCTTGGGTTGGGCCGTGTGTCATATGCAAACAACTGACGGATGTTGTCTTCAGGGTCCGGCTTCCTAATGGACGGCAAAGGGTGGTGCATGCTGACCGGTTACAGGCGCATCAAGAGAAAACAGAAGGATGTGGTGTTGGGAAACAGTCGTCATGTTAGAAACAGGATTTGTTGTTGTTTTGAGATAAAAATGTTGTCGTCAGGTTGAGTGTGAGAAAAAGTTGGTGTTTTTAATTCGCTCAATATAATTTCTAGTTGAACCGTTTATTCCGTGTATAATTTCTAACAATATGAATAAACGTTTTATACTCTTTTATACAGCTCTGATGGGCAACAAGCTCGCAATACAGTGTACACTGTTTAAATGTTTCAAAGTTCAACAAACTCCTGGTTGGGCCAATGGAAGTTGGTGAATATTATATACCTACAACTGATGGATTCCCGAGTTTTTCGAGCTATAAATATACTTTGAGGGTTATGCGTTAGTTAGTTGGTTACTTGGTTGTTTATGTGAATTGTTTGAATATTACTAATAAGAAGTTCAGTTCTGTGTTTGACTTTGTGCATGATTTCTCTTGTCAATTTAAAAACTAATACTCTTGTAACAATTGGTGGCAGCGGTGGGATATTTGATTCGTAGTGATAAACACCCACCAGACCTACTGATCTGATGGAGGGAGCTGCGGAATCTAGGGAATTGCAGCCTCAAGGAGTTGTAGGCGAATTGGAAGAAGATGCTGCCGAGGTGCCGCCCTCTGCAGAGATGGTGCAGATTAATTTGCGGGAATTGATGGACATGTGGGCTGAAGAAAGAAGTGCTAGTCTGGGGGACTTACGGATGCTCTTGCAGGAGCATTTGGAAGGGGTGCAGCAGTTACTGCAAAACCAAATAGAGGCGGTGAGGACTATGAGTGAAAAAGTTATGTTGGTTGGCGCACGGGAAGTGCTTCGTTCACAGCAGGGAAGGAATCAGGAGCAGGGATCGACAACGCTTGGCTTCACGTTGAAGCCTTCAAAATTTGGAGGGACTGAGGAGTGGGAGCCCTATTGCATGCAGTTTGAGTTGATTGCTCGAAAAAACGGCTGGGACGACGAGACTAAAGCGGTGGTATTAGCCTCATCTTTGACGGATACAGCCAGGGAAGTGTTGGCTGATGTGACTTCACAATGCTCGTACGATTCTCTAAAGAGTGCCTTAGAGACAAGGTATGGGCACACAAACCAGGAGCAGAAGTTCATGACCCTGTTTATGACCCAAAGCGAACTGCAGAAAGAAGACGTAGCCACGTACCACCAGGCCATGAGGAAGCTGGCCCGCCAGGCTCTTCCATCCACATCAAGGGGCACTGATCTCATGGTTACGCACCTCTCTGTAAACAGTCTGCAGAACCAGGCTCTTCATGAGGAGGTAATGACGGTCGGGCCAAAATTGATGAATGAGGCACTTGACGTAGCCAAAAGGTTGGAAGCAGTGCTGCAGAGGCCAATAGCAAGAACTTGTCAGATAGCTGATGATGATCTCATAGCGTTGAATGGGACCACAAGCCAGAGGATGGGTAACGTTTTGCGGGCCCAAGGCTATCAGTACGAGAAGGAGATGACAAAGCAAGGGCAGAGGAGGCCGTTATTTGTTGGCGCTGTTCTGGTCTAGGGCACTTTTCAAGACATTGCCCTGCACCACAGCCAATGAATGTCCAGCCACCAACGTGGAAGAAATTGGCAATGGCCTCCCAATATCTTCCGGAAAACACTCCCAGGTCGGAATGAGTGGGGACAGGCTGACCTCAAATGCTGATTCCCCTAGTCACTCAATCACGGAAATGGACGAGACCGTTATCTACAGAGCTTCGATTGGATCGTTGCTAGTTCTCTTGGGGAAGGTTAATGGAATACCGTGCGACCTATTAGTGGATACAGGGGCTACCCGGACGATTGTCAGGAGTGAACTGGTGGACAGGATACAGATTCCCGTGATGGATGTCGGGGCAAGAATACGGTTGGTGTCAGGAGAGATTATACCCACTAAAGGACTGGCGGAAATCCAACTGGAATTGGGCGATGGGAAGAATCGCATGCAGACAGTACTGGCGGCAGATATACAAGTAGCATGTATCCTGGGCATGGACTTCCTCACCAACCATAAATGTCTGATTAACCCTGCTGGAAATTGGTTGGTGGTTGAGGGAAAGCGATTCGAAGGAGTACCTGGGGACACCTGCAGAGTAGTAGAGTTGGATGAAGAAGATGACCCGGACCAGCTCACTCCATTTGACATTAGCCCTGTGGAGGAGGAGGACACTGTCGTACCAGGAGATCTGCCAGCCCAGCTTTCAACACTCTTTGGGGAAGCAAAAGAACACTTGGACACAGGACAGCAGCTGACATTGAAAGAGTTGTTGCTTCACCACCACGACGTTTTTGCTAAGGCAGGAAAGGAATTGGGGAAAATTGAAGGATGTACTCATTGGATTGATGTGGGAGGTAGCCAGCCCATTTGACAAGCGCCCAGAGGAATCCCGCCTCATGGTCTGGTTGAAGTTGAGACGCTCATTTCAGATATGGAGAAGACTGGTATCATTGAAGCCTCCAGCAGTCCCTGGGCAAGCCCAATTGTCCACATGCCAAAGAAAGATGGGTCAACTAGGTTTTGTGTAGATTATAGACGTTTGAATGATGTGACAAAGAAGGATTCCTTCCCCCTCCCCAAGATAGAAGCGTTAATTGGTGGCCTGGCTGGGAGCTTGTGGTTTTAGACCTTGGATTTACAGAGTGGGTATTGGCAGGTTCCAATGGAACCAGCGGACAAGGAAAAGACAGCATTTTGTACTCCAAGGGGGCTATGGCAATTTGTTACTATGCCTTTTGGGTTATGTAACACGCCAGCCACATTTCAACGAGCCATGGGGAGAATTCTACACAGAGAGATCTGAGAGGGACAAACCAAAGTGTACCTGGATGACGTACTAATTGATAACCAAAATTTTGATGACCATGTGAGGTGGCTACAAAGGGTCCTGAGAGTTTTAAGAGCAGCTGGGGCGAAGCTCAATCCAAAGAAGTGCCGTCTCTTTTCAAGGCAGGTGGGGTACTTGGGATATGTCATATCAGGAGAAGGAATTGCAGTGGACCCGATAAAGACATTGAAGGTACTCCAGTGGCCTGTGCCAAAGAATGTGAAGGAACTTCGAACGTTTGTGGCAATGTGCTCTTATAATCGGAGGTTTGTGAAGAATTTTGCTGCACGAATGGACCCCTTACATGCACTTCAAGACAGCAGCAAGGGGTTTGTCTGGGGTGCCGACTGTCAGGCAGCATTTGACGACGTGAAGAGAGCGCTGACACAACCTCCAGTGTTGGGCCATCCGGTTCCAGGGGGCATGTTTGTAGTGGATACCGATGCAAGCAACCAGGTTCTAGGAGCTGTCCTGTCACAAGTGCAAAACAAGGAGGAAAGAGTCCTGGCCTATTTTAGTAAATGCTTGTCCCAACAGGAACGCAACTACTGTGCAACAAGCAAGGAGCTACTGAGCCTGGTAAAGGCCCTCCAACACTTCAGGTTGTATGGGTTGGACAATGGGGAGAAGGTGCTGGTAAGGACTGACCATGCATCATTGCAGTGTTTGCGTAACTTCCGGGACATAGATGGACAGTTAGCCAGGTGGCTACAGTTTCTATCCCAGTATAATGTGGAAGTGGAGTACCGAACTTGGGCCCAGCATGGAAATGCAGATGCTATGTCTCGTCAACCCTGCTTAGAAGTTGAATGCAAATACTGTCTATGGCTGGAGGAGGGGCAGGAAGCAGCTACTTTGATTGGTAGTATGCAAGTTGAGCTGTCAGCAGGGGCGTGGAAGGATGTGCAGCTGCAGGACCCAGACATTGGACCTGTCTACAAGTGGATAGAGAAGGGGGAGCAACCAGCCTGGCCAGTTGTGGCAGGGTTAAGTTCTTCAGTGAAAGCAATTTTGGCAATGAGGGACAGCCTTCAACTGGTTGATGGCGTGCTGACTAGGCTGTGGGGAGATGAATCAGGTAGAAGGCAGATAAACCAAATACTCGTCCCACAAATCAAGCGCAAGGAAGTTTTGCAGTCAGCTCATGGGCTTGGGCATTTTGGACGTCGACGGACATTGAGTGCAATCCGTTCAGGCTTTTACTGGCCTGGGTTGATAAGTTTTTGTACTGCAAAACGAGTCAACAGTGCGGTCAAAGAAGTGGAGGAGGTCTCAAGCAAAAAGCTCCCTTACAGGCAACCACTTCCGGAGTGCCATTTGAAAGACTCGCAATTGACATACTTGGGCCCCTGCCAGTGACTCCAAGAGGAAATCGGTACATTGCAGTGGTGATCGACTACTTTACAAAATGGCCTGAGGCATTCCCCATGGCGGATATGAAGGCAGAAACTGTGGCACGGGGGTTAGTGGACACCGTCATTTCACGCTATGGAGTTCCACTGGAACTCCATTCAGATCAAGGCTGGAGTTTTGAATCTGAAGTTTTTAAAGAAATTATGCAGCTGCTTCGGATCAACAAAACCCATACTACGCCAGGGAGACCACAGAGTGATGGACTAGTTGAACGGTTCAACCGTACCTTGTGGGCAATGCTGGCCAAGATGATTGAAGAGGATCAGACGAAATGGGATCTCCAGTTGCCCTTAGTTCTGTTAGCTTACAGAGCCACGGAACATGCGTCGACAGGGTTTTCACCAGCGGAGCTAAACCTTGGCCAGTAGCTTACCGTGCCAGTGCATGTGCAGATTGGGAGGGTACCTGGGGAAAAGCTACCGATCACACATTACGCAGCAGAGTTGAAGATGGGGCTGGAGAAGGTGCATCAGATGGTAAGGGAACGGCTGACCAAAGGGGCACTCCAAACAAAAAGGAGGTACGACCTGCGCAGCAGTGTCTCCAAATTCAAACCAGGGGACCTAGTTTGGCACTACCAACCAAGGAGGCGGCTCGGCGTTTGCTCAAAACTTCAATCCCCTTGGATCGGGCCTTGCAAGGTGCTCAAGGCTTTGTCATTGGTGGTCTTTCGGATCAGGACGCCCCAACGGAAATTGCGCGTTGTCCATGCTGACACCTTGTCTTCTTATGGGGGGCAATCTAGACGAGCAAGGGAAGAGAAGAAGGGAAGTGATGTGAGGGTTATGCGTTAGTTAGTTGGTTACTTGGTTGTTTATGTGAATTGTTTGAATGTTACTAATAAAAAGTTCAGTTCTGTGTTTGACTTTGTGCATGATTTCTCTTGTCAATTTAAAAACTAATACTCTTGTAACAATACATATACAGGTACTAGTTTAAAGGCCCTGCTACGCAGGTTAAAAAGAAATAGGTGAATAACACAATGAGGGAGTATAAAAACAATACGCAAAGTCAAAAAATCGTATATTCCAAGTCCCCGAGGAGGGGAGCACGTTGGTTGCCCTGGGAGACGCTCCGCCCCGCTGGGGCCCTCTCCCCTTCACTGGCGGGGTCGGGGGGTTCTGGGGGGTGAATTCCACCCGCCCAGCGTCCAACCACCCCCTGGATGAAAACGGATATACCTACTCTGATACTTTCATCTTTATAGATGCACAAAATACCTTAGAAAGACAGGGCAAAGTTGAAATTTCAATTTTTCACGGATTTATGAAGTATGATTTTATAATTTAGGGACAAGTAGGTTTACTTTGTATTTTTAAATAAAATTACGCATGTAGGCGCTATTGAACATCCGCAACCCAAATCCCGTGGACATTGCGCTGGGTTAGTCCCATCCCAAAGGTTGCTTGTTCGATTCCCGCCGATCTCAAAATTTTTTGTTTTGTTTTATGTGTGCCGCGGAGGCACTATTTCCCCTCAACATCCAAGAGACCGGATCCCTTATCCCCCTTCAACCTCGTAGCGTAGGCCGGTCGCTATCCCCCCTGTTAAAGCCCATTGGGTCCTAACCCCCCCCCCCCCCCCCTGTTGTAGCTACTCAGGTATAGTAAACTTTTGTTTAATCATTTACGATTGTGTGTTTTTTTTCAGCGTTCATTCTGAGCGATCTCGGCTATGACGTGTGGTTGGGGGATCAAAGAGGAACTGGCCGGTCCATCGGTCACGTCAAATACTCCCTAGAAGACCCCAGGACCTACCAATACAGGTAAACAAGGATAATCAATTTAGCCCATAACAGTTTCCTAAGAGCATTTTTGCGCTCAATGATTGCTATCTGTCAAGCACAGAAAAAATGCCCAAACAATAGTGTGCCATCAAATTAAGAATTCCCCATACAAATTTAGAAAAGAGAAGAGGATCATTTGATTATTAGGGAGAATCGGGATTTGGTTTGGAAATGTAAATTTTCCACCTTCAACCACCATCAAAATAGAAAATGAAACTCTCAAAACCCAATTTTTTTCGTAACCGTAGCTCTTCTACCAAAATTATAGCCTTAATAACTAATTAAAGCTAAATTATAACTAATTTGACAATGTGTATGTCGCCGATTTTGGTTTATTTTTAATAATGAACCTTTTTGTAATTTACCAACAACATAAATTTTTAACCCCCCCCCCCCCCCCCCCTCAAAAGTTTTTGGTTTACTTTTCAAGATACGTTGGTTTCAATAATTTCTTATGTTATTTCCTTCCTCCGTTATTATTTTTTGTTATTAATGTTGTTGTTCCTTGTCAAGTTCTCCTAAATGTTTTTGTATAACATAATATGTTTAAATGATATTTAAACGTATGAAATTCGTATGCATTTGTCGTGACAATTTTCTTCTGTTTTGGATTGTACCAAACAAATTGTCACTACTAGTGCGTTATTCAACTGCATCGTTCTCACTCCTCATGTTATTATTATACACCACCATAATCCACTACAGACACGAAACAAAAGTAGTTCAGAATGGTCTAAAACGACAAGTGCGACTGGAAATTTTGATTTCGGAAAACAAAAATTGTCCATGTACCGAAAGTGAAAACAAAGCTTCCACCAACTGTAGGTATACTCGGAAGCATATTGAAACTTCTCGAGTTCAAGTTTGATAAACAACGACAATTTCTGTTGACAGTTTCCACGAGATCGGCGTCTTCGATCTGCCGGCTTTCATCGACCACATCCTCGGAGCGACGGGCCGGGAGCGGCTCCTGTACGTCGGTCTGTCCCTCGGATCCGGCGTCTTCGCCGTCATGGAGTCCGAACTTCCCGCTTATCGGGACAAAGTCATCGCCGCCGTCTTCATGGGACCCGCCATCCATCTCACCAACTGGATCAAGACCAGCTTCTTCTACTACAACATCCTTCGGGTCGTCGACGCCATGATCGTGAGTCCCAATTAATTAATACGTTCATTCGATAAAATAAATTTTGCTACGAGTTGCGAGCAATTGGAAGGTGCCAGTGGCAAAAAGAGCCAAGTGCTCATTGTAAAAAATGTTGGCATTGTTTGAACAAATCGCATCCAAGTCTGGTCAGTTCAGATCAGAATAAAAATGATGAATAGGTATGAATAGGTGGAGATCCTTGGCTGGATGAGTTGGGAGCATTGAGGGAAATTTGGTTTGGATTGCATGTCAACCTCCCTCTACCCCTTGTTTTTCAACTATTCCTATTCCTTCATCCGGACAGTCGTTTCTACGGATTAACAGCTATCTTAACTACCCCTCGTTTATATTTTAAAGTGCACGTTGAAATGAAATGAAAATAATTCTATACACACTGGTAAAAAGTTTGTGGCAGTCAAGTGGACCCACTTCTTCAACCAGGAGAATATGCGTTTCTTGAACGTGTTACGCGTGAAGTTCTTTGGCAGCCGCATATCAGGCGGGGTGTGACGGAGGAGGAGTGGAAGACTGAAGTATGCATGTCTATCTGTACTAATAAGCTGGGAAGAGATGTCAGGAACCACAGATCGTACTCATGTTGCTGCTGGGGGATGCAAAAATAGCCAGGGTGTTATGAAAAAACATCAACACAGACTTTATGTGGAGTTGGTCGATGGAGAAAACAGTTGCTTCTTTGAAGAGGTCATCTGTAGAGTAACGACGGAGTTTGATAAATTAATTTCAGTTGTTTGAAGGGTAAACTAGGCCTAAGAGTGTGGAAAAGGTGGATAAATCGTTTTCCGGTGTTTCCCATCCACGGATTTGTGGAAATCATTTTCACTTTACTCCTACTTTATATTAAACCTTTTCAACGACGGATTGGCTGCTGGATGTCTGCGGGCTCGTGGATCTGGTCAGAATCCCCATTTAATCCCTCCATTCTTCTTAGTATCTCATATCACTACACTGTACATTCTGGGGAGGTGCCACATGCGTAGCTACCAGCGCGCTTCACAGCCTTTGCTGATGGAAGTGGCTAAGGTATTCCCACAACCGCGCGTGTCATGGTAATACGCGAGTATAATGCATTAGAGAAAGGAATGATCAAAAATACAAATAAAGGAGACAAAGTGGTGAGCAGTCAGATGACGAGGTTCGGCAGGCCACTCTCTCCCGCCAATAAGTCCGTTGTTGATGGCCAACGCTTCCAAAGTTTGGACGATGGAACTGCGATTGCATATAGAAACTACGCTGAACTGAGGAATTCCCGTCTTCACTTGCTCTTTTTCGAGATTTCAAAACTGCCTTTTTTCACTTCGACGCGGCCTACATCAGGTACACAGTCATGAGTAGATGTGTAGAATCACTTTTGATCGTTCCTTATTCGTTGTGGGGTCATTCCACACCCAGACAGACTCGAAATGTACCGACCCCCTCCGATTTTATTCGTACTTGCTGTAGTTGCTTCCTTTAACGAATAAAAAAGGCCTGCCAGGTCAGCTCCTCAAAAAATTAACGGTTTTGGAAGCTATAGCATATGATTTTTTGACGATTTGTTCGATTTTTTATGACCTAAACATGGTTTTTTGACCATTTCTTCGGTTCTAATCGGTCAAATTAAGCGTACGCGGTCTGATTTTCTTCGTAATAAAGTAAAGAACGCAACGGACCCTCCAGAAAGCCGGTATGAGCGTCCGTTATGTATGAGCGTCGGGCGGATAACGTCCGGAAATCTTAAATCGCGATTTCTCCCGAGTCGCTCAGTAGAATTAGGCGTTCGAGGTCTTAAAATGTTTGTAATTACTTGTTTTATAACGCCCCCAACGGGTTTTGTGTGTAAATTCCAAGGATACCATCCGAATGGAAATTTCAAGAGCTAAAACTTTCCTTCTATGACAATATTCGATATCTCGAACGGTTTTCGAGATAATTCAGCTTTACATCGATAAAAGGCGAAATAAAGTGAAATAATGGCGGTGCATAGCCCTTAAAATCGTTATAACTCCGTCAAATGAAATTTACACACAAAACCCGTTGGAGGCATTGTAAAACAAGTAATTACAAACATTTTAAGACCTCGAACGCTTAATTCACTGAGCGACTCGGGAGAAATCGCGTTTTTAAGATTTCCGGACGTTATCCGCCCGACAAACAAAACGGACGCTCATACCGGCTCTCTGCGGGGTCCGCGGCGTTCTTTTCTTTATTAGGAAGAAAGTCAGACCGCGAACGCTTATTTTGATCGATTAGAACCGAAGATATGGTCAAAAAACCATGTTTAGGTCATAAAAAATCGAAGAAATCGTCAAAAAATCATATGCTATAGCTTCCAAAACCGTTAATTTTTGGAGGAGCTGACCTGGCTGGCCTTTTTTATTCGTTAAAGGAAGCAACTACACCAAGTATGAAATAAATCGGAGGTGGTCGGTACATTTCTAGTTCTCTGGGTATGGAATGACCCTGTGAGCCTCCCAAAACACCCGTCAGCCAGACACTCCCAATTCGTTGTTGATTTGTTCTCCCGTTTCCGCCTATTCTCAAAGCGACTACCGATGGATTACCTCGTGCTGTTTGTAGGATATTTATGACACGTTCCTCGCTCATGATCGCAATTAATACTGCCAAAATGAGGCCCAAGCCACCGCACGCGGTAGTGGGAAATACTCACAAGTTCAAGATCATTCATTTCTGAAAACTCGCGGTCCTGGGATTGGGGCCAGTCACCGAAAAACACGTACGCGCGCTTGTG
This sequence comes from Creontiades dilutus, assembly GCA_031894815.1. Classification (NCBI taxonomy): domain Eukaryota; kingdom Metazoa; phylum Arthropoda; class Insecta; order Hemiptera; family Miridae; genus Creontiades; species Creontiades dilutus. The sequence goes on along the minus strand of JAVIWC010000461.1, from coordinate 1,788,268 downwards.
GGATGCCCCGGTGCATGCTACCCCTCTCCCAAGTTCGACATTTCACAGCCTTCATTTATTTATTCACGGGGAATATTTATTTGAGGCCTTTAACTCACCTGTTAACCCCTGGCAATTCTCTACAAATTCTAGAGTCCGAAATTTATTATTCTTGAATTGGCTCAATTATTAAACGACGCTCTTCATCTCGATTCGCAGCATTCTCCGCTAACTTATGTAAGTGACGTCCTCCCGTTCAACGCCCCCTTGTTTTTCTGAAAATTATCTACATTTTTCTGGAAACGATTTCAGGCGGCTTATTGTTTTTCTCATTTTCTCAAGAACTACTTTGAGAAAAAAAGGAAAAGTACCATGCAAATTCTTCATTAGGAAATTGAGAAAGTCATTAGTTGTAGATTGCAAATACATTCCTGGGATTGTTAATTTTAAAAGAAAAACACGATTTCCCGCGTAGGTGGCGGAATTAACGGATGTGTAGAGATCTTGGAAAAATATTTGTCAGACTTTCGCTTATACTCTGCTGTAGACTTTCCTTATTTTCAGCATTTGGATACATAAAACCTTGAAGGGTTTTAAGCTAGCGACATTTAGATCACCGATTTTCGAGGACACGTGCATGATCAAAATATGTTACCGTTAAACTAACTTTTCTCAATAATATTGTAAATAAAAGCAAATGTTTTGAAATTAATAGAGTTTCTCAGTTTTTGTCATGCTTACGTGAGTTTTATTGAAAATGTAGCAAATTTTCTCTAGACAATTGATTGATTGATTATTATTGGTCCCAATTGCAGCCAAGTTGTGCGAAAACCTCGCAAACTTTGCTTTTGCTGACAGGAGATGCATGGAGGGAGGAACAGTCAATCCTTTCAATCGCTATTCAAGCGAGAATTCTCGACCGGTTCACGTCAAACTCTTTTTGTTCAATTAAGATTTTAGTTTAGTATATAAAAAAATTTCTGAACGTTGAATTTTCATTATGAATGGGGTGATTAGAGGGGTAATATTAATAAATCAATATATCTCCTCTATTTTTATCTGATTTTTATTGATGTTTTTTAGTTGCAAAAATCCATGGATTTTTTAATCTGATTACTAATGTTTTTCATTCAACCTCAATTTTATCAAAAGCGTTCTCTAATAAACAATGTCCCGCAATAAGTCCATTAAACTTCAAAGAGCTCGTTTCCTACCAAAATGCCTGTAATACTTTTTCTTCGTATCCGGGTTTTTTCGCTTTTAAAATGTTCATCTTCTTATTAAGGGCCGTAACTTCCTTAAATTTCTTCCATGACCTAAAACGTGATCAAATTTTGAGAATTTATGGAAAAATTCATTTTCTTCCAAGTTTTCTCTGGCCCATGATGAAAGTTGTAACCCCCCAGTTCCCATTTCTAAAGAAAACGTCCACAGTACCCCAGCTTTCCAACGGTATAAGAAAAAAACGTTCTCCTATAGAACGTTTTGAAGAAAATAACGCCTGATTTGTCTTGAAATCGATTTTCACCCCACAAAATATTTGAAGAACATATTAGGACATCGAATTCCCCACTCCGAAAATGCCTTTATGGTGCCAACATTTACATTTTTCTTGTTAAATTATCTGTTTGGTTTTTTTTGCAGTGTTGTCGGCCTAATAGCGTATTTTTATGTTGAATGATGGATACTTCTGATATTAAGCAAAAAATGGCCGTAATTTTAAATAGTTCTTCACGGGAGTGACCTAAAACGTGATCAAATTAAATTCTCTTTTCTTTAAATAAGTATTCTGGGGTTTTTATTCAATCGCCATGATGAATCTTACTAAGTTCGAATGATGAGTGTTTTACCCCCAGTTCCCATTTCTAAAGAAACTGGGTTTAACGTGGCATTAGTTAATCGGCTCGATAAACTAACGCCCAGTTAAGAGTTAACGAGGAAAAAAACTTTCACCATGCGTTTCGTTCGCTAAGTGAGCAGTTCGTTAACTAACGGCAGCGTAACGGAGCAGTGCAGCCAACAATCGAAGTTTTTTTGATAATGTGTCCGTCATTGATGAACCAGGACACGAAAAATTGCGGTACAACGACACACTCCCGCTCGAAGGCAGGAGTAACGATGGTGACGAAACGCGGTTGCCGTAGAAACGACCACGAGTGTTTTTCTTGTTCTCACCTCGAGAAACCGCGAAGGCGCAAAAACCTCAATTCGACGGTCAACCTTAATCGCAATACCAAGTAAATGTATTTTGCCTCATTTCCATCACAATTCGATTCAAATTTGAATACAACTCTGTAAAGAATAACCGTTATAAATTTAGAATTAATCGATAGGCGCAAAAATTCCAGATAATTCGTGGGATAAGTTTATAACCTACACAAGACCGAACCAAGAAAGGTAATTACATTATGATTCATGTAAAGCGAGTAAATAGGTGATTTCTAGTATATAAACAGAAAAATGTTTTGAACCAGGAATAAATATCATACAAGGTTTATGTCAAGTACCTAATTTTTGAACGCAGCAGCCGTTCCTCGTCGGACGATGACGAGGAATCGTCAAAAAACGCTGCAAATTCTTTCGCTGGGGTTTATTATTCAATCGGCTTGCGTTCATGATTTGAATTTCTATTAAGCTTTGGAGTGTGCGTGTTTCACAGGATAGGGCGATTACTGAATTTCAGGAGATATGCATGGAGCACGTAAATCTGTTTTCGACCAAAATAACTATTTGGATTTATCAGGTGATAATATTTTTTTTCCTCCTGAAAGTCAATAATCGCCCTATCCTGTGAAACACGCAGACTCCAAAGCTTAGTAGAAATTCAAATCATGAACGCAGGCCAATTGAATAATAAACCCCAGTGAAAGAATACTTATTTACCCCAGTAATAATATTGAATAATAAAGCCCAGTAATAATATTGAATAATATTTACCTATATATTATCAGAATGCTTCAACCCGTGTATCGGCTACTAACTACACTACAAGTGTTCACATCGGCTATCACTCCAGTATCCACATTCACTACAACTCGACGCTATCGGCCGGACATCACTACGTTACAAACAAACAATAATAAACGAATCCGGCCGTTTCGGAGATATCGTGCGTACGGCGGACGGACGGAAAAATTTTTTATTGCAGATTCGGATTCTACACCCTTTTGAAACGTAAACCATGAAATTTTCAGAGGGGGGGTTAGAATTTTCTTTTTCCAGAGCGATTACAATGGTTTATTATTGAATAATAAACCAAAATCAAATTATTTACGACGGAGTTCAAAATATCCATCTCGAAATTGATCCGAACGATAGGGAACAGAAACAAAGATGGCGAGACTTATCAGCCCGTTAACAAGTTAGACATCGATGTTTGACGAGCTCGTTAATACTAACGGGCGTTGAGGCTGCGTGGAGACAGACAAATCGGTCTCACGACGGCGTTAAATTCAGGCGTTAGCCTAAACGGCATCAAACTGGTTGGTGAAAGTCCCCGCCTATCTAACAATTTGGGTTTTTATAATAGAAAGCCGCTCTCCCGATTTGAGCCCTTGTGATTTTTTTCTATGGGTTTTTTTTGAAATCCCGTGTTTATGTGAACCGTCCAAGGACCCTACAAGATTTGAAGACCAACATCCAGGAAGAAATTGCCGACATAACGCCTGCTATGCTGGCTGGAGTCATGACAAACGCCAGAAATCGGTTTACTCAGTGTATGGAGAATGGGGAACGTCAACTACCTGATTCGATCTTCAAAACTGGGTAAATCAAAACTTTATGTATGTGCCTATATTATAAAAAACGAATAACAATTTTCTGACTCATGCAATGCATTTTATTAAGTTTTTAAAAAAGGAAGTTATGCTGCCGCACCCTGTAGTTGCGATGGGGCGATCGGTGAATTTCATCGCTTACCAGCGACCCGCAGACCGCCTGTCCTTGTACCGAGTCAGAGGAGCTCGAGCCCAACTTAACGTTGTGGTCCTTGAAATGTGACTTACTCAACGCACCCCAAAGCGATTCGTCCTAGAAATAAATGAAGCGATCGAGTAATCCAAAATAACTGGAGACCCATTCACATCTCATGTAATATCACCAAACGAAGCGCATAAAGAATGACGGTTCGTTATTTTCAATAATGACTAAGTTTTTAATCTACCTAGAAGAAAAACAATTCCTCTAAAGTTACGTTTCAAGTTGTGCAGAATCCGAGGGGGGAAAACATACAAAGGTCCATTATTCCCGTTTCAGATAGCCTTCCAACTCAATCAGTAAACTACAAATAATTGAAGTAGTATAGTATCCATCATACTCAGAGGGCTCTCGCCAGCTACTCGTTCTAGTATCCTCTCTGTCCTCGCGTTATAGACAACCCTCTCGATTCTTTGCTTCCGAGTCTGCGAAGCAGCGGAAGCCTTGAATGAATGAATGAACATGTTTATTTATACACAAATTTAACAGCTAAATTTCACAAAACATGGCTCGCTTTGGTCTTCCGACCATCAGCGGAGTTCCTAACCGAACCAATAATTTTTTTTTTACACAAACAATAGGCACAGTTCACCACATCATGGAGGGCTCACGACCAAGTAATAATTGCACAACTAAATTACTAAATAGCATAATAAATAAATCACAAGCACAACTAAATTTCTTAATAACTTATTTAATACATCACAAGAACAACTAGAATACTAAATAACTTTACAAATAAATAAATAAATCACAAGTATGTTCTGCAGGAGGGAGGGGGAACATTAACAATTCTCATCAAGGATTTGAGCAGAATTATGGTTACTGTTTATAGTTAAACTCGGATATCAAAAATTCCCTATACCTCTACGCTTCCCTGTAAAACTGGCACAGCCCGTTCCAATCAGGCCCATTCAAAACTGCTAGCAGCCCCTCCAGGTCGAGTACGGGGCGACCCAGGCACCCCAACCTCGTGTTCCCCAGCACTGGACATTCCGCCAAAAAATGCGTGGTCGACTCATTGGCTTCCTGGTTACACAGTGAACATAAATATATCCGATTAGGGATCCATGGCTGCCAGTTGAGATTTAGGAGCTCTCCCCTACATTTGGCTATCACCATTGCCTCATACTGAGATGAAGACGAGAAGCAGTCCACGCTGAGATCCAGTTGCTGGTACAGAAGATGGTACTGTGCGTTGGTTGCCATGATCCGGAGTGATTCTTTAAATTCAGCCCTTCGTGCGTCCAGCACTGTGCCAGCCAACTCCTTGAAACAGGGTGGGTCGAAAGGATGGAATCAGATTCAGACCCACAATATCAGATTCAACTTTTCAATATGCCACCGTCAGCTGAGAGATGAAGTTCATCCAGACGCCTGCCCAGCCAACTCTTCTTCGAATTAACTTCCATCGCTGTGAGTCTAGGGAAACGTTCTTGGGGGAGCTTGAGCACCTTAAATATATATTTTGCATTCAGCTCAAGAGTTCTCAAGAACACCTTTCCTGCTTCAATTCGTTATACACAATGTAATTAGGGGCATTCATGGGCAACCGCAAAAGTTTCTTCAGGAAGAATCGTTAGCAGCGGAAGCCTTGTGTTCACTTTCGGGAGCCAAAAAATTTTCGTTGTCCGAATCAAAAATTTCCTCTCGCATTTTGCGTTTCATAGCCTACTGAACAAATTTGGTTCCGTGTCTGTCTGTCTGTCCACATTTCCTTGTTACAGCCATAACTTCCACATTTTTCAATGAATTTAGCTCAAATTTTGAGGGATTATGCGAATAAGGTCCCATAGGACCTTCATCTCAATATCATCAGCGGTACGCTCTGCGCATGCGCCATAGGACTTTCATCTCAATATAATCAGCGGTACGCTCTGCGCATGCGCTAACGTGAAATTCTTGAAACAGCCGTAATTTCCACATTTGTCAATAAATGTTATAATGGTGTCACTTTGATTGTAACGAGGAAGCTTTTTTTTTTTGAAAATGATTTATTGTACCAAGTTACAACTTATTAGCAACAAATTTTTGACATTTAAATATGGATTGGTTATAGTAAAGCTTAGGTACATAACTTAATGTCTTTTGTTGCACTTGAGATTCACTGAATTTCTTTTTTCACTGTGCGGATTTTGTTATCGCGAGCACCTTAATTCACGTACACAGGTCATGAGGCTTATTTCTCCTGAGTCGTCTGGATATTTCGTCAACGTCGAGGAGCTGCACAGCTTCTTCATTGACGTGTAGTTGTAGCCGCTTGTGATGGGCTATAGCGTGCATTCTGATTACTTCATTTACTGTTGGTATACAAAGTTCTTTGTGAAGTCGAACATTTCGGGTGTACCGGTAACGAGGAAGCTGCTGTGCCATCTCCTTGGCAGTGTATTTCAAATGGGGAACGAACGGATGATTCCACGGCATCCCGAGTTGTCCCATTCAATTCACGAAGTTAATTTCTATCCGAACAAACTATAAAACTATCTTAACACATCGATGGTTTTTGAAATTTCGATTTTTCAATATTTCCACCCTTAAATATTAACCCTCAAGGTTGATTGGTCATGACGAAACTGCTGGCACAGAGTATCAGAGACTTGTCTGAACACGTTCAATTGTGTTGATTCGCTCAGATTCACTTCTTCATCCAATAAGAGAATTCCACATTTAGCGAACTTGTAATTCCTCCATGTATTTCTGTCCCAAAATTTCTTTTATCACTATCAAAATTATCTTTAAAACATTAAATAAACTGTTATTTTGAGCCTAGGCTACACGTTGCACGAATATGGTACGGGCTTAATTATAAATGTGAGTGGATAAATACACTCGTTTTGTGTGAGATGCATGTGAAGTAGACTGTTCACTCCGTTCGGATTGTAAAAATACTTAGCTATAGCTTTAAGAAATAGATTGAATACGTTTGGTGCGCTAATGAACTCAATATAACTGATCAATTTTCGTTTTCAAGTATGACGCAAAAGAAATACGTATTTATTTCCACTGATGAAAGGTTAGGCAGGGGTGCCCACAGGGGGGTGCTATGACGAATTTTTTGGGGAGGGCTAAAGTTGATTGAAACAGTGTTTAGCGTGACGAAATCCGAAAATAAACTACATCCTAGGTAAAGAACCTCAAAAAACAAGTGGGTGTGGCACATAGCTTCCTCGTATCCATAACATGACTGTATAGGTCATTGAAAATTATTATTGACAAAAGAACTTCGTTCAATTAGGCAAAGTAAATATAGAATTAGGGTAAATTTATTATTATGCAGGAGCATAACTTGAGAAAATAAAGGTAGGCATGTTCAACTATTGAACAAACTATAAAATATACCTAATAATAAAAATTGACATTGACGCTGAATGGATAGATGACTGTAGTGATAAATAATTATTATGACATTTCTAAAATGCTTCAGGCAAGGATTTCACGTTTGCGCATGCGCAGTGGCTACTATTCATCCGGGGGTCATGAATCCCTGAAAATTTCATCGAAATTGGTCAAGAACTCCCGGAGTTATGCGCGTAACAAGGATTTCGTTTGCGCATGCGCAGAGACTACTATTTATCCGGGGGTCATGAAACTTATAGGGGACCATCTACACATCAAACCGAACAATCCCTGAAAATTTCAAAATTGGTCAAGAACTCCCGGAGTTATGCGCGAAACAAGGATTTCACGTTTGCGCATGCGCAGAGGCTACTATCAATTCGGGGGTCATGAAACCTATAGGGAACCATCTACACCCCAACCCGCACAATCCCTGAAAATTTCATCAAAATCGGACTATAAATTCGTGTAGTTTTGCACGTAACAAGGATTTGCTGACAGACAGACAGACACACAGATAGACACGGAACCAAAATTGTTCAGAAAGGTCTAAAACGCAAAATGCGAGTGGAATTTTTGATTTTGGAGACAAAAAAATTTTCACATTCCGAAAGTGAAAACAATGCTTCCGCTACCTTGGTAGACTCGGAAGCAATATACACCTTTTGTCTAAATAGACAAAATTGTTGACTGGGTTTGAATTTTTTCCATACCTATTATTTTAATTTTGGATAAAATAAGGGTTGCTTACCAGTACTTTTTGCATTGGGGGGTCATGGAGCTGGGGGGGGGGGGGGGGGGGGGCACCCTGGGTTAGGAGATATTTTTCATCGGTATTCTGTATATTTTCGATAGGTACATCGTAAAATATTAGTTTCAATTGAGTTGTAATCTAGTTTGGTGCCTATACCGAATTAGGCGCTAATAACCTTAATCAAGGGACTAAGATAAAGAAAGCAAAAATTCCCCCCTTATTGAAAAAAGTCCCCTTATTGACAGGACTGTCTCACCCCCGATTTATGTAGGCTTTTTTGAGCAAAATTTCGTAAACTTCGGTCCATTAGTTTCAGAGAAAAGCTTCGATCAACATATGGCGGACGGATAGATTTTCATTTGGTTCATTATTTTTAATACAATATGTAATCAACCAACAACAAATTTTAGATTTTGACGAACTACATTTTTAGTGTACTCCCATTTCTTGTAAGTGAAGCAACTATACTGCTCACCCAACTTGAATGGCATTTATTTTGTCGAGTCTTCATCCATACTGTTATAGAAAACGAGTACTCGTATTTAACGTGAGTAGTTATTTCAAGAAATGAGTAAACAATTCCACATTATACGTCTTGGGTATCTAACCGATTAAAATCGACGGAATACCACCGCCTATGAATAACAGTTTATCGAATACCGATGTATATCGCATCGCTCATCCTTACCTTCCTCCCACTCCAAAAGTATTCACGGATTCCACGATTACTCAATACCTATTTTGTCCTTGTTAGTGGCCGTTCTCCTCAAACCAAATAGCTTTGCCTCAAAATAGGATGTTTCCCGTAACGAAAGAATACAGATTGGAGACTCATCATCCCCTTGACCTTAATTACTCGGCTTGTTAATTTTGTTTTTAAGGAAAAGAACCGGCGTCTCATTCTACAAGATTAGTGGCATGGATATGTTTCTAAGCTTGGCGTTTTCGAATAAATTGTGTGACTTTTTCCAGCCCCTAATAGTTTCACGGGAGTTTTATATTGGTTCATTATATCAATAACAAGTCTTTGTAATCTCAAAGCAAAAATGTTACTTGATAGTTCTCGGAGCTAGAAAAGTCCGAGCCGTATTGGAAGAACAAGGATGCATGTTCAGCCTTCGTTAGAATACCTCTTACAAATTTATACAAAACATCTGCACAAAGTGATTCTGGCCGAGCCTGCTTTTGGTTCTTAGAAAGAAAGAAAGAACAAACGTTTTCACATAAGAAACTAACTTTATAGATAGAAGCAACCTGGGCGAATATGGTATAAGAAACTGAATGATTAAAGACAGTATCAGCTAACTCCTATAATTCAAACTTCTTTAGTGAGGACCTTTATTAAATTACAATAGTTTTTAGGAAGACAAATTTGGTCCCTGGTTTTTTTTTTAACTGTTTATTCAGTAGGCGCTTTCCACAATCTTCCAATTGTCATCATCAGCTACGCAGATCAACAGCAACAAGGTGGTTCCAGTTGATCGCCAACCGAACACTACTGGAGGTCAATGGAGGTGAATGGTCAACTTTTGATCATAGCCATTTATGTCAATAATTTGCTCGTTACTTAACTTCAAATCAATGAAAATACGCAAGAATTTGTGTCAAAATTCACTATAAAAGAACTGGGTGGAATAAATCACTGTCTGGGATTAAGGTTTCCTTACATCCTAAAAGGGGAGGTAAAACTTAAAAAAAAAAAAAAAAAAAAAAAAAAAAAAAAAAACGCTAAAAATTCTCTCACTGGGGTTTATTATTCAATTGTTTCGCATTCATGATTTGAATTTCTACTAAGCTTTGGAGTGTGCGTATTTCACAGGTGATAGAGCGATCAATGAATTTCAGGAGATATGCATAGAGCACGTAAATCTGTTCTCAACCAAAATGCCTATTTGGATTGTTCAGTTGATCATATTTGTGTGCCTCCTGAAATTCAATAATCACTTCTATCACCTGTGAAACACGCACACTCCAAAGCTTAGTAGAAATTCAAATCATGAACGCAAGCCAATTGAATAATAAACCCCAGTGAAAGAATTTGCAGCGTTTCATGCGTATCAGAATGCTTCAACCCGTGTATCGGCTACAAAGCCTTTTAGGAGTTCATTCCAGTATCCACATCACTAGGTTACTGCGATGAAAACATAAACAATAATAAACCAAAAAAACGCAAATGTTGGCACCGTAAATTGGGCGTATATCGGGAATGGTTTGAGCTACGAACCTGGGGAAGGGCTCATTCGATTCCTCATGGAAAGTTCTTTAAAAAGAGTCCAAATTTAGGCCGCTTCGACTTTTTTTTTAGGTTTTTAGGAATTTTAAAAACTTAGACAACCCTTAAAGGGCACTTTAAATTAAGTGAGAGTGCTGGCTAAAGAATTGGGGCGTTGTCGGACCAATATTGATTTTTCCTGAAAATTTCAGATATTATGGTCCAGCCTGTTAGGGAGAAATCGTGCGTACTTCGTACGAAGGACGGACAGAAAAATTGTTATTGCAGATTCGGATTCTACACCATTTGAAACGTAAACCATGAAATTTTCAGGGGGAGTTAGAATTTTTTTTCAAGAGCGATTACAATGGTTTATTATTGAATAAGAAACCAAAACAATACTTACCTGTTGAAAATCATTAACAAATTTGAAATCGTGGATGGGAACACCTCTATGCTTGGGGAAGCGACTATAGAAGTTCACATAGAAGTGGTAGACATCCTGAAAGGTGGCGAAAGGATTACCAGGACAAAGATATGTCCTTTGAGGGTTAAGCTTGAAATTTGATTCTATTGCCCCTGTCCTTGATGTGGGTTGTTGGAACGGACACTCGATTGTGGGTTGTTAGCGAACTAACCGCACTTGACATTGCTCATTCCGTACTAATTCTATTGAGGACAGATACTGAATATACTCCCCGTTTCAATATACAACAATACCTGCTTTGAAGGTATCTATAAATTGTCAATACTTTGATCCTTCGATTAATAATTTATTGTCAATTGAAACGTCGTTTCATTTTGAATAGCTACTGAACAGTTCGTCTCAATTCGCCTGTGAAATCATCCGTTTTTAAAAAGCCTAGCCTTTGGTGATAAAAACTTGGGAATGAAGTAGGGATGTGTAAGTACAGGTGGACTGGGAACGGGGAACGTAATCTCGCACTGTACCGGTAACAGAACCGGTGACTGTACGCCGCGTTACCGGTACAGCTGGAGGAACTGCGAAGTACAACGTTCCCGAGACAGCTCCCGATCCGTCCCTATCCGCTCCTACCTACGACCGATCCGAATATTTTTCTCAATTCAACCCGTGTCGCAGGTGGTAGGGGTACATACTCTCTTTCAACCCTCAACTTTGACCAGAACAACAGTCCTACACATTCTTTGGTTATACACGAACATTTTAACTTTGAATCCTAAAATATGCATCACTTTCGGAAAGCGGTAGTACCTACAGTAATTGTTGTTCAAGTAACCTAGTAAGTCCCATGTGAACAGCTGTTTTCGAAAGCTGGAATGATACTTACCGAAAGAAGAAGCCAGTTGTCCCCCCAAAAAGCCCGAATGCTAATTTTCCTAAATGCTAACGGACAATTAGTAAAATGAATTTTTATCCGCAGATATTTTTTTCTTCTGACAACATTACCTGTTTAATTAAAATGAATTTTTATTCGTAGATATTTTTTTTCTTCTGACAACTTTACCTGTTTAATTTAATTGACGCTGATTTTTTATGAACAGGTTTTCACATGGCATTGTGTTCTACGAATTTTATAAAACTGTTTATTCACTCCATATTTGTATGCAACGGGAAATTTAATGCATTTTTCTGAATCCGTCAGTTACCTACGTACGAAGTGATTTTAGTCAAATTTGTTGCTAACTTTAGAGGTAGGTATTTTATTTAACGGCATGTACTTTTATTTGAAAGTTCCATTATATAGTTCACTTTTTATAGATACAATACCTACAATATTATATTCCTTACTCGGGTCTCGGGTTCAGATCGGTATTGACAAGGGAACAGAAGCATAGAGACCGAGATGGACCGGACCGGTAACGGACCGGTATTGTTAAAATGGAACAGTGACAGACGCGGAACGTTGAGTACCGATACCACAAAAGACCGGTATCGACACACCCCTAGAATGAAGATCAGATAATTTTTAGCCTTTTGTAAAGAAGGTGACTCTCTGCCAATAAAAACGGAGTAAGATAGAACGATGTCTATATTTCCACGAAACTAAAGAGTTACACAGTTAAATCGATTTCGACGGTTAGGTCATCATCAGTAACAAACATGAATCTGATGATAACCTAACCATCGAAATCGATTCAACTGTGTAACTCTTTACTTTCGTGGAAATATAGACGACGTTCCATCTTACTCCGTTTTTATTGAAATGGGTTCCCACAACTTCTTCGCGAGTGACTTGGTCCGTGACGCTCTGCCTTTTTGTCAAATGGATTTTATATTTATAGTAACAAATATGATCTCTTCTAGTTTCCTTACAAAAAAGGCTAAAAAGGGCGTCGTTTAAAGTTTTCATGACAAAAATGCAGCATATTGTAAAAAGACTGGGCTTTTGACAAATGGTCGGATTTTATAGTAAGGGTGCGACAGAACTATTGATCAAACATCAGTGCAAGTGACCATCGATGTTCTCGTTCCTTTATTCAATCATCAATGTTCTAATTTATTTGTTCACTATTATTCTGATTACTTCTGTCGTAGGAGGCTCAAATCCAAAGGAAATTGTGGATTCTGTTCGCGAACCGGCCGCTCATTAGGACTACGCTTCACTCCTGCTCTGTTGTACCGCTGAACATTTACTTGTCTTCCTGCCTGACTCTCGTTGGCCTCACTTTGGGCCCGTACACCGGTAACATGAATGCGGTAAGAAGATTGATTTGCAATGATTCATAAAATTCATTAGCTTTGTGCATGTTTATGAAATTTTCTTTTCTACTTTCGTTTCATCTAGTATTCAACGCAGGCTGTTTCCAGTAAGCTTTTAAATGCTTGAAGCAGGATCGTTTGTTAAAATAGATGACGCAATTGCATTGAAAGGTAGGGGAGATGGGGGTATTGGCGGTCACCTAACATCATGAAGCTGTATAATGCTGTGGAATCTTAGTTTTTTACCCAGATTTCACCATTTGATTCCCTGACTATCCTAGTTTCAGGATCTATGTTAATTTTTAACATTAATTGAACTGAGAACAACTTAGAACGAAAAGTTTAAAATGTGGGATTGACCGTAATTACCCACCCTTGCGGGTAATTGCGGTCAGTGTTTCTCTGACCAGAAATCCTTACAAATACCTATCTTTTTAGTTTATGGATGTGAACAAGGCCAGTAAATCAACGAAACACAGACTAATTTTTATTGAAGATCATTAATATGTAGCAAACTAGTAAAATCACAGGTATGAAGTTGATGATGTAGGAATGAATAAACAAAGGCTGTTATAAGGAAGGTAAAATAAATCAAATTTAAGTATAAAGAGCTAAAATTAGAGGCTCAATTCAAAATAAAATAAACTTTTGAAAGAAAGAAAGAAAGAAAACAAGTTACAATATTTAAGTTTGAAATTCTAAAGAATAAAAGTAAAATACAATTTTGAAGGAATGCAGAGTGTTATCAAAATAAATCACAATATTCATGTTTAACATGATGCACATAGGTCGCAAAGAAAATCGTCAGGGCATCCCATTGTGCACATATACTGTGTCATGTGATGACATCCCTTGCATCGCCACATTAAAACACTATCCATTTCCTCACTATTGATACAAATGAATCATTTTTGTCTTCCCCGTTGTCGATACTGTCATTCTCATCATCGTCACACAAATCCTGCAGGGAAATTTGAGATTCGTCTGAATCAGTCTCATCAGAAATAACTTTTTCGTTTTTTTTATTTTCCTCCTTCTTTCTCGCTGCTTGTGGGTCATCTTTGACGAAATGCCTGAACATGATGGCAATGAGGGTTGCTCTTCACTCACTACGTCACTCACTATGTTAGTTGCATCATTCTACTTCCTACAAGCAGTGGCAGCGCACTTGGTTTCATCTTTGGAGGATAGCTCTGCTGCTTCTTCGTTGCTTTAGACTTATATACATCTCCTTTCTCAATCTTTTCATTTATTTTTTCTAATAAATCTGACTTCCTGAGTGTTGAAGTCGCGAATTATTACTTTATAATATTGTGTGAGGGTGATGGCGGTCAGTCTTCGCCTGACCATCATTACCCACCTCGTGACCATGATAACCCACATGTTGATCGTCATTGCCCACTTGTTTTGACCGCCATTGCCCAATCTGTTTCCATCTAGAACTTTTGGGATTGTGGGTTTAATTTCCTACCAAATTTAATAAACCACTTCGGAAAATGAAGCCAAAAGGAGTCACAGAACAATATCAGAGTGGAAGCAGAATTGATAATGTACAAAATAATTCACTTACCTTGTCATGAAGTGGGAGCAGCCTTATAACACGACATAAGCAATTTTTCAACTGTCAGTCAAATTGTCGGAGTGATAAGATCCTCACCCTCCTCACTGAAATTAGTTACAACTATCGCCCAGAGAAAGCTCCACCCATCAGAATGGGTATAAGATATTTCTAGTGTTCAGGAATGGAGTGACCGTTATTACCCACTGACCGTCAATACCCCCGTCTCCCCTACAAGGTGCAAAAGTTGAAGCATTGATATAATGGCCAAGTTGCTTAGTCGTTGTTGTCCTGTCAAGTTCCTGATGTAGTTTTTTATTATCCTCAGTTTTCTAAAACTTCTTTCATTCGATGCTACACACACGGGTATTGTAAGAAAAATTCTCAAAGCTGTGGTTATATTGGGATAGGCGTCATGGAGGCCGTTTTGGCAAATATAAACCAAAACGTTCGAATGGAGTAGACTCGCCTCGTCAACTACCCTGCATACGGCCGCTCAAGGCTAGTTCTCGCCTCGCGAAGTATACGTTTTCTATATCCTTTGTCCTTTCTTGTAGGCCTATTGCATTCCTTATTTACATTATTTTTCCTTTTAGTAACTATTTTCAAATTTACTCCAAACGGTCATAATATTTAAAAGAACTTGGTAAGCTGTCACTTTTTTGCCTATTTGGCGCCTCTCTAACTTTGGCGCCCGGGGCAGCCCCCCCCCCCCCTAGTTACGTCCCTGGGTGGGATTAAAAACACATTATTAGAGTTTTGTTGTAAACAGGAATTATTCAATTGTTTTTTTTTTCCAGTTACTGAAAACTTTATTGTATATTATAAAAAATACATTACAGTTGTGGTAATTCGCTCGTTACTACATTATACTATTGTACAATACGTGGCACTTGTATGTAGGGATCTACGCAGTCGCAGTCCTTCGGATTGTTTTGTGGGCGCAGATCAGCATGGTGTTTTCTTTTTAGACGGCGTTGGGAGCGTTGAGGAGGTAGAAGCTGTGTGAAATTGTCGAAAATCGGGTTTCTATGGCGATTTATCTTGTTGTAGAGGTTTTGATACGTCTCTTGGATGACTTCTTTCACTTCATGTATATCTAGGTCGCGATGAAGGATGGAGTTCCGAACAAACCAAGGGGCTGATGTTATCATCCTAAGGGCTCTGTTCGGAGCCGAAACCAGCCTTCCAGTCCCATTTGGAGGCGTTTGAAGTCGGCGCGAATCGCCAGCGAATCGCTGCGTTTCCCGCTTCTGATTCCTCCCTCCTTTCCCCCTCATATTGCCATCTTTTGCGCTGGAATGGTCACTTCGGATCGTTACTCGTACATGGCCGCATCTTCGTTTCCTAGTTCCCCTTAATTCTCTCTGGTTGTGAATTTTCTAAAAGAAAAAAATTCTTAATTTCACCGGTTTATATTCTCGGCTGAGCGAGAGAATCTGTTTCAACTTCGGCGAAGAGGATTCTGCTACATCGATGGGGGCCCCCTTCATCTCTGGCGACATCGAACAAGTGAGTCAGCGCACATTCCTTTACCTAAGACATACCCACATTTCTTTGCTGATTCCTCAGATAATTCCAGCGTTCTCCATTTGCGGTTGGAGGGCTGGTCATCATACTGTTCGGCTTTTATCGGAAAAGTCGGACAGATTCGTTTAAATTCTACTACTAATCAGCGCTCCTTATACAGTCCACTAACGGGGGTACGGGATACTCCCACCAACACTCTCTGTTTTGAAGAGTTTGAATCCTCTTGATTTGACTATTGCTGGCCGAGCCCTAGAACCCTGAAGCATATTGTCAGATTGGTCGAACAAGTGAAAGGTAGAGTAGGCGTTTATTTGAGAGAGAAAGTGGTGAGTGGCTTCCCAGTAGTGGTTTCAGATCACAGATACGAGCTCTTAAGCGTTTCACGATTTCGTCAATGTGATGAGAGGTCATTCGTTTGTCGAGCGTAACTCTAAGGTATCTTGTAGTTTCATTTATTGGCAACGGCCCGTTGCCCGTCCCTCCATTCATCACGATAGGGCTAACGCTGTAGCGTTCACAGTCATCCGCCATTTCTCGTTCCATTCCTGGATTTTGACTGCATGATCCTGCAAGTTAGAGGTGACGAGTTGCCCATTCTGATTCCTACAAAGAATGGCCAGATCATCTGGAAACATTGCCGTAGTGTTTTGGGGGTGTGTTGGGAGATCCCCGACGTATAGGAGGTACAGGATCGGCCCGAGAACGCTTCCCTGAGGGACGCTCTAAGCCAGTGTTTCACAACCTTTTTTAGTCTACGGCACAGTTACAAATAGCCGCGGCACACCTAACCTGATCTAGGAAAAGTAAAGAAAACATTACATTGCAGGAATAACTCATTTTATTACAACTTATTTAACACACCAATAACAAACAAATAATATCTCTCATACTGTACTAAAAATAACCAGCCCATCTAAAATAATAAAAGAAAACCATAAGTTTAATATGACTGTATTTATGATAAATAAAGCATAGTGATAATAACATCACATCAGTCGTTATTGTGATTGGTTCGGCTTAGCTCGGAGTGCTAGGAGCTTTGGACTGGAATGCAGTGTACACGGGTACAATAGTGTTTCGCTCGCCGATTCGGCAACACTGCAGCTGAGCGCTACAATACAGTCTCAGCAGAACGCTCATCTGCTTGTGTACGCGTACAGTCAGTCCTGAAATCCATCACAGGATAGTTGAACGTTTTAGACTGGATTTCGCCAAATATATAACCCAGCGTTAATGCCTGGTTAAAAGTTTGATGAAATCGGTCATTCATTTTGCTAGACAAGCCGTTAGGCATTTTTTCGTTCTCAACTATTTTAGTTTAAGTTGACTTATCCCACGGCACACCTAGCCCACCTTTGCGGCACACAGGTTGGGACACACGGCTCTCAGCTCTAAGTTCTTTTGACTCTGGGAGTCAATCAGTTCTCTGAATGACCTATCAGTTAAGTAGGAGAGAAGTACGACGGTAGGAAGTATCAGAGAGGATGTCGTTAATTTTCCTGAGAAGGCCTTCATGCCATACGCGATCGAATGTACTCTCTGTGTCCACGAATAATCCTGAGTAGACTTCCCCTTCTTCGTAGGCTTGCTGAATTTTGTCCAGGACGCAGTGTAGTTGTTGAGGACAAGAATGTTCAGGCTGGAACCCAAACTGGAAATTCGGGATGTGATCCTCAAAGTAGTAAAGGAGCTTTGGGAGGATTAGTCTCTCAAATCTCTTGATAAACAATGAGAGTAAGCTTATTGGGTGGTAGCTACTTGGATTTTTGGCTTCTTTGTTGGGTTTTTGGGTTTGGGGTTGGGCTTCTTTGTTATGGTATCCAATAGTGAATAATAATAACGGGTCATAATACTTACCGACTTACACCTAGCTGTTGGATTGTGTGAATATTGCGTCTAGAAGAATCCATGATTCGAGACCAGATTATTGTTCGGCATTATGATTCTAATGTGAGAAAGCTTCTCTTGCACGGGCCGGATATCACGCTAGAAAAAACCATTTCCAAGTGTAGGGCGCACGAAGCTAGTAAAAATAGTGTTTCTCTCATAGATAATAAGTTGAGCCAAAATCTTTCAATTGATGTATTGACATGTGGTAAACAATTGAACTCTAGGACGTCAGACACAAAATAGGAGGGCAGGTGATGAACAATTCCTGTGTAATGAATGCGGATATAAGCTTGCTATACGTTCCTGAACAGCTTTTGGAAAAATCTGTGCTCGGTGCCACTTACAAAATCATTTTGCGAAATGCTTCCCGGCTGCATCTACCCATAACGTGGAATTGGAGACAGAAGACCCTCACAATATCGTTGAATCGGACCCCTCTGATTGTAAAATGTATAGTGATGACTGTTGGTGTTATAGTGATATACTCTCGTTTGGTGGACGGGATTACCTTGTGATGTATGACAGTTACTCTAAATGGATAGAGCTAAATGTCCTACAAGGGAAGAGTGCTGATACATTAATAAGCCATTTCCGAGACAAATTTTCAAAATACGGTGTAATTGAGGAATTGGTGTGCGACAATATGCCATACAACAGCACTAGCTTCCAGCAATTCGCTAGCGTATTTGGCTTCAAAATCACCTCCTCAAGTCCTACCTACCCGCAATCAAATGGATTCTTTGAAAAGGCGGTGAGCATCGTTAAACATCTCTTAAGAAAAGGGAGAGAAATCAAACTTGCCCTCTTGCTTTGTAGGAATTCGTCCATCATGTCCTTTTGAGTGTTGCCTTCTCAGCTCTTCCTCGGACGTCAACTCTGGGACAAACTTCCCATTGCATCGTCGCATCTAGAGTTTCAAGTACGCCCTAACCTACAAGTCCAAGAAAAACTAGCCACAGCCAAAAACCGGACTTATTTTGATTGGGGGACAAGATCATTACCACCATTACGAGCTGGATAGAATGTGGCCTTACAAACTCATCAGGGTCTCTGGGAAGGAGCAAAAGTCGTGAAGGAAGCTGTAAGCCCCAGGTCCTTGTCCCAGGTGGAAACTCCTTCAGGAAATACTTTGAGTCGGAATTGCGCACATCTGCGCCCCTGGCCCTCACTCAAGACGGAAACATCATCATCTATGGGAAACACAGGGACATCACAAGAAACAGTCGTTCTTCAACAGGCGGCAACAAACAACCCTTCGTCATCATCAGCGACAGCCCAACTGGAGGATACTCATCCAGTGGGATCACAGCGGGAACAGCGTCCCTCAGATTATGTCACCGATTTTGATAACTCTTGATATTATAAAAATTCTCAGTCATAATCATATACCGTTACAACAATACAATCCCGTTATGCAATTATACCGTTTTGTTGTAAACAGTGTATTAACTCAGTTATAATCATATTCGTGTCTTACAATTATGCCGTTTTGTTGTTCAATTGTATTAATAAACGAAGACATATTCTTCAGTGGTTATAATTACACCCTTGTTACACAGTCGAGGCTAGAAACTGACAAATCCTCCCCTGGTTCTCATTTCTGAGGAAAATGGGCATTATTTGCAGTTTCAAACCCTTACGAGGTATTAGGAGGGCAGAATCTAACAAGAGCTCGCCTGGAACCTCATTTCTGAGGAAAATGGGCGTTATTTGCAGTTTCAAACCCTTACGAGGTATTAGGAGGGCAGAATCTAACAAGAGCTCGCCTGGACCTCATTTCTGAGGAAAATGGGCGTTATTTGCAGTTTCAAACCCTTACGAGGTATTAGGAGGGCAGAATCTGACAAGAGCTCGCCTGGCCCACATTTCCGAGGAAAATGGGCATTATTTGCAGTTTCAAACCCTTACGAGGTATTAGGAGGGCAGAATCTAACAAGAGCTCGCCTGGACCTCGTTTCTGAGGAAAATGGGCGTTATTTGCAGTTTCAAACCCTTACGAGGTATTAGGAGGGCAGAATCTAACAAGAGCTCCTCGCCTGGTTTCAAACCTCAGGTTTCTGAGCTCGCCTGGAAAAAATGGGCGTTATTTGCAGTTTCAAACCCTTACGAGGTATTAGGAGGGCAGAATCTAACAAGAGCTCGCCTGGACCTCGTTTCTGAAGAAATTTGGCTGTATTTTCGCCTTCAAACGATTAGGAGGGCAGAATTCGACAAGAGCTCGCCTCGCCCTCGTTTCTGGAGAAATTTGCCAGAATTTTCAGTTTCAAACGATTAGGAGGGCAGAATCTGACAAGAGCTCACCTGGCCCTCGTTTCCAAGGATGTTGGGCCGTATTTTCAGTTTCAAACGCTTATAAGGTATTAGGAGGGCAGAATCTGACAAGGGCTTACCTCCCCCTCGTTTCCAAGGATGTTGGGGCAGTCAAGTCAGTTCAGAAAATGTAATTGAACATATTGCAATGACGGGTGATGTACTCAATAAAAAAATTGAAGTGTTTGAAAATAAAATAAATGTATTTGAACGTATAGCAGCGTCATATAGTAATAATAATAAGCAATAACGTAATAGTAATAATGCAAGATGAAACAAATCCACTTATTTTTCAAAACTAAGTACCACATGAAAATAGGATGAAAAGGCTCGGAAAATACCTCCGAAATCAGCTCGAATGCGGTGAAATGAGGAGTAGTGAACTAAAAACGAATTGTATCAACTAAAACTAGGAAACATAATGTAAATAAATACAATATAAATTCACAAAGAAAAATATTGGTGAAATCCCCTGGGAAAAAAGCTGAGATCTTTCGACAAGAAAACAATAATGGGTGTTTCCTGTAGGAACTATCAAATTTCAAATAACATAGATACATTTGCTCGGTGGTATTTATCACAGATCGACATGCTATGCTGCAAACGAAGAAAATTATGGCACGTCGTCTTCATTTTTCTCTGAAAGAGCAGCCCTGAGGTCTTCAGCCGGTTTCTCGTTCGCCGCATCATGAATCCGGCGATGGGATGCCATCCTCCTGTAAAAATAAAAGAAAAACAAACTTTTTAGAAAACACAAGTACTTACCATGAATACGCGCGGTATCTGATAGATACATCTTGTTTTTTAGTGCAAAAAAAGTTACTTTTCATAGTGTTATCATCTGGATCCATCTTTTAGGACACTGTAAAATAAAATATTGCCTAAATAATACCATAATTACCATAAATACCGAGCCTTCTTGGTTGCGGAGTTCAACTGGTAGCGGTCTCGATTCTTCTCAATCTGTCATGTTTGATGTTAAATAGTAATGGAAGTTTAGGCCACTTATTTATTGTTATTATCATTAAAACCATTATTATAATTAAAATCAATTATTGGACGTTTTGACGGCTTGGGTATCAAGTCCACAGCCGTGATATTGTCATGTTTTTGTTTTTTTTTCCTTCATTGTTCATCTTGAATTATTTATTGAATAAACATGTTTTCTTCTTCTTCTTCTAATACCATAATTAGAAATTTGTAGAATATTATCTGGATAAGCGCGGTGTATCTGTCAGATTCTTTCAGCCACTACTGATGGATGAGCGACTTAGGACCTCCCCCAACTGCCGCCAACTGACAGTTTTCAGACCGTTGGCAGTGAGGAAAGACGGAACCCCGCCATTTACGCGCAAATGTCCCCGGAAAACGGAGGACGTTGTATCTCTCAGATACCAAGCGACTCCGCGGGTTAACCAATGCGTTCAAAGATCCTCTCTTCTATAATAGATCTTTGAATTCACTGGGAATACTCACTTTTTGATTCGCTCGTGCCTAGCATTTCGCTCCAAGAGGGTTCAGGGTTCGTTTAGGAATTATGCTATAATAACCAACTCCCTCACCACACCATGTATAATCGGTTTTTGTTGGGGCATTATGAGAGGGCTGAAGCTCCTGATCACAAACCAGAGTTTTGTGGGGTGAGTGGATTTGATGGTTTCCCCTTCTCGATTCATGAATCCTCTCCCTCCGAAGACAGCCTGGCGCCTTCCAGCGTTACGATCATACTTCGGGTGTTGCGGAAATTAATCGCCTCAGAGCCATTATAAGGAGCAACTAAACCATTCTATCATGCTCCTTGTTACATTTTCTAACGAATTTAATGATCCTACTTGATTGATTTGTAAAATGATTGTTTCACTTACGAATTGATAGAAAGAAATGTCTAACAATAATCTTTGGAAGCAATGCTTATAGGATAGATTCAGTTGTCAAGTTCATAAGAGGATTGTTTGGTTCATTATTTTCGATGATATTACTGAGTAACCAAGCCTAATAATAAAGGTGATGATTCAAACTCATGATGACGTTCTCTTTTTCCCCTTCAAAGTCCAGCACTTGAAGAAAGCGAAAGAAGTTCAGGAAGTGAATCACAGTCCTGGTAGTTCCTTTAGATTCTTTGAAAATGAATTTAGCAAAATAAAAATGAAAACTCATTCTAGGCCCTTACATTATGTTAATCTCTAATGATTGTTTATCTGATTTTCGGAATGTTCACACATCATGATTGTATATTTTAACTTTTGATCATTCTTATTAAATAACTTGGCAACAGCTGATAAGTTTTTGAACGTACGAGAATCAACACGTGTGTATTGACGAATGACGGTGAACATTGAATTTGTTTCAGACCTCTGCCGGAGTGCAATTGGCTTCAGTCGTCACCAGCACTTCTGTCTACGTGGCAAAACACTTGTTCCAAGTTTTGAAAAAAGGTACCCATGCGTTCTTGTAGATGCTAAGGTATTAGATAAAACTACGTAGGAAATTACTTCATTCAATTCCACCCAAGGTACCGAACTGTGTACTGGACTTTCTAATAGTCGAAATGTCAGAAAACTAGGCACACAGACTAAAAACAGGTTACAACATTCACAGAAAAAGAATAATTCTTATTCTTTGTTCGTTAATTATTAAGGGACATTACTGAAAAGCATTTATTACTTGAAAGCAAAATAATTTAACTCTGAAAGCGTAGGAACGAATATGATCAGCGTCTTCATTCTGCCTTTTGCTGTCCCACCTGCGCATGAGCGTTTGAATTTTAGATGAAATCTTTTGTTATCGTAAACAATTTTTATAAAACCCTCAAATGTTGTCATGTTGCCGTTCAAAGTGAATTGATTCTAAATCTGCGATCTCCGTCCGGCGTAAAAAATCCTGTCTTTCACCAATGGACTCCAATATATGTCCACTAGGGGATTCCACGTTATGATTTTATTCATATTCATAACTAGTTTAATGGCCCTGGTATGCAGGTTAAAAAGAAATAGGTGAATAACACAAAGAGGAAGTATAATAACAATATGCAAAGTTAAAAAATCTTATATCCCAAATCCCCGAAGACAGGACCACGTCGCTTGCCCTGGGAGACGCTTCCCTCCTTCCTTCACTGCCGGGGTCGGGGGGAGGAGGGAGCAGGTCGGTTGCCCTGGGAGACGGGGAGGGAGAATTCCACCCGCCCAGCGTTACCACCCCCTGAAACGTAGATATACTCTGATAAGCTCGTCTTTATATAGTGTGATTATCAATATCTCTGCTGTATTGAAAACATGATGATACTATTTTGTGGTATATTTCAAGTTTGAATGCGAATAAATAAAGCAGTGGCGTAACGTTTTTCAGCGGGGCCCCTCTCCATAATGTTTTTTTTTTTTTTTTTTTGCGAAGCGTGCACTTTTTTTACGGTCATCGTACAATACGCTACGATAACCTAACTAAAAATACATAATATAATGTAACAGTTTAACCTACCTTTACGAACTCGAGACTTCTAGTCTACGTAGCAAACTTTTGTATGACCGTGTGTTATAAAAGTCAACTTTTTCCCAGAGACCCATCAGTTCCTTCAGTAATTTTTAAGTATCAATATGGTATACAATTTATATTATAACGATTCGAATCAACAACATGATGAAAAACATTAAACTCCCCCAATCCGCACTAAACTCAAAATCTCAAAAGTTCTGACTGTGACACCTTAGCTACTTTACACCCTTCCTCACCTGGTTATAAATAAAACCACAAGATGATTGATCAATGATCCTACATTAGCGTTGATGTTTATAAACTTGATGTTACATAATGGAATTTTTCTGTGTATCGTTAGTTCCGCTTTAGTCTTTAAAATTAAAAAAAAAAGAATGAATTTTGCTAGAGCGGGCACGTTCCCGGGCCCCCTTGTAGCCTGGGCCCCCCCGCATCGCGGGGTTTGCGGGGGTGTACGTTACGCCCCTGAAATAAAGGGTGTTTATCTCATCCTACTGCAATCGAACAATTCTAAGTCTTAAAAGCAAAACTTGTTTCTAATAACTTTTTGTTTGCATGTCACCTAAATATTGAACAAATGGGTTTCAGGTGAATTCACGAAATATGATTACGGAGACGCAGAAAAGAATCTACAGGTGTACGGAACACCGACTGCCCCCAACTACGATTTGTCTAACGTGACCACACCACTTTTTGTCGCCTATGGATCTGTGGACAACATGGCCTCCTTCAAGGTTCGTTTTTAACAACCAATTCAGCAAATTATTGTGCAAATGTTCGATTAAAGGGCTATTAATTGATTAATGAAAAGAGACCAGAAACGAAATGTACCCTTCAAATCTGAGGATTAAATATTCTATACTTAAATATTCTCTTAACGCATTTTTGAAAACGTAATACGTTGGGACGAATGTTTTGTATGATGATTTTCAATTAAACATGTCATTGGAGATCGGCACCTAGTTGAGCATATTGGACGTTCGTCACCATGCCAACAAGCTTCAACATACTTCCCCTCAAGGGATGCCTAAAGGTATGTCTACACTTGTGTGCGCTTTCCTCTTTCCACTTGCCTCTTTCAACTTGCGTCATGGTGCATGCCTTTGACGCATGCCCGAAAGGCAAGCAATTCCTGTCCACATTCGTGCGTCACTTTTCGTGCAACCGTCGCTCATCATGGACCCCGAGGCGCTACTTTTTCTGCATTCGTCTGCATTTTTAGTGATCAACTCAAAGAAGAAGAAAGTGCAAAGAAAGCGATCAGTGTGGGTGACAAATTTTTTAAAAGATCGGGATTATAAAATTCTGAAACAAGTACTTACGTGGTGATGAACTGTTGTTTAAAAATTTTACTCGAATGTCGAAGGCAAACTTCAATGTTTTGTTGAATTTGAGGACCAACATTGAAAAAAAGAACACACGATTCCGTCAATCAATACCTCCAGAGTATAAGTTGGCAATCACGCTTAGGTTTTTGGCCGCAGGCGATTCGATCAAGTCCCTTTTTTATCTTTTCAAAGTCTACAGGCAAAGTATTTCGGAAATGATCCCCATCGTTTTGAAAGCCATAATTGAAGCACTGCAGGATTACATCAAGGTATGTACCAGTATTTTGCGTATATAATAAGTAATAATGAGCGTTCATTTTTCAATTTAAAAAAAAATGTTTAATAGAAAATAAAATTACAAAAGAAATGTTGAAAAACCAGGACGTGAGTCTGAAGTAGCCAAGATGTGAATATTACATTGAAATTTTTCATATAATGAATGAAACCCACACCCCTAGCCCATCGAAATTTAAGTATTCATACTGAAGACGCAAGGAAAGACGCACGAGATCCCCGACCCGGGTGGATCCGCTTTCAACACACCTTGCGCTACGTTCAACTCAAAAGACGCATGCCTGGCATTGCCTTTGACGCAAGTAAAGTTAAACAAGTGTGGACATACCGAAATGTGAATATTTCTACTTTATGCGGTTCAGATAAGTCCTGTGTGAATCTTAAGTCGATTTATTATTGCCAATGACAGAGCACAATCACTAGTTGAACGAACGGAGAGGTTATTTATTAGGTAAAATGAGAGAATATGCAAATTCAACTTTCAACGGTATCGTTGCAGCTCCGCCACCCAACTATCTCCACTTCAACCCATCAGTTTGCAACACCGCTAGCTTAGCTTACCTTATATGTAGTGTTGGTCTGTTGGTAAAAATCCCTTAATTGAATCGAATGATTCTACGAGGGTCATCCAGAATGTAAGGTTATAATCTCCCTGGAAGGTGCAGAGAATTTTTTTTCGGGGTTGATATTACTGCGTGTTGGTGTTTCTAGTAGTCACAATAAGTACCCGCCCGCATCAGTCCATTACGAAATGTCGTCACAACAGCCTACTCCGTCAACCTCTGCATTGACTGTTCGCTCCACCTACAGCCGATGCAAAATTCGGGCGGTCATCAAATCTCGATTGTGACTGGGGACGAAACGTGGGTTTGTCACTATACACCAGAGTCAAAAAGGCAGTCCCTGCAATGGTGCCATACTCACTCCCCGTCAGCAAAAAAATTCAAGGTTCAGCCCTTGGAGCGGAAGATCATGGCATCAGTGTTTTGGGACAGAAAAGGGGTGTTGTTGGTGGATTTCATGGTCAGGGGAACCACCATTAATGCTGATGCGTATTGTGAGACCCTTAAAAAATTGAGGAAAAAAATCAAAGACAAAAGGAGGGGAATGCTGACTCGTGGTGTGTCCCTTCTTCACGACAATGCCAGACCCCACACCGCTCGCCAGACCCAGGACCTGCTTGTGTCGTTTGGATGGGATGTTGTGACCCATCCACCATACTCACCGGACTTGGCGCCTTCGGACTTCCACGTTTTCACCAAAGCGAAGGAGTTCTTGGGTGGAAAACGTTTTTCCAACGACGAAGAGGTGAAGGAAACTGTCGAGAAGTGGTTTTTGGAGTTGGAGCGAAGTGTGTATGACGAGGGCATCAAAAAACTGGTGCCCAGGCTGAAGAAATGTGTTGAAGTTGGTGGCGATTATGTAGAAAAATAAGGACATATTTTGCTACATTTCCTCAAAATTTGAATAAAATATGCATTTTTCGATTTTTACCAGCAGTTGTAACCTTACTTTCTGGATGACCCACGTACTCATACGAATATGTGTTCGCAGGCTGTGGAAAGAAGCATAGCTGACATGGTGTCGTCCTCCGTGGAATCGCGGCTGCTTCCAGATTTCAACCACGTCGACTACTTGTTCGGGCGGGAGGCGCCCGCTCGCGTGTACGTCCCCGTTGTGGAGTTTTTCGACAGGATGACCGGCCAAGGAGACCCAGAATCATCGAAAGTCCGCAAATCCAAATTAAAAAAAGTCAGGAAACACGGGTAACTCAACGACGTTGGTCGTGCAAGAAACACAACACTCAGAACCCCTTCTTGGTTGGAACTTGTACGAGAAACTCGTATCACAAACCATGTATAGTTAGTTTATACAGCCTCGTGATCGGGAAATACAGCAATAGCGAGATGCATTAGGCAACTTTCTGTAGTTACTTCTGGTTGATTACTAAAACATTTCAAAAACCAACTTCTATGTAGGATCTTGGTAAATACATACACAACTCTCCTACACTTTTATTAGCAGAAGATCAAGTTTCAAGGACATCATAATTTCTTAATAGCCAGGCCAAAATGCATCCTCTCTCCAAAAATTGGGTAAAAAGATTTACGTAAATAATGCTCCGATTTGTTTAATCAAACATCAAGCGTATCAACAGGCATTTTGTTGGCATTTGACTAGGGAGAGGGGTGTAAGACTGTGTATTTATTTCACCACAACTTCGAAAAATGCTTTTTTATCCAAACTTATCTCTTTACTCAGAAATGAAACCTAATCATTTAGAAATTCTCAATTGTAACTGCTCCCTAATTTCAAGCCGAAATACGATCAGCTTGTTAATGAGTCTAATTGAGTAAGAACCTTTCTCCCCTGCTAACAATTAGCGTTAAATGGTAGTTATTGAAGAAACCATATATAATTTTCAATAATTAAAAAGTCAAATTGTCCTTACTCATATTTAATTCTTCTGCTAAATTGGAACAAGCACATCAAGTCTGAATCAACATGAAAAAGCTCTTTGAATATTTACGTGTATTAAAAAACTAGAACCTGCTTACAGAGCACCACGACATATTCTCCTCAATTTCTCGTTGGTTCTAATGTTTACGGTTCGTATTTATATTTCATTCATAAAATCAAGAAGCCAACAACGTTCCGTTGACTTATATTGAAGCAAACCGGATCTTTTTCGGCCTAATCAAAAGTTCAAAAAATTTTTTTGTCCAAGAAAAAACAGACATCCAAACCTCATACATCATTCGTAGAAGTTGAAAAATGAAAATGCATACATGTAATAGTAGAAATGCAGAGTTGAAAATAATTCAACTGTCTCTTTCTTTCCCATCGAATAAATAAAAATGTAATTTCGTACCTATCAAGTAGTAAGATCTAAAAATTAACCTACTGAAGAATTTTGAGTCAGCTGAGAATGAACGGATCTTATGGTTGTTATGTTTTTTGGGGCACAGTGCTCTTCTGACAAATATTTTTTTGAAACGGATCCGAAAATTTGATTTTAATGAAAATCTTAACGAACTTGGATCAAATACTTGAATCGAGTGTGCTCAACCTTTTGAAACTATGAAAATAAGTTGTGCTACTAGGTTTCTTTATCGATAGCGGCTGTGATTAATTCTTCCACGACTACAAATGTATATTTATTTTATCCAATTTAAAGTAGGGTTACACTAAGCTAAATAGGTACTCTTGACTCGAAAAAGATAAGTCACCTATTAATTGATCTGTAAATATACCGTAGATAGGTACCCAACCAACTGAGATCGGAATGATATTAAATGTGATCTCATAATGTATAAATAATTTGAAACTAATGTGTTTGGAATTTTTACATGTGAAAGAGGAAATGTCCCATTTTATGGTTGCTACACTTTCCATTTCGATTTAATGATTTTGGAAGAAAGTAAAGAACACTATGTTTACTTAGTTTTTATCTTACGAAATACTAATAGTGCAATTATCGTTTTACAAAGTGCAAAATGATAACCCACTAAC
Source organism: Creontiades dilutus (assembly GCA_031894815.1). Taxonomy (NCBI): domain Eukaryota; kingdom Metazoa; phylum Arthropoda; class Insecta; order Hemiptera; family Miridae; genus Creontiades; species Creontiades dilutus. The sequence continues at coordinate 1,759,417 of JAVIWC010000461.1, read as the reverse complement.
CAAAATACCTACATATATAGTACTGAAGCATACTCGTCAGGTATGTTAGAGAAATGGATGGTCCCACACTGTAATGACCTATACCAATGTATAGGTGTCGTAACTTTATTGTTCGTATGTTGGGAAATTGAATTTCGGTTACCTGCCATACTTTTATTTAGGATCGTATCTGTAATAAAGCAATCCAAAGAACTGCTGTTTGTATTCATTTGTGTTTATGCTGCTTGCTGTTAGGCAAGCATGAAGGTCTGTCAATGTTTAACAACCTTTGAAAATAACATAGGCAAAAATAATGTGAAAATAAATGTCACATCGTGTGAAGGATGCATTCAAATGTTGTCTCTGATTTTTCGGTAGCAGCAAAAGAATGATCACATTTCGATGTGTAAAATTTTTTTTCTTAAGTGTTCCATAACCAGAATTTTTTTCCTCACTTTTTAGCCCTCTATGATGGTAATGAGTGAATGAAATGAACGTTGAATGAATTGTGTTGTTCCCGAATTGAGAGTAGCATCTTCGCATGCGTAAATACATACTTGAAAACATGCGTCTACCCACTTCTCTACCACCATTCTCCCTACTGAACCGTAATTACCGTAAATTTAAGTAGTAAATAATCGAATAATGATTGCATGCTGGATATGTATCACATAAAAAACTTTTTCAAAGTTAATATTACAACATATAGCAATTAAAAGTGGGAATGAGGCCACTACTAGTCGTTAAATGGGCGGGTTCGACAAACCTACAAGCCATTAACTAATTAAAAGTCACTCTTAAATGAAATTGAAAGTAACCACAAGTGAACATCCATTTTTCAATATATTTTTGTAGTAAATAATTACCATACAACATATCCTCCTGTTTTCAGGTCATCAAGTTATTAACTTGAAAGCTCCGTTATTAACTGAAAAGATTGTGTCGGCTTGAAGTTCCTAGCTTGTTCACTGCTACCTTTTATAATATTGTCTATTGAACACAGCTTTCTTTCTAAGAAGTAGGTACACCTTGCATACGCTTTAAATAACTTTAAATTGCACTGTAATATTGGAAACTTGTAGACATTAAATGACAGATGTTGAGCATTCGCTCCAAGGGAACCCAATCACACAGTTAACTCAAGTTCGACTCTTAATTTTGAACCTTCGGTGATTGATCAAAGACACAATAACAACATGCAATGGATATGGACAGTTCCCTCTTCTTGTTCCTTGAAACTGCTACCGCAGATCATAAACCTGATACCTTTTAGCTTCAGGGATATCCGTTCTGTATTGCAGGCATAACAACTCAGCCCAAAGGGGCAACTAGATTAAGCATCACCTTGTTACAAACCATTCTAATAAAAACTAAATATAACAAAGCTTACGGTTAGATATTAATTGAGGAAGACAAAACAAATAACAACCAACCATAGTTTTCAAGAAGTTATTTTTATTCAAAATGAGAATCATATATAAACTACATTTTTTGATTGGCGTTTGAAACATGAACCATTTCAAAGTTTTATTTTTTATTATTTACAAGTTCAATAATTAATTAAAATAGAGTTCGGTCTCATAAAGCCTTTTTATTTTAAAATCAGTTTTAAAAAATATGTTTGTGCGTCGAAACCCCGAAGAAATCGTACCTAACATTCATAGGTACTTACGTTAGAAACAATTTAAATAAAGAAAAAAAAGTTATTCAGAGACGTCTTTAATATTGTCTTCTCAACAAAAATCATTTGTAAGGCAGGTATCGAGTATTTATCTCTGTCCTTGATCAAAGAAGGTTATATAACCTAAACAGTGTGTATAACCTACTTTAAAAACGCGGCGAGAGTCAAATACCGGTAATATCAAGTTTTCCCCGAGGGCTAAACAATCTAGAATACGCAGTTCTGTTTAACGGTATATCTGTCTTTTTGTAGGCACAGTTTTGTCGCAGTTGAACTTCTGTCTCCTTGCTGTTCTGAAACAAATTCGAAAAATCCTATCGTTAAGAAAAAAGATGAATCTTTAAATGATAGATTTAACGATTTAATGATATTTACATCACGTCATCGAATCAAAAAACAAAATCGTAAACGTTACAATAATTATTTTAAAACTTTTAACAATCCAAAAAAGTGGAAGGATCCTTTCATTGTTGTAATCTATAAAAAATGGAGATCAATCCAATTTGAATAACGTATAATTCTAGTACTTTTCTCTAACGTTTCTTGATTGTATATACAATTTTTATATACATCAAAATAAGGCTGATTGGAGGCCAATAATTTTTTTTGCAATATAAATGTCCAACAATAAATAGTGTACTAAATTAGATTATTAATAATTACAGTACTTTGTATTATGATAAATCGGCGGATTCAAGTAATAATAGATGCCTACATCGAAAGTAGATTTAAAATCCACTGCAACTGCAATCACTTCTTAGTCAAAGAAACAATTTTGCCATCACTGTTTGAAAGCGTGAGATGCAATATTTCGAAGCACGTGATTTTATTCTAATGTAAGAATGTACAATGCCTAAGAAATGTATGTGAACGGATTTGTGCTTTTCAAATCGTTTGGTCGATGATCTAATTTAAAATTGCGAGTGATTAATGCAAATCAGTGGATGACAACAGCACAAATTTCTTTCAAAATTGAAGTTAGGTTTTCAAAAATCAGTGGCTGCATGTATCGAACCAAAAAATATTCGTTAGTGCCATATTTCGACAACTATTGACGTTTTGGAAATGCTAACAATACTGAGAACAGCTCTCAAATTTTCAACAGTCGACGGCAAAAAGTTATAATGAAAACCATGCTCTAGGCAACTACCAATTCTCTTGGTTAATCTTCTGTTACATGATAGGGTTATTTATGATATTCGTTGAGTCCCCAGTTCATCCATGAGTTAACTGTATTTTGATGCTCATCTTAGTCATCACAAACCTCGTTTTAAATTCCATTATCAAAATTACCAATTACAAAATGACGGACGTCACAAAAGTTTTAGGATCTTAGCAAAAAAAAATGTACAGGGTTTAAAAGTAGTTAGGGAAGCTTTGTCTTTCATGCTAAAGACAGCGATTTTGGTTAACTCAAAAATCGAGCTAAGTAGAATCCATGTTACAACTAAAAAAATCAAATTGTGTAATCATTTCCCTCGATCAAACACGGTAAACTCGGAATAACATTAAGACAAATTTACCACATCCTATTTTATTTTTATGATTAAAGTATGACAGTATGCAATAAGTATTTGACTAGAATGAAGTCCACATGTGCCATTCCCTTGATAGTAAGAATTGACTTTTGGAAAATTTTCAAGTGATAACGCCACCACGTTTTATTAGAAAACTGGAAAGAGCTCGTGGAAGTGGCGTTTTGTGTTGAATCACACCAGATTGGGTCTGGCCTATAAACCTAGGTGCTTTATTAATAGTTATGGAAAAATTGGATGTTTTAAGATGTGTTTCATGAAGAATTTGTTTACCACGGCAAGTGCCCACCGAGAGGCATTCATCAAATTAGTACACTGACGAATTTAGGAAGTTAAACCATCTTGATAGAGGGAAATTTAACAAAGTTATCCAGCCCACCATTGATGATACTTGAAATACAGGAATTTTGATAAAGTAGCTCCCAATGTATTTTCTCGTATTTTTAGTAATGGAAAGTTAAAACAAATTGCAGCTTGTTAATGATTAATGGGGGGTTGATGAGCATGCGGATGTTTGTCAGACCCAAAGGACTCGCAGGGGCTGTCTGAAGCCGGTGTCGACAGGCGTTGAGGACCATCTTCGGTGTCTGTGCGGCTCGACCAATGGAAGTCCAAGCTCGTGGTGTGAACCCTCGCCATTGGCTGTGCCGTTCGTGGAAGAGGTTCCATTGGCTGTACCTTATCAGAACAAAACAATCAAATTAAAAACTAGGCACTGAGTAATGGTCAGGACAAGTTGAACTACAAAGCAACGAGCATGTACTAACACTTATATGTTGTAGTTAGGTTTGAAATAGGTAGGTACCATTGTTATGTTCAAGGAGAATAATCCACAGTCTGTATAATATCTCTCATTGAGGTGGGGTAATATCATATCAGCCAAGAGGGTTAGACAGTATAGTACCTGCCTAGAAATTTGAGCCTGAAAAGCTATACAAAGCCGCGGAGAATCTGAAGCGTATCCAGAGGTTCGGCGGTACGAATATATCAAGGGGTTGGACATCAAAAGATCTGACAAAGGTTTGAGCAGCAGAAGACCTAATAAATGATTTGAGGGCATAATCCCTCAAAGGATTGGATAGTAAAATATCAGCCACGGTTCTGGACAGTATAATATCTGCAGAGAGGTTAGGGGCTCAGAGGGAAAATGGTCAGGTATCACATTCTGAATTTAGACTATATACACTAAGTGTACCTTTCTACAGATGGCTACAGTGGTAGATATAAGTGACCTCGACGCTTGCTTGACGCTGGAGTAATATTTTCACTTGATGCTCATTGTCGAACGTTCCCTTGCCCTTGTTCTGACCCATCTTTCCATTTCGTAAAAAGACAAAACAAATTATCCGATGAGGATACTGAAAATTTATTTCCGTGGTGCAAGCATATCCACCACTCTGTAATCAATGGCACTCTGGGTTCAAGAATACCATGAAAAACCGGTGTAATTCTGATGTATTCAAAAAACCTTTTCGGGTCGCCTTTGACTTTATGTACTCTCTATGAAAATTCCTAGAGCACATTAATAGAATGAACTCCAAGACGCCTTCTAAACACATGGTTTGTTTATTAAGGAACTTCTTGAAACAGATGAATTTACAGTCAGTGAAAGCAGCAGAAGTTGTATATTCGCTGGCATGTTGATGAACTGGTATAGTTGCCCCTTCCAACAGCTGAATGTGGATAATGCCCGCAACACTCAGAGAACGACCATATTGCTAGAAGGCGCTGGGCTATCCCTGGAGGTAGAGGTATCAAGAGTATGGGGGGCACCACACTCCCAGGGCTCTTAAAAAAGCTGAAGGGGAAAAGGCACGCAATAATCTGGACAATCAAGGGTTTTATCAATTCTTCAAGGGCAGTATTTAAATGGGGGATATGCGAGGAAGGGGGGTGAGGACAGTCAGTAATAAAGGGTCAGTGATTATAACCACGCTCATGCTAATACTACAGGGCCCCAGGTTCTAATAAGATAGCAGTTTTCATGGCAGAAATCCCATCCGAGGACATGACACCGGAGAATATAGTTGCCAAAATGCTTGAAAGAGAGGATCGTTGGTCCTCTGTAGTTGTCTATGTTGAAGGCATCCTGCAGGGAAAGATCACCCAAGAGCGGGAGGGACAGAGGATGCTACCAACAGACCAAGAGGGCTAAATACATCCCAAGGACTTGACCTGAAGTAATGTGTTAAAACAGTTCCAGGCCCAGTTGACACGTGGGAAAAGAAGGTTAGGTTTTAGTGGGTTTGAATCCTGCATTACTCAAAGAGCAGTTCCTTCTGGGTTATCTTACAAGAACCAATTTCCACCTTAGGATCTTAAAGATTTCCTCATCTGCCTACCGAAAAAAAGGGTTATCTCTAGAGGTGGTGGCTTAAAAAATCGGGAATGGCTTAAAAGTCCATCATAACTGACTGGAACTCCTCATGCAGTTAGTCACGTTTCACACCCATTCTGCTTGTACAGTAGCCATCCCCCTTTGCTGGACACTCGACGATTCTATCTTAGCCTTAGGAAAGTGAAATAAACATCAATTCATTCACAACCACCCTCTACATCAGTGAATCCAATTTATATATAGCATTATAAAAAATACCATTGACGGTGGGAGCTCGGGTGTCGCCATTGGTGTCGTGGAAAGAGCTCATCGATGAAAAGCCGCTTTCGTCTTCGGTGGATCCAACGGAGAGCTGCGGTGTCGACGGGCCGCCTCCGCTCTTGTTGTCTTCACCTTCCCGGGCTCCGCAACAAGAACTTTGCACTAACGAACTACAGCTTCCCATCTGAAATGTGAAACACGAAAATTTAGTGGTTTGGTTGGTAGATTAGAAACATCTTGTCAGAGGGATTGAGGTATCTGATAACGGGGCCGAGGGAAAACAAGAAATAGAAAAACAAAATATCTTCTACTTCAAGTAACTACGAGGTTTTTACTGAATTGAGGAATTTCTTCATCTCCGAGAGCAGAGAGTTTTGTGCAAATTTTCTTAAAAAATTACTTGAAGCCATTGAAAATTTCTAAAATAAAAAATTGTCTTCTTGAAAACCCCGTTTTGAGGTATTCTGATACGATCCCTGGATTTTTAAGATTTGGTACACGTATGTTTATATGTGTCATTCCAGATTCGGTCATTCAATAGGATTGAGACAAAAACCTCCTTTTCCAATAAAAAATCAAGCACTGCAAAAGAAAAGATGAGTTCGTTGGACAACACTTTTTGATCACATTAAATTAGTACAATTGTTTCTTGGTGTACGAATTATAGTGTAAATTAAGAGACATATTATTGAAAGGAAATTTTCGAAACATTAAGCATGCAGGGGAGGACTTCAGTTGATATATTGATCCTTTTATTACAGCCGAATTGAACCTGTCCCATATTTTGTGCCTACCTACCCTCTAATTTCCACATTTTATAACTACCTACCTATCAACGTAATTCAACTGTTAATGGTAAACGTGAATGAATGGATTGACTGCATTGCCTGAACTACAGAATTGGCTGAAGAGGCAATGAACAGGTTGAAACCCCTATATACAGTTGGCAACGTACTCCGCTTATGATGGATGTAAACAAAACGCTAAGAAATTATAACTATGTCAAGAAATATCGCAGATGATGTTTTAGAAAGAGAGCAGATAGAGCAAAATTAACAAATGAAGTATAGCCCACATTTACTTTCACATCCAAACCCTCCCAACAGACCCATTTTTACTGTCGTGAACTATTACAACCATTTCAAATTATGTTGTTCTCTGAATAACCAGCATATCGGAGAAAAATCGTTTCCATTGACAATGAATAGATACTCCAGCACAGGAGATGAATGGAGGGGAAGGTTTTGACAAACAACCATCTTGAATAACATTATAAAATAGTTCCCAAATGTTGCAAGTACCGAAGTGCTGTCTCTCCTTTGTGAAGTGTCGGCGACCCTGGCGAGGTCGGGCTCTCTCGTGCCTAGAAGTGACTGGACGGTCCTCAACAGCCTGAAGGCGTCCTGAGACAGTCTTTCGGGGGCGACTTCTTCAGCCGATGCTCTGCTACCCCTCCTGTAAAGACAAGTATACGTCAATCCTATTCGCCATACGGTTTCATTGAGTTGAAAGCATAAACATCTGGAAAAAAATGTAAAACTGAAGAAAGGAGGTAGGCATCTACAGTAACTCAGAAACATTAAAGAGAGAATTGAAGGTGCTTTTCCATTATCTCCACATTCATTGGATAGTATGTCCACCCACCCACAGACGGGGTACCATCAGCTTGTTCAACCATCAGCTTCTTCAAAAGCTAATCTTGGTAACACACCTATGTGAATTCGAAAATGATGTTTATTTCGTGAAGAGTAATTGAGTAAAGTCATTTTGAATTTCTCTTGACATTGGACCTGCAGCCTGAAATGCCTCTACCCATCCCTAACCATCTCTAGACATCCCATTCTGACTGGACCAGAAATAAATCTACCACACATAGAGATGGGGCATGGCGAATTCACAAGCAAACTGACAAGGTTCCAGCTAGAGCAGAACCAGCAATGCGAATTGGAAACCAACATGAGGTAGCATAGCACATACTAGGAAAGCTCAGATTACATGATGCTCAAAGAGAGGATTGTGGCTTAACGGGTGTACCCCTTGGCGAGTTACTGGATTTCGCGAATAGGGTTGCAGGCTTAAAGATGTTTGCAGATGAGGTCATTCCTGTCTTGCGAGCCTGCCTTGTGAGAGCAACATACAAGGCCACTTTCAGAGTAAGATGGAGTCTAAGAGAAGACTTCTTGTCCTATTTGGTAGAAAAGATGGGGATTAATGATATAAAAGGTTAAAGTAAGGTGCTGGGATACTCCAGGTTTAACTCCAGTAGGGATTAGGAAGCTCAGCCAAGAGAGCTTCCAAATGGAAACAAACGGGTGTTACAGTACTAGAGTAGCATTTGTGTCTGGTGTCGGTCCTGGCCAATACTGGCGAGTTGCTCTTGGCAATCTGACTGGAAGCTTCTGATGGTTTTTGTGGGCTGACGCAGATGATTAGGTAGACGCGTAGGTTCTTTTGCTGGTTCTGAATAACATGCTATTAAAAAATGAATCCACGATCACACGTTCGAAATCAGATGGCGTACAAACCGAAAGTTCTTTATAACGGATCGTAGTTCCACCCGATCTTGTTCAAAAACTCTGAACAATCTTGCGCTTCATTTATCTTCAAAAAATCATCAGCACTTCTTCAGATGGTCCCTGTTTCAGTAAGAAACGATTCTCCTTCATTTATGAACAAGTTTCCACCCTGAACTACTATAAGAAACGGTATGAGAACACAGTGGGGCTCAAGTCCCCTTCTAATAGTTTTCCTCAAGAATACTTAGAACTATCAGAATGCTCCGAACAATACGAACCAAGTGCAGTCTCTGCTGTAAGTCGAATAACTGCTGTCCTGCATTTGTGATATGCTGTTGGCTCTGTGAACATTGATGGTGTGGCTAGGTGAAGGTGATGAAGCCCGACTCTGAGTCACAACTGTGTGAACACTGCGGCTACGAGGGACCCTGGAAAAACATTTCCAAATTAGTACAATCTTGACCAGTTAAGGTTAACCGATACTAATATGGCAGTAACTGCTGACAAAACTACTATTTATTACGAAATCCAGGTTGATAATGTAAGAAACAAGAATACTTGGCAAAACATATTGTGGTGCATCAATAGACCGAACTTTCTGATTACGTATTGTTTCAATCAATAAAACAGGTAAATACTTTCTAAATTCCACTCATACCCCTACAAAGTTGTATACCATGGAATGAATAACTGAAAATGGTATTCGGTCAAACGATGTAACTTTTGAAATGGATTTATGAATTAAAGGTTAATAAGTGGTACTTAGTCCCAAAAATTTTGAAAATCCGACAAAACCAATTAGTATAACTCATTTTTCAGTGAACACGCACTATATTATCAATAAATAATTTACAGGCAACCATTTGGTTAATTTAAAACCATCTTCAGAACTTCAAAAAACACTAAATCAAAACTATTTTGGATGGGTAATTTTCTAATAAAAATACGGAAAGTTTTCAACATAGGTACGCAGGTAAGGATGCCAAACTTCCATTATTTAATCATTATTTCTATTTTGTATAATAAAATTGAGCGATTTCAAAGTGCACATGAAATTTAAAAATTGATTAGAAGTTTCAAAAAAGGAGAAATGAAGAGCTTTTAATGCTATGCTATTAAAAGTGTTTCAAACGAAATATTCTTTCTGACATTTAGAGTCCAGCAATATAAAAGGAAAAATCAAAGCACGTGCAAGGATACTTGGACTATTTGAGGAATAATATAAAATTAATTATTACTGTTTACTAACCTTAATATTTAAGCTTTTTTGGCATGCCAACATTTCTAGCGGTCGGATCCGCAATACGTTTGACAAGCTATGAAACTAGGTTCAGTTCCTTTGAATGCATTTTTTCTTTAAATTTTCAACATTATTTTCTGAGACTAGACCGATATAAGCATGGGCTCAAGAGATTAGCTTCCAGAATCGTCCAAACCATTGCGATACCTTAATTTTCAACTAAAATGTACAGACTAAAGCAGTTTTAAGATGGATATAGCTGCTTGCTTCCAATAAAATAATGATTCATACGGGGAACGGACCTGAGACATAAGGATTGAAGAAAATTCAGGAGGGGTCTATTGGAGACTGTGACCTTAGACACACAGACTCAAAACATTGATAATTCGCAACTGAACCAGTTCTTGCCAATCTTATCATTTGAGTCAGAAAAATGAACCAAGATGAAAGCACAGTTTGTGTGGCTGGGGACTGGGGTGAAGGAAAGGAGGATTAATTATTGAATAGCTGTGGCTCAAGAAGATCATAAAAACGACAGTTCAATTGCAGAGTGCTATAAAATGGAGGTCATTTGAGGACATCTATACGCCTCCAAAAAAGGTAATGTTCATTTTGGTAAATATTACAGATAAAGATTACAGTAAAGTTCTTTCTTTGCTTTTTGAGTCACGCAACATGAGGTTTTGTCGGGGAGCTTAATTCTTTCTCAGTCAGCCCTGTAAGTGGGAAGGAGAATTTGGGTTAGCGATTTCGGGAAACTTGTGTCGAACGTAAAACCCATATTTCATGAGCCAGGGTTTGTCCAAGATCCGTCCCTCACTAATTGTACTAATTATTAAAATTCAGACGTATCGGTTACAATAAACTTAGATCCCTTAGGCCATGCTGTGAAGTGAACAATGATTGAAGCAAATTTTCCCTATACTGAATGCAGGAAGCTGATCAAACAGCATACATATAAAACCCAAAAACATCGGCAGAAGTACTTATTCGAGAATTTCCAACTGAATTGGAGATGTTATTCGAAAATCAAATTAAATGGAATACATTAGTGATTGCAAACGTCAACTTTTACGGATTCGATTATTCCTGCACTTTGCTGTATCGACAGTAATAAGTCTTAACTTATACAAAACCAAAAAGCTGCAGCCAAATTACTTATGGATTCGAATCGAATTTAGAAGAAATTCTGATTAACATCTGTATTTGCTGACACTGTTACTCGATTTTGAGAAGATGGGTAACATAAAAAGATTTAAAAGGAAGCTGATTAACCAGTACACAACATCAGCAGCAGTAACTATTCGAGAATTTACAATTGAATTGGAGATGTTATTCAAAATCAAATTAAATGGAATAAATTAGTGAATGCAAACATCAACTTCTACGGATTAGGTTATTTCTGCACTTTATAGACAGTAACAATTCTTTCAATTATTAATTTGGCAGTAGGTACATACCTAGTTTTACAGTAACTTATACTAAAGCAAAGCTGCTGTCAAAATTATAGCATTAGCAAACTGAATTAAACCTTTCGCAATTAGAATTAAACTTTTCGCTAATGCAAGTGAACCTCATTAAATTAATCCTCTGCACTAAAGATGATCAGAGGATATAGAGTCGAGTCCCCAAAACAATACCTTGTAACTCCCCCGTGGGCTGCCAAACTTTCTTTGGCCTTCTCCGAGTAGCGTCACCCTTCTTTACCCGTCAATTATAGTCATACCAGTGTTCATAGGTTTTTTTTTTTTACATTTCATGTCTTTGCTATGGCACACAACCAAATTGTCGTTATGTCACGTTACGTTACGTAACGAAATATGCTGAATGATTATTATGATTCGTAGAAGTGAGGTAGGTAGGTACCTATTGATTATAGCTGAAATTTGGCTATATGGTTATTATGATTTGGCTGGTAGCCTCCTTAGGACTTGAACAATAAGGTGCAGAGGGTTTTGATCAACTGATTAGCTCCTGAAGCTAACTTCTTTCCTATCAACTGTGGAAAGCTGAAATTTGGCTGGTAGCCTTCTTAGGACATGAACAATAAGGTGTACAGGGTCTTGATCAGCAGAGTGGCTACTGAAGCTAACTTCTTTCCTATCAACCGTAGGAAGCTGAAATTTGTCTCGTTAGGACATGAACAACAACGCTACTGGAGTAGGTGATGTAGTCTGGCTCGAATACACAGAAGAAAATGTCCCAATGTGTTGCAGACTCGTATGCAAGCATTTATGATTCTTAGAAGTGAGGTTGTTAGGTACCTATATCATTATAGCTGAAATTTGGCTATATGATTATTATGATTTGGCTGGTAGCCTCCTTAGGACGTGAACAATAAGGTGCAGAGGGTCTTGATCAGCAGAGTGGCTCCTGAAGCTAACTTCTTCCCTATCAACCGTAGGAAGCTGAAATTTGGCTGGTAGCCTCCTTAGGACGTAAACAATAAGTTGTACAGGGTCTTGATCAGCTGAGTGGCTACTGAAGCTAACTTCTTTCCTATCAACCGTAAGAAGCTGAAATTTGTCTCGTTAGGACATGAACAACAACGCTACTGGAGTAGGTGATGTAGTCTGGCTCGAATACACAGAAGAAAATGTCCCAATGTGTTTCAGACTCGTATGCAAGCATTTATGATTCTTAGAAGTGAGGTAGTTAGGTACCTATATGATTATAGCTCCTAAACTTTTCCATTTAGGTTTGTAAACAAATCCATGTCAACCTTGTTAATTTTTGTTTTTGAGTTTGATTTTTGTTTTCTTTATATTGAAAAAAATGTAATTCACAGAGGAAGACAAGATTGCTAGAAGATGGAAGGGAAGAAGGAGGGAGGGGAAAGACATGAAATGTCCTAATGCGTTGCAGACTTTTATGCAAGAATTTTGTTTGTTTTGTGAGGAACATTGTTGTGGTGATGAGCGACAGCGATTCAAATCAGATTCGGTCAGAGAAGCTTTAAAACGATTTGATGGGACACAAAACCACCCTTTTGAACAGTTTTTTTTCGGGTTTCCTCGGCAATACCTCCCTTCTTCTTCGTGAAAGTCAACGTTTTCAAGGTTTGTTAATGTACTACACTTCAAATGGGATCGAACGAGATGAGGATCATGCTAATTGGGTGAGAATTGTGGCCAGAGAAGCTTTAAAACGATTTGTTGGGACACAAAACCACCCTTTTAAACAGTTTTTTCTGCTTTCCTCGGCAATATCTCCCTTTTTCTTCGTGAAGGAACGTTTCCACGAATTAGTAGTGATAGTGACTCACCTCCTGTTATTAGGAACACAACTCGAAGAAGACGCGGAAGGTTTAATTGTAATTTTGAAAGGTTCAATTCTAATTGCGAAAGGTTTAATTCAGTTTGCAAAAAGTTTGATTCATTTTGCTAATGCTATACAACAAATTTTAAATTCGAATTGAATTTTGAAAAAAAAAAAAAATCTGATTAATCTCTGTATTTCCTGACACTGTTTCTGGATTTTGAGAAGATGGGTGATATAAAAAGGTATTATTGATTAGATCTGATATCAAATATTGAATATTGAATATCCACATAACGTTTAACGTCTTAGTAAGTCAATGAAAAATTGGTGGATATGGTAACTGTTTATTTACCATTGTTTGGGAGATTGGTACTAGAGATATCTCGCGCTACAGAATCCACTATTTCAAGTGAAAGAATATCGATTAGTATAGGGGAGATGGTTTTGCGTCGACTCGATGAACCGTAGCGTAATAATTTGCTCCATTAGTCACACTCACGGAAAATAGGAGTTTAAGAGTTAGTTTAAAAAAAGCTAACACTATTAGATATCCAAATAACAAAACGAAAGTGCCCGAAACGAATCGTAATCAAACTTACTCGTTGTCGTCGTCGGTTCCAGCCCTTGAAAATATTGAATTAATTTATTTTGGGAAATAAAATCGGTTGAAATGGTTTGTACAGAGAAGTAGATATTGAAAATATTTGCGAAAATATAAATTGGAAAGTTGAAAAAAAAAAAAAACCAGTCGCAAATTGTCGTAGCTCGTTGATTCATGTCCAGTACTTAGTCCTAGTTCGGTGAATCTAGTACTTGAAATACTGAAAAGAAAATAATTTGGAAATCACCCCTGAAAATTATTGGGGAGGATCACAAACGTAGGGCTGTTTGAAAAGCCCCAGTCTTGCAGAAAATTCTAGGAGCTTATGAAAATGGCTCTGATGTTTGATATATGTGAACGGTTTTTAGGACGTCCTTTTGAAGCAAGACTTCGTCGATAGAGGGCGCCTATTAGAATTGATCCAGAGAGTGTGGTCAACGATAATACGATACAAAAATAACAGAATACAAATATACAGACCACGTGGACTTATGGGGTGCGATCTGTGTGCATTTGGGTGTAAGAAAAATTTTCGATGCTACACAGTCTGCGATTCCATTTTTTGATGACCAGAAAGTAAGAATATTTTGCAGGAAATGGTTCTGGAAGTTGTATGAAATGATTGTCACGTGCGACCACTCATTGCTGGGAAACTAAATGTAACTTCCAACTTTCTTGCAACACACAATCGACAATCTCATGAAGCAGTTACGCGAAATGAGGGTACAGTCACGTGACCGAAATTGGCCAAATCAGTACATGGCACTTGGAGTACATGAAAAAAACCGGAATTCAGAAGTGCGTTTTGTTAGAACAGCATTCAGATTCAAGAGAAGCGGATTCTCTTTTCTCGTATACTAATTTAACTTAATTTAATTAAACTATTAATTACCTTGATTTTCCCCTTTGTGGATATTTAGACGGGCTTCCTCCCTCCAGGGCTTTGTGTACCCTTTCCAAAAATTTGGACACCTGCTCCATGACGGCTCTGTACATTTGTCGGTTGGATTCCGCCTGCAAAAAAGAAACAAGTCTGATTAGAGGAGTAAGAAAAACAGAATTATAGAAACTTGAATTAACATTGACAATAATTGAGCACTGACATGCTACTAAACACTGGGACTCATTGATGATTCAATCAAAAGCGAATTTGCGGATGAAGATTGTATCTGTAAAAACTTATGCAATCTGTAATAGAAAAAGGCTGCCAATTCCAACACATGGGTATACTATTTTCTGAATAATTTGTGTGTTATGTGTCATTGAGGTTTTGGGGGTCACTTTTAGGTTCAGAAATTGCGATTATTTCGCGATTATGGGTGGATTTCTACGGATATCAAACCTATCTCAGTCGATTCGACGTCTAAAATTACCAGAAAAATGACATTCCACTTGTCAGGTCAGGAAAAACCATGTTTTTGTTCCATTACAAATGAGGGGTTGCCTGAAAATGTAATCGCAATTGATTCAGAAATTTCTACTGAACATCAAAATTTGTACCAAAAATCTGGGGACGCAGGCGTGTGGGAAGTCACTGTAGAAAGACAATAACCGAACGATAGAGTTAAATTTAGTCGCGAAGTTAAGAACATGCAATACGAATAGAAATTTATTTTTAAGGAAACAACTTTATTAGTACACCAGGCCAATGAACAATGCACTCCACAACCTAGAATAAATAAGAAAAATCCTAGAATGATTTCGTGTCACCATACCTCGTGGAAGGAATGAATATTTTATAAACTATCATACTCATTTTAAACTAAATTAGAGATCCAAATCTTTTCATTCTCAATGTTCTGAAGTACAATGCTGACAAGTAGCTCTACTGACCTGCTTAATACGAGGGGTATCCAGAAAAAAAGGTTTCCTAGGCTCTTCTCTTTTTTGAAAAATATATAATTTATCCGCATTCCTTGACAAATTTACTATTTTTCAACGCAATCTCCTTGACGGTCTACGCATTCTTGGAAACGGGGTAAAAGTTTCTTTAATCCCTCCTCATAATGCTGAGTGCCCACATCTCGCAGCACGAACTGCAGCCTTCAATTGATCATAATTTTGGAAGTTTTGGCCCCCCAAAACCCTTTCAGTTTTGGGAAGAGGTGGTAATCGGACAGGGCAAGATCCGGAGAATAAGGGAAAATTTCTGAATTTCATTATTTCAGAAATTCTTGGGTCTGACGGGCTGAGTGGGGACGAGCGTTGTCATGCATAAGATGGTCATCGATCTGGGGGAATCGGGGAGCCGGTGCTGTTATGGAAGGCAGTAGTACTAAGCAAAGGTCTTGCGATTGAACTGGGAACGTTATCGCTTGGTTCGGTCGGCCACATCTAGTCAGTCAGCTTTTTATTGTGCAATATTATGGATGTGCCAGTAGGTAGAAGTCGAGAACAGGTGACCCCTTCCTGATAAGACCGTCGGCATATTGAAAAACCCGATGTCTCCTATCGATATAGGTCCACGCTTACGATGTGTGTTCTGTATAGTTTGGTGGTCTGGATGCTCGCTTCGCTCGCATCTCAAAAACAAAGAAATATCCTACATCCCATCTAGTAAAGTATAGATCAGAATGTGTTAACACTTGTGTCTCTGCGTATTAAAAATACTTTTATCGATATAACGGTCGTGAAAATCATTCCATAAACATGGCAGTGGTATCGATATATTATCCTATATACACATCGATACAGCCTGAAAAGAGGAAGGGGTCACCTATTCTTAACTTCAGCCGTGTCCGTGGAGTCAACATTTGTGTCCCCAACATTCAACATTTGGAGTCAACATTCCCCCAGTTAGATGCCAAAAATTACCACAATTAGATTGCGTTTCGGAAACGTTTCCCCCAGTTGAAAATCCACCATGCATAAGCAGCACGCGATTTGAGAGCTTATGCGGCCTATTGCGCTTTATTGGTCTTCTGAAAACAAAGCTATACTAAACAGTTATGTGAACAAACTTAAAAATTTTATTAGAACTATAGAAAACGAATCCGTAGGAAATTTTTTGTGTAAACTGACTGCAGAAAAGGACACTGAATACTCACTATACAAGGCCACCAAGTACTTGAAACGGCCTCAAACTCACTCCCCCCCAATCAGAAAGGATGATGGTTCTTGGGCCAGAAGTAGTCAAGATAAAGGGCGGATTTTCGCGGACCACCTCTGTGAAACGTTCCAACCGTTACCTCAACTAACTTCCGAAGAAAATACTGAGTATGTAGGAAAAATAGACGAACTGGAAATTGAGCCAGTCTCACTAAAAGAAATTAAGGAAGAAATAAATAAAAACATCCAAGCCAAAAAGGCACCTGGCTACGACTTGATAACAGGTCAAATCGTCAAGGAACTCCCAGAAAAGGCAGTGCGGAAACTTCTGCACATTATTAATGCTGCGTTTAGATTAAAGCATGTACCATCCCAGTGGAAAGTGGCTGAGGTGATTATGATACCCAAACCAGGGAAGCCGTTAAATGAGAAGACAGGGTATCGCCCAATTTCGCTGCTTCCCGTCCTGTCGAAACTATTTGAAAAATTGTTATTAAAAAGGCTTAAACCAATACTCGAAGATAGGAATTTGATCCCAGATCACCAATTCGGCTTTAGGCAACGCCACTCAACAATCGATCAAGTCCATAGAATCACTAACGTAATTGAAAGAGCGCTTGAAGGCAAGCAAGTATGTGCTGGCTTATTCCTAGACGTGGCCCAAGCATTCGACAAAGTTTGGCACCCCGGACTTCGTTTCAAAATTAACAGGGATCTTCCAAGACAGTTCTATTTACTCCTGACGTCCTATCTTGAGAATAGGCACTTCAGGGTGAAGCAGGACGACCAATACTCCAGCCTAAGGCCTATTAAAGCAGGTGTTCCGCAGGGAAGCGTCCTCGGACCAGTACTGTACCTGATGTACACTCGGGATTTACCCCAGCAGGAAGATACAATGATAGCCACCTTCGCGGATGACACAGCCATACTCTCTACTGGACATGAAGTAGACGACGCAACCCAAAAACTACAAGAGGCCGCCAACAAGATTACAAATTGGACCAAGAAATGGAGAATGAAGCTGAACGAGTCCAAGTCAGTTCACATTAACTTCACCAACCGAAAAATAACAGCCCCAGAACTTGTGTTAAACTCAAACAAAGTCCCATATTCTGACACTGTGAAATATCTGGGTATGACTCTCGATTCAAAATTGGTGTGGAATCGTCACATCGAGAAGAAAAAAGAGGAACTGAAGATTAAATACAGGAAAATGTATTGGCTGCTGAGAGCGGATTCCCGTCTTTCACTTCACAATAAACTGCTTATTTACAAACAAATTTTACGCCCTATTTGGACATACGGGATTCAACTGTGGGGCTGTGCCAAAAAGACTAACGTAAAGAAAATACAAACTTGTCAGAACAAAATCCTGAGAAGCATAGTTGGTGCCCCCTGGTATATGCGAAATGATGACATTCATCGTGACCTAAGACTGGAAACAGTCAACGAAATCATCATGAAATACGCCCAGAAGCACGAAAAACGCCTCCATCAGCACAAGAACCCGGAGATGCTCAACGTTCTGGATAACGAAGGAGAACTGCGGCGCCTCAACCGTAACAAGCCACTGGACCTGATTGTGCGGTGCAAGTTATAGTGAAGTGTGTTCCAGTAAACAGTGTGTTACTCTGAAGGGTTGGTTTGTTGAAATCTCACCCTGTACATCGTGTTCATTTATGAGATAAAATATTGCTAGATGATGTATACTACAATCAGTTGCAATAAATAAAATCACGAAAAAATCAACGACTTCACCTCGGCGAGCGCTCGTTGTTCGTCCACTACGCGGCAAATCACTCACACTTTTCCGCACATGATATGATATTGTATTATATCAAATTAAAAGTTTTTCTGCAGATAGGTCCAAACTGAAGAATTTTCATGGGCGCCCGCAGAATATTTTCCCAGGGGGAGCCAGGCCACCGGGGGGTCTGGGTTCATTGCGATATTTATTAATCTCGGACTTACTGAATTTTTCAAAACACTAAAACTTGACAAAAATTCATGCATACTATCCTGATTCTCAGGAGGGGGGGGGGGCATTGCCTGCCTGGCCCCTCCCTGCGGTCGCCCATGAGCATGTTCATGCTAAAATGTAATTACACTTCATACAAGCCGACGATTCCGAAGGGAAATCGTTGAATAACTGATTTTTAACAAGGCTCGTTTGCAAAAAGAGATATAAGCGAAAACGCCATTCTGATCCAGCTTCGGATTTTTAGGCATTAACAATCGATTTGGTTCGCCCAAGACTCCCCCACCTTCAGATTCCCTTCTTTTTTTTTCTTTCACAGCACGAGAGCGTTTAGCTACAGTTTTAACGGCCTGATTTGCCCCTCAGTTGTCACGGCCCTCTGATTGCTTTCACGAATGAGTCAACAGAGGATTCCAGGTTTTTTCCGTCAGGTTCGTCGTGGAATGAAGAGAAGATTCAACTAAGTGGATGCCAGAACAACTTGTAACAACGATTTACTGTCAAAACATTCCTCAATAATACTCCAGTATTTGGGGAAAGAGCATCAACAATCCAAGCCAAAAAAACTAATAGAGGAAACCCTAAAAACAAAATTCTCATTATTAATCTTAATTGACTTGAAGTTGATAGTGCAATAATCTTCTTTAAATCAAATTCAGAATTCGCACCCAACCCTAATATAAATATAGTCATAATAGATATAATAATAAATAAATTACAATCAAAATGATATGAAACAGGACTAAAACGAACCAAACAAAATTGAAACATCACCGAAATTTCGTATCCAATCGTCCCTAATATCTAGCGAAACTTTTTCGACTAGCTTGCGTTTTTCTAAAATCTTCAGGGCGTTTCTGATCCCTCCCCACGTGTTTTACGACTAATTTCCTATAAAAAGTGTCTCTTAGCACTTTTTAAAGAATTTGATTATTGAGCGTGAAGGAATTAAATTCATTTTGTACAACCTTTTCAATACATTATTTTAAAGTAAAGTTTTAGAAGCAGTGTGTTTTTGTTCGTTTCCCGGGAGAACCCATTTGAGTATGAACTCGTTGTTATTGCAATATGCTTTGACCAGGATTTAATTATGAGATTCTCCGCCCAACTTCTTGTCGCTTGCTTGTCTGTGAGGATTTTCATTTTTGGATGCAGTAACCCAACGCCGCCTGCAAGGGTCTTCAAATGTTTGGCTTCTTTTGCACCTTCTAACAACGTGATGTGCTCACTTTCGGCAGTCGTTTGGGCCACTGCATTCTCCACAAATAGCTTTTTCCAACATCAAATTCTGTTTCTTCGCTGTTCTTACTTGTGTACAATTTTGCAACCAAATACCCATCAGTGCGTAGCAGCCTGGATTTTCCAGGTATCATAATTATTGCTCTAGAGAGTTTTGATTCAATACTCGGTCTTTTTTTTTGTGAATGAGTAAAATAAAGCTATTCGTGCTGTGCCCATATCCTGAAGAATTTTATTATTGAGTGCAGTGAGATTATATATGTTGTATAAATTTCACAGCACAAAATTTCGAAATAAAGTCTTCGAGCCAGTGTCGTTTTGTTAGTTTCCTGGGACAACCCAAGTGAGTTGGAAATCGTTATCCAACTTTTCCCTTCAACTCCCAACTCTCCCAAACCCAAACCCAACTCTCTTAAGTTGCGACTACAAACAAATAAAGTTCAAATTTGAGAATACCGTTGGAAAGAGCATTAAATTCCCCGTCTTTTGAATAACAACAATTATTCAGGCATAATTAAGACTTGAAAATGGAGTCCAAAAATTAAATGTTGGTAATATTCTAAAATCACATTTTTCAAACGCTTCGAAATCATTTTAGTTTTTGTGGCAAGATTGTGCAGGTTTCCTAAAAGGTCAGCTTTCTAACGGACTAATCCATTTTTTTTTCTGTCACAAGTGAATTTCATAGAAGATAGAGGTTTGAATGGCCAGCCAATATCACAAGGCTGTTCGGACAACTTTGTTCGTACTGGCATTGCCTCACTTGAAGATAATGGTTCTCTGCCTGGCCTTGGGTTAGTGGTCTCGGTTGTGCGATATGGAGAACTCCAGATTACCGAAGCTCTGTTTCTCCTGTCTTCTTGCCCTCCACGCTTTTCAGCCAGAACGGCAGTGCAACTGGGTGTCTCGAGGGGATGCCATACTTTCTAACTATGGAGAAAGCCCATCATGGTCTGCTCAAAATCCCCACAATTTTAACATTAATTTATTCTAAGAACGTGTTCAAGCATTTTAGAGGCAATCAATCGAGGATATCCAGATAAAGAGATTGCTTGGTCAGGTTCGGCTGTCTGGGTTTCCAAATTGAGCATGACTTTAAAGTAAAATTGAAATCCTACGTGACTGCTTCTTCTGCAACCTTTCTGAACCCAGCATTATCCTTCATTTCCTTTGTGTATGTCCCGTCTTCTGTGGTGAGCGTTTTTCCTTTTTTCCTATATACAGAATTGTATTATTATGAACTCCCTTCTTTGTTGTGCTTTAAAGATACATTCACATGTCAAAAAGTGTCTTACTTTATAAAAAAATTGTAAGAGAACAAGAATTTTATTTTTTATCAAAGGTTTCCTACACTAATTGAATAATTTATTTATATTTGTTATTATTAAAGAACACATTGTTTGTTTGTACATTGTTCGCTAACCTTGAAAGGTCGGAAAGCTTTTGCAAACAAACAACTTCATTCATTCATTTCACAAGACCCTTCTCCAGTTTCAACAAAATTCACATGTGCTATTGCCAACAATACACAATCTCATCTCCATCTCACAACCGAGTGACAAAATTTTTGTTCGACACTAAAAATACTCAAAAAATTATTCGTTCGGTTAGGAAAATTCACCCGCGCTAGCTTGGGATTTCCTCGCGTCAAACAGAGTTAAACAACTGAGTTTAAAACCGAGTGAAATCCAGGGGAATATTACTGAAATGGTGAGCATCCCATTCGTGGGTAATACGTAGTGTTGTTGGATCGCCCGATTCGACTATTTAACCGATTTGATTGAGAGGAATTCAAAATTGACATCCACGTTTTAATTTCAACCCCTGTGCAAAGAAAATAGTTCATAACTTAATGGTTCACGTTTAAAACTATTTGTTTTCCCTTGATGAGCTATGGGAGGAACAGTAATCACTGAGACCACTATGGTCCATCTTAAACTATTGAATCAGAAATGAATTTTGTAAAGCATAAATTCATTGCAAAAGTTGAAACTTGGGTTTTTGATATTGAGAGACTAAAATAATTCCCGTTTTCACATTTTTTTCGAGAAAATTTCAATTTTTGTGAAGGACCTCATAAAAACGGTTGAATACACAAATCAGGGTGAACGATAACTCTACATTACGCGAAGGAATAATTTCCGATCTTGTAATAAAAAGTAAATGAAATAAAATAAATGAAAATGGACGATAGTGGGGCGGAAGCGTTGGAAGACTACGAGATCAACGCGATACCGACGGTCTGCATTGCCAGAGACCAAGTCGAAAACGCCCAGAGGTGCTCCGTCTGCTTGGAATACTTCCAGGTGGGTCATAATTGTGATTGATTATGATTGAATGAAAGAAAGATAGTCATGCCATTGTAGGTGATGATGCACAAGCATGGGTATTTTAGACTGTAAAATAAAAAAATGTAAACAATATTTGGTGGTGGTGGTGTTGAATTACCCCAGCACCAAGAGATAGGCTCATGATTTCATTGATATACCATGCATTTTAGCACTCGATCAAAAATCAATTAAGTAACACCTCTCACAGTTTAGAAAAACCGGTCTTAAGTCAAACACGATAAGTAAGAATTACACCATTCACATTATTAATTTATTCGTACTCCAATTTTGCTTCTAGTCTATCTACAGGCAGCAGAAGCTGTTTTCAGTTTTGAGAGATGAACATTTCGTTTTCTTCAATATCAAAATTTCAACTATTATTTTGCGTTTTGGATCATTATGAACAACTTTCGTTTCGTTTCTGCTTGTGTGTGTATGTATGTCCTCTTGCTGGGAGGTTGCCTACACTGCTGCTGACCTTGATTTTGTCAGGCACCTGATGTGGTGGTGTAATCGAGTAACTCCAACTGCTCCAAAATCCAGCTCATCTTCTGAGTTTGCTGCTATCCTGCACGATTCAGTGGATCGTAAAGAACTCCAACAGAGCTTATATCCCCTATTTACAATTGGGTGGAGTGAGCTTCAAAGGATATTGTGGTCTGCGACTACCAACACTAGCTGTAGAGAGGGGTGAGGTGCTCTAGAAGTAGTCGTGGGACAGTAGATACCCTTTGCTGTGCTTGTCGTGGAAAAAATGCAGCAGTGTCCAGGCTTTGGCACAGACGGTTGAGTGGCCCTATTCTTCGTCATGATGTAGTTGCCAAGCAGATGGCAGGTGCTTTGTCATCCATCGGCTGGGATGTTGAGACTGTACCATATGCCAAGTCACCAGGAAAAGAAGTCAGACATCGTTGCCACTAAGCCCAATGGGTCTGCAATAATCCTGAATGTCAAGTTATCAGAGGCAGCGTAGACATGGAGCATACCCGGTGGGCTAAAATACGAAAAATAAGAAAGGAATCACCTGCGGCAACCGATATCTAAGTTAAAAGGTGTGGTACCTAAGAACATCAAAGTCATGGCGTGGGGTGCGGTGCGGGAAAAGTGCCACGGAGCTTCTCGAGTTGGGCATCTTGGAGGGAGTACTTTGTGGTACCTATCACCACCGGCGTCCTTCGTTGCTCTTTCCTAAATAGGTGGTCATTTTATTCCATTCATCCTTCTCAACCTCCTCCCTCTCCCTCAACTTCCTAATGTCAGGTAAGCTTGGGCGACCTCCTAGAGGTCCGATCTCCCACAAATTTTCTGGGTATTCGATGAAAAACAGTCTGATAATCTCATATCAATTTCAAAACATAGCATCATTAGTAGTTTTCAGGTACTAAAATCCTTGTACTAAGCCAAATAATGTGTGTGCCTGACTGTCGGCAGATCCTTGTGAGAAACTAAACTCCCACAATTTTCATTCGATTCAGATGAAATTTTCAAGAAAAGTAGTTACACTATAGATGGTCTTCTACGAATTTCATCGATCAAAAATTCATACTTCCTAGCGATATTCCTTGGCTGATAGCTGCACCTCAATTTATGGAAGAAGTGACTATACTATTCCTTCACCTCTTTATTATAACTAGCAATACGAATACTAAGATTCTAGAGAGATGTAGATGTCGGTTTGATGAATTCAAGGTGAACGAAGAGGCCACAGTGCTGCCGTGCATCCACTACTTCCATGAGGGCTGCATCAGGCCATGGCTCGAGATGAGGGGCACCTGTCCTGACTGTAGACTGAACCTTGGGCCTACACAATGCAACGACAACACACAGGTGAGCTCCAATATTCAGTAAGTAAGGAATGGGCTTGTGCAGAGGCGTCTGGTCAGGGGGAGGTAACTGGTGGTGAGCCGACAAAATGGATGGTTCCTACTCCAAGTAATTATTGTATTTAATGAGATTGAGGAATTTCTTCATCAACGTGTGCAGACTGTTGTGCAAGCCCACAACACTCACATGCAATGTGTTTCGTTACTCACAGTGGTCATCTCCTAGAGGGCTTCTGGACACCTTATGGCCGTACAGTACAGCTTCTGCGCGTGATTAGATCCAAGTGGGTACCCTAAGGTTTTCGCGTGATTCTGATTTTCGTAATTCTGGTTTTTTTCGATCCTAATTTGCTGTACGTGTGGAAAATACCTTGGAAATTTCAAATTGCAAGACTAAAGAGAGGAATCGGAGGGTTTAAATCGAAAGATTTTCTCGATCCTACTGATGCTATAATTCTCAACCGATTGTCGTAATTATCATTTTTTTTTTTTTTTTTTTTTTTTTTTTTTTTAGAAATTTTGCTGGTTGTACTTTGAGCTTCAAACATAAGTAATGGGTCTTGTACTTCAGCATCAATTACAATGCTGTACTAAATTCATCAATTACAAGTACTGGCACTTCGACCTTCAATTACAAGTACGAGAACTAATATTACCGATATTATGATTTTATTTCCAGTGCAATAGATAATTGTAATACAATTATTGTACTAGCAACTTTTCGCACGGGAAGCTGGAAGTTGTGTTTAGACCTTCAAACATAAGTACTGGTACTTTGACCTTCGAATAAGAGCACCAGAACTATAATCTACTGATTTTATTTCAAGTACATTAGGTAATTGTGAATTGTTCGTGAAAATTTTCGCACTGAAAGAACAAGAGCTAGTAGTTGTACTTGGATCTTCAATTACAAGAACCGGAAATAATACTTACTAATTGTATTCCAAAAACGATGACCTAGGAACTCGTAATTTTTCACACTGCAAGTAATGGTAATTGTGGTTAAACCCTCAAACACAAATACTGGTAGTTGTTCATAGGACACAGTTTGTACCCTCAATTTCAAAAACTCTATCTAGTACTTAGATCACCAATTACCTGGATCTAATCGAAAAATAGAAAATCGTTTAGATCTTCATCTAAATTGAATCGAAATGTAAATGATAGGTAATTGAAGATCATTTATATATTAAATTACTGGTTTGTATATAGACCTCCAAATACAAGCACTGACTCCTGTACTTAGATCTTCAAGTACATGTACTTGGATGTTCAACTACAAGTTACTATTAGAAGTACAATTATATTAGGCAGGTACTAGTACACCCCTTCATTGACATCGCATCCTCGCCTATCTCATCTGTAAGGACCGCTTTATTTCATCACCTCAATTCCAAGCCTCTGCACGATCCTGTTTAGTTTTCTTGTTGTTGTGTACCTACTGACTATTTTCTTTTTCCTAAACGCTTACAAATTGTAATTGGGCTCCTCCCGTTTTTTTCTAATAAATAAATAAATAAACTAGTAATTGCACTAGAGATTTGACAGTTTACCAGCTTTGATAACCCTATACTCAACATTGGTCAGACCCGTACTGGACTACGGTTCAATCGTTTGGTCCCCGGATTACCAAATACACAAGGACCAGCTTGAGAGGGTTCAGAGGAGGTTTTTGCGTTATCTTGGATGGAAGATGCGGATACCAAGCGACGGCTACAGCTCCCAGACCGCTGCAATCTTGTCACCCTGGAGACACGTCGCAAAATCACGGATATGCTGTTCTTCTTCAACCTGATCAACGGCAACATCGACTGCCCTCACCTTGTGTCGGAAATTCAGCTAGAAGTCCCCACCTTTTACTCCAGAAGCCCGCCTACCTTTCATCTCAACTTCGTTTCAACCAATTACCTTCGAAATCAACCGCTCTATAGAATACCTCGTCTAGCCAATAACCTACTTCAGAACAGCCAATCAATTAACTCCTTCCGTACCGAAATTGTTAACATTTTTCACTTCCAACAGAGGCAACAGCAGTAATATTTTATAAATTCTGTAATTGGGCGTTAGCCCGTTTTGTAAATAAATAAGTAAATAAATTTCTCGGGAGTTGTAGATGCACTTAGTGCTTAATACCTGGAAGTACATTTTTCTCAACTCTCCTTGAAATATTACAGGAATTTGACGCCGACGAAGAGACTATGAGCGGCTACGAGAGCGCTCACTCGAACATGATCCCGTCGTACGTCTCGCTCGTGTCCTACGACGGCCTCCCGGACAACCACGTCAGCGGGACCATCCGCGTCGCCGAGAGCGCCGACGGCAACATTTATTACGAAGAGATCGACGACACAATCGGGGACGAAGTCGATGACACTATCGAGGAGAACGTCGAGGGCGACATCGACGCCGCGATCAACGACTCGTTCCACAACCTCAACGATTTGTACTCGAATCGGAATCAAGAGATCGCCATGTTTTCTCATAGAAGCGCAAACCCACCGCAGTTCCAGATAACGTCGTCATATTCAAATTCCGACGACGAGTCTGAAAGGTTATTTTTTTAAATTCCTTTACTTAGTTAAATAGCTGCGGATATATAGGGTGTACCCAAAAAACGTTTGGTAAGTGATTAGGACTTATGGACGTCCCTGAAATGGATGCATTACTCACCAGCATGCTTTGTCTTAAAGGTACGAGGGCGTGACTCCCAAACGAAGGACGTGGTGGAACGACGACCACTGTTGTCGGAACGACCCGTCCGGCTCGGACGACCAAACGAACAACGACGTAACGAACGACGACGCCTTCGACGCGTCACCGTCGTCCCTGTCGATCTTCACCGTCTCCGAGGCCAACAACGACGACGACGACATCTGCGAATGTTTCGACGCCCACTCCCTCTCGGAGGTCATGTCCGACTACATGTCGATACCGTCGATCGACTCGTCGACAACGTCCATCTCTTCGATCGACACGGTGATTTCGACGTCCGATATATCGATGAACGACGATTATTGATTATTGTTAGTTACACTTGAAAAGGCCGAAAATTCTCGCGACAGAAGATTTTTGGTTCTTCTTTATTGTTTTTTTTTGTTTTTTTAATTAAAAAAATCAAAATGGGGCTGTAAAAATTGTTATGGACGATCAAAACCGCGCAGAACAGACGTGGCCACCACAACTCATCCCGTTATTATTGTTAAACAATTATTTTGTTACCTATCTATATAATAGTCAACTGAAACATGTTCTGGTAGAAAATAAATATAAATTGAACAATCGCCTCGAATTGCAACACCTTATATCGCGAGTAGTAAAAGTGACCTCGCGCATTTCAATTGAGAAAGTGAGGTTTTGATGTCTGTATATGTTGTAAAACAATATCAACAACTGAGAATTGAAAATCGCTGCAAATTCTTTCACTGGGGTTTATTATTCAATTGGCTTGCGTTCATGATTTGAATTTATACTAAGCTTTGGAGTGTGCGTGTTTCACAGGTGATAGAGCGATTATTGAATTTCAGGAGATATGCATAGAGCACGTAAATCTGTTCTCAACCAAAATACCTATTTGGATTGATCAGTTGATCATATTTGTGTGCCTCCTGAAATTCAATAATCGCTCTATCTACCTGTGAAACACGCACACTCCAAAGCTTAGTAGAAATTCAAATCATGAACGCAATCCAATTGAATAATAAACCCCAGTGAAAGAATTTGCAGCCCTCAGAGTGCACAAAAATGTCTAACCGTGTTATTTCGAAAAATTGATTCTAAATAGTATCTTCTATTCAAACATAGATTTAGTATTTTTAAAAACTTCAGCATTTTTATCCATTTTAATGAAATTTGAGTACAAATTTCATTGCTATGCTGAATAATTTTGATTTGCTGAATGATTATCTGCATAAATTTAAGCTTCAATTATTAAATGACGTATTTCATTGCTGATGGTCACTCCTGAGCTCATAGTTGATCCTGAGTGATGACAGGACAGCCTTTCGTTATCACCACTGCTGAAAGTGCTAGCCGGATTGGGCCTTTACACGACCTCTTCATAAGAAGTACGCAGTTCTCTGTTCATCTTTGCAGTGCAGGGACGTGAAACGAGTTGGTGATACCTCAGTGAAAAGAACCATCCAGATGAAAACGGCGCTTTCCCTATTTTTACTATGGACTTCGCGACAATCTGTTGAATTCATGTTAGTTTGAAACGTGCACTAGCCCACGACCTAAACATAACGAAAAGGTAGTCCACATATCCAGGTTGATCCACTAATCCAGCTTGAACGCTTCAAAGGTCCATCCACCAAACACTTGACAAGGTAGTTCCACTAATCCAAGTCATTCATAAGTGCCTAGTTAACCTGGATAAGAAGATGTTCAACCTATTTAATCGACTCATCCTAGATAAATGATCAATCTTTATAAATGGAATAACTCGAATTATAGCTTCAACCTGGATATGAGGAATAGTTTTGTCACTCACATTCAAGACAAATTTTTTAAACGTTTTTGTGCAATTAGATCACAGAACATGAAGAATGCATTGAAATATGACAAACATGGATTAGTAATTTAAATACTTTGCAAATAAAATTACAATCCCATGTAGGCAACTGTAATAGTAATTACAATTACTTGGCTCACAACTGTAATTTTAATTAGGATCTGCAACTAAAAATTACTTTTTTGAGCTCTGTTAGTGCAATCACAAGTACAAGAATTACAGTTTTGGGGTTGTAATTACATGTTGCCCATCTCTGGCCACTGTTAGCGAAAAATTGAGTTTGTAATGTTTAAAAGTTGATCACGTACCTGTTTGAGTTGCCATTGCAGTGTGTCGATTTGAGATTGGAGAAGGCTCGAGTCAACGCTGGTCGCTCCAGACTGGAGCTTCCGGTTGGCTTCCATCAGTCCTTGGCACTCCTGCAAACAAACAATAATAATTGTAATGATTTATCGTTACAAATAAGGTCGTATGTCATAATGCAACCTTGTGACAGTTCCTATCATAACAGTAGAATGATTCACCCAGTATTGTAGAGGCGAAGATTCATTCCCGTGATTTCCAATGTGGTAATTCGAGGAAGGCGGTGTTACATGGTCTCATAAAAACTGGTCCTTATTTTGAGTAAAGCCGAAGGTACCCCAAAATGACTGACCACCCCTATGGGGTATGTACTGAGGATAGGTATGTTTGTTATGAGGATATAATAACGTAACCAGTTATTGTATTTTAGGAGTATCGGAATAACCAGTTATTTTAAAGAGACGGTACGTCTGAACGCAGGCCTTCCTAGCTAGGAACTTGAGAAGATAGGAGAGTTCACCTCGTCGCTGGATAATTCTCTCTACCCGTATTTCGTCTCAGAGGTGTCAAGGGGTTCGAATAACAAGTACGTTGGAGCAGAGGTTGAAAATGACAGTTATTTTAGAATGCGAAATCTAGTGACTATTTTCGTTCATGTTATCCGTTCCAACTCATTCTGAATCAAGTAACACATGAACCTCTCCTAAACCATTTTTCACAGTTACAAAATAACAGTTATTTTTTAATTTTTTTTTTTTGGTAATTGAAAAAATTATTGAGAAGGTCAATAGATAACCAATAACCTTTACAAGGTGAGTAGATGTGATTTTGTTCAAAATTCAACAATTACACACTGTCTGAAATTTAACCCCAACACAAAAGGGATCAGCATACCGTCTACAAATTCAATTGAACAGATTTTATGTACAAGGTGTTTCCAAGCAATTCGCTTTCCTGAACAGACAAACTTGTGCTGTACAGGTAGAAGTGCAAGTGCTATGAGAACAGTCAACTTCTTGTTACTACTTATTGTACTTACGTTCTCCTGTCCAATAAGTGTATTTTTTTAATGTAATTATCTTGAAGAATTCATTTTTGAAGCCTATCTTTATTAAAAACATGTTGCTTACCAGCTGTATACATTTTTCCTGCCAAATCCAGTATTCCCCAAAAATTCAGCATTGAAAACAGATTTCAGAATTTTCCTTACACTGTTAAAAAAGCAAATTAAATGACCACCATTTCAGCGAGGAGCCTCCCAAATTCTGTTTTCATCTCCCGGAGCACAACATCCTGAATTCAGTGTAAATGACCTCAACCAACTCCATAGTGTTGATGTTGGAGGACACCCTAGTTTCGGGGGAGCAGACAAGCCAATTATGGAAATATTAGACAAAGAAAGAGAAGATTAATAACGTTACTTCAGCTGGACTTTTGTTAGCTGATCTTGAGTGTGGAACCCTTGTTACTCTAACCTGGGCAACAACGGATCAACCAGCTGTAAGTTAGTGTAGTTAGGTAAGTTGATAACAAGCAAGTTAAACCTTACCGAGTTATTCTTGTTGTTACCCTAGCTGTGGGATTATCAGGGATATCGACGGCGTTTATGGTAAGTCGAGAGGTGTAAAAGGGGGTGCATGATTAAGCGGGCGGCAGAGGTCAACTTCATCCCTTTAATAATAATTGCCGTTGGGGGAACCCCGGTAGGGGAAACATCGACGGCGAACGAAATGACCAGGGATTACTGGGTAAGGTTTTACGCATTTCCACTGGCACAAGGGCGGAAGGCGGTTTTACCCGAAAACGCGGTGAAACTCCCCAGTAACTCGTGAGGATTTCCCTTTCTCTTCATCCCGACGAATGAGTTTTCATTGTCCGGTGAAGGGGAAAGCCCTAATCAAATAAGGCGCTCCGCCAAACGGCCTTCCTTCCTGTCCAGCATCCACACATGGCCCAATGTTCCCAGAACGTAAATGGGGGTTAGAGCTCGTCCTTAATTGTGGCCAGTTGTTTCGTTTCACTCTCCCCATTCGACGATGTACTTTCGGCAGCAATTATTCTTCAAACCACCGGGGCTCATCTTTATGTCATAGATGTTGAGAATTGAGTGCTTTCTCTTGAAAATGAATTCTTCATTGCACCAAGTAACATTGATAAACAACATTCTTTTGAAAATATGGGTAAATATTCACAGAGCAGAGGCGTTTTTCAGGGGGTCCGAAGTAACGGGTGGTTGGCCAAAGGGAAAACTAGAAATAGACAAAAAGGATATGTATGATGGGTCTGAAGTATGTTATCAATTTGAGGTAAATTAGAAATTTAGTTGTTTACTTTCTTCTTAATTTAGTACTTTCTTAAGATCTAAACATCTGCGTTATATTTTTAATTACTTTTTTCGGATTTTGGTTTATTATTCAATAATAAACCATTGTAATCGTTCTGGAAAAAAAATTCTAACCCCCCATGAAAATTTCATGGTTTACGTTTCAAAGGGTGTAGAATCCGAATCTGCAATAAAAATTTTTCCGTCCGTCCGCCGTACGCCGTACGCACGATATCTCCGAAACGGCTGGAGCAAAAAATCTGAAATTTTCAGGAAAAATCCATCTTGGCCCGACGACGCCCCAATTCTTGAGCCAGCTCTCTCACTCAATTTAAAGTGCCCTTTAAGGGATGTCAAGGTTTTGTAAAATCCCTAAAAACCTCAAAACAAGTCGAATAGGCCTAAATATTTACCTATTTAAGAACATACCATGAGGAATCGAATGAGCCCGTCCCCACGTCCGTAGATCAAACCATTCCCGATGTATGGCCCGATTTATGGTGTCAACATTTGCGTTTTTTGGTTTATTATTGTTTGTTTGT
Organism: Creontiades dilutus; assembly: GCA_031894815.1. NCBI lineage: Eukaryota > Metazoa > Arthropoda > Insecta > Hemiptera > Miridae > Creontiades > Creontiades dilutus. The sequence goes on along the minus strand of JAVIWC010000461.1, from coordinate 1,727,909 downwards.
AACCTAGGGATGCCGAAAGCGTCGAGTTGTAGTGAATGTGGTTACTGGAATGATAGCCGATGTGGATACTTGTAGTTTATAGGCGATACACGGGTTGAAGCATTCTGATATGTATGAAACGCTGATAATATATAGGTAAATATTATTATTGGGGATTATTATTCAATATCATTACTGGGGTAAATAAGTATTCTTTCACTCGGGTTTATTATTCAATTGGCTTGCGTTCATGATTTGAATCAGTACTAAGCTTCGGAGTGTGCGTGTTTCACAGGTGATAGAGCGATTATTGAATTTCAGGAGATATGGATAGAGCACGTAAATCTGTTCTCAACCAAAGTACCTATTTGGATTGATCAGTTGATCATATTTGTGTGCCTCCTGGAATTCAATAATCGCTCTATCACCTGTGAAACACGCACACTGCAAATTCTTTCAGTTGAGTTTATTATTCAATTTTATTCATTTGGCTTGCATATATGATTTGAATTTCTACAATGTTTTGGAGTGTGCGTGTTTTACAGGTGGTAGAGCGATTATTGAATTTCAGGAGATATGCATTGACCACGTAAATCGGTTCTCAACCAAAACGCCTATTTGGATTTGAGTTGATGATATTTGTGCGCCTCCTCTACATCAGTCTACCTTTGGCTACATCGTTTAAATTAGGGTTTGGGGAAGTTTTAACGCAATACGAGCGCTAAAGGACTTGATAAATTATGGATGTTTTTATTGTGGGGGGTATTGAGATTCAATTAAAACGCTGCAAATTCTTTCACTGGGGTTTATTATTCAATTGGCTTGCGTTCATGATTTGAATTTCTACTAAGTTTTGGAGTGTGCTTGTTTCACAGGATAGAGAGATTATTGAATTTCAGGAGGCACACAAATATGATCAACTGATCAATCCAAAAAGGTATTTTGGTTGAGAACAGATTTACGTGCTCCGTGCATATCTCCTGAAATTCAATAATCGCTCTATCCTGTGAAACACGCACACTCCAAAGCTTAGTAGAAATTCAAATCATGAACGCAAGCCAATTGAATAATAAACCCCAGTGAAAGAATTTGCAGCGTTTTTCTTCGTTTTTTGTTTTCTCTTCTTCATTTTCAACTTCACAGTTAAAATTTTTCATTTGACATTTTAGTAGCAGCAACTCCACTGGAAGAGCACAAGTTCCACTGAACTTATTCTTCCATTAGGCACAGTTTTATTTATTTGTTTTCCTATACTATTTATTTGTTTATAAGAAATTGTATATACATCATTTAATGTTTGTATATTTTCGAATTTTGCCAAATAAACGAAACGAAACGAAGGATAGTTCGCACTTCATTAATTACGGTACTACTATTATTGCATTTACTAAGAGTGAGGAATTTATTCATCGCCGTGTCCAGAGAGTTGTGCAAACCCGCAACACGTACGTGTTGTGCGTTTAGTTTCTTCCTAGGGTTCTTCCAGACACCAAAATTCTCGGATTCAACATTAGTGGATTCTACATAAAATGCATTTTTGAGCCTAAAAACAAATACTGTCACAATTTTAACCACACCAACAGAAAGGGCAAACAATTTCACGTAAAATTCACTCTTGATAGAAAGTGTTTACCAGAAATGAAACGGCTTCATAATTCACCGAACATTCCAAATGGCTAATTAGCACAGTCAACTTTGAAAACACGTATGACAGAGGGTCGTCAGAAGTTTGAAATTCTGGGACAGGACTTTCGCGTAGGGGTTCAACTTGTAAAAACGCTGCGAAGTATTACACAAAGGTTAATTGCTTCTGTGTTAGAAAACCCTTCTACGTAAATCACTTATCTTTAAGTATCGGATATAGTCTGTGGTACACTTGTCTAAACTTGAAAACACTTGAGCGGGCGCCAGCTCGACTCTCCTGCTCGACCGTCCACTTGAACGACATATTTATTATACGGACAGTAGGCTCTCGATAAGTCGAACCTCGGTAATACGAGAATCTCTATAATTTGAAGAAAACCCTCGGTCCCCGAGAGAACCTTTATAACTCGAAGGAAATCCCCTTTATAAATCGAAGTGAAGCTAGACCGGCCCACTCCACAATTCGAAGAATTAAGCAGGGTTCAGGGCAAGATGAGGAACCTCTTTTCGGTGCTTGGAGCAGACTCCCAGAGGTTCCCAAACACGATTATGTTAATATTGACAATAATGTTGCCACAGCGGGTGCATTGTCTGATGAAGACATTATGAAACAGTCAATTGTGGTCAATCAACAGATAAGACGACGATGTTCCGATGGTGTCTTCTAGGGAAGCAACCTTTTTTTAAGAGGGTTGCGTCGTTTTTTTGAGTTAACATCCAATTTGGAAAGCAGTGGTCGTTTGGAAAACGCTGTGGACCACATAGCCAACCAAGCGACAAAAACGAAAATACCCGATTTTTTTAATGAAGAAATTATAAATCTTTTTTATGAATCCACATGTATTATTATAATATGTATTTTTGTTTCTACCAGTCACAATCTTATACAATACACGGATTAATAAAATGTAACTTTCTTCAATTCAAATACTTTCATAATTCATCAAAATTTTTTGTTTGGTCTATAAATTCGAGATTTACAGTGGTGGTACAGCAACCCGAGTTTTTTTCAGAACTAATTTCTGTCTTATACATTAAAAAACTAAATACATCATTGAGAGATTTCAATTTTTTGACAGATTAATCCTAATATATAATCCCTTAGCGTTAATCGATCAAGATGCCGAGATTACTGGCAAATCCAAGATAGATGTGGCATTTTTGAGTTCGTCCTTCCATGGAATGCCCCTCATTCAAAAGTACTAAAAGCCAAGGGTCCTGATGAAGAATTGACCTTACATCGTCCTCTTCCACGACCTGAATCTCGTCCTTACCACTACAATATCCTCCAACCAGAGAATGCTGCCCGTCACGGATAGACCTTTCTTGCGTTCGAGCGCACCCCGTTGAGAACTAACTTTTTGGTTCTAGTGAACAACGGGCCCTCGAGATCCTTTTTCTCCCCTCAAGGTCTTCTCACTTCATTCCGATTTTTGACTTACAAAAACCAGCAGCCCAAGGACTCCCCTCCGCGAAAAACGTTGGGGTTTCGTTTCGAAATCGTAAAGAAAAAGATCGCCACGGATACAATGACGATTGGTTTCGATTCTCGTTCCGCCGGCGTCGTGTCCAGGGACTTGCGTAACGCTGATAATAGACGAGAGACGTCCAACTCCTCAGCCGCATTTCGTGTTTTCAGCCGGTTTCCGACTATTGATCCGGGAAAATGAAGATTTCGAATAATTAGGCACAAATTATGAGGTCGAATTCCTTTCCAACATGCAACCGCCTAATTGGAGTAAGTAGTCAAAGGAGCAGATAACAATCACAGCAAATTATCACACAAAGAGTTAGTATTTCTGTATTGACAGCCTTCCACTCATCACTATCTATCAATATTTGCCTGTTTCTTTAGTAGACATATAGTTGGAATGCAGCGTTCTGGATAATTTCCATTCAAATTCGGTTCAAAATTTAAAATTAAAATTTTCATATTCTTGCATTTTTTGGGAAACATTCACCCGTCAACCGTCAAACATTATCTAAATTCACAAGGGCGCGATTTCCACTTCGTCAGTGGGATTCTCACCTCACGATATTGCTGCTATGAATTATCTTCACATCGTCCCAGTCGTCGTTGATTTTCAGCGTTGAAGGCTCTTCTTTCAGACAAACTAACATCCCGTCTAACACAATCTAACACCTGAACATCTTGAGCAGCACATAATTGTTTAATTTAATGAAGTTAATTTTTATTAGACTTATTTTGATTAAATGATGTGAATAATAAAGTGCCTTCTTTGATTGGCTACATCACCCTTACCAATATACAACAATAATTTTCTCAACAATGACGGATGATTTGCATATTTTTGAAAAATTTTGGGGTATATTGCATATATTTCTACTTCTTTTCACATATTTGGGGGGATTTTTTTTTTTGCATAAAAGGCTCCAGTCATAGTGAATCACTCATTTATATTAGTAGTCTATGGTGGGTGCATATTCTGTGACGTAGAATCTGTGGACGTAGTCTGTGGAACATTATCCAAATAAATATAGAAAAAATATAGAACAAATTCGATGATAAACTCTTTTTTAAGCAAGTAAATTAAGTTTGAAAAAGCTAGATTTTGAGGTATAAACCCATGCTTTTCCGCATTCAAACTTAATTTTCTTTAAAAAAAAAATCGATGTACAAAATTTTTCATACAACGTTGGAAATATAAAATTCTGAGGGAGTTTTTCCTGGAAAGTGGAAGGTACAAAACCGGTTTATTACGGGCTAGAGAAAACTTGGAAAAAAGCAGTTTTTTTCATAAATGTTCGGAATAATACATTCGGACTAATTGATCAAGCTCTAAATCACGATGAAAATATTTTATTTTGCCCTAAAGAGATAGAAAATTTAACGCTCCTTACAACGGAGCTTTCAAAATTGAATTTAGGGAGTATTTCGAGGGAGCTACAGCCAGTTCAGTAACTTTAGATCGGAAACGAAGAAAAAAATCATAAAAGTGAAAAAATGCCTCAAACGGCTTTAAACGGAAAAGTCTATGAGGCAATTTTTGTAGGAAATGAGCTCCGAAGTTTGATAAACTACTGCAGTGTTAATTTACTAACACGAACCAAACGTAGGAAGGTCTCTGTAATGCATGAATTAATTTCCGATATGTTTTATTCATTGTCAAGCACCAACTTTTTTGTTCCGTCCTTCAATATGTGAAACATGTTGTTGGAAGTTAGTTAATGTACCGCAGACATCTTTTGATAACTGTAGATCAGTGATCTGGCTCAAAATTGGTTTTAGAGTTTTATTTTTAGTTTGAGAGAGTTATGGCCATTTTAGTGACTTAAGCACGGAAACGTGACAGAAATCTTGAAAATCTAATAACTCTAAAGGAAAAAGTCAAACAAGTATTTTTTGTTGAAAATGAGCTTTCAAATCGTCACTCAAATTTTGATGAACTTTTGCAGTATACCCTGCATATTTACCCGCCATTTGGCACTTTTCATCTGTTAGTTGGATAATTTTAAATGTAGTACATGGCGGCTATTATGAAGGTTATGCCCGAACCCTGTTCGGAAATAGGGAAAGTCGAGGAAACGCGAAACTGGAGCGACTCAGATGTAACACCAGGGACCGTTTCGGTTCGTGATGTCATTTTGAATAGTTGAACAAAACAAAATTATTACATAATTCGACACCGGCGGAATGAAGTTTCCTTAAACGCGTTCTAATACCGCTGCAAGTGACGAGGCGGTTTTTCTGGACTCGTTCCGCTTAATGAATAATTTATACGTTCAACGGCTCATTATATTCAGTTATTTATTTTTTTCTGTTCTCAAAAATAAAGTGAGTGGAGGAAAATAATGGCAAAATTCGAGGTCAATCAGATAACGACGTTGAAGATCATGAAGTGTTGTCAAATCGATTATTAAAAATAAACAAATAAGAAAAGGAAATCGCGCAAGCGCAGTATGTATCAATAGTATATTTACATATGAAATTATCATAATGGACTTTTACCACTACCCTGAACATTTGAGGGCAATCGGAACACTAGAACCATGTTTAGTGGCTTTTATGTTGGCGCATGCGCAGATTAGAGTATTAATTTGTGAGCTGAGAAACTAGAAACACACAATAAAATTAATAATTACATGTGCATACGAAATGAAAATGAATTTTATTCCAAAGAGAACAGCGATATCGCATTGAGAATTTTTATAAACAATGCAAAATACTGCTCAACCATGATGTATGATGGGTATGGGTTGTTCTTCCCTATTCTTGAATCCGCCGTCTTGGGAGATATACCAGACGCCGTCCAGTGAGAGCCTATCGTTGAGAAAGTAACCTAAAGCTGAAGAAAGTAGCTCAGATTCAAAATAGCATCATCCACATGTAAGCATTTCTAACAATTTTATTTATTGACTGATTAAATTACACAGCCTCACAAAAAAAGTCAAGATCCGTAAGTGGACTAGGGTATTCCTATGTATTTTTTGATGCTGAATGGAATATGATTTTGGTTTATTATTCACTAATAAACCATTGTAATCGTTTTGAAAAATAAAATTTTAACCCCCCTGAGAATTTCATGGTTTACGTTTCAAAGGGTGTAGAATCCAAATCTGCAATAAACATTTTTCCGGCCGTCCGCCGTACGTGGTACGCCGTACGCACGATTTCTCACAAACGGCTGGTGCAAAATATCTGAAATTTTCAGGAAAAATCAATATTGGTCCGACAACGCCCCGATTCTTTAGCCGACACTCTCACTTAATTTAAAGTGCCCTTCAAGGGTTGCCAAAGTTTTGTAAAATCCATAAAAACCTCGAAAAAAGTCGAAGCGGCCTAAATTTGGACTCTTTTTGAAGAACTTTCCATGAGGAATCGAATGAGCCCTTCCTCAGGTTCGTAGCTCAAACCATTCCCGATATACGGCCCGATTTATGGTGCCAACATTTGCGTTTTTTTGGTTTATTATTGTTTATGTTTTCATCGCAGAAATGGGTAATTCAAATCATGAACGCAAGCCAATTGAATAATAAACCCCAGTGAAAGAATTTGCAGCGTTTTAAAAAGGATTTAATTTTTTGTTGGGGTCTTTTCCAATGACTTTTAATTCTTTCGAATATCACAAGAAAAGAGAATAAAATCCGAGAGAATTGAAGGTCATTGGAGGAGACCCCAACAAAGTTTGAAAGCTTTTTCAAAAATCCTGGGAACACAGAAATCCTCACCTTATTCGACTTGCGAAAAATCAAATTTCAACCCCTAGGTGGGGGTGATTAAGGGAAGAAGAGGCGTCTACGGACTCTTGAAGTTCAAATTCGATCTGAGGAACCCCAAAAAACATAGAATTCCATACCCCACTCGACTTGGCGTGAGAACTAAAATTTCAACCCCTAGGAGGGGTAGGGGTGATTGAGGGGTTTAGGGGTGCCTACAGGCTCTTGGAAGTTCAAATTCTATCTCAGGGACCCCAAAAACATAGAAATCCATACCCCACTCGACTTGGCGTGAGAACTCCAATTTCAACCCCTTGAAGGGGGTGGCGGAGGGTGATCGAGGGGGAGGTAGTTTCCCAAGTACTCTCGTTGTCTGAAGTTGAAAAAGAATTGTAGAAATTCACTTGAAAACATGTCGTAGTTCATCTCAATCTCATGACTCAAAAAGAAGGTTCTGACACCTATTTAAGGGTAGTTTTTTGGCCATAGCTCAAAATTTTGGGGGTCAGGGGATTTTTTGGACCTCGGATTCGAATTCAGCATCGAAAAATACTAGTCTACTTTACGGATCTTGACATTTTTTTTTGTGGGCTGAGTTATCGATCTTATCTTAACTTCCTATTTCTTGAAACCGTTACCCCCAATGTTTTGCAGTCTAATCGTCTCAACTTTAGAAAGGGGTAAATAACTCCTTATTCCATACTGAAGATAAACCTAAATCGATATTCCCACCAATTCACCTGCCCCACAGTGAGGAAGTAGGTGCCGGCACATGCTCTCTATATTATTTCCTATATTATATTCGCGAAATTATCCTTTTCAATTAGAACCGCGTTCGCCGGGCCTTCCCAGAAGATGAGCGGCGGAGCTATTGTTGCCGCCTCGAAAACTGAATCCATTTCTCCCACCGATTGTTCGGCACAACGAGAGATGGTAACAAAAAATCCCTCAGCTTTCCACCCGTCACAAGGCCTCGTCATAGTCGTAATTACGTGGAAACTCCCCTGAAAGCTGCAACTTTCTTTCATTAAAAACCAGAAGGACGGAAACTCAACTTGGGATGAGCTTTGCGGTGGAGTGCAGAGGGAGTCAAACTATTGTAGGAGCATCTTGCCCCGTTTTCCTTCGTAAAAAAAGCCTTCTTTGGACTGATATCCAGGAGGAAGATTAACTCCGTGTTTTCACTTTTTGAGGCGAAAAAAAAAGCCGCAAGTAAGCGTGCCCTCGAGGTTGGTATTTCCGTCTTGGGACCTCTAACGCGAGTCTTTCCCCGTTAAGTGGATATTGATAGGAGGAAAAGGGAAATTAAACCCAAAACACCTGAATACCATGCTGCGCTGCTGCGGCCTGGCTACTACTATACTTTTCTGAACATACCTACCTGGACATGCTGAAATGTGTATGTTTTGGGTTACAGTTCCCACTCGATGATCAATACCCCGTACGAGTTCTTCAGCCCATCAAAAAGAACATCAAGAACATTTTAGGGATAACAAAGGAGAGGCATCATTAGCCAACCATCTATTGGAATCCAGTCACAATTTCAGTTTTGATATACAAAATAAACAGTTTGTAGAATTCGTTTACTTTTGTTAGAAAGGAGGTGTTCTGAATGTCCTAGAAAATTTTGAAAAGAGGATTAAGGTGGAGTTTTGATTAAGTTGGTATCAGATGCTTCACTAATAACCTCCTGAATGGTTTCTACAAGGGACTTTTAAATATTTTCACCGTTGCAAGCTAGAGGTGAATTAAGACTATTGATGTCATCATTTAGCGGAAAAAGTTACGTTTTATCCGTCAGGATCTAAACGAAATTTGTGGATTTGAATTGCCGCCTGCGGCTTGTGACATCTAAAGCCACAGTGGCCACCCTGTCTACGGATTTCTAAAATCTGTAGGCTACCCGACGAGTAGTCCGTAGATAACCATAACGAACGTTCAACGTTACTGTTTTATGGTATCGAATGTTTCAATGGCTGTTAACAGTCAAGACATGAGTGCCTAAAGATAATGGTTAGGCAAAGTAAACTAATTGGCATATTTGGACGCAAAAATCTCCACAGTAGCGTACACGGTTGCCTTACGTTTTCTGTAGAGAGTTAAAAGCCGTTTAAGCTGGATAAAAATTAGTATTTTATGCTTCTGAAAGAGGATTGGAAAAACTTGAATTTTCTAACACAATTATTATCCAATTCGTGCAAGTCATTTTATTAGGTTTTTAATATTCCGAGAAACTGAATAATCAAGATAGGATTAAGGGTTGAACTAAAAGGAAAAGATCTACCTTCTCTCGCTACCTACATATCGCTTCTACATCATTCATGCATCTTCGTCTACAACTTTGTCGCAAGGAGTAAATTATCAGATAGTGCCTACGTAATTAATTTTAAATACAGGCCCGCAATTCCCGCGAATGACAACAGTAATTTTTCTTCAAAGGACGTAACGTTTTTTTTTGGGAAAATTAGGAACGACCTCAAGCGTATAAACGTGGTCGCTGGAGTATGAAGTCTGGTCACCAGGAACGGGGGAGATTACCTCTCAGTCAGTGCAGTAAAACGGGAGGCGAAAAACTCTGCCAGATGTGACGAGGAGCAGACCGCCGGAGCTTGGTTTTTGAATAGAAAGTCATCAACCGAATAATAGACGCTGCTTAAGTCTGTTACAAGGATTGCGTAGGTACTTACTTCGGAAAAAAAAAAAAATTGGGAAAATGGTTTGTTTGTCACACAACAGCGTCAGTTGTGACAGAGAACTGGACTTCAGAGTTGGGTTTAGAGTACAGCTAGTCATCTTTTACTCGGTTAGCCTATTACAAGGAAATGTACGTAGGTCTTACTTTAACCTAAGGAAATTGTATGAAGTTAAACTTAGCTACCTATATGCGAGCCAAGTCAAACAATATCCAAAAAGCTGATTCGGTTAGGTGTTCTTCCGATAAGAAGAATAAGCTGGAGTATTTCACTTGTTTACTAAATGTCAAGTTAAAATCCTGGATATTCTATAGAAAGAGCAGAGGGACATTTCTAACACTGTCGGCAGTTGATAGGGTTTCATACCTACTAACAAATTGGCGGCTCGATCAGCGAAGGATCAAAAGGGGAAAACATGTTTGGCAGACATCAAGACAGTCAAATCTGGGATACAGTTAAGTAGCTCAAGTATTTAGTAACTTAACAGACTCAGCAGTGGTAAGTTACAAATAACAACAACTTTAAAACGAAGCGAATGAGCCGTTTGGCAGAAATCTCTGACAAACATGACACATTTGTGGAATTGGATTCACGTCCTTATCCTTAGTCTTGAAGGTTCAACAACAGGCTGAGTTGTTCCAAAAAAGCTATTTGGAATATATATTTCCAAGCTATTTAGAGTTGCTGTGCCATCCTTAGGATATACTGAAGATCCAAAGGTTCGAGATCAGCTGAGTTGCTCTAACAGCAAATTTCTGCCATATTAATCGTGTGAATCAGCCGTTATTAATCATTACCAGTTCAAATTCAAATTCTTTTCAATTATTATTATTTACATACTTTTATGTAATTCTGTTGTTTACTCTCTCAGCCTACTTTCTTACTGCGCTCATTTCTGGTAGTAACCTTCATTTACCTAGACATATCCACACCTAGACGTATCGTTTTCAACGGATATTATTCAATAACAATTCATCACAAAAAATGAGTCAAGTGCAAGTCCTTTTTCTGAAACCTCCGCCAATGCGCACGAGCGGTTGTTCAATAATTGTTTATAGCTGTCAAATAGCCATGTGGACTTGCTTGTCTATAGAATGTAGCAAATGGAAGCTGAAGGGAACTTCAGACCTTTGATCCACGGGGAATCACATATTTTTCAACGGCAGAAATTCGTTCCAACTTCGTAGAAACTAATGGAAAGAAGAATAAAAGAGTTTTGATTTTCTATCAACAATCGACAAGCTGTATCAACTAATGTACTTATTTACAGCGAAAAATGAGCAGGGGACATCCACAGTAATCAAAACATTGATACGAAAAACTCTAAAAATTGACCCAAAACACATTTTTCCTCATTTCAGTGTTCGTTACGTCGAAAGAGAGTAAATATGGCAATACATCAAAAGCAACTTATCAACCTTTTGAGTGTAAATTGAGAAGTAGGTTGGGGACACAATATTTGTGCTTTTATTGAGAATTTACCTCACTATTGTACGCAAAGTAGGAAAATTGCTAGCACATAATGTATTTCTTAAACTCCTGTATTTGGATAATAAAACATTTTGCATTGAATAAAAAGAATTAGAGATCATCCTGGTATGAAATTAGTTGGAAACATACCATTCCAAATGTATGGCACATTGGTCATAGGAATTGGACTCCAAGTGTGGGTCATAGGAATGTTCAACATGGAGAGTTGGTCAACTGTTGTTGTCGATGCGGAAGAAAATGGCGCAAGAGTAGGATGAACTACTTTATCCTGCTTTTGATGCTTGGTGAGAGGCATGGCTTCCGAAACGTTGATAGGTACTCCATTTATTTCGTGATCCTTCGACTCACAAACGATCTTGGCATCTTCAACATGAGCGAACGTGACGAAAGCGAAATTCCTGAAAGGCTGAGGAATGAAGATATCGGCCACTTCTCCGAATCCGGAAAAGTATTCTCTAAGATCGATGGCGCTCATGTCAATTGTGAGCTGTCCCACGAATATTTTGCAGGCTTGAGACCTATCCGGGAGGTGATTGTTGGGAATTTTCACGTCGCACCAACGACCGTCAATGTAGTGCCTTTGAGATATAACTTTGGTTTGCACCACTGGATCACGAAATCGAACGAAACCAAAACCTTTCGACATACGGGTGGCTTGATCAGTTTTAACGATGGCCATTGTAACTTCACCGAAATTTTCGAAATACCTCCTCACTTGGTCTTCCGTCGTTTTCCAAGCTAGGCCGAGTATGATCAAATCGGAGACTCCTCCGGCTCTTCTCTTAGACGGGATTCCATTTGGACAGTCATCAGCTTTTCTCTTTTCGTTGGACTCCACGCTAATGAACGTTCGATCGTGCCAGGTGTCTTCAGGAGGGTAGAATTTACCTGCGGATAATCTAACTCCTCTCAAAGAGTTGTTCTGGGTTCGGAACTTGAGACCGCAAGATTTGGGGAAGGCGGCTTGCAAAGTGGAGAGCAGCAGGGTCGAATCGATTTCCAAAGGCAACTCAATAGGTTCACCTCCTTCTTCTTTGACGACGCGAATATAAGCTACCATAACGTCAATTTTTCCCCCAACACCTCAGCAATAATTTAATGGCAGCTAATATATCGATAAATGCAAGAAAAATAAACACTAAAAACAAGAACTTCTTGAAAGAGATACAACCACTAAAGGCAGCTGTCCCAAACAATAACTGCAAGCTAAAGTTAATCAGAACTACGGTCCTCAAGTTTACCGTTCATGGTAAGGATCACGAAGAATGCAGTAAACAGACTCAAGATACTTCAGAAACAAACTTCACCGGCTGCTGTCAGTTATTGTTTATGAATGGTTAATCTTGCAGGGTTCGTAGCCACGGTTGTGGGCATAAATAATAAAGCTAACTGTAGTGAGAACTTTATATTGAAAGTGACGCCACAACAACGGTATTGAAGTCAGTAGAAAATGTAACTGGGTAGGTATTTTAATTTTCCTAACAAATCATGTGAAATTCAGCGCCCAATGCAATCCAAAATGAATGAACACGTTCAGTTCGGAACGAGACTTTTTGACCCCGCACTGCTGCTTTCATTCAGGACGGAACGTTTTTTAGCTTTTAATGCAGCAAACTCGTCTACAATATCATCAAAATTCAGGTCATTCAACAGTTGAAGCATTCTGATATGCATGAAACGCTGATAATATATAGGTAAATATTATTCAATATTATTACTGGGGTTTATTATTCAAAATTATTACTGGGGTAAATAAGTATTCTTTCACTGGGGTTTATTAAATTTTGAAGTTAAGTTGGCAGTATCCAACGCTAGTTGTGCTCCCAAGTGGCTGACCAGTGAATCAGTTCATTCCGTTTTTATATGTCATGTTGTAATACGTCTCGTTGTTCCTTTCATTTATAAACTGTGATTAAAAACGTTTTCATCTTTTAAGAACTTAGTTCTCCATTGCAAACCCTGCACAACAGTTTATGGGCCGCAGGAGTTCTGTGTAATTGAAGAAAACGCGAAAGTTTTTTAAAGAAACAGTGGTTTTCCCGGTTCCCTGTTTGTACCACATTTACATTGGTTTGTACTGAATTTTCAACCTCTACTCCGCTTTTCTACAGTGTGTGGTAAGTTACAACTATTCAGTTACAACTTTACAATTTGTTGGTTGCAAATAGCGGCATGGGTACCAACGAAGTTGATTTAAATCAGTGCGAGAAGCTGGTGGATCACACAAACTTTGCCCTTTGGAATTTTGACCTATTTATCCTTCTAAAATCAAGTAAACTTGATGGAATCGTGTTAGGTATCGAAAAACTCGAACATACTGATGGGGATAAAGCAAGATCTGACTGGAATCAACGCGATGCCAAGGCTCAAAAATACATTGTTTTTACGATTGAAAAAAGGAATAAACTTCACGTCATCAATTGTAGAACTTCCGCCGAAATGTATGCCACCCTAAAACAACTTTTTGACCAAGACGAAGCTCGTCTAAAGTGTACTACCCTTGAGGAATTTTTCACTTTCCAATATGATTCTAATTGTGATATGACTACGAATTTGAGCAAGCTTGAAAATATCGTTTTTAAACTAAATTCGAGTGGCCAGAAGATCGATGCTGACATGCATATCGCCCGAATCATGTCGATTTTACCTCGCCAATTTCAACCGCATTTCACAACTGCCTGGGATTCCACTCCCGATGATCAAAAAACCGTTGCAAATTTAAAGACGCGCCTAATTAGGGATGAAAAACGGTACAACCCTACTTCGATTGATGATAGTGGTGTAGCTGTTGCCTTCAAAGCACTGCAAGTCGAATGTTTTTCATGTGGTGGAGATCATTTTGCTAATAAATGTCCCAAAAATCAAAATACTGTTAAGAAAAAAGTATTCAAGAAATATCCTCCATGTAAATCATGTGGTAGGAATAACCACGAGGAAAAATATTGTCGCTTTAAGAAGTCTCCCCACGAAAATTACCCTAAAAATAAAAAGACGTCCTTTTTAACTTACACTCAATCATCAAATGAACAAAGTTTGTGTTCCAAAGAACAAAAGAAACTCGTTGTTGACAATAAGTGGGTTCTTGACTCAGGATCAACCTGTCATATGACTAGCTCTAATAACATTTTATCCAATAAGGAAAGTGTATGTACAATTGTTGGAACTTCCAAAAAAGGCCAGTTTATGGAAGCAAAAGCTGTAGGTAATGTTGAAGCAGCTGAATGCACCTTGAAAAATGTTCTTTATCTACCTGGTCTGGATAGAAATTTGCTAAGTGTGAATGCTATCACTCGGAATGGTGGTGAAATTGAGTTCAAAAGAAATGAAGTTACTGTTTCAAAGAATGGTAACGTTGTTATGACTGGTCAACAGGACCAATCAGGTTTATACTTGATTGATATAACTCTAGAAAATAACGAATTTTGTCATTTATCCTCAGAATCAAATTCAACTTCTGTTGTTGACTGGCACAGAAAACTAGGTCATCTTAGTTATGACTACATGAATAAGTTATCAAAAATTTCTACAGGCCTCATACTTGACCAGCACCATTTTGATGTCTGTCAAGTGTGTCAAGAAGCCAAGCAGTCGCGAAAACCCTTCAAGAATCAGAGAACTCGCGCTACTAGGCCACTTGAAATTGTACATACAGACCTGGTGGAAGTAGAAAATCGAACTTGGGACAATTTTAAATATTTTATGACATGTCTTGATGATTATACACATTATACTAAAGTGTATTTGTTGAACAAGAAAAGTGACGCAGTTGATGCCATTAAAAAGTATATAGCTGAAGCTGAAAATAAGTGGGATTTGAAGGTCTACAAACTAAGATCAGATGGAGGTGGGGAGTATGTGTCGACCAACTTCAAGAACTGGTGTGCTGAGAAAGGTATTCTCCTAGACTATACGATTCCTCACACTCCTATGTTGAATGGATCAGCCGAGCGTTTAAATAGATCTCTCATGGAGAAAGTTAGAGCCCTTTTATTTGACTCTAAACTTCACACTAAATTTTGGGGTGAAGCTTTGTACACTGCAACATTTCTACTGAATAGAAGTCCTACCAGTGCCTTAAAAAATTGTACCCCTGCAGAAAAATGGCTCAACAAAAAACCTGATCTCTCAATTCTTAAAATCTTTGGCACAAACGTTTTTTATAAGAAATTGGGTCATGTAAAGAAACTCGAAAAACGTTCACTAGAAGGTATTTTTGTAGGATACGGTCCTAATGGTTATAGGATTTGGGATGCATGCAAAAACAAAGTGATAATATCACGAGATGTTGTTTTTGGGGATGAAAAGTCAACCCAACTCCCTAAAACCCATATAAATTCTCGAATTCTGAATTTTGATAGGCATCAAACTGATGGGTCTGAATCTGATGAAAAAGCTTCTTTACCAAGTGAAAGAGAAAATAACCAGGACGAAACTGATTCAACCCAGAATGATAGTAATTCAGAAGATTCTGATGGTGACTACGATCCAGAACAATCTGAAGAGCTTTCCTCAAGCGAAATTTCATCGGAGATGATGATTACTAATGAAGATGAGAATAATCTTCAGGTGCTACCTCAAGACATACAGCTTGGAAGAGGTCAACGTGTGAAGAAACCCCCATCAAAACTCCAGGACTACGTTCTCCTTACTAATCAATGTGACTATGGTCTTCTGACGTACCAGCAAGCTATCAATGGACAGGACAAACTCAAATGGAAAGAAGCTATTCAGGAAGAAATGTCTGCTCTAGAAGAAAACAGTACTTGGAAGTTAGTTGACCGATCTGAAGTAACTGGAAGAGTGCTATCAAGTAGATGGATTTTTAAAATCAAAGATGATGGTCGCTACAAGGCTCGTTTGGTAGTTCGAGGATGTCACCAGCGTGAAGGAATAGACTACAATGAAATTTTTAGCCCAGTTGTTGGGAGTGATGCGTTAAGAACAATTTTAGCTTATTCTGCTATGAAAAATTTTAAAATAATGAAATTTGACGTCAAAACCGCCTTTTTGTATGGAAGCATTGAAGAAGATCTATACATGAGCTTGCCAGAAGGTTTTGAAATCGAGAATAAGGTGTGCAAGTTACAAAAGGCTCTATACGGGCTAAAGCAAGCCCCTGCTATGTGGAATAAAAGACTTTCTGATTTCCTTCGAACTCATGGACTTAGACAATTGAAAACCGAACAGTGCGTCTTTGTTAATAAAAAGAGATCACTGTTTTTGGCTGTTCACATAGATGATGGCCTGTTAGTTGGCTCTGATATACTTTTAATGAAAACATTCCTTAAAGGTTTAGAATCTGAATTTAAGGTAGTCATTGACGAAAGTCCCAACACATATTTAGGAATTAATTTTTCTGAAGTTAATGGGAAACTGAGACTAACTCAAGAACAGTACGCTCAGCAAATTGTGGAGAAATTCAGGATGACTGAAGCAAAGCCTGTTTCAACCCCATTAGTTACAGGAAATGTGCATAAACCCCAAGAAAGTGACAAGGACATGAAGTTTCCCTTCAGAGAGGCTGTTGGAAGCCTGTTGTATCTTTCAACAAAGACTCGTCCGGATCTGTCTTATGCAGTGAGTGTCAGTGGAAGACATGTTGAGAAGCCTACACAATCTGACTTGAGTAATTTGAAGAGGACCATTAAATATGTCAAAGCTACTAAGGATCTTGGCATATCCTACCATAAGACAATACAAGATGCTGTTCTGACTGCATATTGTGACTCAGATTATGCTGGTGACCAGGAAACTAGGAAGAGCACTACTGGATATATAATATACTTCAATGGAGGTCCAGTGAGCTGGTCATCTCGTAGGCAACCTATAGTTGCAACATCCACTACGGAAGCCGAATATATTGCTGCTACGGAGGCTGCTAAAACTCTAATATATTTGAAGAGTTTCATCAGCGAATTGACTGGAGTTGAGGTACCTGCTGTGATCAACATCGACAACCAAAGTGCTATTGACTTGGTTCAAAATGGTGTGCTTAATCGTCGCAGCAAACATATTGACGTGCGCTTTCATTTCATCAAGGAGAAGGTGGAGGAAAATTTGATCACCATCAAGTATTGCCCAACAACTGACCAAATCGCTGATCTTCTCACGAAACCCCTATCAAGTGACAAGTTTGAAAAATTCAAAAACATGATGGTGTGTTAAAATTATTACAAAATTACAAGGGTGTGTTGAATATGAATTCGTTAATGAATAATTTTGAATAATTTGTTTCTATAATTTTGAAGTTAAGTTGGCAGTATCCAACGCTAGTTGTGCTCCCAAGTGGCTGACCAGTGAATCAGTTCATTCCGTTTTTATATGTCATGTTGTAATACGTCTCGTTGTTCATGGTAGGCATGACAAATGGAAATATGGAGTCAGGTAAAGTTTTCAATAAAACCTACAGAATGGAGAATGAATTGTTTCTTTTTCAAAAAGGCACAAATCCATGAGTTTTGATCAAAAGGGCACATTTCCAAAGTGAAAATGGATATAGTTTTGGAGTAAATTGATTCATATTCTGAGGCATCTTTATCTGTGCCTTCTCACACATTACTCCGATGAGAAACTGCAGAGAATCTCCACTAATCTGCAAATCGTTTTTTTCACTTCCTGAACATTTTGTCGGAATGGATATGTGCCTGTTTGAAAGTAAGCTCCTCATTTGGCCTCGATTAATTGGAACAATTGACTTCAGACCGCGTGTGAAATCGATTTCGGTGGTTCGATGTGACTACCCTAATCCCAAATTGTGAAATAACCCATATCACGTAAATTCTACGGGGAAAGTGTTGCGAGGAAAGTGTTATAAAATTTGTGAAAGATCCTATGCAAGGATTTTTTTTCCTTCTAGTGTCACATTGAATGGCCTTGCCCCACGCTTCAACTCGCTGGATATTTTCCCACGCCCTTTCAACAATCTATATAATAGCAGATCGACTGGCAGACTGTCCGGGGAAAGAAGGAATTCCTGGCCACGCACCGGCTGTCCTTGTGTCACGACTCATCCGAAGACCTGTGTCTCAATCCATCGTCTTCACTTCCCCCTTTCTTCACTTGCTACTTATCAAATGCCTCAATTCTCCATGCTTACCTTCGTATATTTTGTAATGACAAGATGAAAGAACCTATTTGATTACCTTGCGTAACAATAATATGAATATTTGACAGCTACCTACAACCTCAAATACAATTGAAATCATTTACTCCATTAAATTTTCAACCCCACCACATGACGACCTCAGCTGACAATGCATCTAAATGACTACGTGAATTGGTGAACGCATTTTTCTTTGTTTCCTAGAAAATTTCCCTTTTACTTCGCAGAATCACTTGAAACCTGAACTTCTTCAGTTTATTTCCGACGTTTTTAACTCTCGAAGCTTTCGATTTTCAACATCAAACCTTCGTAAGGTCAAAGGCTTTTAATCTGGGTAAGTTCGTAATAGGATTGATATAAACTCAAGTAGGTATTTATAATGACATACGTGAATTAAGTGACTTTTCATTGTTGCGGTTTCGCAGAAAAGTAGAAAGTTTGAACAGTAGGTAGGTACTTCCGAAAACTATCATGAAAAAACTAACTATAAAAAACCCAACAACGTTGATCTTTGTGGACAGGCAGCGTAAGTAGAGAGAAATTAGAATTACGTCGTTTTACAGTAGATTAATATAATAATTTATAATTGCCTTTTTCGATCACCATTTCCGATGGGCGATCTTGTGGGATCGAATAAAATGAAATGATGGGTAAATATTTTGCACTTTGTGATGGACATACATAGGCCCCCATCCCGTTTCTTGAAACTGCTGCCCTGCCTATTGCGAGCCTGAGCTGACACCTGAAGCTTTTTAGCTACGTGGGTATCCTCTGTGTGTTGCAGGCACGTCGCATCGGCTCTTGCAACTGGAAGATACTAGGAGGAACTAGAAGATACCATCACCTCCTGGTTACATGTTAGCAGAGCCTGGTAACCCAGTACTATTTTCTGTCCTAACACCTCTTTCCCTAGCACGGCCCTCATGGACAATATTGACTACACATTTTGAATATCACCCCTCTAAAAAATCACTATTTACCCCAACCCTACTATAAGCCTCCCCCACAATCTCTGCTTCTTATTGAAAGGAAGCTCTGGACAGATTCCTGTTTCTGGGAACTGCTAACATTGTGCTGCGTTTCATGGATAGATAAAATGATTTTCTCATCTTAACAATTTTTCTAACGAATAGAAACATTTGTTATAACTTGAACATCCAAAAAAAAAAAAAAAAAAAAAAAACTAGTACAGGTTTAGTTTTTTTGAGAAATTTACTTGAATTCTGCTCCACTGTGGATGCCACAGTACCTAAAATGGAGAAGCGATCGTGGAAGGTACACGTTTCCCACAGCCTTCAAGAGGGAATTCATGAAAATTTTCTTCCCATCGTAGTAATGTAATAATTGAAATGAAAACTTCCATCTAAAAATTTTCCTTCATTTATCAAATTTTCCTTCAAGTATCATAATAATTGTTATTATTTGTCATTATGTTAGCCTTATTTAAACTTGATAGATTATCCACCAGGAAACGGAGTGTTGTTGTATGAAGGCTGGAATTTTGTTATTTATTTATTCATTAACATTCCGACGTTTCGGAGTGGTGGGACACTCCATCATCAGGGAATCTAGGACAACATATAATTAATATTATTCATAACACCCCACACCACAGGGTTTTACATTATAATATTACTATGTCTAAGAATAAGTTACCTTTTTTTAAAATTAATATACTCACAACTTCTTTTGGACATACATCCTCGTCATATTACTAGCAGCTGTCTGCTCACTGCAGTCAAATTGGTCAACAATAAATCCTAATTTAAAATAATCAAACCATTAGCATCATATATATAAAATCAACATATTTAAAATTACATTATCACTTTAAATTATTACCTTCTTTTTAATTTATCCAGCAATTCTTCATAATCCTACCTGATATACTCCAGTGATCAACAATATATTCTAGTAATAACATTTGATAAAGACACTGTATTAATAACAACAATAACTGTTATTGTTCAAAGTCATAATCAGGTAGGATAATGAAGAATTGCTGGATAAATTAAAAAGAAGGTAATAATTTAAAGTGATAATGTAATTTTAAATATGTTGATTTTATATATATGATGCTAATGGTTTGATTATTTTAAATTAGGATTTATTGTTGACCAATTTGACTGCAGTGAGCAGACAGCTGCTAGTAATATGACGAGGATGTATGTCCAAAAGAAGTTGTAAGTATATTAATTTTAAAAAAAGGTAACTTATTCTTAGACATAGTAATATTATAATGTAAAACCCTGTGGTGTGGGGTGTTATGAATAATATTAATTATATGTTGTCCTAGATTCCCTGATGATGGAGTGTCCCACCACTCCGAAACGTCGGAATGTTAATGAATAAATAAATAACAAAATTCCAGCCTTCATACAACAACACCCCGTTTCCTGGTGGATAATCTATCAATAATAATTGTTAATTTTCGTAACTAAGTGAGTCTCCCAAAGCTGGTGTAGAGGGGAAACCCATCGTAAAGAGAAAGTATTGACGTTGGCCCATTGTAAGGTTCTAATTGTTGCATGTTCGTGGGTAGAGAATTTTGATCTAGGAAAGCGAATTTGATTGAGAGTTGAGTGTTTTTTCCTTGCAGGCTGGAATTATGTTATACGTGCCCGTCGTCGAGAAAGAAGGCGAAACGCCGGTGGAGCTGCCAACAGAGGAAGACGGAACTGTTCTGCTGACAACACTACAGGCGGCGTTTCCCAAAGCCTGCGGCCTCGTCTTCAAGAGCAGCGAAAGCGGGTCGGTCCGAGCTGTGAGGCTCGTGGACGGCAGATTCCACTCTCCGGAGGGCGGTTGGACTGATCAGGTGCGAAACTTCCATTAGCGTTAGAAATCTGCCAATACGTACGATGTGTGTCTTGTATGATCTAAGACACAATGCGGGATATTAAATATATTCTATTATACAGGGTGTACAGCGTATGATCCGAAAATCTTCGCACACGTATTCTACAACTAGTTTCCAACAAAAAGTGCCTCTTAGAGATTTTTTTTAGAGGCTTCGTTTTTGAGTTATTTCACTTCTAAGATTTTTTTCGTGTTTTAGAACTTACGTCACTAAAACGGCCGTAACTCCGGCGGTCTCAAAGTATTTGTAAATCTAAGTATGCCGTTGGAAAGAGCATAAAATTATCTATCGTCTCAGTTTTTAATAATAAGTTTTTAAAAGGAACGAAGGAGTAAAAATGAGCCTGAAAAGTAAATTTAGTCAAATTTTGAAAAAATTTCTTTTTTTAATGGTTCATTAGGCCTTCTTAATTTAGATGATACGTTTGAGCCTGTAAGATTAAAAAATGCGCAATAGTCTCAGCTTTCCAATGGTACATTTAATTTTTAGGTTTTAGAGGGAACTTTTTTAAGAAACTGAGATTTTATGCAAAAAAAAAAAACGTGTATTTTCAAGCACATTTGATGTGATCGAACGGGTGTGTGGATCTACCTTTGACCGTTAATCACATTATCATACTCAAAATTTTGCTCGTGATCAACGATAGGAAGAGGAAATCATAACAAACAACGGGATCAAACCTCACGATATCAGCAAGAACGGGAGACATTCAACAGTTGATTTACATTAATTCTTGCCGCGGATGCTCTCACTCAAACTTGAATTTTTTAGGTGACATGATACATTCTACACTCAGAAAAAGAAAAAAAGTTTTAGTTATGTAGGTTTTATTCTCTCTTTGTGCTCAAAAATGGCTTGAAAATACATAAAATCATTTCCTCAAAAAAGTTCCCTCTAAAACCTAAAAATTAAATATACCATTGGAAAGCTGAACTTCATTTTTTAATCGCGGATGCGTATCATCAAAATTTTTGAATTTTTTCATGGTGATGCTCGTTATTATTACATCACATTCTACCTCCTGAAAAAGAAAAAAAGTTTTAGTTATGTAGGTTTTTTCTGAACTCTTTGTGCTCAAAAGTGTGCTTGAAAATACCATTTTTGCATAAAATCTCAATTTCCTCAAAAAAGTTCCAATTCTAAAAACCGAAAATTAAATATACCATTGAACAGCTATCAGACTTTTGCGCATTTTTTAAGTATTTCAACAAATTAAAGGAAAGCGATCATCTAAATTAGGCGGACTAATGAGCCATTAAAAAAGAATTTTTTTTTCAAAATTTGATGTTTTGAGACTTTTGCTGACATTTTTTAAGCTTTTCAGGCTCATTTTTTACTAATCCTTAGTTCCTTTTAAAAAATTATTATTAAAAACTGAGACGGTAGATAATTTTATGCTCTTTCCAACGGCATACTTAGATTTGCAAATACTTTGAAAACGCCGGAGTTACGGCCGTTTTACTGACTAAGTTCGAAAACACGAAAAAAATCTTAAAAGTGAAATAACTCAAAAACGAAGCCTCTAAAAAAAATCTCTAAGAGGCACTTCTTGTTGGAAACTAGTTGTAGAATACGTGTGCGAAGATTTTTGGATCATACGCTGTACACCCTGTATACGCGATTTTGACTTACTGTTATCAATAATGAACGTTTGTAATCAACGAAGAAAAATAACTGTTAAAAACCCCTCAAAAATAGTTTACTTACATTTCAAGAAACGATTTCAAAAACAGATCAAACATTAATTGAAAAATCTCCTTTCGTTCAAAGCTTTTCTCCGAAACTACTGGACCAAAGTTTACAAAATTTGGCTCAAAAATCCAACATCGATCCGGGATGTGCCAGTAATCTCGGCTTCTTGATTAATCAACTGTAAAAGATTATGTTTGATAGAGCTAATCTATCAAAACATTGAATTCTCAAAAATTTTCGAAGTAAGAAGGTAGTTTTTCGTTGGATTGAAATAGAAATAAGTTTCCTGAATTGAATGATACAAATTGGTTAGCTGTACAACCATCCGTACGCTCACTATTTGAAAAACCTCACCTTCGGGTGATGGAAATCGGTCAACTACGGTCAGGTAGGCGGTCGTGTCGGAGACCCGGACTGTAACATCTTTCACACCGTTAACACCGTTCAACGTGTAACACCGTTCAAGGTGGTCTGATATAGGCTGAGTGGCTGGTGACCGCTCAAGTATTTTCATCTTGAATATAATTATAAGGTATGGAGGCGCTAGGTGTCGAGGTACGTACGTATGCAGTAAAAACGCAACTTTTGCATCAGCTGTCAACTGGAAATAATCGAACCACACTCGAACCAATTTCGTCCCAAGTGAACATGATTACCGCGAACTGGGAACGGGTCACTTAGTATTTGAACCTTCCGAGGTCTGCATATGAGTCAAACCATGAAATATTAACAACGTTTTCACTTTTCACCACCCGTTCGCCTCTTCAAGTGAAATCGGACAGCTTGTTGGAAATTCAAAGAGCCTTCAAACTTTGCACCAGCTCCCGTCTACGCAGGTCCGTCAAATTTTGAAGCCAATAAAAACCTGCTCTCTCGGAACCCTCAATTAAGAAAAAAATATTGTTCCAGCATTGAAATTCATCGAGAAACCGGTACCATTCATTCTCCGGGCTTACGAGGTCTGCATATTTATGAGTGCCGACACTACCGGCACGAGAGGTAAAAGTCAGTAATTGAGTTAGGGCTTTCTATGTTGAGGCGGGTAAAATTGCTCTTTGTAATGGGAGAAGCGAGCTGGCATGCAAATTCGGTAAGAGGTTTTGATGGTGAGAAGTGAAAAATGTAGTATATCAGCGCCCAAAAAAAAGATGCTATGGATTGGATAAGGTGGAGAAAAATTGAACAAACGAGCCCAAAGTGTAGAGATCTCAATCATGTTCAGAGGTTTGGTACTGTAAAACCTAGTTCACCAAGAGATTGGGCACCTGAAGATTTGGCACTGAGTTGGCCACCAAAAGAACAGACAAAATGTTGGGCAGTTAAACTACCATCCAAGGGTTGAGCTGCAAAACACCTGACAGAGCTGAATATGAACAAGATGAAGCTATCCAAGTTGTTAGGCAATGCAAAGCCTTGTAAAAGCATTTACCGTATGAAGCTTATGGTGGAAGATGGCAGAATAATGGATCAAAGGCTGCCAGAGATATAAGCTGAATATGAACAACACGAAGCTATCCAAGTTGGTCGGCAATGCAAAGCCTTATAAAAGCATCGACCGTATAAAGCTTATGGTCGAAAATGACAGAATAGTGGCTTAAAGGCTGCCAGGAGGTTGAGAAGCATAAATAATTAATAACACACTACATCACACTTACACGACATTAATTTGTCATCCTGAGGTCGATGGGGCAAAATAAATAGAAAGAAGCTAATACAACTAAAATATCCATGTTGCGAAAAGTGTAGAACTTTTACTTCATACACAACTTGCCCCTCATTCGATTATTCAGTAATTCTTAACGTAACTCTCTACGCATTTATTGTTACAAGGTTTTCCTCTGCACGATGGCTAAAGAAGAAAAGAGGAAATCCACCGAAGACGGAGGACCCCAGAAGAAAAAGGCTCAGCTCATTTGCGACCTCATCGTCCTCGGCCTCCCGTGGAAAACGACAGAAGAACAGGTGAAGTATCATTACTATCAAGTTTAATAATTAAATTATTGAGGTCTGCCTATTTTCTACTAATAAAATGAATTTGAACATGGAAATCATGGGTCCTTGGAAAATATCACGAAAACTACAATTTCCCAGAGCCTGACGGACTGATTGTTCAATATTTTCATTCATCTACTGTAAATGGACATTTCGCCCGTAAATTTCCAAGAAAGCAAAGTGAATATCACGTTTCAGCGATGTATACTTCTTAATTTATCCGAATTTTCCCTAAACCACAATGTTACACTTTTTGATTGCACTTACATCAAAACATTGAGAATGACAAGAGCTATCCCTAAATTCGAAATAGAATTACTTAATGAGTATGTATTGGTTAATAAATTTCAGTGATAAGCCTTTGTAATCGTATGCCAAATTTTGCTGTAACTTCCACAAAATTTGTCCTTT
Source organism: Creontiades dilutus (assembly GCA_031894815.1). Lineage (NCBI taxonomy): Eukaryota > Metazoa > Arthropoda > Insecta > Hemiptera > Miridae > Creontiades > Creontiades dilutus. The sequence continues at coordinate 1,702,867 of JAVIWC010000461.1, read as the reverse complement.
ACGTTTTAAGATGAGTACATTAGAAATCTACAATGTCCGTCCGGAAATGCCGTTAATACACGCCACAAACCACTGCAAAAGGCCTTGAAATGTATGTCCATAACTCTGTTCATTCGCACGTGGACTTCAATTGGGGTTAATTTGGAACAAACTTCTAGCCGATCGCATCCCACGATGGATAAAGTTGAGCAAAAACTGAATAGAAAACGTGGTTTTTCGAGGTTTTTATTGATAGGGGTCAGTTGTTATCATCATTGGCGTCATTTCCTAGTACTTTTGGACGCGAACTCCACTGTCATAGGTTTTGAACTGTAGAAATTCACCAACAGAAGAATCCCAATGTTTTAACCTACCCCAGGGGTGCTCAAACTTAAACTGCTGACGATCTACCTCTGTATTTTTAGTCTACTTACGATCGACTCAGAGAAGCTGCAAGTATGTGTGATGCAGGGTTGTGGTACATACACGATACACCCTACCTACCTAGGTAGGGTGTACCGTAGCATATATAGATATTAGCTTTCCGCACAATTCACATTATTTTAGTCAAGGTTTGGGTTAGTTTTACTTAAGTTCTTATCTACATTATCAATGAAAAAACTCCTAGTTAAAGTCCTAGGGGGTTTACTAGTTGTTACAAAACAAAAGAGTTACCCATGGTGTTAAACTTAACAAGGAGTGACTTTGGATGTTGAAGCGTGGCACTGCATGTCCTCAGCATACTTTTCATAAGATGGTGCATAACCACTAAGTGCTAATCGCAAGCATGATGACTTATGATCGTCAGTTAGTCGATTGCGATATTTTGACTTAATTATCTTCATTTCAGAAAATGCAGGCTCGCACACCCTAACATTGCCGTCAGTTGAAGGGTGATTTGTCTTAGATTCGGATATTTATCGTCAGATATAAAACACCAGATGCTGTAGCTTTGAGATGTATATCTGATACAATCTGCACCAACTCATTTTCAACAGAACATGAGTTCATATTAAACTGACTTGCTACTTCAGCAGCTAACTCCTCAATGTTTTCACATGAAAAAGGATAACTCATAAATGATGCTATATTTACCAATTTACTGCAATCATAAAAACGCATTTCGAATTGTCCCAAAATATTTGATAATTCAGCCTCATACGTATCATAATTAAACGTAATAAATTTTTGTAGTTTAGTCACCTACTTATAAAAAAAATTGTTTCTACTCGCGATCTACTCAAAAAGCACTCGCGATCGACCGTTTGAGCACCCCTGACCTAACCTTACCCACAACCCCGACAATAAAAAACCTTTGTATAAGAATTAGCAGGAGTTTTTCCTGCTGAGCTTTGAATAAAATGGTTGTAGGTGACTTTGTCACAGATTGTTGAAAGAAATTTCACAGTTTTAATTATGAATTTGAACTCGAGGTTTTGTGAGTACTATCACCGAATTCAAAATCGAAAGTAACAAATCATCGGACATATCACGTACTAATTTTGAACAGTTTTTGATAGAGTCTTGCCGCAGTTTTGCTCCTCCAGTTTACTGGCTAAGTGTAAAAGTGCGTGTGTAGTCTGGATAGCAGACTGACCTCGTGTAAAAAGCAACAAATTCAATTATTATACACGTAGGCGGCTAATATCTTGTTCAAACCAGCGCCTATCGCGCATATTTTAATATCCGGTGAGTAATTTTTCAACGACAACTTGTTGGGTGTGGCAGACAGCTTCCAATTAGATTGAATATCTCATTAAAATGCACGAATGAACGGGATGTAGAATACATTATTGTGTAATACGCGTTGACGGATTTTATCCGGTAATAATGAAATTTCAGGTGAGCCAACTAGGCTTAATTTCCTGAAAATTCCATCAAACTTAGATGAATATTACCAAGTATGCTTGTTTTGAGTATTTTAAATTTTATAATATTCAGTTCGGGGAAAATCATGGGCAAACCCTTTTCAAAGGGTTTGATTTGACTAATGAAAACTGAATTTGAATGATGGATTTGTACAGAAATGCCAATATACAAACCGCAAAAGACTGTATTTTAGTACTATTAACTACCGTTTGTTTTTGCAAGTGATTACGGAAGAAAGGTGATCATAAGTTTTCCTTGATGTAATCATGAGCTTGATCCCTTTCTGCATAAGAATGCTTTTTGAATAAGAATGCATGAGAAAGCTGGCTTGTTTACGCCTCAGCCAGTCTTTTGGAATCAAGAAGAATGAACGATATTGAATCTTGATTGTTGAGTTTTTATATGGCCGTTTGATTTCATATCTTCAACTTTATAACCTACTGATTAGACGTTATTTTTTGTGGTAATTGGGTGGTACTTGTAAGATGAGTTCTGTCTTTTTAAAGGTGAAGGAGTATTTCGAAGATTACGGCGACGTAACGATGGTGACCATAAAGAAAAACTCCAAGACGGGTCTGTCTAAGGGCTTCGGATTCGTCAGGTTTGCCGAATTCGAGTCGCAGACCAAAGTCATCGGACAGCGACACATGATCGACGGAAGGTACACAATCAGTAATATTATCGTTAATTAGTACAAACTGAGATCGGAATTTCAGCTCTCTGAAATGAATCACACTCAATAGAACTCAACAGTTTCATGGTTGCATCTTGAATTGGATGGTCTACAATTCACCCTCAGGGATCAGCATATTGTCATCGCAACCCAGCGTTTATTCGTAGATTGATTGGGAATTAAGTTACCCTTGAACCCCACTCCTTTGTGGAAGACGGGAATTCATGTCGCTGTTACCAAGCTGTTATTTTGGAGCTCCATTTAGAATATTGGCACCTCAAGGTGCGATTCGCTATAGAATGTCTGTGTCTCTTCTACGTCAGTATGTAGCAGCTAGACGCCGCGTCTGAGATGTCCCACATACGCGTCCAGACGTTCGTTTTCAGTTCTGTCTGATCAACTCGTTTGCTCATGATAGCCGAGCAAACAGTTGCGATGTAGCAGGAAATAGATGAGGAAGAAGAGTTATTTTTTTCTTGGACGACGAAGGGGATTCGACAAGAGAAAAGTGAGATGATTTCAAGCATTAGGTACCTATTAAAACCGCTCCTCAAAGAAAAGGATGACAAGTTCCGTAGTTTTTTCGTCTAAACCATTAGCAATTTGATTTTGTCTAGGCCCTCGTCAAGGATGACCTCAGCTCACAAAAAAAGTTTGGTGCGACATCCCCTTAGTTGAAATCGTGCAGTGCCTCCACTTTATGTTGACAACCGAAGTTACACATTTTCTTGTTACAGTAGGACTCAAGTAGGTAGGTACGAATGTAAACCACAGATACAATTCAGCAATATAGATTATTATAACAGCTTGATTGATCAGGGACTTCTTGCAAACATGATTGCGCCAAAATAAATCTGTTTTGTCCTTACTAAGTGTTCCTGTTTACTTGTGCCTCAGTTGAATTTCCAGCCGAATCGTAACTTGTTATGTTGTTATTTAAATGTTAGCCCGTACCATTCATTCATCATTTTGCGTTCAAACAATCTTTCTCTCTACAAGGGATCACGTTTCAATCGTGCGATAAATCTTAATTATGGGATGGTTAACCAAGACGATGGTATGTGATAGTATTACGGACAGGCACGTAGAAAGATTGACTCTAGTCAATGATATGATTTTTCTCTTACCTTCTTTGAAATTTCAAGACAAAGGAAACGGCAGAATCCAAAACATACCTGAAAAAGAAGAAAAATACGATTAGTCAGAAACACATCGACACAGAATTAAGGTACGATGGGGAATTTATAGAATTTTGAACGTTTTTATAGGAACAACCAAGGTTTTCTGAAACTAGCACACTAGTCATTTACATTCTATTTCAGTGACATGAGAGAATAACATAGTGGACTTTTTTGAGCCGATAATGAGAAATACAATTAAACACAGCTCAGCACAGCATACAATTAAACATATCGTCAATTGTTAACGCAGTACAGGCGAAATAATGACTTTCATCCTCACGATTTTGACGCCGTGGGTTCCGTTGTTCCATTTTCGTTTATTATTCAATTATAAACCATTGTAATACCTCTTGAAAATTTCATGGTTTACGCCGTACGAACGATTTCTCCCAAACGGCTGCAGCAAAAAATCTGAAATTTTCAGGAAAAATCAATATTGGTCCGACAACTCCCCAATTCTTTAGCCAGCTCTCTCACTTGATTTAAAGTGCCCTTTAAGGGTTGTCAATGTTTTGTAAAATCCCTAAAAACCTCAAAAAAAGTCAAGGCGGCCTAAATTGGGACTTTTTTAGAACTTTCCATGAGCCCCTCCCCAGTTCCGTAGCACAAACCATTCCCGATGTATGGCCCGATTTATGGTGACAAAATTTGCATCCACATTCACTACATCACTAGGTTACTGCGATAAAAACAAAAAAACAGCCGTTGTTTTTTTTTTTTTTGATCGCAGTAACCAAGGGATGTGGTTAATCTGGATACTGGAGTGAACTCCTAAAAGGGTTTATAGCCGATACTTGGGTTGAAGCATTCTGATATGAATGCTCCGTCGTACGAAATTTAAAATTTTCAAATAGAATATTTTTCCATAGTAATCGCTTGAGAAAAGCGCTGCAAATTCTTTCACTGGGGTTTATTATTCAATGATTCATGATTTGAATTTCTACTAAGCTCTGGAGTGTGCGTGTTTCACAGGTGATAGAGCGATTATTGAATTTCAGGAGATATGAATAGAGCACGTAAATCTGTTCTCAACCAAAGTACCTATTTGGATTGATCAGTTGATCATATTTGAGTGCCTCCTGAAATTCAATAATCGCTCTTTCTCCTGTGAAACACGCACACTCCGAAGCTTAGTAGAAAACCAAATCGTGAATCATTGAATAATAAACCCCAGTGAAAGAATTTGCAGCGTTTTAGGTTAGGATCTGTAATTGTTTGAAAATATAATTTAGCTCAAGTCACTTGAGTTTTTTTCAAGGAAAGAGAATTTTTAAAGTTGATCCAATAGTTTTCAAGTTGAATCAACACAAAAAATTAAATATTTTCTCTTACAGTACTAGTACGGATTACATGGAATTGCACCCGGTGCCTACGTAAATCCATTGTAATGCAATCCAAACGAATATAAATCATGTTTCAGGGATCTATAAGTGGAAGCAATTAACCACACCATACACTTTAGTTCATGTTGTTTTTCAGGTGGTGCGACGTCAAAATCCCCTACTCCCAAGCGGTGGATCCATCGCAGGCCTGTAAAATTTTCGTAGGTCAACTCAAACCCGGCGTCACTCAGGAGGAGATCAAACAGTACTTCTCAGACTACGGTGACGTTTCCGACGTCTACATACCACAACCTTTCAGGTAGGTATCTCTACGAATAACCTACGTAAAATTTTACGTGAAAGTGAATTTTCGCTTGAGGGGAATTGGAATGTCGGGTTCCCATGTTTGTGGCACTTAAAACTGGATTCACAAGTATCGGAATGGTAGAGTTATTTATTGTGTTACGGACGTAAAACCCCTTAACTATCAACAAGGTGCCTCGAAAAGGTGGTGAAATGCTAGGAAGGGAACGACACACAGTGGGGCAAAAAAGGTAAAAAACGGCAAAAAATCACTGCTGACTACAATAATTGTGTTAGGGACATCAAATTTCACTCACTTCTGGTATTTAAAGTGCTGATTTGAATGAGATTGAAATCAGCGAAATCAGACGACCAAAAAAGTCAAAATTTGATGTCAAAAGTCGAAATTTTAAGAATTTTGAGAAAAAAAGTCGTGTTCGGTATCATTTACTAGGTTCTTTGAAGTGCTGCATGAAATGAGAGTAAAATCAGCGCAATCAGACTATTGGAAAATCAAAACTGAAGGTCGAAAATCCGAAAAAAGACAATCGAAAATTGAATTTTTTCCTGATTTCGTCAGAACGTTCTTCTGGGAAGGTGAAAATGAATAAATTCTTCATCCATTCACTGTGTCTTTTTCTAAAAACATTTCTGTCTCTGTTGACCGATCTCCACTTCACATTGTAATTAGGCAAAAATATTTTATTTAGTGCGACACAGACCTCGTGGATTTTATTGTCAGGAATATTATTCAATTTTCCTTTAATTAGCGAAAAGAATGACTGGTCAGAGGAACCACTGCTCATTAAATTATCACACAAATCACCGTAAGTTATTGAGAATGATCGACAATGGCACAAATGAAACTGATCTCCGAGTGAGCTGGAACCTACAGTGATACATCGACGTAAGAAGCTAAACATCGGGAATGGTTTGAGCTACAGACCTGGGGAGGGGCTCATTCAATTCCTCATGGAAAGCTCTTAAAAAAAAAATAAATAAATAAAATAAAAAAAAAATCCAAATTTAGGTCACCTTGACTTTTTTTTGAGGTTTTAAGGGATTTTACAGAACTTTACTTTGACAACCGTTAAAGGGCACTTTAAATTAAGTGAGAGAGCTGGCTAAAGAATTGGGGCGTTGTCGGACCAACATGGATTTTCCTGAGAATTTCAGATTTTTTGCTCCAGAAATTCGGGAGAAATCGTGCGTACGGCGTACGGATTTTTATTGCAGATTTGGATTCTACAAACTTTGAAACGTAAACCATGAAATTTTCAGGGGGGTTTAGAAATTTTTTTTTCAAGAGCGATTACAATGGTTTATTATTGAATAATAAACCGAAATTCCAAGCCATGATTAATGCCGAAAAATAGCTCAAAACCACTGAAAATATGAGTTTTTAGTTACAATCAACCTAAATATCATATTCAGTGTTACATACACTATCAGTTCTTCAAAACTCGAAATCAGTTAGGTCCCACTTATATAGGTAACAGAATGAAAAAATGCAAGTTTGGAAGCGGTTTAAAAATATTGAGTTTAACGATTTTTTTCCGCCTCTGCCCCCCTGTGTGACACCCAGCAACGTGGAGGAGGAAATTTGGATGAGGGATGGGGTCCTGTGACGAGGTTTGTGTAGTGCCATTCAAGTTTGTATCAAGACCATATATTTATCTGATCAATTCGTTTTCAATCAATTCTCTTATAGTTACCTGATTTTTGTTCCCTTTTCTTTATTTTGTGTTGTGTTAGAACAATAGTACGTAAAGCTCCGCCTGTAAAACTCAAAAGCTAGTTTGCTCAGGTGCCTCAATGCAAGGGTTATCATATAAGATGGGTTTTACAATGATGGCTCCATTTCTGTTCCAATTTCAGGCAGTTCGCGTTCGTCACGTTTACAGACCCTTTCACGGCCAAGGCCGTCTGTTCGGAGGCCAACCACAACATAGACGGGTCGCCCATCAACGTCTCCGTTGCGATACCACCGGCGAAGAGAAGGTAAGAAGTCCGATTTCAAAAAGACAACCGCTGCCAATTCTGCAGCATGGGTTTATTATTATTTTGAATAATAATAATGCGTGATTGTTCGTGAGATTGTGAGGTTTTTTGGTCACTTTTAGGTTCAGAAATTGCGATAATTTGCTATGGGCGAATTTCTACGGATCCTATACCATCCCAAGTCGATCCTTTCCCGATCAAGCGTCGTTAATTACCAGGAAATGTCAGTGAAAAAGACCGATATATTTAAGTATCGATGTTGGTTTTGATGCCATAATCGATGTTTAGGTACCGATATCCCATCCCTAGTTGGTAAAGCAAAGTACATGAAGGTTTTCGATGATTTCAGCGATGGGGAGTACAGCGGCGGAAGGTGGAGCAGCGGTTCTGGCGGAACGTGGAGTAGCGCCCCCGGCGGCGGCCGCGGCTCAGGTAAACGGCGACTGAGCGACCTCGGGCCGTACGGCGATCGCTCGTACTTCAACAGCTCGGGCGACTGGAACGCTCAGCAAGGACGGAACAGCCTCCTCTGGGACGAGAACGCCTGGGACGTCGGCCAGTACTCGCAATACCCCACAGTACGGGGGATGAGCTACTGAACCGGAAATCAAGATTGAACTGGATATCGGGTTTTAACCAGACTTCCAGAGTAAACTGGACGAAAAAAAAAAACAACCCCTACATTGTTCCTTTTATTTGATTTTGTGCGAAGGCTGATTGTATGAGCATTTTAATAGAGTTGTGTGAAGTGTTGTCGTGTGTTTTTGTGTGAGTTTTTTTATCAGGATTCAGGGAGTTTTTATCACTATTCTTGGAGGGTGGTCTCTAACTTGTCGAGAAATAACCAACAGTTTTAGATTAACCAAGACCGCTTAGTTTGATGATGTCTCGCCGTCAGGGAAGTCTCTCCAGTCACTACTTCTCTTAACTTATGTTATCATGGGTTTTCGTGTGATGATTGTGGGTCCCATGTCATAAACAAATACTTATCTTTACAAGTTAAATTCGTAGTTAGTTATTCAAATTTGTAATAATCCTCTTCTTCTTCCTCCTCCTCAAGCTAATAATTCTTCACATTCTCAACATAGCACAAGCACATTGAAGGATAATTTCTCCACTGAAGTCAATAGAACAGTTTCAACACCCCTGTCGACCCTTTAAGGAACAAAACTCAGTTTGAGCAGCACGCTAGCGCGTTGAGGGTTTTCTTCACTCATGTAAGTATGGGCCATATAGTGTTAACCACACCTGAAATCCTGACATTTATGACATGCTTGAAAGACTCAAAATACAAGAAGTTCCCATGGTTTATATACATTTTAAATGACTCGGAAGTACTGTAATGTATTCAGTCAACTAACCTGTTCGGTTCCAATACCTGCTACTAGAACCTTGGAAGCCGTCTTTTACTTAACTCCTTAGGAAAGGTTTCGCTTGCCTATTAAGAGAACTCACTTCAAAGCGGACTTTTTCGGAAATTTTCTACCCTAGTCCAAAAACTAGCTTTAAAAGTCGGCAATGAATCTAATCGTGAACAAATTAAAAGAAAAATCAAATGAATTGGACCAACCTTTACTGAGATAACCGAATTTATGCGGTAAAAAAAAGGGATATTGTAACTTTTCGTCTTTTGAGCTCAACGTTGTCGATTTTAATTTTTCCTCTGCCAAATTAAAGCTCATTTACTCCTTCAAGCATGGACAAAATTTCAGATTTTTACAATGAACACAGTACACTACACTACCTCAAAAGCAAGGTCATATCCCGGCGAACCAAGATCCGTCTATACAAGACATTAATCAGACCAGTCCTCACCTATGGTTCTGAAAGTTGGACATTATCCAAAGCACATGAAGACGAGCTACTCCGGTTTGAACGGAGAGTTCTGAGCCGGATTTTTGGGGGGATTTTTGACCCCTATGACCTAGCATGGCGAAGACGCACTAATGCAGAAGTTATGGAGCTTTATGGAGATAGCAATGTGGTCTGTCATATAAGAGTGGGTCGTCTCCGCTGGGCAGGACACCTTGCGCGCATGAGTGTGGATTCCGTGCCCAGAAAGATACTAGACGAAAAGATATATGCCACCAGGAGACGAGGACGCCCGAAGTTACGGTGGGTAGACGGAGTAAAAGCGGACGCCCGAATGTTGTTGGGAACCACAGACTGGAGAGCAGCAGCACAGAACCGAGAAGACTGGCGCAGGCTGCTACAGGAGGCCCTGTCCCCTCGCGGGATGTAGTGCCAGGGAAGAAGAAGACAGTACACTACACTTAGTTGAGTGAAGAAGTTTGCAACGTGCCCGCATGCCGCTCAAACTGGCTTATCCCTCAACTTTTCCAAGCTCCGCTTATCTCTTTTCCCAAATTATGAGCGTGGTTTAAACACACACAAGAAACCTTTTTTTTTTTTTCAGTTAAACACCAGTTCAAGCACTGAATGATGCTTAAAACTGTATTGTATTCTTGGGCCTGAACCGCTTGATTTTTATCTCCTTCTAGATGTACAGTCAGGTTCGATAATTAGCGATAACCTAATAAACCAAAAACCCCCAATAACACCCCCCCCCCCCCCACCACTTTTTAAATGTTGAAACTAGGTTTATAAATGTTGAAAGGGGTTTATGAAACAATTTGATTCAGATTAGTAATGGAATGAAGAATCGGAATATTATGTTATCGTTTTATATTAATAAAGTTGTTATTACAGAAACAGATGGGATTACAGGAAATTTTACTTTTTACTAGAACGTTTTGCAGAATAAACAAATGAAGACATTGAAGATAAGTTATTAGAGTATAGGAAGACCTGAAGATTATCTCAGATATCCTAACTCCACAGAACATAAAGCTGAATTTACACATTTTAGAGCGTTTTCATCAGAATCCGGTTAAGATTGAGCGAGAAATGCGTATAGGTTGCACTCTACGGGCAAATTGTTCCTCAAATGCAATAACATTCATTTAGGAATAACATGAAATGTCATTGAAATCGGATTCCTATTGTAATAAAAAATGTCACGATCCAGTAATGTTTGAATATGTAGATTGGCAGCTAGTCCCATGAGCTGCGAGCGAATCCTTGAATAGGATTTTAACGAATGCTCCGTTTCTTCCTTAACTACAACGTACTGTTTGGTCGATAGTTCACCTTGCAAGTCACTCCTGGAAGGCGCCTGACAATTACCGCGTCGGTAAAGGAAACAAGTCTATTGAAATGCCTGATCCGTGAAAGATTATTCAAACTTTGAAACGGTTATGAAGTTGCTTTTATATTGATGATTTTAATCCGAGATATTAAAACGTCATTCGAGCTGAAATGAAATGAAAATGAAATTTATTCCTCCAATACACTGGTTGCAAGTATGTGTACAAACAAATTTAATTAAAAACACAGAATTTAAATGGACAAATCCACTGAATTTATTGGATTTTCCCCACACCAAAGAACATTGCTCTGTGCTGGGAGGGGAGGAAGTCTCGATTGTCTGGAGATATACGGATATATACGTGACTTGTGTCACCTTCCAGAAATCATGTCCTTCCTATATCGTGAATAGAGTGCTGCGATACAAAATTTGACTTTCCAATATCCTACACCCTGGAAAATTGACCTATAAGTCACACGCTATAAATGCATTTAAACATATTTTCACAAATGGAATGTCCTTGAGAAATAGGCCTACTAAAAACAATTTTTTGTATACTCTGGTCTCTTATAATTAGCAGGGTTATATTCGAGGGTGCTTTTCGCTGGTAACAGTAGCCATACTGTCTGGTATACGGCGTTGTGTAGCTTCTAAACACAACGTTTGAAGTACAAGTGTAATATGCGTAGTGGGGCGAAAAAAAGAAGCAGATTGGAAGCTGAATTGCTGATAAATAATTCCCAGTGTGCAATCTATAAATTTGGGGTTTTTTGGAGGTACATTTACGTCCAGTGTGCCGAGCTAGGGCCGGTCCACGCCAGCCTACCTCTTTAGCATCCAGTCTTTCTCCTTTCATTATCATTAAGACCGCGATATCCTCCATTGTTTCGAGGGACACCTGTGAACTAGGAGTTCAAACCTCAGCTCTGCTTGAGCTCCCATGCATATCGCCCTCTCCGGATTCACAGCTTGTAAAAGGGACCTTTTCTTCCGACTTTTTCAAAACTTCTGTTACGTTTTTCCCCCTACTGCGGATTCCTTCCCTTGACAAAACAATGCGATCAGTTTTTGAAGGCGTTTCGCGGATCATAAACCCCTTCGGAAGAACAAACGACAGGGAATTTCGGAGTCTTGTAAAACCGGGAGCTTGTTTTCATCGACTTCCAACAACTCCACTGTGCGAAACAAGACTGCAACTGCCAATTTGATGATTTGAATTATTCATTCAACAAAGTCAATAGATTAGAGACGAGTAATCAATAAAATATATACAAATTCAAATTCGTGTGGTCTTATGAGGAGCTCAATGCAATCTCAGTTGTTTTTCATACCTACATACGTGTGCTTAACTAACGTACTTATGTATAAGTACGTTATGTAAAAATGTATTTTTTTCAACCACTGACGCAAATAACTTTGATGAAATGAGGTAAACCAAAGAAATGCCATTTAATGAAGTTGTGGTTTTTTAGTTTCAACACTGAATCTTCGTAATTGAACAAGAAAAAAGTTAAACCCCAATAAATTTGTTATCCAATACAATTAAATTTGTTATAAATTTGTTATTCGTCGAATCCAGGAAAAAACCACGCTGTCATGAGCTTAAGTCAAAAATACAGTACAGTATTTAAAAACGTACAGTATATTGTACCATTAATAAAAGCTTTTGTTCCGTTCAGAGGGGACAAGTTAAGTTTGGTGTTCACAGAGATGAAGAAGTCACAAGTGCAAGGTGATGGCACAAATTTACATGATTTCCTGGAGTCCACAGGGGACATATAAGTATACTTCACTTACATCGGCTGTCCAATACAGAAATAATAAACATTCGTATAATAATTATTACAGCGTTTAAATTTTTAGTGCAGTAGAGACCTGCATGAATCATCGTGTTTTATCAATCCTATCTCAATTTATCACACCGATTATCCTTCGTTCTTCGTCCTGTAGAACGTTATCGTTTGAAATGACATGCCCATATGCAGGGTGTCTACTCACTTATGGATCGCTTCTTCTCGTTATCTAAATCGTTATTTATGGGCAAATAACTTGTTTTTGAATCTCAATGTATTTTGTCAAGGATTTTGATGATGATCTGTTTTGTTGATACGTTGAGCGAACGTGGGTAACGCACACCAACTTTATTTGTTGACATAGATATATCTAAGACATGAATGTCTTTTGGCTGAGGGTCAAGAAATTTTTGGCGACACTATTTTTTCTCCACACAAAATGCAACCCACCGGCACTGAAGATTATTATTAACTCGAAAAGTGAAAGCTAGGTAGAAATGAATGAGATTTATTTTCCTATAAAATAAACCGTTGTTTTTCTATTGATTTGCATGTTTCTATTAATTGTCACGTACAACAATGCGAGACCCGCGGTAAATGACAAGAAAGAGAACGTAAAGCAAGGTGACTCATCATTCACCACGAAATATTTTGCGCAGGAACCATCGTGGTTAATTCCTGCGTTAAACAGCCGACGATATAATATATCGTATATATCTATATATTATATAGATCATACGGAAACAAGACATTTTATCTCATATTTTTCAAACCAAAAACCATCATTGAGCATTACTCACGCTACCGCTAATATTTCCAAATTTTGACAATTTTGTTCATTAATGTTCAACGCCCATCAATTTTTCACCAAATATCTTGTGTGTATTTTACTTAATTCATCATTTTAATTTTCTGATTAATTACACATCCAACAATGGACATATCCATGATCTACTTTTCCCAAAAAGGAAACATTTCTTCAAAGTTTCTGGTTCTTTATCTACCTGAGGCCACATTTTCAAATGTGAACCCGCTTTTTTTTATAGCAGATTCTTTTTTTGTCCAGAAAAAATGGTTTTAGAAGGGGTGATCCATTACGAAGTAGAGTATTTATACTAGGATGCTTAATTTAAGACGGATTTCATATGAAATTTGGTTGAAAATTTCAATTTAACATTCTCTTAGGCTTGGCAAAAGCTTAATTTTTAAACCTAGATTTCAAGGTTTGAAGAGGTTACTTTTACTCGTACTTCCATTATTCGAAAGTTAACTATACGAAAATACTATCTACTAATTCAACCTTCCGATTTAGGAGAGTTCCCAAATAAGGAATTCAATTCCCGTCACATTCAGTAAAATTCAATTAGGAAGAGTGCATCGCTTGAGTAGATACTCATATACGGGTAGATTCGTATCAATAGGAGGAAGCAATGTGCCGGTAATGGAGTTTAGAAGGAAGGGGTTACGCAATGACATTTGCATGACCTCTTAGGGTCGAAACGACTTGTTACCCCAAGGGATTGTATAACTTCCCTTATACACCGGGATATCTTCACCTTTCCCTTTATCTACGCGCTGTTTATATACATGTATACGTATAAGCCCCTCTGTTTATATATTTTAGTTAATGGGCTGTAAGATGATCCTTTTGTAGGTAGGAAGGTAGGGTTTAGTTTTGCTATCTTAATCCAGGATTATTAGTAAGCATCACCGTTATTATCGCTTCATTCTTAGCACCGATGATGTACCCAAGTGATGCACCAGGCAACTTTGAATGGGTGCAAGTTGAACGATTGGAACCTATTTGGGCTAATGGGTACATCCATTCTGTACGAATACTCCGTTGATCATTAACAGTATCTCCAAAATTGAAAGAAAATTGTGGAAGTCATGTCTGAAATACGGGTATCTCGTTGATGCAGAAGCATTGACCTCCGATATGAACATAAATTCACAGTCAATCATCGGGCGTTTAACCTCAAAATATCCTCAGATTTGAACGGAATCTGAAATCTGAATTTGTCAGGTTGTGGGAAATTAATGTTTTGAGGATGCCTAGCGGATCAGTGAGGTTAGAAAACCAAATAGTGCCCAGCTCGGGGGAGAACGAAGCATTCCATAAAAATGGCCTGAAAATCTTGAGCCACACACGAGGACGCAGACGTGCTTACAGATCCTGTCAAGTTAGTTCCAATCGGATCCGAAGGCAGGTTAGTTCTTCTAAAGATCTCGAACCAGTTTTGGACGAAATTGCATTCTGAACAGTTTGGGGTCAGTTCCGAACAGTGTAAGCTGAACGGTTTTCAGAATCGTTCGAAATGTGTAACCACATCATCGCAACTCACCTGCATGAATAACTTTTATCGTAACATCGAAATCAACTCATAGTTACAGGAATACTGGTTCAAAATGAGTGAAATAGTTAAATAGAAAGTAAATTGATAAGATGATGAAGAGATAACATGGGGTGATGAATATTGGTGGCTTCCGGCGTAAACTTCAGTGTTGCAGGCTTATCTCCTCAGCCCTTGGAAGGGGATAACAGTTAACCTCCTCACCGCCTTGCAATAAATCTCAACTGAGCAAGCGCCGAACTTATGCATCCTAGAACAGTTTGAACTGGTTCTGAACGCTTAAATGCACTGACGACTATTGGTTCTGAACGAGTTCTGTAAACAAACACCCCAAAGCGGTCAAATGAAATTTTCGGGACTGTTACCTGAAACGAACCAAAGACAGCCGCCTTGTTAGTGATTTCCTCAAAAGTAAATATTGTAATGTGAATAGTACCTTCTTCCTGTTTCTTGGAACTGATAAAACAAAACATACATGAACATGAAGCATTTTAGCTACATAGTAGGTCATCTGGGTGTCGCATCATGCCCCTTACCTCTTGGGGACTGTTTTCCCTAGAGATTTCTACAAAACAAGTTCCTCGATTATTCTGTACAAAATTCCCATCAGAAGTGGGTAGCACAGTCAGAACTGGGTAATGATGACCCAAGCCAACCGATTCAGAAACTTTTTTGACACTGTCATCAACAAACAACACTCACAGTAACAATGTGCTGATTCCATCAGATAAAATTGTGTAATAGACCAACAACTAGATGGAAGAACTGTTAGGTACAAGAAGGGAGAAGAATTCAGGATAAATAGAGTGGTCTTACCTCGCTATCATAATCTTGGGATTGCTCGAGAAAAATTGCGCCGACCTTTTCCGGTGCCGTAGAGTAGAAAATTGAGTTCTGTCCAAAACGAGAATGGAGACCCGACTGAATTGAAAATGAGCGACCTACGACGACTTTTTTTTTTTGAGGACACGAAATGAGAAAAAATCCGAAATTCCTCCGAGAAAACGAAGAAAGGCAAGCCACCGGTTCTAACTCGAAAATGAGGCGAGGAATCTGGGAACAGCTTTGGAAATGGTCGGTCTGATTGTGATTACGGGTGGGGGTGGTTGGAAAACGAGCGTAATGAACGACCCGGGGTTTTAAGAGGGAAAAACCCCGTTATAGCGGGCAGCTGAATTGGGAGTCGTTCTTTGTTATTCATCGTATTTTTTTCCAGCCGACATTAGCAAGATAATCGAAGCTGATTTGCACTTTGGGAGTACGAACCCGGAAACTGAGCGAATCGGATTGTGACGAGAGAGAAGATTGGGATCGGGCGGAACAACAGGGTGCAAGTTGAAACCATCCAGTTTAAACACGTAGAGAAGCTTCGAAATACTTTTTTTTCTTTTTTTTGGCATTGTTTTTATTTACATACAGCCATACATTTCGTAATATAAATAAATAAAATATATGCTGCGTAGCATATATTCTCTACTATGACGGTATTCCGAACATACCATAACCACATGTTCCATGTCACCGTAAGGATCTCCACATTCACACGTATTCTCTCTTATTAATCTTGAATAGATAGGCTGGACGATTGAATGGTTTGCTCTGAGTCTGCAGAAAATTCTAATGAATTTTTTTCTTTATTAATGGTAGTATACCAGGGCTTAGATTTAATAATTGGGTTTATGTTTTTTAAAAATTGACCCTTGGAGCTTTTATCAAATGATACCTGCCATTCTTTTATTTTGTCCGTCTTCGACACGGCATAAAACTCCTCCTTTGGCAATTTATGACCAACCATACCTCCCATTAGGGCCGCTTGTTTGGCCGCCATATCCACCCGTTCGTTGTTTGACAATCCCACGTGTGATTTGACCCAAACGAAATGCACTTTCTTACCAATAACCTTGCAACAATAGATGAGGTTAACCACCTCCGCAACTAAATGGTTTTTGAATTTCGTTAGGTATGGCGAGGAGATAGCTTGTAACGAGCTGAGTGAATCTGTGCATACAATGATATTCTGATTCGGTTGGTAGGGAGATGAAATGGTATGCTTCAGAGCTTGAATTATACTTATAAGCTCGGCTGAGTAACTGCTGGTGTATTCCCAAAGTTTACACTTCGCTACCTCACCCGTTTGTACATCAATGAACGCCGCTCCCACCAGTCCACCAGATTTCGACCCGTCAGTAAAAATTAACCTACAGTTACTGTGCCACCTGCGATCGATAAATTCTGTAAAGTTTTCGTTCACCGCTACTCGTCCGTTCTGAGGTAGGAACTTGTGAAAAGTTATTTTGCTGAACAAAATCGGATATTCCATAGCAAACATGGGAGTAGTTCGATCCGACAAAAGGTTCGTACATTTTTGCATCAAAATTTTGTGAAGCTCTCAACCAAAGGTGGTAAAACTTTACCAATCCATCGAGGACTGACAGTCACGTGGTGTTCGAAATACTTCATCAACAAGAAAAACGCAGTAAATCCTAACACATGGGTTTCTAATTTTGTTTTACTGTTTCCAACGAGGAACCTTTGTAAGTATTCGACCAAGTTAAAACTCCTCAACATTGGCTGGCTATGCCTGCTTGCTAATGCCAAATGAAGGGAAAAAAACATTGGCTGCTTTACGTTCTAAGATGTGTAGAATCTGAAAATCAAATTTTAAAAAATCCGTGGGTCCGCCGTGCTGAGCTTTTTTTTTTTTAAACTGCAGGAGCAAAGTTAATGAAACTTTGGTATGAAAAAATGACATTTGGGGTCTAATTGGGATAGAACTCAGCCAATCTTAGAGGGTGAAATCGAAGGACTGAAATTTCTAAATCTGAACGGCACAAACTTTCAGAATAACACTATTGTTTTAGTTATGTTCGTTATTGATGGAAATGCCTTCAAAGAACCGAATGAACCCACCCGGACCGCTTTACGTTCATCCGTTCGCTCTCCCTAAGGGATAACACTTTACTGAAATAAGAACATCAACATGAAGGTGAATGTGCAAGTACTTGGAGAAAGTAAAAATCAGGATCATCAAATGGTATATTAATTAAAGTGGAGATTTGTTTTGGAGTTCCTTTTGCAATCGAGGTTTTCAAGGCTCATTTAATATAGGTAATAGTTGCAAAGTGATGCTCAAGTAGGTAGGTATTTTATTTTCCCTCGTGAAATTTCAGTTGTTCCGCTCGTTCTATGTCGTCACGTATTTACAGTATACAGGGGGGTCCTCCTAACATGAATACCTCACTTATTTTCAGTACAGAAAATTTGAAAATCCACGTGTCCAACGATTTTTGACGAAGAACAAATTATGTGTGCGCACTTTTGCACACTTGTGCAGTGTGCTCAGTCTACACTAACTTCCTTATTTCAAATGAGAACCCCTATTTTTTATTCCAGTTTCGGAATAATTTGTCTGATTGCGCGTAGCCGGTTCTGCGAGCACGCAAAGTTGCGCTACCCCAAATTCGTCAAATAGTGGATGATGGTGAACTGTAAAGTGTGGCATAAGAATTTTCATTGTTTTTTAATGCTGATTTACGTGATGCTATCCGTTTTTTGATTTGACTCAATCGTTGTGGAATAATGACCAAATTATGTTTATTTCGCGTGAAAAATCATCATTTATGCCGACTTTTGACACTCAGATTAGGATGATTTTTCACTTGATCACTGAAGAAGGTTTCAATCTCCTATTTATACATTTCCAACCAGAACTTGAAAAAAATCCCCATAACAATCTGAAAACAGGCGCCTAGAATAAAAAAAACTGGACACGAACTAAACAAATTTCGGTCCCGATCGCCTCTCACATATCTATAATTGCATCTATAGATGCTATGGGCAAAAAAACTAGTCGAAAACGTGATCTTTTGGAGTCGTCACTGGCAAAAGAAAGTGGGATGTCGTTTTCTGGCGATTTTGGGAGCAAAATCGACTGGGATAGGTTTCAGATACGTAGAAATTCAGCCATAGCTTTTGCACGAGGAGTCAAACGAGACGGTCACAATTTTAAACTACAACTTGTAAACTAAAGAGAGCATTGATGGCTAGGCTTGCGCTACATATGTGCGAAATAAAGCTGTGACTACTTGGAAATGAATATATCACAGATTATCGATATCACAGTTCGTAGTAGAGCGAACACAGGTATGTTAGCAAGTAATGCTAAGAAGCAAAATGACAATCTGTGACAGCTACCACCAGTGGCTTTCCTAGCAAGAAAATCAACAGATTCAATGCTCATATAGTTTCGCACCCTCATAAAAGTGATCACAGTACTGTAAGTTGTGGCTAGGTGGAGTGATTTACGGGGTCTTTGTATCGAGGGATCATCGGAGTTCCTTGTATAGAATAGACTCAACGGTATTTAGTGAGTCACTGCAGACCACGTAGTTCCAACTTCCAACAATGTTGGTGTACTGCGTTCAGTAATGAACCTTCAGTAAACGAGGAACATTTTTAACGACCCTTCTAGATTAGTTGAATACATAGATTAAAAAAATAACAAATCAGTGAAGTACGACCATACCTATATTATATCTCCACACGTTATTATTAACCCTTGATCGGCT
The DNA here is from genome assembly GCA_031894815.1 of Creontiades dilutus. Lineage (NCBI taxonomy): Eukaryota > Metazoa > Arthropoda > Insecta > Hemiptera > Miridae > Creontiades > Creontiades dilutus. The sequence continues at coordinate 1,683,676 of JAVIWC010000461.1, read as the reverse complement.
TGATTTGAAAAGTTAAAGAAGCTTCAAAACGCTTCATCTTCGAGAAGAAGAGATTATGCGGATGAAGAAGGTGGATCCGAGAAGTAAAGAAGATAATCCGGCGATAGAGAGGAAAGTGGTCGACGAAAAAAGACGATATCTCGTGATCTGCATAATTAGTTTCGTCTGTCGGTAGCCCGCTCGAGCGGCGGCGCCCGAAAAAGACCGGGTTCGCATGCCGTTTGGAAATTACGGACCCGATCGGATCGTGTTGGGTTCTTCTTAGAACCTCCAACACTGTTATCATCAGGGTCCTTGAAATTGTTCCACCGAGATTCCTAAGCATTACGTGGAAGAGCACTTGTGGTTTTGGACCACTCAGTCGGTAGGTATATCGTTTTGCCGAGCAATTTTTTTTTTTTTTTGGTCGGTGAACACTGAGAAGTGAGCATTTATAAACCAACGTTTCGTTTGATTAGTTCAGCTTTTTTTTAGCGCTATCTACAACTGACAACGTTCTAATTCCTTTCAGTTAAATACAGGTTTGACGTCCAGCCACTCATTTACCAAAAACACAGAAAACTCAACGAAATACCAATAAAATTGTGTGATACAAAGCAGTGAGTTTTTGGGAGTGACCAAGAGCAGGTGGTTAGTGCTTTTCATGTATGAATAATGGAACAATATAACTTCTTAATTTTCTGATTGTTCACCACTCGTCCATTTATGGGCTAATTCAGTTTTTTGGTGGGGCATGGGAATGCGGCTAAGCTCTACTGCATGTCGCTGCATCGAGTGGACTAGCCGTGCGTGTGATTGAGTTGAGCTGGCTGAACATGTCCTGATAGAATGCTGTGCGTACTCCAGAGAGACGAGATAGTGGAATCAGTACACTAGTAGGCAATGCTAGAGTAACTAGCTCGGAACTCGTGAATATCCTGTTAGTGAAAAGGTTCAAAAATGGGATGGTTGGGAGTGGAGGGACTCCAAACCTGTGGTACCATATACTACCCCCACTCGTCCATCTATGAGCTGACTCAGTTTTTAGGGGTTACGGGGAATTTGTGGCTAAGCTCTACTGCATGTCGCTGCACCCAGTAGACTAGCCATGTGCGTGTGATTGAGTTGAGCTGGCCGAACATGTCCTGTTAGAGCGCTGTGCCTAATCCAGAGAGAGACGAGATAGTGGAATATATGCAGTAAATGAAAGATTCAAAAAATGGGATAGTTGGGAGTGGAGGGACTCCGAACCTGTAGTACCATATACTACCTCCACTCGTCCATCTATGAGCTAACTCAGTTTTTGGGGATTATGGGGAATTTGCGGCTAAGCTCTACTGCTTGTCGCTGCACCCAGTGGACTAGCCATGTGCGTGTGATTGTGTTGAGCTGGCCGAACATGTCCTGATAGAATGCTGTGCCTACTCCAGAGAGAAACAAGATAGTGGGATCAGTGAACTACTCAGCAGTGCTAGTTGAAAAAATATGATGATTGGAGTGAAGAGACTCGGAGCGTCAACACAATCAATCCATAAATTTATGAGCTGATTCAGTTTTTTGTTGAGACATTTGCAGCTAAGCAAATCGCAGCATCCTATATGCTAGCCATGTGAGATTGGTTGAGTTGAGCTGGCTGACCTTGTCCAGTTGGAATGCTGTGCCTCCTCTAGAGAGAGACGAGATAGGGGGATCGAAGGCTTCCTCATATATTCTGGACCCAACAGAAGAATATGGAGTGAATAAAGCCCAGCATTGAAGTCACAAAAACTAATCTGTAATAAAATTTAAGGAACCCCCTCCCCCCTCCTCTAAGCGTTGCTCTAAAAATCAAATTTTTGTGCACTTGGAAAGCTGTTATGGAGCCGAGTATGAAGAATTTTTCACGAGAATTGCCCGAATGTCGAACAGATAATGAGAACCATGAGAACGATTATAGGGTGAATTCAATGATCGTATGATCATATTATAACGCCAAGGAGGTTTGTTTTATGACACGACGACAGAAGTTTTGGCTTCCGACTTTTCCAATCAAGCGTACGCTCCAGACTCCTTAGGTTCGAACAACGACGGGCGGGTTGTGGAGTCGCGTCCAGGAAAGTAAAAGGAAAAGTTAAGGAAATTCCAACGTAATCGCGTGACGTGTTAGTTTACGTGCTCACCTCCCTCAGACACGAAAACTCAAGTGCAGTCTGCACTAGGTCTCACGCTGTCATCGGAAACTCCCCGACAAGTCGCCGGTAACATGACGGCAACTCGCAAAAATTTGTTTGACACTTACGCACACGTAAGTCTGACGTGATAAAAGGTAATTACCCACGTGCGGAGGGGCCTGGAGGCGGTAGCTACCGAAGTTTTCTCATTTAGTAACTTTTGAAAGCTTTCGGGGGGATGAAAACGTCATTGCACTCACACTGGCTCGACCCACGGGAACAACGATGGGGTTAGAATAATGCGGTGGGGTATACCGGGTGTGACAACTGATTCCTTCATCCCGTGATACCCTTCTCTCAGCAGGAGGTCGAAAAGATAAATTAAAAGCGAACTTTAATATAGTTTTATAAATTCATATTTACCGGCAATCTGGGCAGCATCGTGTAATGAACACCAACTTAGTTTTGGTTTATTATTTTCAATAATTATAGCAAAATTTGTTTATAATTTTACAACACCTCCCCCTCAAACTTTTTCATTTTACGTTTTAGAAAGGTTAGATTAGAAATCTGCTATGTCCGCACCCAATAGCAACTCCCCCTAACCGCACAGGGATTTCCCTATGGCCAGGGGCACGGATATTAGAAGAGTGGGCTTCTAAAATCTAGTTTTGAGTATCTATCCAATATCTTAGCTCTTCTAATATCCGTGGCCAGGGGTATATTCCATTATTTTATTCTAATTATCGAAGTTAATGTTACTTGAGTTCTCGGAATAAACTTTCTTTTTATTTAATTCATTTCTCTTCGTTCCCCGTACCATGCCGTGGCCTTCGAATTAACGTAAAAATAATCCCTAATTTCGCACATGGACTCCATTTGGTCCCAACTTCTAGCCGCAGAGATCGCTTCCCACGCATAGATTCTATGGGACAAACCGTAGTCAAAAACTGGTTTCTTCAAGATTTATACTGGCATAGACAAATGGGGAGTCATTTTCTGGTAATTCTGGACACATGATCGATTGACTGGGATTGGTTTCAAACCCGTAACAATTCACCCAAAGCAAATAACAGCAACCCCCCCACAAATGACACACGCAATAATTTTCATAAAAGGCATTGTCACACGATCGTAAAAGAGATATGGAAAATCCGTTCTTATGCAAGGCAACCCGATCGCTTCGTAAGCATTGATACTATGGGCCAGAAATGGGCCAAAAATGTTTTACTGACATAGGCAAGTGTGGGCCACTTTCCAGTAATTGTGGACGTCGAATCGATTGTGACAGATCCCAGACCATCGAAAATCTCATTTCAAGGATGAAAATGTTAAAACTGGTGTAAATTCCGATGTTTTAAATAGGAATTTTTGTTTATTTTCTCGTTTTGGCGACTTGGCAGCCGAGAAAAATGATGAGGCTTATGAAAAACTGTCCTAGGTAAATCAATTTGTTTCGTTATCGGAATACGATCAAAATTAGTACTGAACTCAATAGAGATTATGTCGCCACCTCATTCCGGAGCCTAAATTATTCCGAGGTCACGTCTGTTTCCATTCGTTTCTGGCCAAGTTTCCTTGCTGTTTAATATTGTAAACTTGAAGATGACAAAACCGAATTTCAGACCAACATAGGGAAGTTCTAAAGTTAATTAGCGGACTGGTAAATCATCACGTTTCAGGAAATTCAAATGATTCTTTTCACCGGCCAAGTCTACTTGCTGTTTAATATTTTACACTTGAAGATGATGAACTTCAACACCTAATTTCAGACCAACGTCGGGAAGTTCTGACGTTAATTAGCAGATTGGTAAATTAGCACGTTTCTGGAAATTCAAATGATTCTTTCCACCGGATAAAGGTTCGTCCCCAATTCATCCTTTAGTTAGTGAATACCCGAAAAGTTTCGAACTGGATTGGTAATTCCCAAGGGCAAACTGTTCAATATTCAGATCCCGAAACTTTAGGGTCCTCGTTGTGGTCGGTCCTTCCAGACAATTTGAGCGAGATGGGATTTACAACAAATTTAACCCGGAAAATTACCACTTGCCGTCCTGAATCGTATTAATTATTTGCCATTTCTTTGCATCCGAATAATGATCAGCAGTTTGATTCATGAATACATTGAATTATTCGGGTTTTTAAATAGATTCGAAGAAATCAAAAGAATTAATTTCAGAATAGAATAATATCCGATGTCCGAGCTGGATAGTGCAACACTGCGGCCCAGCCCGGAGTTGGTTCTTACTTTTAATATTTATAAAGTACCTCCCCGTAACAGTACATTTATACTACGATCATTTCCTTAATTAATTATTGTAATTTAATCTTAACATTTGAATTCCACTTTCATGAAACATGATACGTAATTTATATTATTAATATGATAAGAATATTAATTTTCGTTTATGAAGTACTCATATGAGTTATCTCTTATTAGTTTACAAGTTTCTTTTTTAAATATCCGTTCACTATTTGTCTTGGCTTTTCAATTTTTTCAAAATCTTTATTTATTATTTGCTTGCCTGCGTAATTTCTTGTCATTCGAACAAAAGTATTTCTAACTCTCAGTAATTTCAGTCTATACGATTTTGATAACCGCTGTCAGCATAATATATACTTTTATATTTACGAATTATTTTGAGCATATGCAATTTGTAAAATTGATAGACAGTTAACAAGTTCAAATCATGAAATAATGTATCGGTAAGATGGCGCCTGGGCTTATTGAACAATGTCAGGTTTTTTATCTTGAAAATTTTATCTTTTTATCTTTTAACTTGAAAGTGTTTCCCCATACTACAATGGCATAATGTGAAATTGACTCAAACACTGATGAATATTGATCTTCAGTTCTTCTAGTAAAAATTTGATTACATGCAGGGTACAGGCACATTTTCTCAGCTTTTTTTTTTACAAACTTTGAATGTGGTAGGTCCATTTCATTTGAGAATTAAACGTCACTCCTAAATAAACTCAACTACAGCTGTCCCTCGATAACCCGACACTTTTCAATCCGACGTACTCGGTAGTCCGACGCGCTGCTGGCAGCAACATGCATCTCCCGTTTCTTTCCGTATTTCTTTTAAAAACTGACATGTACTGTCATTTTGTATCCTGGTATTAATAAATTACGTGTACCTTTACTGTTTCTTCCTTTTTTTTTTTTTTTAACTTCATTGTGTTCAAAAGCATTAAGAATAACACATCTTTGATAATACGACATTTTTGGTAATCCGAAATTTTCGGTAATCCGACACTCTCTCGGTCCCTTAACTGTCGGATTATCGAGGGACAACTGTATCAACTTTTTTGATTTTCGAACAGACACATGTAAAGACATTGCAGCTGCGTAATTTCGAAGTGTCACTCGATGCTGATTGTGGTTCTGTTTTTCTTGCTATATCCATGAAAACCGATTTCGTAGCATTGATGGTAAGCTTGTTGGTGTTCATCCATTATCCAATCGCCCTCAAATCACAAATTACGTGGTAGGTTCTTACAAGAAAAATAATCCCTACCCTTGCGGCAGCTGTATTAATGTGTGTAAAAAATCTTTTGATCTTATAACTGCGATGAAAATAGCTGTCAACAGTGTTAAAAGGTTGAGACAATTGAAGGCGCTGAATGAAGGAAGAACATTTAATATGTCATTTTTGTCCATTTTAAATAAAGATTCTTTTTAATTTTTGGTTTACAGTTTTAACAGTATGAACCCTTCAAAATTTTTTGTTTTATGTTAAGATGCATTAGGTCGTAAAGGTTAGAGATGAAGTCACTATGAATTCTAGTTCTCTGAATGACCAAGAGCTCCTCCCACCCCTTATCGAAAAAAATTGTGTATACATTTCCATTCAGATAGTTTCTAGCTTCTACTGCGAGTTTTTTCATTGTATCGAGATAGGGTGCCATTTATAAATCTACATTGCCCCAGTGTTACACCGACAGATAAAATCGGACCCCAAGTGTGACCGTTCACAGGCTGGAAGGTCAGTAGGCAACAGGTCCCGTCTGCATTGTATTTCTTCGAACCCACCCCGCGACATTGTCCCTGACACAGTTATGGCGCTCTTTTTTTTTGGGTGAGAAATCCGCCGGATAATCTGTCACTGCGCCCCATAACGACTCTTTAGACTCCGGGAAGCTGGGAAAAATTCCCATAACGAACGGAATAAGGAACAACCCGCTAAACTCGGGGGTTTTGTCAGATAAAAAAACAAGGCAAGTTCGCGGTCTTTGGGATTCCGTGGGCCACATCAACACGGGTCGGTGAGAAGAGATCCACGAAATAGATTACCCAAGAATAATGAAATTCTACCGTTGCAGCAAGTCCTAATGAGCAAAGTTGTGTATATATGGATCGACTCATTATAATTTTTAATGTCAATTCAAGTTTGCATGAATTCGAACTAACAACGAAGAACGCTTGTTACGGATAGGTCGCACTTCCCGTTTCTTGAGCCTGAACATAAACCTTAAGCTTTCTACATTCAGGGGTATCCTCTGCGCCTAGCAGGCTAATCACCTCAGCCTTTGGAAGGGGCTATTCCATTCCATCACTACTTTGTTTTACGCCCCAAACTCTTCCGTAAAGGTTCATTATATTAGTTTTAGCACAGTTCATTCTCCTGGCCTGTTCAACTATACTCACTAACCACTTAAGTACCCATGGCAACTTCTTTACCTTTTCTGTTCATCTAAATATACTTAATCAGACTGAAATCGTAATTACGTAAGCTGTTCAAACCTTAGAAATCCGAGATTTTCACATTCTCAAGACAGGGATGCCACCCCCCTCAAGCTCCATGACGCACCCTCCCCAAAACAAACATGTAAAAAATTACTCGTAAGCACCCCTTATTTGATCTAAAACTAATCACGGACAGTATTCGAGCACTGTCATTGTCATTTATACATATTCAGATAGAGAAACAAACCATACCTTTAATGAATTACTAGGTTCATTATTATTCACGTTCTATCTAGTGATGTAATATATTTTTGAGTGTATGAATGAAACGTTAAACACTGTTTCAATCAACTTCAGCCCCACAATTTTTTTGGAACCCCCAAGAATTTCAATGACTCAGTCTGCATTATAGCCCCCCCCCCCCCCCCATATGGACACCCTTGCTTGAGACCTAAAAACGTTAAAAATATCGAATAAAACAAATTTTACTCTCCTTTTGCGAATTTATTTACGTTGTTACCAGCCGAATGGTTTTTTTTTGTTCTGCGAAACGTGAAATCACGAATCAATCTGTTTAGGCAGCTGAGAGATCAGTGTTCCTGCATCTACCCACTATGTTCTTGGAATGAGTCACTTTCATCCTTGAGTTATTCCATCTAGATAACAAATTGACCATAGTAATGGAATTCCAGTAGATTGATCGATTTTCTGAGAACAAGGATTCCCGTAGCGCTAAATCGGGGTTCTGAAATGCTGTGTGGCGTACGGACACCACATTTTCATAATCTAAGCACCTTGAAACGTAAAAAGACAAAGTTTGAGCGGTGTTACACAAAATATTTGCAACACGATTACAAAGGCTTACTATTGATAATACAAAACCAAAAAGTTGATGTTGTCTGATCAGTATTCGGAATCTGGCGGGATAGCTGCTGATTTCAGCTACTGTGATGTTCCGCACTTCCTAGTACACGGGAGAATCCTATTTAGAAACGAAAATCGATATTTGACCCAAGATCCGTCGTAGAAATTGGATCTCACTTTCTGAATCAGATCGCAATATATGCTTAGGCCGTAAATCTTATTTCTCCAGACGGGTTATTCGTGATTCAGACCCTAAACATTCGACGAGAAGGGGTCGACGATGAATGGAAGGATTACGTTCTCATTACGTTCGATATGAACTCTAACTCAAAACACGCCAGACCTTATATATGGCGCCCTTTTATGATTTGAACATGTGGAGGTTCCCCTTTATGTTTTGAATATGATAAGGACTCGTGCTATTGAATCAAAGGACGAGTTTAGCATTCTAACATCACTGAGCTCAAATTATATGTGGTTTGTGGTAGGAGCACTGGAAACAAGCATCCACCAACCCCAACCGATCTTCTTTTATTCAGAATTTCAGAGGCATTGATATGAAACTCTGGAAATGTTACTGAGTAACCAAATATCCATTGCGAAAGCTTGATTTTCCTTTTCGGGAGACGAAAAAAGGTCTTCTTCAAATTGTAATTTCCAGTTGCATTTCAAGTTGTAGAACTTTCATTTCGCGTATGTCTGTCGGTCGTGTGTCCACAAATCCTTTTACAAGCTCATCGCTCAGAAAGCAACGCTTCACTTCCACCATTATTTTTTCAGGTTCGAGGCCCGATCTATCTCAAATTTGGAGGGTATTCGAGGAAGAACAGTCCAAAGATCTCATATTAATTTTAACCTGATTATGGAAGAGCGTGAAATATTTGCCTCAGACGTAATTCCAACAGTTTTTCTTTTTTTCTCGCGATTTTGATCTTTACTAATTGCTTAGAGATACATCACTCAAACCTAAAACACGCCAAAAATAATTTTATCACCATCCGAACTTGCATAAGTTTGAAGGGTAATTGAGGTAAGACGGTTTAATCATCCCATATACAATGCAGCTCGATCGTGTCTCATTGTATCCGAAAGACCCGCAACTCAAGTCTAATCAACCTGATGAAGGAGATGAAGCCTGTCGGAACATGTCTTATGGCATTTTTATTTCGGGAATCATGTTTACAACATTTTAATGATTTTCATTTTAACGATACGAGGAAGCTACACTGGAACCAAAAAAACCGGCGCACTTCAAGATTTGTGTTGTTCTATCTGGTAGAGAAACAAAGTTGGTCTGTCGCCAATGGACGCCCTGATCCCGGCCTTCTGGTGTAGCTACCAGTTTCACGGTACCTCTGAACTGCCCGTCGAACCGTAGTTTCAGGCAGCCCAAGGGCCCTGGACGCATAACGTTGACTTAGGACGTCCTCTATCAATGCAACAAGTCATGCGACCACACACTCGTTTAAAACCATTTAAACGGCAGGTCAACTTTTTAAAAACTTAATTCAAAAGGAAAAAGATCGAGAAAAATGTTTTAAAAAGGCGCAATGACAAAAACGGCTTGTGTTGATCGCACTGAAGGCAGACTGTTGAAAAGCCATCTTTCGTCCTTTAGGCTTCCATCGTGAATTCAAGAGAGCATTACAGGAAAAAACTGAATAGTTGAAGAAAAACAGAGATGGACCATGGCACATAATCTCTGTTAATCTTGTTATTGACCTAACTATTGACTCAAACCCAACTTGGCAGAAGGTTTTTAGCAGTAAGTGCTGAGGGAAGAAACTCGCGTTTTCCCACTGGATATAAGTAATTCAATACTGAATATGATATGGTAATTTTCGGAAAATAACTCAAACGAAAAATAATTAAAAGTAAAAAAAACCTGGGTTTCAACCTGTGAAAAAGGGAATTTCATTTTGGAAAAATGGTAAGATTGGTCCTCCACGCACTAAATCATTCAGAAAAATTTGAATAACAATGGGGGTTTGCTCTGCAAAGCTAAGTGTTCTCTAGAGTTGGCCCAAATAATCACAATCTATTAAGGTCGCTGATTTTCGTTGAATTCGTACAACATCCTCAGGGCTAAGGAATGATGGAGTTGGGGTCGCAGCAGTAGGTTGAGGAATAAACTCTAACAATTATACAGTGACATCTTCACGTTGCACAAAAAGCATAAAACCGTAAATGTTCAGAATTAATAGCAACGGTAAAGAGGGATCAACTAGACACTGTGGATTTGAAATGAGAGAATAATTCAGCTCATTCAATGCTCGTAATTATGAACCGTAAGGTATGAAACCTCCTACGTGAATAAGAAAAACGTAAACTTACTGAAGATGATGATGGTCTCGAAACTGAGTCTCTTACCTGCAACAAGAAAATATTCACATAATCATTCTCAGTTGTGAATAAACTATGATAAAATGGATGCAAAAGGAATATATATCTACTCAACATTCAGAGATCGTGGTTTTATTCAGAATAGAACTATATAATGGCTGTTCCTCCTACATTTTAGTCCCTCGCAGATGTGTTTAATGAATGGTATGGAGATAACACGATATTAACCATTTCATCCATAACACCTGGTACTACAGGTGTAATTTTTCAATTGGTAGTACCATTCCATGGAACGAAATACAGAAGTAGAATGGAGCTTGGAACGATTACAGTTTTTCCTCGATATCGATTAAACTGAAACAACCAAGCTAATTCCTTCCTACTCCGCTGCAGCTGTCTTGAAACGCACTAAATCATTCGCAACGAAATTTTGGGAACCCTTGTCAAGAAAAAACACAGAGTTTGTAGAAGAAAACGTTGTCTATTTCCTCAAAATTTAGAGATGTATAACGTTAAATCGATTTTGACGGTTATAACTGAATTATTGTTAGGTACTGATAATGACTCAATAACTGAGTTGTTACTTATGATGACCCAACAACTGAGAGCTGTTATTGATGATGACAAAATAAATGAGTGACTGTTAATGATGATTGATTGATTGATTACTGATGAATGAACTGAGTTATTGTTACTGATGAAGAATTAATAATTGAGCCATTGTTAGGTACTAATGGCGACCCAATAACTAAATTAAAGTTACTGATGGAAAAAAAAAAAAAAAAAATTGATTTAAAGCTGTAACTCTTAATTTTGTGGAAATATACTACGTTTTCTTCTACGAACTATGTGTTTTTTCTTGATTAGTCCTTTTCTGGCTTTATAATCACCCTGAGCTTCAACCTTCGCAAAAATATGAGAATTGTTGCTTGAGTAAGTACCTACTAATTATATCCGATACCTCTCTCCTACCTAGTTCAATTCTATGAGCGAAGGAACATTACTAAAACGGCAACGTTGATGGTTTCCTCAGAAAAATACCAATAGAACCAGTGAAAGTTTAACCCACAAGTGGACACTAAGCGATAATCCATACAACATCTGAGCTAAAAGAGAGATCTCTGAAAATATTCGTTTATTGTCGATGTAGATCAATGGTAATCCTAGATCAGACCTTCCCCTTAACAAATAAAAACACCAATTGCGTGATTTGTGATCTTAATCAGTTATAATGTTTCAAACAGACGCATCATAAGCACCGTATCCAGTCCACCTGGAGTTCTTGAGTCTTCACAGTAGCAGTATCCTGTACTGGTACATTTCCCTTGTTTATTGTTTGGTTTCCTTTTTAGAGCCTCGTTTAGTGATGTTGCTCCCGCATTCCTTGAAAATTATATAATAATGTTTGTATGCAAGTTCGTCATTTCCATATTCCTGTAGTACCACTAGAAACTTTGAATTGTGAATCTCGCACCGATTTTCTGATATGACAAATATAATTGAATTACCTAATTTTAGCATGGAACATGCTTTGGCCTTGGATTAACTAGCCGAAATATGTGATGCGGAAGGGTAACGTGGAAGTGTCACACGTACCAGGGCGCCAGGAGCGAACAGGAGCTAAGACTGATCCTAGTGTTAGTACTTTAAAGTTTTCGCGGTCTTAGCTCCTGGTCGCTCCTGGCCCCCTGTTACTGGAATCCTTACTAGCTAAGACCTTGAAAAATAAGTCCTCGCTGACGTAATTATCAGTCTAACTCCTACCAACAATTAACGTTTATCGATCGATAGCCAAACGACAATATTGTATATGGAACGATCCCCGAACGAGAATTAACGTTTATTGATCGATCCATGAACCATTCAGATATTTGGACTATCAAAATTCGAATATTCCGAATTACTGAATGTGGAAAATCGAAGGGCTTAACATAGCGGGCTTTTCTGGTTATTTATTTAATCTGACATCTTTTTTCTTTCCTTCTTATTAATTGAAAATGTATTCTAAGACTCGAAAATAGTGAGAAACAATAGAAAATGGATATGCGAAACGGGGTACCGCTAGTATCCGCTACTGTGACTGTTAACATAGCGCCCACTAGTGTGTCAACACATATTGGGGGAATGCTGCGTGAAGCCTCGCTCTTACTGTATGACAACGTTTCCCATTACAGCACACTCGGGCAGGTAGGTATCTAAATGATTGATAACCAAATATTATAGCCATGAGTAAGGTAAAGTGTTCTTTGTACACAAGGGAGAGCAGGGGACTGGCGCCACGTTCCAAGTGAGAAACCCATATAAATGTGGCGGTAATGAGGTTGCTCGTAAGGGACGCCCTTTACATTCGAAGAGATCGGAAAACACTAAAGTGAAGTTACCTTCGTCATGGACCACCTAAGACGGAACAATGAACACGACGGATATACGTCGACGGGAATCCACTAAAAAGTCCACTTTACCGGTATGGATTTCGTCTGGAAGGATAATGAGATGCACAGTAGCGTTCACGAGGGGTTGTGGAATACGTCAAACGTGATGAAATTAAAAACCTCAAGCGGTATAAAAACGTGTCGCCTTTGTTACTGGAGGGGCTCATTGGGGATTCAACGTTGACTATTGGCTGTTGGGGGTCCGGTAATGTGTTTTCCGTGTCTGAAGGAAAACGGGCAGAAACAGCAGAGCCACGATCACTGAACCCAGCATGACCCGCAGGGAAATTGAAGATTTCATCATGAATAGTCAACAAAATTCTTCACGAATATTCCAATAGTTAAGTCGGAAAACCATAAAAATCCTTTTTAAACACATATCACAGGAGGCACACAAAAAACGGATTAAGTTCGAAAGGTACTTAACAACCGGTTGTATGAAATTTCTTGATAAATATGAAGGCGCATAAGATATATCTTTGATATCGAAAGATATACCGAAGAAATGAAGCGACTTACGAGTTTTTCCTTATGGTTTCGATTGAATAATTAAGGAAGCTACTGAATAAAGATTCGACGATCTGTGCTTTCGCATTGATTCAAGGCTCAAAAAGCAAAAAATCAAATAATTCAGATTGACTAATTGTAAAGGTTCAAAAATGCTCAAGTAAAAAAGCAGAAAAATGCAGGCTAAGCTAAACAACGAAAATTTGAAGAACAAGAACTTTGAAAAGGAAATTCCTATTCCTAAAAACTGTGATAATTACTTACAATAATTTCTTTCCATTGCTGGAGGTGTTTGAATCTGTCTGGTTTTATATTGGGAGGGGTTGTAAAGAGGGGTGATACCTCACCCAAGGAAAGCAGCCGTATAGGCTGCTTCGTCTTTCTTCTTCTTGGTAGAAGGATCCTATCATGTTTTGACAACACTTCACCGCACGTTGGTCATGAACTAGGTAACTAATGTATTAGCTAGCTAATTTCATAGCAAACAGCTAAATTAGCATTTAGCTGAATTCCTTCAGCTGAAGATAAATTAGCTATTGAAGAACAGCTCATTTTTAAGTTAAGTAGCAATTGAATTGTACAGCTTGAGGTGCTGGCAGAGGAAAAGCCAGGAGAGCGTAAATGCTAATAGCTTGAGCTGTTTCTTTCAGCTAACACTTTAAAAATTAGTATAAATTAGCTATAAAAAATGTCCAAGCTATGGATTATAAACATGTGAACTCATTTGTGTTTCTCAACACGTTCCCGGATGATCCCACCTCGAATTCAATTTTTTCCCCATCCTCAAACATTTTTACGAAAAGGTGACAACTGCACTCGTACCTTAACTAATAACAGGGATTTATTATTCTTTGCAAGTCCGATTTTTCCTGATTCTTCCTTGAAGAATGATTTTCGCCAAACATTTACAATAACAAAAATGATTCAAGTATAGAATTATCGATCATGAGTGAATAGCCAAGACCTTCCCCAACAACACGGACCAAGCCTATCGTTGGAAAAGTAACCTAAAGCTAGTAGCTCATGGTCCAAATTATATCATCTACATGTATGCATTTGATTCAGTTTCATTAATTACGTAACCGAATCAATTGTCCATCTATCTATCTCCCTTTCTTTCACGACTGTCCCATATTCATGAGCGGGGGCGGGGTAAAATGACAAGCATAGTCAAGATCAAGCGATGGTCACTGCGGTCGAACAGAGAGAAGAGAAGTTGACCGCAGAACGGTCAACCGATAGGCGAACTAGGGCAACTGGTTATTGTTTCAAAGGAAAAAACTCTATCCTCGTTAGACCTTGTTCTATTTGACAGGTGACCTTGATCTTTTCATCTTGCTGACTAATTATTTATACTGCGACATTCGATACTCATGTGTATCAGAAACATTGTAATGCAATCTCCACTTTCCACTTGTTGTCCGAAACAGGCGGATCAATTGATTTTAACACGAGATAACTTATTAAATGAAAGGCTTGCTTTAACTAAAACTCTAAATGAGACTATCATCTAAATTGTCGAATTATGAGGTAGATTAACGCTGACTGCTTTTAACAGAGCGCATTGAGAGATTAAGGTCTCATTGAGGTGGCTCAAGTTTAAACACCCAAAATCCGGCTATTGGGTCGGAAATTCGAAATTTAGGTTGGATAAAGACGCCCGATTCTTCCAAGGTTTAACCTTCAGGATTACTTCCAATCGAGTTTGGCTAAACTGGTCACGAATTTTTGTGGTGAAAGTTGATCTAAGGTGGATTACAAGGTATGGCGAAACGCTATCAGCTGAAAGACCCTTGTGGCTAAATTCTCGTTTAACCAGAGCTTTTTCTACGGCACCCAGAATACAGTAACAGGCTATGGAGAAGTAAGGCGTTGAGTTCAGATAATGAAGGATATCTACGATAATCGTCGGTCCATCTGAGATTTTTCGCACAAGTTTCATCTAGTTTCATTAGATTTGGTTCAATAGTCTCAGAGGATAGCTCTGAACGGCGAACTGTATACAGCATGAGACGGGAGGATGGATTTTTTTTAAAATTTGATTTCGGGTTATTATTTTTTGATTATGATGAAAGAATCAGCTGTTATAATTGGATTGTAGTTTAAAATTTAGATTTACTTTTTTTACTGATTTATCGATGACCACTACAACAAGTAATAATATTACACGGACGTATATTATGCGGACTAAGTCACTCGCGACGTAGTTGTGGAAACCCACTTCAATAAAAATGGAGTAAGATAGAACGTTGTCTATATTTCCACTAAAGTAAAGAGTTACACAGTTAAATCGTTTTCGACGGCTAGGTCATAACAGTAACAAACGATAACTGAAGGTACATCACAGAAAGCATATCTTATATAGGCCCAGGTGAAAGGAGATTGAATCCTATTGGCTCAGGGAAGTGAAAGGGGCGGGGAGGACCAACCAATGCCACTCAAGGCTTACTAAGTGAAAGGGGCACAAACACTAACATTATGGACCAATCACTCTCACCATTTCGAATTTTGCCAGCACATCCAACATAACTCCTTTTGGGCAAAAGTGATGAAATTCTACATAATGCCTGTTAGTTTGATCAAAACTAAAGTTATGATTGGACTCATTCAGATGACTTGCAAAGGCAGATTCACCTTTGTTGTCTCTGAAATCCTCTTCATGCTCTTTTATTCGTTCCCTAAATTTCCTACCAGTTTGACCACAGTACTCAAGCCCACATGAACATTTTTCAGTAAAATTCTGTCGTTCAGAGGTTTCAACGTTGGGTTCAAGAATAAAAATAATCTCAAAGCTTCTTTGGGTTCGGTTAAGGATAAATCAACGTTCAGGATAAAAGTAAAACTAAAATGTTTACGCGAACGAAAGAAGCGTAGACACGTGATTCATTTTATCTCGCTAAATTTCAGTTGTTACATTCGTGTCGATATACAGTCTACGGACAGTGCATCATTGTAAGTATTAAGATATCAGTTCGTGTTACGTACTAGGGACTTGCCCTTTTTAAGCATCTGGAATACAATAGCATGGCATGAAAACAATGAGGTTAGATAATGTACCAGAAATGAGCGATTTTACAAGACTATAACACATGAATAATAAACCATTGTGTACTAATTTACAGAGTTTTGGATTCTGAACGTCTTGAAATGTAAACTAGTTTGTTTTGAGGGGTTTACATATTTTTTGTATTGGTTCATGACATAGGTTCATTATTGAAAATAATAAACCAAGACGAGAGTATTTTTAATAAAAAGATTTTTTAGTAATTAAAAAATGTTATCATTGTTGGTTATCCTCAGAACAATGTTGGGAAAAGAAGGCAAGAGTCCGAGGAACTCAAGCATACTTCCGCCTCAGGTGGACCGGATGCGTCGGAGGACCTAAGCCCTCTGCGCACTGCTTTTGAGGGCACAAAATAACAAAAGAGCCCTTTAAGCTGTCGTTTAAAAAACCCTTCGGTTGCCAACAAAGGGCACAGACTTGGGTCCCCCATCTTTGGGGCCATATTTTAAACATGTTGAGGCGTGACAACGAATGAATGAAATGCATTCATGTCGACGCTTTCATTATGGATATGATTTAGTCACCGATAAACATTCGGAAAGAAACAAAAAATGGGGACGCTCGAACGAATGTTTCGAACAAACAGGCTCATTCAACCACAAGACCCAAATGGTTCGGAATGTAAAATATCCAAAGTCTAAGATTCATATTATAAATTTCGAATATCGTTACTCGTTCAGCTGATGAGACGGAAATTGAAGTTCTTCAATCAACACTGAACTTTCAGACAACGAAAACTTAAGTCGAGTTCTTGAAGCAGGACACTCCATGTTGCTACCTTGGGTTCCACGGTATTAAGGTACGAAATAGGGAACAGCTGAATAAAATTTGGATTCTACAAATCAGATGTTTCAGAAACAGATTACGAACCAAATGGAGAAAAATACAGTTTTGGAATGTGTCAGAATTTGTTATTTCAAGTTTGCAAGCATTGATTGGTTTTTATTGCGACCTCCACTGACTGCCATAAATGTTAAAATGACCCCCGGGGTTTCTGTTTCTCTTTCTTCAAGGATAACTAGTTTGTCTGGCTTTCACCGAGTTAGTTCTCCTGACTTAGGGATAGGGCTATGCAATTCTTGTGGGAGTGGAAATAGCCTATTTAATAGGAAAAGACACAACTTTTTGATACTGCTACAGACTATTTCTATTCACAAATCATTGGATGCTTCTAAACTTACATTCGTTTGAATAGCTGTTAAGAAGAACGATAGTTTCTGCCTACCTAATCTCACCAGAAATAGTTCTTCGAGGACGCTCGCGATCGGTCGGAACTCGTCGCGAATCGCCATCTTAGGCTGCGGTTACTATGGATGCGAGTTCTGACGCGTTCTGACGGATTCGTCCGAACAAACAAACGCCTGTTTTCCAATGAGAGTGTTTGCACTGGCTGCGACAAGCACGTCAGTTCATGCACGACTTCGTCAGAACCGGTCGAGCGTTCAAAGTCGTTTGAAAAATTGAAATTTCCAGTGTTTTGCGCTATTATCACCGTGGATATCGAAAAATTGATTGGTGTAGTGTTTGATAATAGGTGTTTGTGGGACATGAAAGACAAGAAGTATCACAATAGAGATGTTTCACATTTGAGGGTTCTTCCACAAATCTTGAAATAGCATTTCGAACTCTCCCTTTTCGTCTCTTGCAGAAAATAGGTTGTTTACATGTTCTGTTTTCACACCACTTATCAACAGTAAATTTATCAAAGGACTTTCAGAAAAATGATGCTCGTCAAATTCGTCCATTCTGCCGGAGAAATTGAAACGTACTGACCGTCAGAACGGGCATAGTGAAACCACCTTCTTCTGACGAAGATTTCTGACGAAGTCGTCACAACGAAATTTCTTCAGAACTTGCATCCATAGTAACCGTAGCCTAATGCGGTGTAGATCTTATGGACCGACAATCCATGAATCGACTGATGATTCTTCAGACAGAATCGTCGTTCTGTATATTGAATTGGCGCGGGGCGGCTGGACTTCCAAGTTCACAACACAGATACACTCACATCAGCAGACCAATTGTGTGAAATTTCGATTTTGGCCCTATGAAGGGGACGCTTTTCGGGGCTGATCGCGGCGATGAGCAGTTCGTTACCCTGAGAGAACGTTTTGCCTTTTGTTTTCGATCGCTGTACTCTTGATTCATTGACAATATAATTATGTGTAAATTCGTTTGGTTGTAATAAATTCACACAAAATGGAATCAAAATTGTAGTATGCGTCGTAAAAATAGATGACAGCACACTGGAAATCAAGTTCTAAGTGACTTGGTGGCAAGCTGTTCACTGTTCCAGTAATGTTCCAGTGTCAATCCAGAAAAAGAACCAAAATTTTTACTCTCATCAGTAGACGATGTTGAGAATACAGATTTCGTGTAACTGTTATTTTTATTATTCCGTATGGTTACAGGCTTGTTGGTGAACAATGTTGTCTGACTCTCCTAGGAATTTTTACAAGTTTAAAGTAAACAGCCAAAGAGCTGGCGGATGATTCCCACACAGATGACTAAAGCTTTATAAGTAACTACTTCTGCAGTTGTCCTTAAAATTGAAAAAATTTCTTAAGTTGAATATTTCAATAACCAACTGTTTTTGGAGAAATTCAGACAAAAACTTGGAAAATATCAACGAGAAAACTCAATCAATCCCAAATCGTAGTAGGTGCAAAATTCAACTGAAACACGTATTGGTAGTTTCAGCATTTTCCTGGGTGCGTTTCTGCTTCAAAGTCTCGGCAGATGAGGAAGGATGGATACAAAGTTTCAACCATATTAAAAAGTTCGAAAGATTTGCCGAGAATTTCCAAATTAGTAGGCAGGTAGTGGCAGAGGAACTGCAAAAGAAGGTTGCAAAATCCAAAACTTAATCAAATACGGCCCCAACTAAAGAAAACTTGGATTGGCTCCGAGCCAAGCTTGCATTCTTCAGCTATAAGTGCGGCCTCGATGCGCTCAAGAGGAACGCGTTCAAGTTTTATGGATGAAACAGCTCCTCTTGTTGGTTTCAAGAACTTCTAAAATCCTAAAATAATTCCACGGAACATCTACATAAATTCTCATGCTATTAATATCTCTATCGGACAATCCTTCACAGATTGTGATTATGCGAAGTACATAATGACCTCCATTTACAACCTTCCATTCCTATATATTTATACGGATTCGACAACAATTGTCAATGCAACAAGTGTCAATTATTGTCAATGCAACTTGTGTTATGTAGCAAATAACTGATTTGATTTGTAACTACAATTTGGAAGTGCAGAATTAAAACCGTGGGTAGTTTATGTGTCACTCTATGAAGAAGAATTATCACATTGCTCCTTGTTTCTTTAAATTATTAAATAATCATTTTATTATTGAGATTATTTTGATAATTGACTTTTCATTCGTGTCGAAAACTATGATTGAGGTTGCTCAACGTTTTGAACTGTGATTGTAGGAAAAAAGATGTGAATAGTTGTCAGTAACTTTAAATTAACTCAGGGTTTCTACTGGAGAATTTTTCAATTTAATTTATGGCTTCGTAAATAGAGAAGAATGCGTATTGAGCTCAACAGTGCTGCGGTAATGGAAAAAATAAACTGCTCACAGTATTCCATCGTGTATAAAAATATACACCCGACCTTCTACAAACAAGAGCATTATTTCATCTTGTTCCGAAGATTGATCACGTCAACAGTCTTAGTTTGTAATTAATCACAAAAGCTCGGATAACAGGTGTCGATTTCGTCAAGTACTTTGTTTATCAATATTGGATTTCAAAATAATCTAAACCTTCGGTTTAGATAAAGCCGTCTACGCGTGTAAACAACGAAAGGCGATGAGGGGCGCCGGCTGGGGTTTTATAAATAATACTCGTCGTGAGGTTGAGACGCGGGAGTTGCGGTGACAGTTTCCAGAGGTGTCAGCTGAAAGGGGGAGACACATTCCAAAATTAGTGTGTCAAGGTGCAGCAAACCTCAAAGTTGCGGTGAGCGGTCATTCTTAGACAGGGGGTGGACTATATCTGCTACCTCCGGTAACTAGGCTTCTTCCAGCACACTGAATAGAACTTTATAAGAAGGATGGAATGAACTGGGTGCCCCTTCCGAGGGCTGAGACGTTAAGCCTACAACTGTTAGAGGATACCCATGAAGCTGAAAAGCTTCAGGGTTGTGTTAAGACGTTGCAGTTTCGAAAAACGGGAACTGGGAACTATCCAGAGTTCTAGTGTTCAGAACAAAAGCTAACATTTCTGTAATTACTCTACAAGAGGTCACGGTGCATCGCAATGCTTCCACTCCTTATGAGAGGAGAGAGAGAGGGGGAGAGAGAGATAATTTTGCGGTATATCTAGATGATGTGGTTTTCGCATTATCCAATTCAGCAGAACTGAACAATTATTTCGAGATGCGAGACTTGGATGAACTCAATCATTGCCTTAGGAGTTTTTGCGAGACAAAAGTGGAAGGATTGCGATAAGCCAAGAAAAATATATTGAAACCCTTTCAAGCAAATTCAAAATACAACAAGCAAAAGCAGCAATAACCCTTTGAAAGTTAACATAAACCTGAAAAAACGGATATGGGGGAATTGCCTAAAGCTTTTAACCAAAACCCGATGAATAGCCTTATGTATGTTGGAACATATTCGAAGTCAGACATAAAGTATGCTGTTAGCGGTTCCAATTTACCCCGTATCACAGAACAGAACATTGGACACCAGCAAATCAATGATGAGATACTTAAATGGTACAAGTCTTTGGCACTGGCTGGATGATCCTACACCAGATTCTGTTTCATGGTCGGAAAAACCTTTGATAGTCCAGGAAACAGCTGACAGTTGCCAAATCTACCGCAGAACACAGGGCTCAAAGTGAAGCGGCATCAGAAGCTCTGAATGTGCAATCACTGAAAATTAAGCTTCATAGATCGTAAAAAAATAATTAATTTGCGAACACAATCAGACAGCGAATAATGCAGTTCTAAACTCCAAAACAAAGCACTCTGCATTAAAGGAGCAATTCCTAAAAAAATATTACAAAGATGTGTCTTTAACCTGGAATATGGTCCCATTAAAGATAGGAAAGTTCACAAAACCACTTGGAGGGCCGAAATTCATATTTTTTGGATAATAACTTGGCCGTATCAGTGTTGTGAGGGGGAGTTCCGGAACTCACTCTAATGTGAACATTTGGTGATATCTACGTTGTTTGTTACCAAGTGTTTAGTCCAACGTTAGATTTGTTCAAGCAATTTATACTTGGCATTAAACAAATTATATAAGTTTTGCTCAACTATGATTTCCATTGTGTAATTCATGTACAAGAATATATCACTCTGCAATACTGTTCACACTGAAGTCGTACCTAGTGGACACTCGTCGTTCTGAATTACACTATTCTGTAGTTTCATTCATAAAACTTAATATTTACTCGTAATTTTCTTCTGCTTCATTCAGACTTGCAACCCCATAATGGGATATCCTCCCCCAGAAGCTCAGCTGCTTTATCGGGAGGTGCACTATTTTGTAATAAGCGTTGGGAATTGGATGCTGGGTGAGCCTGGAGGTAATTCGTTCTCGGAGGATGAGATATTCATCGTGGTCTCCGAGGGGACTCACGTCACGTAGCTTGTGATATCCGAACTTGCCGTAATAATGGTAAGAATGAGCTTCGGGATCGTAACCCGTAGAATTGAGTTGCCGGCTGCGGTATGAGCCGAGCGGGGAGGCCGAGATCGAACTAGCGAAACATTTTACATGCAAATATGAAACCTCCATTTGCAATTGGCAAATCACGGCAGACGTGCATCCCTTACAAGTTGAGGGAGTAAATTGTATGGAGATCAATATCCGAGGTGGAACACGCAGAAGACTCCAAGAGTATCCAAGAAAGGACAATTTGGTGCGAAAACCCACCAAATAGCTTTTGGTGAATATTCCCAGAATATAAACGTCAGCCAAGTTGAGGGGGCATTGTAGCTTCCAAGCTTATTCTAGCATGGACCTAGTATTAATATTAAAATACCTAAGAGGTTTGACGCGGAACAGATTAGTAATATCTATGCATAATATATTATATGCCGGTATGAGAAATAAGCAATAATTCATTTTTGCGCATCTGCATATCCTAGCAACAATCAAATGAACTTCAATATTTACAAGAAACTCTCGTTTATCCACGAGCACACGCTTCTATTAATTCGACGGCAATGAACTAAATAGGGGCCCGTCTAAGACCTTAAGCCCCCAAACCCCTGAACATTGCATTCACATTTGACCAACACTTTTCAACTTTTTAGAAGATGACAAGGATTCACCACAGACAGACATCAAACACCCCAGACATGGAACCAAAATCTAAAAATGGAGTAGAAATTTTGATTTTTGACGATGACTTTCATACATTATCCCTCTGTTGTTAAGAAAATAAAATTATACAGCAAATATGAAAAAAAAAAAGCCTTGAGCAATCAGGAATACCAACATTTTCTGATAGTTTACTCAGTCCTATTTAACTGTTTTGTATCAAGGACTTGCAGAACGTCCTTCAGCCCATACTGCCCACTGCAAGCCTCTTATTTTTCCCCATCCGTGTATTAGGTAAATGAAATGCACATGTCGAGTTGGAGCACCGATTTCCGCAAAGTAACGCCAATTAGTCGCGTTTGTGAATCAGCGCTGCGATAGAGCGGAAACATCGTAGACAGTTGTTGACATGTGTTGTAGACATATTTCCACGACAATGCCAGACCTAGTTCAGATACCATCAAAAACTTTCTGCAGTCTTTCAACTGGGATATTTGCTCTCGTCCTCTCATATTCTCCAAAAGCATTTGGCATACCGTCTCAGCCCTTGCAAGGGGTAACTAGTCATGTATTGCAGGCGTGTCGCCCCGATTCCAGAAGATCGAGTTGAAACTAATTTGAGATAAGACCGGGCTTCACCAAACTAATTTCCAGATTCGTGCTTTGATCGGGTTATTAGACAACGACGGTACTATGATTCAGGGATTGAGCGCATGCGCGGAGTGATACTGTGTATTCATTTGAGAACAATTCAACTGATCAAGATCCGGCGAACTCCATAAAAATTTCATCATTAATCGATTTTTTTCAAATATTTCTAGATTACGTACATCGCATATATAAAGACGAAAATATCAGAGTAGGTAGGTATATCCGTTTTTCAGGGGGTGGTGACGCTGGGCGGGTAGAATTCACTCCCATGACCCCCCCCCCCCCCCAGTGAAGGGGAGAGGGTCTCAGTGGGGCGGAGCATCTCCCAGGGCAACCGGCATGCTCCCCTCCTCGGGGATTTGGAATATACGATTTTTTGGCTTTGCGTATTGTTTTTATATTCCCTCAGTGTGCTATTCACCTATTTCTTTTTAACCAGCGTAGCAGGGCCTTTAAACTAGTTACAATATAAAATACAATCGCACTTCATCACAACTCCCCACGTATAGTGCTTCTCCTATTTTTGGTGGTGTAGAAACCCCCTTCAAGAGAAAGTTGTGGAGTTGCCATCAAACTCCCCGACGGAATGACGACCAAATGAACGCACTACAATTTACCATATGATTAACAGCCAACCCACGACGAAGAACCTACTTTCTTTGAGCATATTGGTTATGGTAGATTCCCATAACCAATTCATGGAATAGTTGCCACAGTCTCTTGGACTTGAGTTTTTGTGGTGCAATGCTTCCTCTTCGTTCGCTAATAAACATTCAGGGGATGCTTTTCATTGCCAGGTACAACCTGGGCACCAATGATCCAACACCTGTGGCTGTTTTAGCATCAAGACCTGGCTTATATTTCATTCTACCCGACTGATTCTTGTGTCCATACGTAGCTAACAGGCCACCAATGCAGTTATGTCTTGCCTGACGTGGTCTATTGACTGTAAAATCCGGATGAAGAGTAGAATCAGGTTTGTTAAGAGATGTAGGGAGACGACGTACGCACATAGACAGACAGACAGACATAAGAAGAAAGTTGTTCAGAATGGTCTAAAACACAAAATACGAGCGGAAAGTTTGATTTTTGACAAAAAATGTTCATCTCTAGAAAGTGAAAACAAAGCTTCCATTACGAATTGGTAGATTCGGATGAAAAATACCAATATTCTACAGTTACGTTTCGCTTGGAAAGTTTTGAAAAGCCTCGAAAGAAATGTGTTATAATATATGAAGGGGTTCTTATCAAAGTCCTAACTAGAGCCCACCCGGTCGCGAAAGTAATAAAGGAGATATCCCTCGTAATGTATGAGGGATAACGAACGGTAGTCAACGATCCGTGTAAACGAACGGACAAACGCTTCAAACTGACAGATAAGGTAAGACAAACCGACCGGTAATGCAGTTGTGAACGGGGTCGAAAGCGTTCCTAATTTTCTGATATTCAACGTCCATTACGCATGCGCGAAAAAAGGCTAGAACAGGGGTATCTCACCGAGGGTTATGTAAAAAGTCGGGAGTTACGGGTGGAAGGAATTCTCTTGTCAGGTTGGGAATCAGTAGAGTGCATACGGGATAGCAGACCTCGAGGGGAAAGGGATCGAGAGTAGACTACATTCCTTCTCGTATTTTCCTAGACATCTTGACGTTTTTAGCCTCCGAACCCGTCGCCCCGCCGTATCATTTCGTTTGGGAATCGATTTCGGCTCCGCTATTTTCTTACATTCCCGCATTCCTTCCCTCCGAAGAGCTAAAACAGAATTGAAACACAAGTGCGAGGCTCCTTAAAAGAGAAACACGTGGAGGGGAAATCAAGAAACACGCGGTGTCGCTCGACATTAGGCAGAACGTGGATTACGAAGAAACCTGGATGGAACGTTTCTCTCCAGGAACTGTGGCTTCTTCAGGGGGCGAAAAAAACTTTATATATACAGGGTATTCAACGAGACGTCGCACAGGGTGTTTTTCAAAAACGTGGAAATTACACTTCACGAATGTGTTTCTGGAAGTCATTACAATGCAAAACCTCCTGTCTCTTATGTAACAGGTTGTTCATAGTACGAAAACGGCTAAAAAAGATGTGATTCTACTCATTAAAATGATGAGTTAGGGGCTCCACGAAATAGGATTCCACGCCCCAAAAACCATTACAATAACAACTTTCCATTGAAATTTAACGAAACAGAGTTTTCTTACTTTTCAAGAGTTTTGCACCACTGTGTGTCACCACTCACTCTAACAGTTTTTTTGCGAGAATTTCATAGATGACCAAATCAATATCACACAACCAACATCAAGTTTGTTTTTTCAAAGTGGAATCCCCACTTTATTGTTCCAGAATCGGATTCTACACCGAATGGCATGCAAAGTTAACCTCTCATGAAATGTTTCGGCCGTACGCTACCCGTTCAGCGTGCACACAAAATTGACAAATCGACGAATGAAAAACAAAAATGAGCAAAACCGAAGTATGAAACATCAATTTTCGTTATTTTTCTAACGCTGATCGACGCGATGCTATTCTTTTTTTATCATCTGAATTTGAACTCTTTTACAGCCGAATGTCATCATTTTGTGACACGTTGTTACCTTCCAAGGTGAGTAGCATTGGCCTGAAGTAATGTGTTGAGCAGTTCCTGGCCGAATTCCAACGAAGGAAAGGATGGTGAGGTATTAGCGGGTTTGAATCCTACATAACTCAACTTTTTGAGACTCAAGGTGAGAGGAGATCTTGGTCTTTTAGTAGATTTCTTCGAGTCCTCAGCCTCTTGACCAAGTCTCCAATGCGATCGGCAGACGTAAATTTTTGGTCAATTATGATTCCTAGATATTAAACTGATTTACTTTGTGGTACTGTGGTGCTATCTAGTATGATAGGGGTAACATGATAGTGCCTTTTGTACGTGAAGGTTGTTGAGTTAGATTTGTGGGGGTTCATCGATGCTCGCCATTTTTTATTTCAATCCTCTAACATGGTAGTGTGTTCCTGTAGTTTTCTACTTGCCTCAGCTCCTCAACTTGCCCGAGATAATATAGCTTGCTCATCCGCAAACATAGCTAATGCGTGAGTTGGGAACATCGCTAACATAAATGAGATAGAGTATTGGCCCCTAGACACTTCCTTGTGGAGCTGATGAGACTAAATTGTACGGACTAAGTCACTCGGTACGAAGACTAAATTATGGCTAGCCGAGATTGCATAATCACACTTTACATGAAATTTTCGATTACTGATGAATGACTGGATAATACGGTAGTAGGTATCAAGGTATCAGGTGGTTTCAATTTGTGGAGCAGCCCTGGGTGCCAGACACGGTCAAACGCTCCCGGTCCCTTCTGGGTATCTTACGAGATCCGATTTTCACGTTAGAATCTTACAGATTTCCTCACATGCCTACCGGAAAAAAAGGTGAGTAGCACACACGAGTTTCCACAGTTTTTCAACTCATACATGCGGAGGTGCATCACATTTTTCCCGAGTGTTTTATTGCCAAAAAGCTGCGCTATCTCGAGAGAAAAATAATAGTGCATCAGATAGGACGAGCGGAGTCATTTTCGGGTGACCATTGTGATATGGAATCAATGGGTGCAGAAATGAACCATGCCCAAATGGGTTAAATTTTGAATGTTGTCGGTTCAATATGAAGGTCATCACTATTGATTGGCACTTGAGCGGTTCTCATTTCCCATCATGAAGTAGATTCAGTTTTATAGGAGTTAATCACAGTCAACTAAGTTAAATTTTGAACACTTATAGTCAAATTTTGGAATGTGTTTGTCGATAGGCTAGGATCGGACATCTGATCTAATTGGGTGCTCATTCTAGCATCATGGTCAAATGAGTCAAATTTTGAAATTTGTCTACCTGTTTGAAGGTCATCAGATAACGTTAATGGACGAATGGTTTTCATCTCCCAATGTGATGCACTGGGTGGAAGGATGAATCATGGCCAAACGAGTCAAAAGGTCATCACATAAGATTGGAACACGAACGGTTCTCACATTCCATTGTGATGCTAGACCACAGGTCGTGAGTAAAAAATCCTAATTTTTCGCCATCTGAAACTTTAACACGTCTATGAAGATCATCGAATATCATGATCATTGTTTCAACCTTTCACTTATCATTTAAGTGAAAGACGAGCACTTTATAATACACCACAGTCAAGTTGGCTGTGTCGCCCGTTTTTCCCTCGACTCCTGGACCACAAGATTTAAATTTTACCTCAAAACTGAGGCTCGTTAAAAACATGCAGACTAGGATCGGGCATCGGATCTAATTGGGTGCTAGTTCCAGCATCATTGTCGCATGAGTCCAATTTGTCAAGTGTGTCTGTCGGTATGAAGGCCATTATGTAAGATTGGCAAACGAACGGTTTTCATAATCTATTGTGATGTAGAATTACTGGGTGCATGAATGAATCATGGTCGAATGAGTCAAATTTTAAAAATTTGAAGTCAAATTTAGAAATTTGTTTGTCGGTATGAAGATCATCACATAAGATTGATGGATAAACGGTTTTCATCTTCCATTACGATGTTCGATCACTCGAATTCTCATTTTTCACCAATTTGAAAATTTTAAGTTACTAAGAAGATCATCGAATATAAATGAAAGGCGAGCACTTTACAAAACACCACAGCCAAGTCGGTTATGTGACGGCCGATTTTGCCTGGACTCCTGGACTATAAGATTGAAATCTAACCTCAAAACCGAGCCCCGTTTACCTGTCGCGCCCCAAAACATGCAGACTAGGATCGGACATCTGATCTAATTGGGTGCTAATTCCAGCGCCGTTAGCCTCGTTGAAAAATTGTTTCCCCAGCTTCCTTCCAACCTACATCTACCGTGATCTAGTTTCCGGCGGATGGTGCCGTTGATCTAAACGGCCCCGAACGGGTTTCAAATCAGCTGGAGTACAAACCAAATCAATTCAAATTACCCGGTTTTTCTGCTTTTTAAAACCAGTCGCCCCTCGACACGCCTCAGTCGATCTTTATCGTTTGACCAAACTTGATTTTTACGTCAGTTTCACGAAAGGGGATATGATGAGATGATGAGATCATCAGGGAAATCACTTGATAGCGATTTTCACCTTGAGGAATATTTATACGCGAGCAATCTTGACTCCCCTATAGCGATTTCGTGTCCAGTTCGCGTTGGCGAAATTTCTCTTTTTGAGAAATTTGATAAACGTGTTTCTTATGGCTTAACGAGTGAAGTTAGGAACACCTCAGCAAATGAGAAAAGAACCAATACATCTTAAAAATGTCTTAACCTGTCAAATCAACAATTTTTGAAAATTTGTCTATGACTAACTTTGACAAACTTTCTTATAATTTCAATATAAAGGGAATTCCGACTTAAGTTAATCAAACTTTGAGGGTCAATCCCAGAGATCATTTCCAAAAAAAGTTAAGGAGGACATTTTCCTCCTGAAGTCCTCCTAAACTTTTTTTTTTTTTTTTTTTTTTGAGGCCTCGATTCTGAATTATTTCAATTTTATGATTTTTGTCTTCCTATTTTCGATCTTACCTCACCAAGTTATGGGCAAACCTCAATTAAACGAATATCTAAAATCAATGTTCAGGATATCCTTAGAAAGAGCACTGAATTTCATATCTTCTCACAGCTAAATAAGACAATTTCAACATGTTTCGGAAGGTGGCAAACTAGTCCGAAGGACGAATTTTGAGGGTTTACAAAGAAACACTTTTTCACGTGTTCTCTCTTGCTCATAATTAAAGGATTTTGAAATTCCCGCGAAAAACTTCCACAGAATCTCAGCTTTTCATTGTTATGAGCTAAATCGAGGAGGTCACCGAAAAAATACATCAAATTCTATGACGTATTGGCCAATGGGAAGGAATTCCCATCTCTCAAACTCTTATTGGACCTATTTGGATACAGATCTGCGGCTGTGCCAAGAAATCAAATATTAAGAAAATCCAAACCTTTCAGAATAAAATACTGAGAAGTATAGTTGGAGCCCCTTGGTACATGCGAAACGATGATATTCATCGAGATTTGAGGATGGAGACAGTCTATGAAATTATTGCAAAATACGCTAGGAAGCATGAACATCGCCTCCACAAACACGTGAACCCGGAGATGCTCTACGTTTTGGACAACGAAGGTGAAATCCGACGTCTCAAGCGAAACAAACCACTGGATTTAGTTGTGCTGCGTGAATAGAAGTGCAATCGAACTCAGTGCTAATTAATTGAGCTATATAATATAGAGTTTGCTGTAAACGTACCCTCTTGGAGTGTACCTTTATTGATATGCAAAATTGCTAGATAAAATGTATTTGATTTTTCAATCGCAATTAATAAATCACGAAAAAAACAAATTGTGTTATTCACCTATTTCTTTTTAACCTGCGTAGCAGGGCCATTAAACTAGTCATTACATAAGATTGATGGATAATGGTTTTCATCTTCCATTACGATGTTCGATCACTGGTCATAGGAATTAATCAAAAGTAAAAAATTCTCATTTTTCACCAATTTGAAAATTTCAAGATACTAAGAAGATCATAGAATATAAATGAAAGGCGAGCACTTTACAAAACACCACAGCCAAGTCGGTTATGTGACGGCCAATTTTGCCTGGACTCCTGGACTATAAGATTGAAATCTAACCTCAAAACAGAGCCCCGTTTACCTGTCGCGCCCCAAAACATGCAGACTAGGATCGGACATCTGATCTAATTGGGTGCTAATTCCAGCGCCGTTAGCCTCGTTGAAAAATTGTTTCCCCAGCTTCCTTCCAACCTACATCTACCGTGATCTAGTTTCCGGCGGATGGTGCCGTTGATCTAAACGGCTCCGAACGGGTTTCAAATCAGCTGGAGTACAAACCAAATCAATTCAAATTACCCGGTTTTTCTGCTTTTTAAAACCAGTCGCCCCTCGACACGCCTCAGTCGATCTTTATCGTTTGACCAAACTTGATTTTTACGTCAGTTTCACGAAAGGGGATATGATGAGATGATGAGATCATCAGGGAAATCACTTGATAGCGATTTTCACCTTGAGGAATATTTATACGCGAGCAATCTTGACTCCCCTATAGCGATTTCGTGTCCAGTTCGCGTTGGCGAAATTTCTCTTTTTGAGAAATTTGATAAACGTGTTTCTTATGGCTTAACGAGTGAAGTTAGGAACACCTCAGCAAATGAGAAAAGAACCAATACATCTTAAAAATGTCTTAACCTGTCAAATCAACAATTTTTGAAAATTTGTCTATGACTAACTTTGACAAACTTTCTTATAATTTCCCTATAAAGGAAATTCCGACCTAAGTTAATCAAACTTTGAGGGTCAATCCCAGAGATCATTTCCAAAAAAAGTTAAGGAGGACATTTTCCTCCTGAAGTCTTCCTAAACTTTTTTTTTGAGGCCTCGATTCTGAATTATTTCAATTTTATGATTTTTGTCTTCATATTTTCGATCTTACCTCACCAAGTTATGGGCAAACCTCAATTAAACGAATATCTAAAATCAATGTTCAGGATATCCTTAGAAAGAGCACTGAATTTCATATCTTCTCACAGCTAAATAAGACAATTTCAACATGTTTCGGAAGGTGGCAAACTAGTCCGAAGGACGAATTTTGAGGGTTTACAAAGAAACACTTTTTCACGTGTTCTCTCTTGCTCATAATTAAAGGATTTTGAAATTCCCGCGAAAAACTTCCACAGAATCTCAGCTTTTCATTGTTATGAGCTAAATCGAGGACTTCACCGAAAAAATACATCAAATTCTATGACGTATTGGCCAATGGGAAGGAATTCCCATCTCTCTCTTCACAACAAACTGCTTATATATAAGCAGATCCTTCGCCCTATTTGGACCTATGGGATACAGATCTGGGGCTGTGCCAAGAAATCAAATATTAAGAAAATCCAAACCTTTCAGAATAAAATACTGAGAAGTATAGTTGGAGCCCCTTGGTACATGCGAAACGATGATATTCATCGAGATTTGAGGATGGAGACAGTCTATGAAATTATTGCAAAATACGCAAGGAAACATGAAAATCGCCTCCACAAACACGAGAACCCGGAGATGCTCTACGTTTTGGACAACGAAGGTGAAATCCGACGTCTCAAGCGAAACAAACCACTGGATTTAGTTGTGCTGCGTGAATAGAAGTGCAATCGAACTCAGTGCTAATTAATTGAGCTATATAATATAGAGTTTGCTGTAAACCTACCCTCTTGGAGTGTATCTTTATTGATATGTAAAATTGCTAGATGAAATGTATTTGATTTTTCAGTCGCAATTAATAAATCACGAAAAAAAAAAAAAAATTCTATGACAAACCCCCCTCTTTTGAGGAAAAGTAGATTTTGGGCTTTAAACGTGGATTTCAACTTGAAAACAATCAATCAATTTCCCCGCTAACTTATTAGACTGATTATAGAACTATTTTTTTATTAGACCTAAGGCGCTGGTATTTTGGGTTAACACAGGCTCACATGCCAAACTTCACATTCCGGTCACAGGAACATATGAGCGGTTGATAAAAGTGGACATTTTCAAGATTTGAAAATTTCTTCATCAGTTTTTAAAAGAGATGATTTTTCATCTGTTTAGCATATTCCGAAGCATTTTTTCCCCGAGAGAGATAGAAAATGTATAGCTCTATCTATAATAAAAGTTGAAGTTACTCCATTAATTAAAGGTGTTACTATCATTGTAGTGAGTTCAAGTTCAAAATGCGAAAAAACACCATACCTGACATAACTGTACTCGAAACCTCACACTGTAAAATCGAACGAATGCTCAATTTAACCAATAGCTCAAAGACAAACCCCAATATTTTCACGTTTGTAAGCACATGAGCAAGAACCTTAATCGAAATCCATAGTAATGAACCAGAACTGCAACCAACAACCCACTGAGAAAGTGATTAGGTGGAGAGATAGTGAGATATTAGTTGTGATTGCCGAGATAAGATATACGTAGGTACATGATGAATGTACCTATGTCCAGAAGTAGATCAAAGCACAACAGCAACATTGCAGATGACACTGCAGTCCTGGCAGTGGGTAAAAGATACAATGAATCAAATTTGATTAATCCCTCTGTAAAATAAATATCTGGACATCAAAATGAAGTATCAGATTGAATAAGGCCAAGTCAGTGCTAGTCAAATCAATTACATCTCTACTTTCCTAAACAACGTGGTAATTCCCTACGCGAATGAAGCCAAATACCTGGGCATGACGCTTGACGCTAAGCTCAGATGGAATGAACACGTCAAAAAAGAGAAATCTGAACTCGTGTTAAAACTTGAAAGAATGTACTGGCTAATCGGCCGGAGATCCACCATGACCATTGGTAACAAGCTGCTGTTGTACAATCAAGTACTAAAGCCAGTTTGGGAGTATGGAGCGCAGTTTTGGGGCTGCACAGCTCCAACCAATTGACAGATAATCCAACGATGTATCACGGATGCACCGTGGTATTTCCGAAACGATGCCCTCCACCGTGAACTTCGAGTTGACACCGTGGATAAAGTTATTAAAAAGAGAGCTAATGCTCACCTTAACAGACTCAAATATCATGTAAAAGAGGAAGCTGTCAAGCTGCTGAATGTGCAAGATATAACTCGTCGCATTAAGCGCGTAAAACCACATGAACTTGTGTAGGAAGTGATTGTAGAAAGAGACACGGGACTAAGTTAACCCTGAAATACATACATTAGTAAAATAAGTCAAATTAATATTGTTAATGAGTTTACTCGGTGCAATATAAGAGTTAAAAAAAATGTATCTACATAGCTGAGATTTTTCACAACAATAAATGTAAGCAATACATGCTTTAACTCTTTTTTCCTTTCCCACTTATCGCTAAGTGGGAGATTCTCAAACTACGGGCAATTTTCAGGTCCTGACATTTAAAAAACGTCTGCCAACTGGGTGTGGCACATAGCTTCCTCGTATCCATGTATAGATCATTGAAAATTATTATTGACTAAAGAACTTCGTTCAATCAAGCTCGAGGCTAAAACTTTATTTGCTCTTTATTACTCACGAGGATCATCGTTACATCAGGATCGAAATCGGACTTTAACTTCGTGTAGTTTTGCCCGTAACAAGGATTTCGTTTGCGCATGCGCAGAGACTACTATTGATCCGGTGGTCATGAAACTTATAGGGGACCATCTACACATCAAACCGAACAATTCCTGAAAATTTCATCGAAATTGGTCAAGAACTCCCGGAGTTACTCGCGCAACAAGGATTTCACGTTTACGCATGCTCAAAGGCTACTATTGATCCGGGGGTCATGAAACTCATAGGGGACCATTTGCACATCATACCAAACAATCCCTGAAAATTTCATCGAAATTGGTCAAGAACTCCCCGAGTTATAAGCGTAACAAGGATTTCACGTTTGCGCATGCGCAGAGGCCAACATTGATCCGGGACCATCTGCACCCCAACCCGCACAATCCCTGAAAATTTCATCAAAATCGGACTTTAACTTCGTGTAGTTTTGACAGTAACAAGGATTTGCTGACAGACAGACAGACACACATACAGACACGGAACCAAAATTGTTCAGAAAGGTCTAAAACGCAAAATCCGAGTGGAATTTTTTATTTTTGGGGACCAAAAAATTTTCACTTTCCGAAAGTGAAAACAATGCTTCCGCTACATTGGTAGACTCGGAAGCAAAATTTAAGTGTGTCTTTTGCTAGGTTTTTGGATGTTTACTTTCTCTCGATTGGCCTCCGAGGATGCTTCTCCGATGCCCAATTATTGAAGACATCCCATTATTTTCCGCGAAATTCAAATTTGATAGAAGTTTTAACAATGGTAAGGCGGTTTCGGTCACGAAGATGACAATTTTGGTATGTTTTCACGTTCATCGCAATGACAACTCGGACTTTCAACCGAGATTGTTCCAATGCTACTGGACTTTTGGTGGGTTTTAAAAATGCAACGTGCTACGGTCTTCCAAGAGAATAAGAGGGTGGAAAGGAAATGTTGGGATCAAACACAATAGGTGAGCAACTAGGGCCATCAAAATGACATTGAATAAACATACTAACCTGTTTTCAGATGTGCTCGCTCGATCTGAAAATACACTACCTACCGATTAGGGTGACTCAAAGGTGTGCCGTGCCCCGCTTGCTTGTGAGTCACTGCTACCACCAAAACAAGAACTTAGAAAACCTAGAAAATCCCCGTTCCGTTTCATCAGGAACACAATGTCATTCTCTTAGGGCCATGAAAATGACCATAGACTGAAGTGACCTGAATAAATTGCAGTGTTCGGACATTAAAAACTTGAAGCAGGGGTTGAAAAACCATTGACAGTTGCTCTTAGGTTGTAACTAAAGACGAGAGAATTTTCATGTAATTTTAAATCTTAGATAGAATATTCGAAAAACAGGTCACGACAATGACAAATCAGTGTTTCTCAACCCTACAAAGTACAGAAATTACAATAGCATCCGAGGGTTTTCTATTAGTCAATGCAGTACTCAATAAATGTATGCAGATAAGAGGAACAAGTTTGCCCGTAGTTTGAAATCACCCAAGTAGGCAAAGACGGTGGGCGGAGCGAACATCTCTATACCGGGGAAGACATTAGGTAGTGAGATGGTCCAGTATACGACAGCGGACGTGGATTAAGACCCAGTCTGCAATCGCCAAAACGAACTGAAGAAATTGAAACTAGCTTTCACGACTTGACCTCAAACACTCGTCATCGGCTTAACCAGCTAGTAATCCGTCCTTTGTGACCAGTGAATGGGACAATAAGGTTGTGACAGCTGAGTCAATGAAACATAACAATTTTCATCGGGATTCTCTACGGTCACGAGTCGCAACTGGTTACGCAGTCACCCCGCAGGATGTTGAGTGATTGGGACTGATCGAGTCGTAATTGCCAGGCGGCACCTGTTTCTTCATAGACGAGAAAATTAGCTTGCCCTACAACAAGATCCTTCGCTTCCCTGACCTTAATCATAGTAGGCACTGTGAATTAGCAATATTCATTATGTAAATAGATTGAATAATGATTTGACAGGAATATGTATACACACACGTAAGTATGTAGGCACGTGAACTATTTGAAAATCAGTAAACGTGTTTTCAAATGTAAATATTTGATTACTTTCCATTGCCAGGTATAAAGTTCCACTAATGGTGAGTTCTAAAAATGCAACCGATATAATCTTCGGTCATTATTTTCAATCGAACAAGAAAATCAAATTTGTAACCAAATCAAAATTTCTTGGTTCCCGTTTCAAGACTTACAGCATTCAAAGAAAAAAAACTTCCATCCGCTTTCTGGGACTTTTTTCCGAAACTACTGGATCAAACTTCAGGAAACATGGTGGTAATCATATTTGGGATCTAGTTGGGACTGAATTATCGGCATCACCTTCTCTCAATCCTAACAGCAGAAATCAAGGGCTGAAATATTATTAGCAGAAGCTTTGTTTTCAGTTTTGGGAGATGAAAAACTGTTTTTAGCCAAAATCACATTTAGAGTTTTGGATCTTTCAGAACAACTTTTTTGTTTTCAGTTTGTTCGGAGTTGGGTCTTTCTTCGCGTTTGCTGATCCTTCTAATACGCAGAATTTGTCAAGTTTTCATCCTATTTCGATAGTATTTGCAGGCAATGTGCTGGTTTGGCTGTAGGCGTCCCAGCACGAGTTTCATTGCTGACAACTCATTCATTAGTCCGAGCAAAAGTAAAATCCTTGCTACACGTTGAAGTCTATTCTTTTTAGACAATTTTGATGAGGTTTACAGTAAAAGTCCGGGTTAGGCTCGATCGTCCCCTATAAGTTTCGTTGCTCACTTACCAATTCATCAGTCCGCGCATGCGCATACGTAAAATTCACCAAACAATTTGTAGGTTCATACACATCTGGCGTCCTTCGATCTCGCTCAAATGGCTAGGCTATTCGGGGAAGGGCGGTATACTAAAAGCGGCCCATTTTCAACATCACATGGTACTGTGAAGACCTCCCTCCCACCCTACTTTCAGACACACACCATAACTGCTACATGTCAGAAATCTTGTACGGGAATGAGCAATGAATAATCGATGCCAATACACTCAACTAGCAATTTTTGGAACTAAACAGAATAAATTTCTAGCAACAGATCAGTTGACTGTAATCGATCACATGACTCCGTGAAAATGGAAATGTCCGATATTTTTCAAATTTGGTCGAATTCGGGAAAATATGGTTCGATTGTATGACGTGAATTTCATCTCAATTTCATTATAATCACATTTTCTATAGAATTAGCACCACACGTTTTTCGAAACTTATATAAAATAAACAAATAATATAAATAGTTTTAATCTTAAAAAGAAAATTATTGTAGTTCCATAAGAATCAAAAATACTTGTAGACTTAAGTAGCGTCCACAAAATTTAGAACAATAACATTCTTACTATTCCATCCAAGACAAGCCTAATCCTACTCCAACTGCATTTTCTTTTTCCCCAATTATTGGAGAGCTATAACTTCAGTGTTACAGACACAAAGTAGTTCAATAATACTGTTAATTTTTCAAATAAACTTGTGCAGTAGAACAGATGCCACGCACAGTCCTAATGACAAAAACAGTGCACCAATGACATTTTAATCCACCGACCTATTTCGTCCCCATATAACTTATATACGAAGACTGCGAGCTAATCTGTCACGTGAGTCACAAGCACCAAACAAAGATATTAATTATTTAATAAGTTCAAAGTATTTTATCTTTCCCACCATTTTCAGCACCGATGATAGTATAAAAAAAAGTTGTGCTTTTAATGATTTGAAAAATCCTCAAGAATGAAACATCCATTAAAATTCTTTATTGAATGGTCAAGAGAATTGGATAGTTACAAGTTTTATTGTTAATTGAACCTAATGGACCACAACTTTGTAGTAATTCATGGCTAAGTTTATCGATAGAAAACTAATTAACTAATACCACAATTAATGGAGTTTAGAAGAAGATTAGTAATTTGTGAAGAACCATCCAGTCCAATGCCTAACTTTATCCTCGCTTTATTTCTTTAGATTCACGTGATTAGAGGTCTGATCAAGAGCAGAAACATCTTGATAAAATAGAAACCATCTCAAACAAGACTACAGTTCAACTCGTCACCATTAACTACACACTGAGCTTTTTCGGATAGGTCCTTTTATTTTCGCGGGGTTTGATTTTACGGAGAATTTTTATATCGGAACGATAATCAAAAGTTGCATTGTGGAACATACTATGCCGGTTTATAGATAAAGTCATGAGACTCGACGGTGGTTCACCGTACACACAATTGCCAAATGAGGATTGGCACTCGAGTCAGGTGTGTACACGGAGGTCAGTGTTTTGTTTAGTTTGGACGTCTTGATACGACGCTAAAATCTCAAAAATAAGGAGGAAGAAATGCAATAAATGAATAGTTTTAGTAACATACACATCTGTTGTTCAAATAGATCGAGACCAGTGATAAAACTATCGCGGTGAAAAACTAGTGGCCTCTATGTTAATATCTAATACGTCGCGGCCTCCGTTTAATACCCAATGCATTTTATGGAAATTGAGCTATTCCGGTTGCGATTATTGTGTCTACCCACCGTCGAGTGTTGAGTTGGGTTTCAGCTTTTCCTACGTAGAGGGCAGAGCATTATTTTCAAAGCAACTCATACACACACATTAGCGCCTGGCATTCTGCCGATCCTTTGCATGCATATGAGTTGGAGTTGTTGGCCGAGCTGAAAACTGCTTCTATATTCAAACTTAGCATCGGCATCTATAACAAGGACGTAGCCCTTAGGGAAGTCGATCATTCTTCTTTGATCTTCGGTGAGTAAGAATACCCTCAATGAATGATGCCTGACGATATAAGAGTTTGGGTGAATATGGAAAAACAATTTTTGATTTGTGTGAATTTCCGTTTTGTTCTCCTCCTATGTATATAAATGTATATATAATGAATACGTAATAACATAGGATTATTTTTTTGTGTTTCAAAAGGGATTTCCATGGAAGAATTGTAACGTGTATAAAGCCTAACAGCCTTACAACACCTAAATTTTCTAATAAAATTCATAATAATTTCATCATAATAAGTGGGGTTCCCTGTACCCCATCGTGTCAGATTATTATGTCAAATCATATCACATATTTCATATCTATATTCCAGAAATAAAGTTAAACTCATTCTGAGTTCAGCTCACCTGAACGGGCCTCCGGGCGGCGGAGTCGAAACTTCGATAGAGAAGGCAACTTTCGGAGTTCACTTTCTTGAACACTGAAACGCCCGCTACACTCGGCCACACGGATCCGACTGACGTCGAGTTTCGAGTCCGTCGTAGGAGGGGCGAGGAGCGAAGTCCTGCGTCGGGGGGGAGCTACCCGCAGGACCCCTCTTGGCCGATAGTTGGGAAATGCGCGACGACCTTACGAAGGACGACATTTCCTGCGTGGGTAAACGAGAACTCCAGAGCAGGATTGATCCTTCAAATCCTGGGTACGTCTTGCAATCGACCAACATTTATGAGAGTAAGAAGAAAAAACGCACATTCCTTTTCTATTCTGTTCTGATATGTTGGAATGGGGGTTGTTGGTCAGTACCTTGACTACTTGAATAGCTACAATGAAACCTACTCGATTAAAAGTGATATAGCTACAGCTTGCTAACTCCCTGCTTGTAGTAACCAGGTGGGAAACGCCGCAAATTATCACAGAAAGGTTCATTATTTCTGTGTTACATATCCCCCCCCCCCCATCATGGGCCTCCGGTAGACAGAACTGGACTTTGCATCCAACAGCGTAAAAGGATCATAGTAATACAGAAACAATCAAGATCTGTATGATAATTTGCAGCGTTTCTACCCTTATCAGTGGAGGAAGTGTTTGCGGTCATTCTCTCAATGAAAATACACTGCCAAGGAGATGGCACAGCAACTTCCTCGTTACAATAGAAGTGACACCATAATAAAACAGAAAATAAAGAAATACAGACCCCCAAAGAAAAGGGTTTTGCCAGATATAAAATCGAACCCAACTGAAATGGCGCAAAGAGGTCCCTGGAAGGATCAGCGTCATACGTACTCGAAATGGAATATCTTCCAAGGTAAGGACGCTTTTATACTGGAGCGGACGGGCGGGACTTGTTTTGAGGTTTTTAGGGATCTTACAAAACTTTGACAGCTCTTAAAGGGCACTTTAAATTGAGTGAGAGAGCTGGCTCAAGAATCGGGGCGTCGTCGGACCAAGATGGATTTTTCCTGAAAATTTTAGATTTTTGCTCCAGCCGTTTGGGAGAAATCGTGCGTACGGCGGACGGACGGAAATTTTTTTATTGCAGATTCGGATTCTACACCCTTCTAACGGGGGTTAGAATTTTTTTTTCCAGAGCGATTACAATGGTTTATTATTGAATAATAAACCAAAAATGAAGTTCTTTGTTCTAGACAATTTAAATTTCGTAAAGGTCGGCGTCTGCTGCATATTCAAAGATAACCTGGCTTTAGAACCGCTTGAGCATGGAATTAGGCTTTTGATTGTATGACAAGTCGAAGGCTTTCTTATGAAAGAAGTATGGGGAGAGAATGATACGATCCTGATGGAACTTTCGCAGAAACGAAATTTGAAACTGTTTCCTACCGTCTTCGACTTGTTCGCGTAGTTTCCATGATCACAGTCGAACTTGACACGCATTGCTCGACCCGTGTGACTAAACGACCGAAAAAAGTGACATTGGAAAGGAAACCTAATGAGCCACTTTCACGAATGAAACTAAATACGTGTAATCTCGTTGCCACGTGGGAATTCCAGCTTGAGAGACAACTGAAGTTTAATTGAGTTGTGGGGACTGAATTCGAGTGTCCGTTTTCACTTGAATGAAATTCATCGACAGCGAAAACGTCGATTGAATGGGCGACGACAGAATTGTAGCTGACCTTCATTCAAATTCGAATATAAGGAACTGGTTAACATTCATATGAGTCGGCAAATGGCTCTTTCCATAACGTGATTCCTCCATTCCACCAAATTATTTTAGACAGATGTAGTAGAAAGGTCATCAGTATTCAATCGCGTCAATGTCAGACGCACTGAAATCTCGAAGTAGTAATTACTGAAAGAAAGGTAGAAAAAAATCACGTAAGCAGTGACGATGTGTACTAGCGTTGGGATGAGCCTTCAAGCAGACGTGTACTAAAATACTAACATCACTTTACGAATTTCAAGTGTTCTGCTAATTCATTTCTGATTTTGTAATAACTTTTTAATAAAAGTATTACTGATTCCACTTTGATCTTGAGCAACTACTAACCCTGACATCTTTCTTAGTAGTCATTCAGGAGGGTCTTGGGTTGAAGAGAATTTATGAGGATTATAGTTTTATCAAATGAAATTTAGCAGCTACTAAAGCGGGAAGAATAGCCAAGTCTGGACTGGTCGGGTCTGAACGATCTCCCGCAGTATAAGAGCAGCGTAAGGGTACTTATATGTGGATGAAATTCTCATTAAAATTATGCATTTTATGGAAAACTATTGTCCCAGCAATAAGACACTGATTTCACGCTTCGAAAGACTGAAAAATAACCTGGCAAATAGCAAAATCACATTACGATGGAATAAAGTGTTCCATGGTGCTCAAAGAGAAGAAAGTCAACAGAATCTGGGAATGAACCAGGGTAGAAGTAGTGAAGACCGGGAGGAACCCTCACTAGGGTAAAAATGGGACTGTCCCGAAGTAATGCCAAAAAACAGTCCCGGGACAGTCCTAAAAGAAGAGAGGAACGGTGTTTTTCAGTCGGTATGCCACGATGGAGACCCCGACACAAAGGGTGAGGAAGACACATCTTTGATGTATACCCCTCACTGTCAGTCCGGTAATAGATTTTACGGTAAAAAACGTCCGGCAAGTGGGTGTGACACATAGCTTCCTCGTATCCATAACATGACTGTATAGATCTTGAAAATTATTATTGACTAAAAAACTTCGTTCAATTAGGCGAAATAAATATTGAATTAGGGTAAATTTATTGTTATGCAGGAGCATAACTTGTGAAAATAAAGGTAGGCATGTTCAACTATTGAACAAACTATAAAATATACCTAATAATAAAAATTGCCATTGACGCTGAATGGATAGATGACTGAAGTGATAAATAATTATTATGGTCAAGAACTCCCGGAGTTATGCTTGTGGAAAGGATTTCACGTTTGCGCATGCGCAGAGACTACTATTGATCCGGGGGTCATGAAACTCATAGGGGACCATCTACAAATCAAACCGAACAATCCCTGAGAATGTCATCGAAATTGGTCAAGAACTCCCGGAGTTATGCGCGTAACAAGGATTTCACGTTTGCGCATGCGCAGAGGCTACTATTGATCCGGGGGTCATGAAACCTATAGGGGACCATCTACACCCCATCCCGCACAATCCCTGAATATTTCATCGAATGCGGACTATAACTTCGTGTAGTTTTGCCCGTAACAAGGATTTGCTGACAGACAGACAGACACGGAACCAAAATTGTTCAGAAAGGTCTAAATCGCAAAATGCGAGTGGAATTTTTTATTTTGGAGACAAAAAAAATTTTCACATTCCGAAAGTGAAAACAATGCTTCTGCTACCTTGGTAGACTCGGAAGCAAAAGGTACTTATATCTGCGGGTGGTACACGGGAACAAATCCAAACGTAACGTTCAGTTTCTTTATTTGGGAAGAGGGTGGGGAAGTCAGGATGGCTTCGTATATTGCCGGTTAATAACCACTAAGGCACTTTGCGATTTACCATATTTTTGCGTAAATCGCGAATGTGAACAAACAACGATTCAGTGATGGTGGTCCAGCAAGTCTTTAGGATCCTAGTCAACTTTGGAAGTAGCAACTGGCAACAAATGGCGATAACACTAGAGAATTCCAAGACAATAAGAGCAGCATTCTTCAGAGTAAGGGTTGCTCCCACGTCAACAGGTCCAGATTTTGCAAATTCCACGGCAGTCAATTCAAAGAATCACCTGACTTGAGGTTCATCGACAAGTACTTTTCCTGACATGGGGGAAAACAACAACGATATGGGATGGAGAAATCAGTGTCCACGACGGTGAGAAACAGCTACATAGTACTGTACTTTTCCAGAAAGAGGAAAATAGCTATTGAAGCAAATACTTCCTGTGAAGAGGATAACCCGCTACGATGGAGCAAGAGCGAACAAAGCTAAGCTGGAAAAATGTTGAAACAAAGTCCTTTGCCCACAGGTTGGCAGAATTCTAGCAGTTGAAATTGAGGATAACCTTCGGCGTTTTTCTTTTGCAGTACTAGTATGTATCTGTGTGTCTGGCGGGCACCCTTAAGTTCTTGTTAAAACCTTAATTTCGACTTTTGAAAATTTTGATGAATATTTCTGTGAATGCTAGTTTTAAGCAGGAGATGATTCGAATGAGTTTCACACCCCGAATACACAAGCGATCCATCCAACACCATTTTCTGCCGTACTAGGTCTACGAACTCGATCAAATTTTGATGGTAGACGGGGAAACGACGATTTCATAATCTTTAATCAATTTTAACACGATCGTTCACACAAACCGCACCTACCGATTATGATATCTCAACCGGTTATCTAAAGCATCTCAAAGATTCAAACATTCATGCTACAGATACGAAGATGCTGTGGGTCACACGCAAGTTGGCACACTATTTTCAATGCAGTTTCACACGTTGCTAAACACGTTCTTGGATAATACGCAGGGGTCCCCCCCCCCCCTACGCTTCATGACGCCCCCCCCCCCCCAAGCTTCATGACGCAGCCCCCCAAACTTGATAACGAACCCCGCCACCCCAAAGCTTCATGACGCACCCCCAAACTTGATGACACACCCCCCACCCCCACCCCACAAAACAAAAACGTAAAAAATACTTGTAAGCGCCCCTTATTTTATCCAAAACTAAAAGAAGCTTTATATACTTACAAGTTGTTGCTTTTCGGGCATATCCCACAAAAGTAATACAAAATTTAGGACACCATTAGTTCATCATTATCACAACTCAGTGATAACATTAGCAACCAATACCTAATAGCGACTAATACCTCCCGAAGAAAACCGAATACTTCCAAAACTCGCCAGGCCTACCGCCGCGCGCCGGTGCCAAAATCACAAACAATATCATTGATACGTTTTCAGATAGAAAAACAAACCATATTTAAATTAATTACTAGGTTGATTATCGTCTACGTCCTATCTAGTGATGTAATACTTTTTTTAATGTCGTCACGTTAAACACTGTTTCAATCAACTTTAGCCCCCCAAAAAAATTTTTCCAGGACCCCCCCAAGAATTTCAATGACGCAGTCTGCCTCATAGCCCCTCCCCCCTTCCTGTGGTAACCCCTGCCACTAACCCTATAATAACTAATGATAAATAACTAACCCTATAATAATTAATAATAATCACACCACAGGAAACAGTAGATTGATTGATCTGATCTACGAAACAGTACACAGCAGTACGGAAAGAGAGTAGGAAAACAGCAGGGAAAAGATAAGGTGATGGTGGTAGCTAGGTGATGGTATAGCTACCAAGATACAGATAAGATGCGAACCTCCAGCCTTCCACGCTCCTCCTCCGCGGTCCCGGAAATTAACGTCTAGTTCATGTGATCTATTCAGTCAACTAATCTTTTGCTGGAGAGTTATGAGTTATACAGGGTGTACAGCGTATGATCCGAAAATCTTGGCACACGTATTCTACAACTAGTTTCCAACAAAAAATGCCTCCTAGAGATTTTTTTTTAGAGGCTTCGTTTTTAGTAGACTCATGAGTAGTGTAAGCAACAATCACGCTAGTGAATTTTTAAGTGCATAATTAATCTTTAAGAACACGTTTGCACATTAAGGGAATACTCTAGTTTGAATATATACGTGTAATCAGAGAACTATTTTAGATATACGTGCATGATATATATTTGAGAACGTGTTTGCACATTGAGGGAATAGTCTAGTTGGAATATGTACGTATGATCAGTGAACCATTTTCGATACGTTGGCTATTTCGAAGTGGTACTTGTGTGTGTTCAACTAAGGACAATCGTTAAACTCATAGGTAAGTAGTGTGTGCCACAATCACACTAGTGAATTTATAAGTGCATAATTAATCTTTAAGAACACGTTTGCACATTAAGGGAATACTCTAGTTAGAATATATACGTATAATCAGAGAACTATTTTAGATATGCTGCCTGTTCCGAAGTGTTATGAGTGTGTGTTCAACTACGGATAATCGTTAAACTCATAGGTACTGTAAGCTACTATCACACTAGCGAATATATACGTGCATAATAAAACTTTAAGAACAGAGATGGTTCGAGAGAAAATAGAAGTACTATTAGACTAAAGAAAAACCTTTGTTTTTTCCACGAATTTGGTCTGAGAAAAGTCTGAAACGGATTTGTATCATGTTATTCATTTTCTTGGGCTTAGTTGGTCCTACAACCTCCCCTAGACCAATTATAATCTATTATCCTTCTATTGATCAATCATTGCATGGGGCTTCCTAAACATGCGGCACCTACCTAATCTCGGCCTATATGATTCTTTATTAGAGATTTTGTAGGAAAATACTTGGTACTTACCACTGTATTTGCATGTTCCCGCATTCCATTGAATC
Source organism: Creontiades dilutus (assembly GCA_031894815.1). NCBI lineage: Eukaryota > Metazoa > Arthropoda > Insecta > Hemiptera > Miridae > Creontiades > Creontiades dilutus. The sequence continues at coordinate 1,639,033 of JAVIWC010000461.1, read as the reverse complement.
AATCCATGAAGATTCATGTTCCGAATAGATGAAAGATGAAGACGGAAAACGTTGCGCGAACACGAAACGGAGGAGACTGCCGGAGACGGCCACACCCGAGCACGGACCGGAGAGAACTGGTCGAGATTGGCCGCTCTCCGACTCGAGCCGGCAGGCGGAGGGCTACAAGGGCGTTGGCCGCGGCGCCCGGAAAGTTCGTGTTTTCGAAGTTTTAGGAGCCCAAAAACTTCGAAAACAGGAACTTTTTGACGCTACCTCACAAAACACACTTTATAATAACCAAGAAGACAGAGTACCATGTCCTACTCATCAAAAATATAGGAACTACTTTTTTAATAGGTAATAATTCCCTATAAAATAGATTTTAGACGTTTTCATTAAGTGTGCTGGACCGTATGAACGATAACCGGTTAACAATGATACTGATCATATTCCCAATGACATCAAGTGGTTCACATAGCGTGTCCTGTAAGAATGTGATCCCATTGAAATTGGTTTCAGACATTGCCAGCCTGCTCGCTTCGAATGCCTCAGGATGCACGGTCGGACTGTGTGTACGGACGTTCCGATACTACCGATAAGGGTAGGTATCGATACTTTTGTTTCGATACTGCAGGTCATCGAATCATCCGATATTCGAAAGAAAATCTGCAGTATCGATGAGTATCGAATGAGTGCTTCCTTTTGGTGAACATAATTCTAAATTTTTAACCTCTAATTTTCAACAATATTGAAACTTTCTAAGTTTTTAAAATTAGTGGGCTAGTGGGTAACTTGCTTTAAAAGACGCAACTTAGGTGGTGGTGTTTCCAATGTGGCCGAATCGAACCAGTCAGTTTATCAGTTTGATATCGACAATGATAAGTGTGACAATGATATATCGATCGTTATTAGTGTTGCTGTTGTTATTACTATGTTGCTATCGTATTGCTGACTGATATTGCATGGTCCTCGACCATAGGACAAAAATAGGTAGGATCAATCTTCTATTCAGACCCTTTTTATAGTACCTATTTATACTATTATGTTTTTTATTTTTGTATTACCTATATTATTTTCCTGTATATATTATATGTATTATTTTATTATTATATTATTTCCTTTTGTATTATTATACTCTTGTGTGATCACAAAGTCTGGTTTTGTCTGGAATTTTTTGCTTCCGAGGTTCCGAGTCAATTAAGTTTACTTTGTCATTCGATATTCGATACTACCCATATCGATACTTTCGATACTGTACCGATATCGATACCAAGTATCGTATCTTATCGAAAGCGGTATCCGAACGTCCCGGGGATAGGAATGGCCATCGATAGTCGATAGTATCGAAATATCGATATTTTTCTATTGATGATGCAAGGGCCAATAGTATCGGATATCGATAGTTAGTGACCAATATTTTTTTCCTATATTTCAGGCGATATTTGTTTTTAACCCATATATCGGCTTCATCTGATAATATAACATATACTCATGTGATAAAATAATATCGATCGTAAGTTCCATTTTTTTTCACATCACACGAGTTTGAAAAATGTTATGCCCACAAAAATGACTTCGTCAGTCTGGGATATTCGATTTCTATCCATGGATAACATCCATAGGATATCGAGTAGTGGTGTCGGCTGCGGCCAAGAGTCTTGGCCCAAGACGATAGAAATAGGATGATTGCGGTTGACAACAACTTGTTGTTGAGGTTTTTCAGCAAGTGTTGTGTTGTTCTTTTTGAGATTGTATCTTGTTCACGGTTGATTCTTTTTTTCTTCTTATTTTTTTATTCTCAGTTGTTCGAACAGTAGGTTCGAAACATAGGTATTTAAATTCATTTAAGTGATGGACATAAATGTTATTACTATGTCTATCGAGATAAATTATCAAACAATATTTTTTTACAAAACCATTGGTTAAAAATAGGAAAATTCTTTCATACATTAAACTGCACTTTTCAATTTGAAACATATTTTATAAATCAAAAAGGCGTATTTTATTTTTGATTAGATATTTAATTTCCTCTGGTATACTATTAAATATACATTTTATTCAACTTTTTAATTAATATTTTTCCATTTGACTATCGATGTGATCACTATCGTCGTAGTGCTTTATCGATGATTTTTGATATCCAATCGGTTCGAGTCAATTAATTTAATTTTCATTCGATAACAATGACCTTCGATACGTGTTTCGATATTCGCACCTAATCGATACCATAAAAAATTCGATAATAATTGATAAAAATAATCTTATCGAAAGCGGTATCCGTTATAATTAAAATGGGCATTATTTGTGATAATTCCTCGACTATTGAATTTTTAAGACGATTTCTATTCTTTTTATTTACCTATTATTCTATTTAATAAACCATTGTAACAATCCGACATCAATTAGAATTCTAATTAAACTTATGAGTTTTGAGAATAGCGACCGTGATTTTTGTGAACTTTTCAATGATGATGTCCAAATTTTGAAGTTTCATTTAGGCATTGAAAACAATCAGCATTCGATCTGTCCGATCGAACCTAATTCTATCGTTGAATTTGAAGGTGAAATGTTTTTCTCAGCGATTAATGGTTAAAAACGCACAAACTAGTATTCGTTTTGGTTTATTATTGTTTGTTTGTACCTATAGGAAAATTCCAGATAGATAGTCGAGTTCGTCGAGTGATCATGCTTCATATTGGATGTGATAGCCGTTATCGTGGTATTATAGATATAAATTGATATGGATTGTTTTTATTGTGGGGGGGGGGGGGGGGTTGAATAAAAAATACGCTGCAAATTCTTTCACTGTGGTTTATTATTCAATTTGCTTGCGTTCATGATTTGAATTTCTAATAACCTTTGGAGTGTGCGTTTCACAGGATAGAGAGATTATTGAATTTCAGGAGATATGCACGGAGCACGTAGATCTGTTCTCAACCAAAATACCTATTTGGATTGATCAGTTGATCATATTTGTGTGCCTCCTGAAATTCAATAATCGCCCTATCCTGTGAAACACGCAGACTCCAAAGCTTAGTAGAAATTCAAATCATGAACGCAAGCCAATTGAATAATAAACCCCAGTGAAAGAATTTGCAGCGTTTTTTAATTTGCAAAGGTATAGGGGCACACTAATAAACAGAAACGAAAAACCAAGTTACGCGGAACAACACATAAAAGTGGGGATGGCGGCCAGGTTCACCCGATACGGACCCTGAGGATTAGTGAAGTTGAGGATGATGGAGGATAAACACAGGGATGAAAGGCAGTGCCCTTATAGAATGGCCACCATTTTAAGTAAGATACCACTAAGCATTCCTGACGAGATGCCAAACTCGATCAACTCTGTGGCACTTTTCTTGAACCACACTTCGCGGCATGACACGGTCGCAGCCTTGACGTTATTAGCTCAAATACCGCTTGTCGCCGGTCATTCCCATCGTCACAAACACACACAGGCAGACATGGTACGAAAGTTGTTCGAAATGGTATACAATAGACAGGGGTAACCCCCCCCCCCCCTCCCGATTGGTAAGCACCCCTTATTTTATCCAAAATTAAAAGAAGTATAGGTATTGAAAAAATTCAAACCCAGTCGGCTATAGACAAAACGTGTATATTTTTTGAGGTTCTTTACATAGCATGCAATATTTTTTTTAATGTCATGCTAAACAACACCCCCCCAAGAATGTGCTGTAATGTGCTCAGATAAACTATTCATGGGGTGAGGCTCATGTTTCCTTCGAGAAACCAGAAAGAAAAAACGCAATCGTTCGCGATCAACCTGGACCGGCCGACCTCTGCCCCGGTCCTGTTCATCGGCCTGCAGCCCCGTGATATCTCGAGGAGAAGTGATCACGACTGGAGTTGAAAAATACGAAAAAATAGGAGGAGCGAGATCGCATTCTTCGAAGTGGGACCTTCGGGGAAAAAACGGCCGCTCACTTCGCCGGACAGGCAGGTTGAAAAGGTGAAGGTGGTCGGGGCGAAGCTCTAGATAGCTGATAGCCTTTGAGGCGGCGGAATCCCATCGCCATAACAAAACGCTAGCAACTTCTCACACATTCGTGTTGCTCCTTATTTTTGTATACTTCCCACTGAACATTTAAATTTTAATTAATCAAACGGCTTCCGCCAATTAAAGGACAAATTACATTATTACAATAGAAAAACTTGGGAGTGACGCATAGGTACAAGTAATGAAGATTTCAAAAAAGGTGCAAATTATTACCCAAAGGTTTATTACTACTGATATAGAGCCTTGTAAATCATTCATCTATCTTAATTTATATTGACGAACTAGTTGAGAATAAAGAGTCAAGTTCAATTGTCATCATCAGGGAATGACTGTAGAAATGAGGTGTTTCTGGGGTCAATAAATATAGAATGAACAAATACCCCCCACTGTGATAAGGGAGGTTATAATTATTAGATTATATGTCACGGTTACTTCCCATTATAGGGATTATACCATAAAATACAGCAAAGCTGTGTGGTAAATGTCTGTCACCTATACAAAAAATGAAGATTGTTCCTAACAAAAACACCCAGTTACATAATATTGTTATTACTTGTGGTTACACCATACAAAACGCGGCTACTTCTAAATTCTTAAGCACACGGGTTTACTATATTTTGAATAATGAGTAACTACGATTGAGAGTAACTTTTAGGTTCAAAATGTCAATTATTGACAATTAATATGTGTGAATTTCTACGGATCTGAAACCTATCGCACATAGCCGATTTTGCGTCCCAAATACTAGAAAATAATTCCCTAACTGCTTATGACAGTAAAAACCACGAAAAACCAGGTTTTTGACCAGTTTCTGATATCTTTCCGGTCAGGATGGCTTGACAAGGGGAACCAACTAGATTCAAGTGGATTCCATATGGGAAAGAAGATTGGTTCACATCAATTATAAAGGATTTTATGGTCTTGACGGAGGACGGACGTGGCAAATTAGGAGAGGACGCACTTCGAAACGTAAAACGACGACATTTAAGGGGGATTGTAGAAAAAAAAAATTTTTTGCTGTACGATTACAAAGGCTTATTATTGAAAGTAATAAAAGAAAAGAGCACATTCTAACAAAAAAAAAGTAAGAAGACATTTCAAAATATCTACTTACACGTCATGTTGCCCAGATTTTATCGAAAGATGTAGAATATACGTTTCTTACAACGATTCACGGGGCAGAAAGGCAAAAGGAAAGAAGAAAAGGTTTTAAGGCAAACATCAACCCCTTCAAAAGCTTAGTATATATGAGTTGCGGGTCCGTTGCGCATGTTTTATAACGGTAAGAAATCGATTGATTGAAATTGATCTTGATTGGAATTGGTCTTGTCAGACCGTTTTTCCCTAACTACCCTGTAACATTGACCGCGATCAGATCACTAAAACCTGAGAAAATGGTGCTTGATGGATTTACATTGGGTTGTTACAGAGATTTCACGTTTTTGCGGGCACCATAGCAATTAATCGCGAGTTGCGATTCGCAACTATCGCGATGAAATTGAATATAAATTATAAGATCAAGTTTCCTCGAATACCCTGAAAATTTGAGGGCGTTCGGGCCACCAGAACCTGAGAGAATGATGTTTGGTGGACTTAAACGTTTGCGAATATGCAGACTGACGTATTGATTTCTGAGAAATGCAATTCTAAAGGGGCCATCTCCAGCCCAAACAGCCCACTATCTGAAGATTCCACCAAAATCTGATTAAAACTGTATCGTGTTTCTACTGACATAGACAGACACGTTGTTCAGACTGGTCTAGAAAATATTAGTTGCCCAACGTTTTATTCAGCAAACTGATCACTCAAATCGACGATACTTATATTTGATAGTAACCGTGATAAACAAGAATATCCATCTTCAACGATCCAGTTCATTTTCGGAAAGTAACGCTAAGCCTCGCTCTTGGTTTAACTGCGGTTCAATTAGAGGATTCTCAAGCACGGAAGACGCCCCTCGAAACGAGGAGCTAAATATTTCTGCGCCGGTAGTTGGGTCGCGTTGAACGTAAAATCACGGGTCGGCATCTCAAATGTGGGGCTTGAGGCGGCCGGTTGAATCAGATGAGCTGGTCCTAACTGTAACTTCAAGTTCCTCGCATTCCTTCCATCTCCCTGTTTCGCTTCCCGGTTCTGTTGAACGGTGATCGTTTGAGGTTGGTAGTTTTGAGGAACACGACGAAATGGGCACTCAACTGACAATAACGTGGACAACGTCTACCAAGATTGGGGAGGCACGCAGCTCCTCGTGCCCTTATTGTGATTCTTTGATATTTGAAATGTATCAACAGAAAGGATTTCGATTATATCGATTAATAATCAATTAGCAGGAACATAATTTGATATAGTAGTGAAAGATTAAAGATTAAGTGATAGATAAATCATCATATTATAGGCAAAACATACATACTATACAGACAAAGAAAGATTTATTATAACAGGACCTTGAAAGTACTTAAAGCAGGGCAGTTCTTACCTTCCACAGGTAGGGAAGCAAAACACTCATCCAAGAAGTCGAAAATATTTTCATTCTCCAAAATCAAAATTACTATTTTTGTTTCAAGGCAGATTATGTGTCTTTCTTCTTTTTGGAGATTTTTTATAGCACACAAAACTATACCAAGTTCTCGTGTGATTTTGATGAGACATTCAGGGATGGGGCAGGTTCGATTCTACAAAAATCCCAATAAATTCCATTTTCTCTGGACCAACAATACCAGGTGCGCCTTGACGAAATTTGAATTTCTAGTACAGTAGATTTTTCACGATATATTGTCCAATGTCGTTTATACTTGAGGGAGACACAGCTTGATGCTTGTTTAAAGACTGTGCTCTACAATTATTTAGTTTGGGTGAGTGCTATTCATTGCCCACGAGGAAAATCGCACAAAAACTAGAAATCTGGTTTGTAACTTGGATATCACAGGCAGCTACTAAGGGTAGATCGAGTTGAAATTGACATGAGACGATCAAAGTCTTCTTCCGCCACTATCCACCAACTTTAAGCAATATCGGGTCACTAGATCGTGAGAAATAGCGATGGATTTGTTTTATTGCTCATGAGAACAGTGAAGTATTGACTACTTAATAATGAAACTCACTACTATAGATGCACCCGCACACAGATCTTAAGATAAACCGCACATTCCAGGAATACTTTAGAGAAATTAGATCAAAACTATATAAAGGATAAGTGGACACATGGACAGACACACAAATACTTTTTTCTTTTTTTCACCAATACCATCAGCTAGAATGATTGGGCCCGCAATGCTGAATGAATGTCATTTATTTAATGAAACTAGAATACTAGATGTTAGGAAAGCCGAGATGATCAAGCGCATCCCTTCCAGCGATGGCAGACCATAAATTTTCTGGGAAGACCGCAAGTTACGAGAAAAGGTTAGCCAGCACCTAGTTGCCACGAACTTGTGTCTCTAATGAAAATAAGTGCATCCGATCAAAAACTGGCGCCTCGATCCACGCACTTCGGTCATCCATTGCCGTGTGGCTAACACCAGAAGGTATCGGAGCACCTGCTTACCATAGAAAAGTAGTGAGGAATGAAACCAATTATTGCAGCAATGAAGAGATGCTCCGGAACCGCAATGATTGGTTTGGGCCGGAATGGTCCCAGGTACAATCTACCCACTCTGTTGCTAAATGGTCTAAAACGCACACTTCAAGTGAAAAATTGGATTTTGAAGAGAAAAACTGATCATCCCTCTCGTTTCTCAAGTGAAAACAATCACCTCGCTCCCCGCTTTTATACTACAGGTAGAGTCGGTAGCTAAAATGTTAAAAATCCATTCCAATGCTACAGGCACGAACGCTGTTCTGAAACCACTGGTACCTACTTAGAAATTGAACGAAATGGTGGAGTAGGGGGTAAAAAAGTCATTTCCAGACCGCAGAATGGTGAAATTATGCGATTTCGATGGTGAAAGAACTACGTTGAAGTGGAGTGCGGGGGATGGATCAGGTTTTACAAGCGGATTATACTCGAGAGCCGAGAAGAAAAGGGTGAGATGGGAAAACGACTGCAAATAAGAAAGAGTGGAACCTGAAACGGTTTGAAGATACATGGAGGAAATATATGGCGTTCGTGTGGAGTGGATTGGTTTTATGGGAAATATTGCCTTGGAACACGACGTCAATTTAAAAGAAATACGTACACTTACTACTGCCAAATGAGGGATGGTAGTTTCTAACAGAATACTGCGAAATATTGGACAGACAATTACATGCAAAACAGTAAGGATTGACACGATGGTTCAACACTTGTCCCAAGAACACTAGGAAGGAAACCCTAGCCTTTTCATGGAATGCGATTCGAGATCGCACTAATTCTGAGTCAGAAGTTGGAATTTTTAAGGAACCAGGCGATAAGCTAGCTACCACCTGCTCCAGCATTTTACAAGCTGAGCTCTTTCACCTTCCACAAAACTCTGCTGGCTCAACTATGTCTTCGATCTGCATTAAAATGTGAAAAACGGTCTGCATGTCCAATCAAATCCTTAATACAAATTTCGAACCATTCGTTTAGTAGGTGATCTGCAAGGGCTTCGCTGCTTGATATGGATAGTTCCCCCCATTACGTTTCTTAAAACTGCAAAGCCTGCGCATAAATCTCACGACACCTTGCTTCAGGAGTAACCTCTGGCTTGGAGTTCTCTTTTCCAGATATGGTGCTTTCTACCAACACGCCCGGCATGCAATCAATAATGGCACTACTGCCTAAAAAAATATCTTGGCAGTTAAATTCAAGTCCCAATCGGCATCTGTAGAGGCTTATCAGGGGCTGTTCTCGGCAGCAGTGGCTAGCACAGCTTTACGGATCTGAACTCTGGACTAGCTCAAACACAGAAGAGCTGGAGCGTGCAGGTCAGAGCTTTCAAGCCTCTTTTGGGTCTTGCATTCAATTCCAACTGTGTGGCAAGAGAATTGGGACTCAATCATCTCCACCCCTCAATTGGTAAAGCAATGTATGGTTGATGGACTAAGCTAATAGCTACGCCCAAGGATCGATTTCCAAGAATTTGCTTCGAGAAAATTGTGGCAATCTCAAATGATATATGTTGCACAATATTTAATTGGTCCTTACAGTATTCTCTTGGTATTGCAGGAAGCCCTTTTAGCTCTTGAAAGGGGCAGCGAGTCCATCCCATCACATACTTTTTATAAGCCTGATCATTTCCGATAACCTTAATGATTATCGTGTTTAAATTCCTTATTTCTCTATTTGATAAAATATATAACATATTATATATACATAATATATACATATTATGTATATCGATGTGAGTAAGGGCTATTGAATTAAATACGAAATTTAGTCACTTTTTCAAGTCAAATGTTGATACCAATTTCTTTAAATGTCGCTCATAATAGGTATTAAAGGAAGGCTTTTCTGACTTCTCTACCACAGAGATATATTGAATAAATTCTAATTCTTAGTAAAAAGATACCGCAGAGTTAAGAGTAGATGTGGATAGCAAGGGGTAATAGGGGTAATGATTATTTGCTTCGAGCACAATTAGAACACGTCTTACCATAATACAGTCCAAGGCAGATAAGAGAAGTTTTCTTGGCATTCCCTGAAACAGTGCGAGTAACAGAACCTCTGACCAATACCAAGGATAGGCCCGAAACAAATCAAAACTCCCAATATATTGAATTATCGATAATTTGCCCAGTCTTAAAGGCCAAGGAATCGTAACAGGCAAGTTAATTGCAGGAAGTGCTAAACACCATATCGCTTTCAATAAATTGGTGAAAATTACTGTGGATGGGGAAAGGGTTCCCCTAAAGTGAAAAAGAGTTGTAAATATTCAGTGAGTTGCAGAACACATTTGGGGACCAGACGGAGAGAATGGGCGTAAATTACTCCCGGGTTGCCCTTGACGAGGCGTTTTACCTGTGTCGGAAACGCATAGGTGTGGACGTATAATAAATTATTACAGGGGACATTAAACCAGTAATTCGAAGCGAGGGAACCTTAATCAGATGGGGGAGACGTGATGGCCCCTCGTGTTCTGGACCTCTGGCGTTTGGTTTAATCATCAGGCCAATCCTTAACGAACGCTGGGGGCCTGCCAGAGCTCCTATCCAACTTTCCGGCTAATAATTCAAGCTCGTTGACGCCGGGTAATTACGCAGTGGCGTTATTCAGTTTAGAGCGGAAAAGTGCAATATTTTCTGAATTCAACAATGTTTCTTTTCCTTGGGAATAATCGCGAAACCACTTAGGTTCTTTGCTCCGCTAATATGACGAACGTTTTTATATTCATTATGAACAGGCAGGTTGATGGGATGTAAAGATCAATAGATCTGTCAATCGTCGTGACGTCGTATTGGTCAACTTTCAGGAGTTGATCCATATTCCGGACCAGGCGAGGAGCGAAAGGAGCGTTTGGGGAGGGGGGTATAACCGAAATGTGCCAAGAACTCTCGAACATATCTGAATGGACGGAATGGATGTGAACACATGATGAATCAAAAGAAAAATTCCCTCTACCGTCGGTGATAATAAACAAGCATGGGCATTTTAGACTGTAAAAATAATGAAGAGCCCCTACACAACCGTTTTCCTGCCGAATTTTGACATTTTCTCAGAGATAGGGAAAATATGATTAGGGATGAACAAAGATCTCTACTCATCCCCACATTAAATTTCAGGGTACCATTTTGTAGGACTTTATGTTTGCGCACGCGTAGTCTAAAGTATTGATTTATTAGTCATGCATCTCATAAAGGTCCTTCCTCAATCAAATCCGCACTTTCCCCGAAAACGCTATCAAAATCAAGCGATAACTGAAGCCATTCAATCTTCTTAAAGTTAAGTTGTTATTTCAATTTCGCGCATGCGCAGTGGGTAAGAATGATACGAACATATAATAATGTTGAAATAGTTAGGAAACTGTTGAAATTCTGTCTGTTATGAAATTAAAATAGTTGAAAATTTTCTCCGAATACTCTATGAAGAGCGAGATCAAACAACCAGATGATGATTTTTATTTTTGTCCAAGCGCAGACATCTGATTTTAGAGAACATAAATTATTATCTCTTGAAAATGACAAAAAGGCTTCTGCTACCGATAATTTCTATCGTAGCAAAAATAGTAATTTGATTCAAGACACTGAGAAATCACCAATTTATCAACTGCCTTGTGGAGATTGGAAATTCTCATAATCTCTCGTTGAAGGTAAAGCAGGAGCTGATTGTTGATCCTGATTGATGCTGCAGTTAAGTCGAGGGACATGAGCCATCAATTTAGTTTCCGGGAAATTTTGCTTTTTGCCGGAAAAAGATTTTTCATCGCCCGAAAGCGAAAATTACCTATAGGTTGTAGATTCAGAACAAATGACAAAAGAAGAAACTTTACAGGAATCGAATTTCTCTCTCGTGGGTGCACTTTCAATGAAAAAATATCAAAAACAAGGAAGGAGATGAATAGCCAGAAGCGCTAATCATCAATATGATACTTCTTTAACAGAAAAGACACATACCTACACAGAAAATAAAACAGCCCTACCAATCGCACTACATTCCCACAACTAGCGTTATTGTTTCCTACAATAATGACATCATTTTCGATAAAGTCAAATGCTTATCAATTCTTCATGAAAAATATAGTTTTGATTAGATTGATCCTCCTGTAAGTTCTCTAATTGCCACAAATCCGATTTTATCATGAAATGACGCGATTTCTCAACATGAGAAGATGGAAGACAATCAAACACCTTGAAAAGTCCTTCTGGAATATTTATATTCTCCCAAGAACAAACTTGCTCTAGGACGCTATGAGAATTAGACTTCACGTTCACGGTTGGGAACTTGAGATTCAACGAACCACCATCGACAACACAAACCGCTACTGTTTTTGTTCATATTATAACAATTTATGTGGTTTTGTGAAAGACTACTTCACGCCTTAAAATTCACAAGAAATTATCTCTTTCGGAGTAATATTTAGCACTAACAATCAATTTGTGAAATACCGAAAGACTTTCTGTATTTATACTTAGTATAAAGCTTGATAGAGTTGCATTGTTGCAAACCGGTGCTGGTAAGGGTAATAAAACTGTGTTCACACTTCACTTATCAGACGTGCCGGTTCTCCATAAGGCTTCAGGGGAAAATGACTACAGACTCCATTACCAAATTTAATCAAACATTACTCTGCGTACCAGGAGTCAACAGTGAAATGGGGAATGAAAACAAATGAAACCAATTCGGTGCAAGTAGATTTCACCTACAAAGAATTCGGCTCATTTCCTGTTTGTTTCAAGGGCAAGGTGATTCCCAATACTTAAGAGGCCAAATAAATTGGTATGACGCTTGACGAAAAACTAAGATGGAAAGCTCATCTCAAGGAAAAGACCGATGAACTCCATAAACAATTCCTTAAGCCGGTAAAGTAAAGAAAGTAAAGTAAACAAGGAATTTCACATTGGAATATCGTCCGACTACCCGGAGGTGTCGCGGACGTCGCCAACCGTCCTCTAGAGAGGATCGGAACCAGGACTGGGACCGATTTGGATTCACTTGATATCGTGATCAGAGGTGAAACGTCTAACGACAGGACAGGTATACAACTTCATAGGATTTTGGCCCTAATCATTGGTACCTGCTGGATTCGAACAGGGCTAATCAGTACTCCCACTGAAAGCAAACAGCCCAATTACTGATGCCTTAACTTGCTCGGGCAACCTGTCCCCCTAAGCCGATTTGGACTTGCTGTACAGCTCAGCCAAACCAGCACATCATCCAAAGATCCCAGAGCAATGTGCCAAGAAATGTTGTCAAACCACCTTGCTACATTAGGAATGACGGCCTTCCTCATATCCTTCAGATCTAAAGAATTGACGATTCTATAAAGTACCCAGTAGTGAAACATCTCCATCGGCTAAGATTTCACGTCAACGAGGAACCTGTCCAACTCCTTGACTTAAGTGATATCGTCAGAAGATAAAACGAAACAAACCACTGGATCAAGCTTACTTATGAAGTTGAAATCTTATTCGGACAAGCCAAACTCTGTGTATATCTATCTTAAGAAAAAACATTTATTGATCATTCATTATATGGGGTGGAATGTTGGGTTAGTTGGGATTTGTGAAAAGTATAAATTGATATGCCAAAAGCTCGAAGTGGTATGCCAGAAGTAGAAATTGAGTCGCCGAAAGTTTAAATTGAGATGCCAAAAATATTAAAATTGATTTGTGCCAAAGGTTCAAATTAATTTACCAAAATTTTCAATTTGATAATATGCCAAAAACTCAAATTGATTTTGCCAAACTAATCTGATTTTCTTTTTTTCCTAACTATATATGTATGTATGTAAGCGTTGTGTGTGTGTGATTTTATATTTATCTTAAGAATATTCATCCACAGTTTGAAAATAATATTGTTGGTAAGGGGCAATAAAGAATTTGGAAAAAAACCTTCACTCAACACACGTGTCGGTTTCCCATAAGGCCTCAGGGGAAAACGCTTGCGCCCGCGTTGATAAACAGATACGAAAGCGTCCACTGCCGTCGCAGAATAGTCCGCTTGCTTCCATAATCTGCAACGCGCCGACCGCGGGCCGAAAAAGGAAGAGAAGAGAAAAAATTCGAGGACGGAAAGTAAAAAAAAAAACGACTCCGGCAGTTTTCACTTTCTCAAAGACGAGTGGAAGTGGGGGAGAGGTTTTCTTTGGGATCCTGGTTACAATGCGGCACCGCTCTACAAAACCGTTCACCTAGAAATGGCCCTGTCCGAAAAAACACCGGACATTATGAGGGTCCAAGTCGATAAGTAATCAATGGAAAGACGAGAGCTACGCAATAAGCCTAATTAGACCGTAGGGGTGACGAATTCACGCTAACATTTTGTAATTGAGGGATATGTCATGTGCCCAGGAAGAAGGAAGAATATGTCTATCAGATGCGATTTTGCGGAATAGACAAATCTTTGCCTTGGATAAAGGATAATGAAATATATTCCCTCGAATATTCGGAATAATAATAATAAATCCGAATCTTGAACGAGAATGGTTTTCCCGTACCCACGAAATTACAATGTAATATTGACATACTCACACTTGTTACCTCGTGGAGCAGCCCTTCCTCCAATAATCCCTCCTCAACATATTCTTATGCGATATATGTGGTCTTGAAATGGTAGCTATATTGTTCAGACTCCCGAAAATGTTTTAGTATGGATACTTTCTCTTGCCTTTAATATACGTTATCAGGTTTCTTGAATTTTGCATTTACTTCGGCCACCAGTTGTTATTGAATGGAGGACTTCCATGATGAACCTTCTCTGAATTTCATTTATGTATGGCTTCTGTAACATAACTTCTCTTTCGAAGAATGTTACATCTGTATTCTAAGACAATAGTTGAGTCAAACCTTTCCTTGAATTTATCTTTTAACGCCTTCATCACTTTGACAGAGTTTATGGCAGAATCAAATCGTCTTTGAGACACCTATGATCATTTGATTAATTTAATATCACTCAATGTTAGTGGAATCGTGCTGGGCACATAACCTATTATAATTTAGTGGACTAGAAAGTCTTTGGATAAGGTATAACATCTTGAAATATAACGAGAACAGCTGTTCATACCTCTTAACTTGTTACCTTGTGGAGTAGCTCGTTCTCTAATAATGACGGTGAACTCAGAGTGAAGTTGTTTTTAGGTCGGATTCATCAATCGAAAGACGAAAATGATCATGACTGAAATTTTTATTGGACCATTCTCTATCGAAAATCTTCACACCTCCACATACTTTATTACATACCACTTCACTTCAGAAGACATCTCTTATTGAATCGAGATTAACAAGTATTCTATTGAGTTGTTAGTACGTTTTTTCCAAAAAGCGTGTTTGAGTTCATACTCTTACATGGAAGGTATTTCATTAAGTTGTTTAAGTTAGTTGTCTGTGACAAAATGTTCTCAATACACTAAAAGAAAGATGTTTGTAAGCTGATTTGGGGATACTACTATTACCATTTCTGTACCACGTGACCATGAACTCAACTCCAAACTTGATTTTTGATAGTTTCTAATATGCAAATTGGCAGTATTTTATGACCAAGCCTGAGGGACTGCTTTCAAATGTACAATTTACAAGTATGTACCTTCAGTGATTCAAGTGGATACACTTGAAGCAAGTCTGGAATATGTCCGTGTAATACTGCATACTATACTGCAACGGCAGTTCCCAGGCCACAGCTATCACTTGTGGGCGAAAAGAGTAGAATTCCCCAGAGTCCAGCTATTTCAAGATACAATTTGAAGTCCAGAACTTAACATGCTGGAAGATCCTGCATTAGAACCTTTGATACCAGGTCCTCATCCACTATGACCAAATGTAGAACCAGCAATGGGAATTCCAGTTCGTGCAGCAATAAGGAGTGAACTTTAATCGTAATTGAGTCAATTCATGGTAATTTTGATGACACTACGTATGATATGATAATAATAGTGCAATTCTCCTCCTATTATAATAGGTCATGTAACAATGAACAATTCCCAAACCAAATTCTTTCACTAACGTAAACGAAGCGTTTAATGACGAATAAAGCCTTTCTGAGGCACCGCTTTCAAACTTTAAGGTAAATTGGGAAATATTTTGTCTGTGCTATATTAGTATGCTCCCCACAGTTACGTTTCTCTATTAGTACGCGCCCCACGCGTACGTACTCAGCGGTGTTTGTTTCGTACATAATCGCGAAGTTGTGTTTCATCTTAGACAACTGTCGCAAGACAACCGGCTTATCGCTAGAACAAATTCGAATGTTCCATTATGATCAATCTATCCCATCTTGTCCTTCAGTCGACCGAAACTTCTCAAACGAACTAGGTACCTACCTACACGGGAATGCTCTGTGTTTATGTTTGTTCTTGACCTATCGCTTATCACCACCGCTGATTTGACCGGAAAATGAACCAAGACCATCACGGACTGGTGCAATATGTGTCGTGAAGTTTGTTCCTCAATCGTCCACAAACGCCCGCAAATGATAGGCACTTGCGACCACCCTATTCAAATTGAAGAATCCCGGTTTGCTGGTAAGCGTAATTGGCTTAGACTGCTGCAGACCTGTTCGTCGCATTCCTGAAGGACGTGAAAGAAGTATACCGACCCTGAACTGTAATAGAGCCCCTAAGAAGCACCTTTCAATGAGGATTTCTCGTAAGTACCTTCTACAAAGCTTCCTATGTACGAGTACCTTTTTATCGACATGCATATTCTGCGTAGCACTGTGGGGCGCGTACTACCATAGAAACCAAGAGTTGTGGGGCGCCGGAGGGATGTGGGGCGCATACTAATATAGCACCTATTTTATGTTGGAAATGTGATTCTCATACTTTCGTATAAACTATATTTAATGACAAATAGAGCCATGGCAAAGGCATATGTCTCAAACGTTACAGTGAATTTAGAGATGATTCGTTCCAGGAAATGTAATTCTCACACATTTGTACATGCGGTATTTAATAAAGAATAAAGTCATAACTTGAGTATTGATTTCTAACTTTACAATGAATTGAGACATTTTTTGTTCTAGGAAATTTGCTACCTTTATTTAAGATTAAATACTATATTTGAACACTTCGACATGACCGGTGTTAATGGTACGCCTTGCCCTATAATTCGCAATATCTTGATCAAGGCGATCTCAAGCTGGTGCATGCAGCTCCCACGTTGTTTTTACTCGTATCATTTCCGAGAGGGAGAAGGGCCCTGTGAATATTCATCGGGCGCTCCTGAAGGTTAATGGAAGCTAAGCCTCCTGAGTCAGTTGGTACTGCGGATGGCCGTGAACCTCCTCCCTCAATTATCAAGGATATTCCTAGGGAAGTCCGACCATCGCTTCGGGGCCCTCCAGGGCACAAAAACTTCTGCCACCGGACATTTTCCCACGCTCCGCCCGCTTTTGCTATCGAGGAAAAACTTTGTTTTTTAAGACGATGAAAGGTATGAAAGAACAAATCGCGCACTAGTTTCTTCTTTGGCCATCTTCACCTACCACATGGACAGACTCCATGGATGTAAGAGTTCGAAAGTCTGACTATTTGGTTGTGATGTATTAATCAACGGCCGGGTGGTGGAGGTACAAACCTTGGGGCTCGATTCTACAACTAATTTGCAACAACATTCGTCATATAACGTTTTTCCAAAACTCCCTTAAAATTGGGCTTTTTAACAACTAACTGCATATGCGAGCCCCTTCATTCATCACTTACTGTAAACTGCAGGAGTACGAAGCGCCAAAATGACGCAAGAATATAGTTTTAATACAGAAAAACATGGAATAGCTTCAAATTCGCTGTTTCGAAAAAACGTACATTGAATAATGGTAGAAATGCTTCAACTCAAATATTGGACGATACTCAATATTTTAAGAACCACCACTATCATCTATCTCCGTGTACCTCAGGGCATCATCATCGTTGAAGCACTACAGAATTAGACTGAAGGTAATGGTTACTTTTTGCAATGCATTAAGCAATTTGTCGTAGCTGTCTCAAACACTAACCCAAAGGACCTGCCATCTTTTGGCAATGTGGACAGCTATTTTGCAACCTTTGTTTCTTGTTGGGACATCAAAGATGCTGAGAATGACAGGAATGATGGTTGGACATGACAATGAGAACTCTTAGTTGAAGCCTAAATGTAAATTCGTACACAACTTTCATGTTTATGTCATTACTAGTTTAATGGCCCTGCTACGCAGGTTAAAAAGAAATAGGTGAATAACACAATGAGGGAGTATAATAACAATATGCAAGGTCAAAAAATCGTATATCCCAGATCCCCGAGGAGAGGACCACGTCGCTTGCCCTGGGAGACGGGGGGGGGGGAGAGAGAGAATTCCACCCGCCCAGCGTTACCACCCCCTGAAACGCGGATATACTCTGATAAGCTCGTCTTTATATAGTGTGATGATAACAGGTACAGTTATGATGACAACCATTTCAGAGATTGATTTCTTTTTGATTCTCACACACTTCTACACTCAAGTTTGTTACGGTAACAATAATTCAATACATAACAGTTTTCGTTTATACCACTCACTTCGGAATTGTCTAAAAATCCTGAGGCTTATTTCAAAGGTCTGAACCATTTCGAAGTCTTCAACCTCTTTGAGAGCGGTAGAGAAAGATAAGCAAGGTGCTTAGGTCTCATCAACTCGGGAATGTCGAAGGTCGTTCCCCCTGACACCAAAGAGACCGTGGAGTTCCCGTGGATACTCAAAACCTCCGTAATATATTTCGAATGTGAATAACAGTCATTAACTTCGGCAGTTGTCGGCATTTCTCTGTTCTGCTCTTTCCGATTCTTAGTTCCTCCTGAACTGCGAACGCACGGCAAAGATGGCAATCCTCCAGTTGGGTGGAAGATGACCCTAAATTGGTCTTCGTGGAATTAAGAAATGTCATGTAGTATCCTACTAAGGCGGAACATAATCAAAAGAGGAACGGCTCTTTCAGAATGTGAAGAGTAATTTAATTACCATTCAAGATAATTCGTAAGTGTGAATTAAAATGTTGTTCTTTCAACGTTGGTTCTGCGCTTAATGTATGTCGGTACCTACCTAATACGCTAAAAGTATCTTGTTTGATTGGAAATAATAATGAGGAATTTTAAACGACACTCATTCAGGACTGCAACTCCTTTGTCCGGATCATTGTAAACGGAAACAAGTGAATCGCACCATTAGTTTGTCAATTTAATTTATGAACCAAACCTCATTGCCGCTCTTAATCGGTAAAAATGATTATAGTTTTATTGAAGGCAATCGGCACTCGGAGAACGGAACAACTGAATTGTGAGATGAATTGGAGTAGAAAGCATCGCTCGCCTCACAATAACTTCTTTCCCTTCTGAAGATGATTGTGATTAGGGCGGATGGATTGTTTTCGGGAGGAAGATTTTCTCACGCGGCGATTCGCACATGAACGGGAGCGGCGAAGCGTGCGCTTTCGGGGCTGCGTTACAATCCTCCCCCTAACCAACCAGTTAGGTACCTACTGTTGGCGTCTTCTCAGGGTTTCCCTTTGATGTCTTCACCGTTGCTAAGGGAACATTTCCGCTTTGATAAGCACAGCCAATACGAAAATAATGGTGATTGGCGATTGAGGAAAAGCGAGGGGCGCGATAATGGATGAGAGCAAAACGTAACACAATAACATTAGAATGGCGGTATGAAGAAACAGTTCAGTTGACCCAGAACAGAATATCCAAGCCGGTGTCTTGTATTTGAACCAATTTCAGCAGGATGCGAAATTACCTAAGTAATTAGGCGGACTCTAGTACTTCCTTAATCCGATCAATTTTGATTACACTGCTCCAGAACACAAGATTGGGTACTGGTCTGCAAAATATGTGATCCGCACTTTCAAGAGGATGTTCATAGATTTCATCTCAACAGTCGAACGCTCTTCCCTGAATGGTTGACGTCATACAAGGTAAGAGGTGCGTTGAGTTTGTTAGTTGTCAAAACTTAAGAAACCGCTTACATGGAAAAAATGCTGGCATGGACAGGTCTTTGGGATTCTCAATTCATACTTCAAACGACAGTTGCGGAATGACCTTTGACGGGTGACAAAATACAGGCTACAGATGCGAAATGACACATTAAAGGCACGATAATGTTTATATCTTCTACTTTATGAATCATTCTTGGTAGTTTTGATTCGTTAATTTTCAATACCGATAGAATGTAAGTAAACATGAATTGTATGAAATTATTGTTATTATAATAACGTCAAGCGCATAGCTCAACTTTCCCCACAGCTTCAGTTTGATGAGAGATATGCCCATGTTTAGTAAACTGAAATCTTTCCAACGAGTGGTGAACGGGAGATATAGTACCTTGCAACGCATTGTTTGGAGGCGGAAATCATTGTAAAATAGAGTGAAACCGTTGCACTTTTATTGTAGAAATTACCGTATCACGTACCTCAGCCAATAGAAATATCCATGTCAAAATCGTGGAAAGAAGCGGTGGGCAGAGTAGGGCGAATTGTAACTAACAATACAGATACAATTGCTATCAAGTTCAGGTATATAACCCCTCGCAATTACAGTTAAAACCCCAGGAGTTAATTTTTCTAAGTCGGATACTTTTATGCATACTGTATCCCAAATCCTCGGATATAGATATTTGCGGATACATACGAATCGTACGAATTAGACTGGAGTTCGAAAGATTGGCCTCTACGGCACACCTAGCCGTAGTTTTGGGGCCTGCCGAGTGTAATGCAGGAAATAAACAAAGTCCAGTGAAGCATGGCTTCAGAGTGTGTTGTCAACTTGCGGTTCAAGAATTTTTAGTTCTGCAAACGAGTACGAGAGATATGATAAGCCACATTTAATTTAATGTAGTTTAATATAGGAATGAATGAATAAGTCAACTCATTCTATGCGAAACAATGGGTTTTTTTTTTAATGAAAGATCTAACTAAAAGACCATTAATTGTTAACAAAAAAATGTGTGATACCAGAAACAAATCATATAATTCGATACAGTGGCAGGGAGTTTCACCGTCCCAAAATTGGAAATCTCAGCTGCAATTGATTATTATTGTGGAATGTTTTAAGAAAGTGTTTGAATTCAATCACGAAAATTTAATCGGAGCTTAGGGAAAAAACATTTTATCCACAAGGGTACTGTACTGTATGAGTGGGACGTTTTGAATTAAATAGATCCTAACTTGCTCTTCTAAGTACAAAAATGGTTGGCGTACGGTGTAATTAAGACCCATTAGGTATAAAAACCCCTACGGGAATAAGAGAAACGTGAACTTACTGAGGATAATCATGGTCTCGAAACTGGTTCTCTTACCTGCAACAAGAAAATGTTCATATTATTATTCTTAGTTATGAATAAACTACGGTAACATGGATGCGGTGAGAGAACTGTATTTACTCAACATTCAGAGATCGTGGTTCTGTTCTGAATAAAACCATATAATGGCCATTTGGTATGTAAAGACCATGACACCTACCATTTCTTCCATACCCACCTGGTACTAGAGGTGTGACGTGGACCGGTATACAGATGTGTTTAGATGTATGTATGTTACAAGGATTGATAAAAACAGAAAAATCGGATTCTCTAGAAATCTTAACGGTTACTTTGAAAGAACTCAAGGAAGAAATAAAGAGTAACATCAATGCCAAAAAGACTCCTGGATACGACTTGATCACAGGTAAAATTGTTAAAGAGCTCCCTGAAAAGGGTATAATAAAATTACTACAAATTATAAACGCTTCGTTTAGGCTAAGACATTTACCATCTCTGTGGAAAGTTGCAGAAGTCATAATGATTCCCAAACCAGGAAAATCACTCAACGAGAAAACTGGATATCGTCCTATATCCCTTTTTCAAAAATTATGCGAAAAATTGCTCCTAAAACGTCTCAAACCAATAATAGAAGAGAAGAAAGAAAGAAAGAAAGAAAGAAGAACTTAAAATCAAGTACAGAAGGATGTATTGGCTAATGGGAAGGAATTCCCATCTCTCTCTTCACAGCAAACTGCTTATATATAAGCAGATCCTTCGCCCTATTTGGACCTATGGGATACAGATCTGGGGCTGTGCCAAGAAATCAAATATTAAGAAAATCCAAACCTTTCAGAATAAAATACTGAGAAGTATAGTTGGAGCCCCTTGGTGCATGCGAAACGATGATATTCATCGAGATTTGAGGATGGAGACAGCCTATGAAATTATTGCAAAATACGCAAGGAAGCATGAACATCGCCTCCACAAGCATGAGAACCCGGAGTTGCTCTACGTTTTGGACCACGAAGGTGAAACCCAAGAAACAAACCACTGGATTTAGTTGTGCTGCGTGAATAGAAGTGCAATCGAACTCAGTGCTATTTAATTGAGCTATATAATAAAGGGCTAGGTTTTGCTGTAAACCTACCCTCTTGGAGTGTACCTATATTGGTATGTAAAATTGCTAGATGAAGTGTATTTGATTTTTCAGTTGCAATTAATAAATCACAAAAAAAAAAAAAAATCATCATCAATAAACTGTAGAAGTAGTGAATGTAATAATTACATTAAGATCATCAGTACACTATGGAATTATTCCATAGTGTACTGATGATCTTGTAACAATCGAAACCGGTCTAAAAGTGTTTGCGTAAGTTTTGTTGAAATAGACTTTCTCGTCGATTTCGTCTTTATATTCGACATGGACTTCCACTATCTCGCAGCATCAACCTTACGTTAGTCGAATCATACTCCGTTCAATTGGACAGCTAAGATTTTCATCTGCCTTATTACTGTTAAATTCCAGCAAAGGACAACATAGGTTACATGAAGTGCATTTCAGTTAGCTTTTTTCGGTTTGAGATGATGATAGACATTTCCAACTGGAACGGAATGGAACTGTCGAACTGCTAAACAGAACCGCTCCTCTTCTGGAGAATCGCCACGTGGCTCCTCAACTGTCACGAGATATACCGTGGTGGCCATTAAGAGCGAGTACGGCCAAGATGCGTACAATTGGGGACACTAGTGAAAGTATCGATAGGACGGTGTCTGGACACTCTCGATCCTTGAAACGAACTCAAATACGCAGGTGGGTCTATATTGACAAAAAACCCGATTTCGTGAGCTGCTATCGTCATTTAGGGAGTGGTACACGTATCCTAAATCAGTTTGCCTTCAGCATTACGTGAGCTTCCGTTCCAAGTTTTTTTCCCCACTAATGAGGAAAGTAAGAGTTTGATGGTTTTAAGTGTTAGAATTCTCAATCAGCGAAGTTTGTGGTACAGCAACTACGATAAAGAAATAGTCAAATTCAACATCAATAACGGAAGAAATGTGTGAGGCTCCTGTTGGTAATTAATTAGTGCGTTAGGTATTTGCAGTAATGAGAAATTAAAATCCTCAAATTTTCTTGGTTCGGGTGTTCTTTGAGGCAAATTACACAAGTCGAGCAAACGGTATAGTTGAATGTAAGCAATCGAATCTACCAGTGTAAACGTTATCAGCAGAGTAGAGTTCACTCTTCTAACTAGTAAACGACAGAGTCGAGTGCTCTCACTGTGATAGAGTGACCTCTCTCTACCGGGTTCTTCTCCATCAGATATTGGATTCTCATGTTGACTTAATTGCCTACAGCATCACAAACTTGAGGAATGAGATTTGAAATGGCTTCTTTCGAGAACAGTACTAATGTTGGAGGAAACGGAAGTTATTGCCTGAGGCAAAATAGTCCAATATCAGTATTAACACAACTCTCAGGCTCCAAGCATCCCTCATAATAGTGTTTCTTCCCCTTTACGATAACCGCTAGAGATCTCAGTGGACCCCCCCACCAGAGTTTCAGGGGAGGAACCGCAATTGACGCAGAAACAAGGAAAGATAGATATATCATTAATCAAAATCTGAATTACATGATTGGTCCCATATCGAACGTCTTTCTTGCACCAGAACAATCAATTTTTCAACATCCATTCTTGAGCATGGCGTTAGCCCGAACTAACGCGAAACTACCTCTCCCTGCGGACCGGGTCCCATTTGAACCCCCTGTCCGAGCCAAATTTTGCCTTTTGGCGCGATCTCCCTTCACGCAAAATCTCGTTCAGTGGACGTTAACGATCTTTTAAATATCGATGGCACGAGGAATTCCACTCCGCTCACCATAATGTTAAAAACACACCATTCCGCATTTAAAACTTATCTATCTATTTACGCGCGTTCCTCGGTTATTTCCGTTATAGGTTTCCTCCGCATTTTAAGGGACCGCAAGATCTCATGCGAAATGTAATAAATCAAAAGTTAATGAAGAGATTTTTATTGGAAATCTGTGGTGTATAGTTGTTTATATCCAATTTTTATAATATACAAAAGCTAATAGACAAAACTTCCCTCATTCTCATACACAAATACTTCACCTCTGGCTTAATTATTCCGAAAACCAGCAGCAATAGATCGGATGACACGTTGGCCCTACTAATTACGTATCGTAACACTTCAATGGGGCAGCGATCCTTCCTATATAGAGGAACCAAGCTGTTTAATGGCCTACCTTCTGAATTAAGGTGTTGCCACTCAACAAGCGTCTTCAAGAGAAGATTGAAAATTGACTTCGCGGAAAAGCGATCACGGCAATCGTCGAAGAGGAATATACAGTCCAGTACCTTCACAAACTCATTTAAGAATAATAACTTATTTTTTCTCATAATAAATTCTCTTCTTAAAGTTAGGTAGGCTGGAATAAGTTTGGCAGCAACAACTCCCCTCCCCAGCACGAGTCTAACTCAAAGGGGAGGGTTCGCAGCTGTTCTTTGGTTGTATTGTTTAAAAAAATGTATCTATACATTTATCTCAATGCAAAATAAAGATTATAAAATAATAATAATAATTTAAATGTTCAAATATCCCTCTCCCCCCACCCCCTCAAAACCAGGTGGGGATTGAATCATGCAGAAATGTCGGATCATCGCGGCCAAATCGTTATTTTGAAAAAATTACGGACCAACAGAACGGGGAGAACAGCGGCAGATACTGGAAAACAACTCGAGAAAAAACCGCATATTCTGAACCATATCTTTCTCGGAAAAGAAACGGAAACGGCGAAAACAAACGGGGTGAGGTAGGGAACGTTTTGGGGAGAGGTGGACCGCAATGAACGCCCATCAAGCAAAAACCACGAAATGGAAACTCGGGTCGTCCACGTGAAGGATGGATTCTTGTTTCTTTGTCGTCCTCTGTTCTCCTTACATCGTGGAATTCGATTTCACCTCGGAATAATGATTTGAGGACTGCCAGTTGGAAGGTCAGTATGGTGAATGAGCGGACGGTAACTCTGAGATTACGTCCTTTGTGGCATGTACTAAGAATTAGTATCTCATATATCGTTTGGTTGGTGGCACAAGTGATGAAGTCCATTTTTCAAAAGTGTTCAGAAGAGATTGTTAAGGCTCGCCACTCCAGGGGCTAATGGAAAAATACGGATTGTGAACTTAAAATCAGGTTAATTTCCGTTTTCCTTCATTCTCCGAGAATGATATGGTTCAGAATATGCGGTTTTCTCTCAAGTTGTTTTCCCCTAACTATAAATCCGTAATTTTTCAAAATTCTGCTCATAAATCACTTGAATTTTTGTAAGTACGAAGATCGCTTGAATGAATCGTGACCTCTCTTCCATTGAAAATTCGACTCTTTCGAGGTTTGTTGCACAACTATAGTAAATTTAGGATACAATAGAAAAATGATCATGGATATCGATTAAGAATTGCTGGGTGGACAGAGCCGACAAAATTTGCCGCACATACAGTCACTATCAGACCCAACGTTTTCTTCAAAACATTTTCCGATCAATTCCAATAGGTATCCCTTCACTGAAAAAGCCTTGCCTCAGAGGGACGTCCTAAAACGCGCTAATATTCTACTAGTTATCTGAAGATAATGGTTAGGAAAAGTTAATAAATCGGTCATCTAGACAGCAAAAATCCTTGGGATCGACACCACCATACGTAGTGGCGAACCATTGTTGATTATTCTCAATTCCGATGTTTTCTGCAGAAAACTCTCTTTTTTTTTGAGAGAGAGAAAAAACATTTATTGATCATTATATGGGGTGGAATGTTGGATTAGTTGGGTTTGTGAGAAGTATAAATTGATATGATAAAAGCTCGAAATGGTATGCCAGAAGTTGAAATTGAGTTGTCAAAAGTTTAAATTGAGATGCCAAAAATATTAAAATCGATTTGTGCCAAAGGTTCAAATTAATTTGCCACAATTTTCAATTTGATGATATGCCAAAAATTCAAATTGATTTTGCCAAACTAATTCTGTAGAACACTAAGCCCCCTTTGAATTGGATACAAACTGGTATTTCATGCTTCCGAAAGAGATTCCACTGAAAAAACTTGAATTTTCTACGTCACTTAAACACCCCATTGTAGGCGTTGGAGCTATGACAACAAGAAAATTCGCTCATGCTGCATTAGTGCACCTTTTTTCCTTCCTCCTATTCTTATAGATCGGTTCGTAAACGTCAAGAAGCGTCGCTACAGATGATGAAAAAGGTAAATTATCATGAGCCAGAGACCGTGGGAGTGTCCCGAGAACTATGATGGATGGCTCATGTTCCTCGACTTAACTGCAGCATCAATCAGAGACCAACTCCTTCTGTATAGAACGGGCCTCCACCTTTAGCGAGCCGCCGGCTATAACTCCCTCAAGGCCGTTCATAATTCGATCATTTCTAGTGTCATGGAGAAAAATACGAATTTTTGTTTATTATTTTCAATAAAGAACCTTTGAAATCGACCAAGGAAAAACTTTTTTGAACCCCAATCCCTCCGCCTCTAAATTTGTTGTTTTACCTTACAAGATATAATCCGGAAATCTCATACGAAAAAACGCTGCAAATTCTTTCACTGGGGTTTATTATTCAATTGGCTTGCGTTCATGATTTGAATTTCTACTAAGCTTTGGAGTGTGCGTGTTTCACAGGATAGGGCGATTATTGAATTTCAGGAGATATGCATGGAGCACGTGAATCTGTTCTCGACCAAAATACCTAATCCAAAGGATTGATCAGTTGATCATATTTGTGTGCCTCCTGAAATTCAATAATCGCCCTATCCCGTGAAACACGCAGACTCCAAAGCTTACTAGAAATTCAAATCATGAACGCAAGCCGATTGAATAACAAACCCCAGTGAAAGAATTTGCAGCGTTTTTTTATTGAACCTCAATACTCCCCCCCCCCCCCCCACAATAAAAACATCTATAATTTATCAAGTCCTTTGGCAGTAATAATATTGAATAATATTTACCTATATATTATCAGAATGCTTCAACCCGTGTATCGGCTACTAACTACACTACAAGTATTCACATCGGCTATCACTCCAGTATCCACATTCACTACAACTCGACGCTATCGGCCGGACATCACTAGGTTACAAACAAACAATAATAAACGAAAAAACGCAAATGTTGGCACCATAAATCGGGCCATACATCGGGAATGGTTTGACCTACGGACGTGGGAAAGGGCTCATTCGATTCCTAATGGTATGTTCTTCAAATAGGAAAATATCAAGGCCGATTCGACTAGTTTTGAGGTTTTCAGGGATTTTACAAAACTTTTACAGCCCTTAAAGGGCACTTTAAATTGAGTGAGGGAGCTGGCTCAAGAATTGGGGCGTCGTCGGACCAAGATGGATTTTTCCTGAAAATTTCAGATTTTTTCCTCCAGCCGTTTCGGAGATAATTTTTTACGGAACGGAAAATTTTTTATTGCAGATTCAGATTCTACACCCTTTGAAACGTAAACCATGAAATTTTCAGGGGGGGTTAGAATTTTTTTTCCAGAGCGATTACAATGGTTTATTATTGAATAATAAACCAAAATCCGTCAGTCCACCGTCCGAGCCTTTTCTACGAAACTGAACAAAAACGAACAAAAATGAAAATTGAAAAAAAAAAAAAAACGTTTGTGGTCTAGTTGGGACTGAATTTTCGCCATCGATCTCAGTCAATTCTAAAGGGTGAAGCCAAATTGCTGATAATTCAAAAATCTGAATATTGGAATCTTTCGAAGTGGCACTATTGTTTTTAAGTTTGTTATTGATAAACGTGCTTTCAAAGAATTGAATGAGCCCACCTGGACTGGTTTATGCTCATCCATTCGCTCTTCCTGTGGGCTAGAACTTTGAAACAAAAAAGAACGTAAACACGAATGTGAAAAAAAGAACGTAAAGTGCTTGGGTCTACTAAAAATCGCCTAGTATCATTGAGGATCGCGTCAGCTGATACAATTGTCCACTGAATTATTGAATCAAAAAACCCCCAACTGCTACCAGGCCGTTTATAAATATGTTGTCCAATCGTTGAAGCTGAGAGCATTCTCGCTCAATGAATGAAGAAAAAAAACCTAATAAGTAAGAAGAAGGACGATTTTCCTCGAGTTTGAGTGGTTTGGTTTTTTTTTTCTCCTTCGTTTAGAAGTGTCAAGAGTGACCAAATCGTTATGGTCTTTAGCCTGGTTTTGTTTTTCTTCTTTTTAAATGCCGAATCGCTGTTCATTTCTCTTCACATATTTTATTTACTTGTATTACTAGTTATTACTACTGCAGTTACTAGTTATTACTAGAATGTAACTCCTTGCAATGGGTATGTATTTTTTTTTTTTTTGCAAATAAATGTATTGATTGATTGATTGATACAATTGTCGTGAAACTTAGTCTCAAGAGTTCCTTTTGAAATAAAGTTTTTCAAGACTTAGGTATGTGATATAATTGTGGTGTAAGTGAAGCGAAGGTGTTTTGTTTTACAACATTGAATTTCAGTAGTTCTACACGTGGATTTCTAAGTTGTGCAAATGTATCGATGTAGCATATTCCATTCCATGTCTTTATTTTCAGCTGAAATTTGAATGGCAGGTTCTGTGAGACGTCTGAAACGTGACAAGGGCGCTCCTGATCAGCTGAGTGAGCCCAACGGCTATTTTCTGTCCTAATCAACCTAAAAAGCTAAAATTCTGGAAGTGGCATGATGATTCGAGGTATATCAAGGCTTTCCAACATAACATGTAAAGAATGGTCTGCCGTGGAGGGCATCACGAGCCATAAATTTTGAAATCAGCTTCTGTTTCGTACAAAGGGGATAGTAAAGGTTGGTGTTCACGGAGTTATATTCAAGACGAAGTCATCCAACTGACCATGGACGACAAGAAGCCAATCACAAAGAATAGGGATCAGTGATCAGCTAAAGGCCCTTGTGGCTAATTTCGTTATAAATAGATCAACGTGCTGAACAATAAATTAGGGTGTTTTTATGGCATCTAGAATGGACATCTATGGAAGAGCAAGACGACTTTCGATGATGTTGATTGTTAGTATCGTTAAAACTAATGTCCAATACAAGGGGAAGTGACTGGGCTAACATTGAGATGTAAAACTGAGACGAATGTACCAAACAAAGCGAAAGTCAGTGTTCTGGAAATGAATGTTCTAAACCCGATTTCAGTAATATAGGATTTAGAAAACGCCATTTCCTTTACATCTTAACTTTAGTAACAGCTTTGTTTTTGTTTATGCTTAACAATAAGGTGAAAATAATGAAAATTATTCTGATCTCTAGGGCTGGTGGGAGAACAGTTTAGAACTTCTAAAAGTTTATGTTCAAAGACCTTTATCGTTGTAAATTAGGTTAGAGTATCTATAATGACCGAACTGTTTCTCAATGATGAAATGGAGTACACTGTTTAGAGTAGGAGAATCTGATTATAGTATAACCGATAGCCAGGTAAATCTTTGAAGGAGCAGAACGCTGAGTAAATATTTGGGTAACAAATTTCACTTGGAGTAGAGGAAGGAGTGACCTTTGACAGACAGACACTGAGGGGTTGAAATGTGGTTTCGGAGCAAATAGAAGGGAGAAAGACCGTTTTGAGGGAACTCAAACGAAATGAAAGCAGATAAGTTGATTAGGAGTGAGGTCTCCTGCCGAGCTGCTAGCGGCCCGCCCTACTCAGAAATACAGCAGCTGATGGGGGTGGGGAGGTTTAAGGGTGGTCTGTCAAGGGGGTAGTTTTCGAAGGGGGTAGACGGCAACATAACCAAATGAAAGACAGTCTGAAGGGCCGAGTCAGAGGTGTCAAGGGGGGAATGAATGAAACTTGCCAATAAAAGGGCGGAAATTAATTGAAAACAAATCGTATTTTCTTCGGTCACGTGCCGAGGGAAGCGAAGGGCGACAGAAATTATGGAAAATAATGAAGGAATTTATTAGAGCGCTATTTTAGGGCGTTTATTGTTTTATACCCGTATTTGTAAAGTAAAATGAAGTCGGTAATAAGGACTTTTTGGAGCAAATAAATCTGCGGACATGATTCGAATGGAGTTGAAAAGTTGGTCCGGTATGAGGCATATACGTTGGGAATTATTTTGGATATAGCGGATGTTGTGTGGAAGACATGTTGTTTGGGAATCTTTCTTAACCGCACGGACATCATATTTCTTCATAAGATAGTCTAGCTGGTAGAGTAGATCACTGTCTCTGTTGGCACCCTACCACACCACACTTACGTCTGGCATCCAACACACCTATTCTAGATCTGATATCTGGCACTGCGAGCAGAGACAATGATCTACTATTGCCATTCAACTGTTAACTTTTCAATGTCTGCTTCTAGGGCATGTTGGCGTCACCATTACACATTATACTCCAGGGGCAGTTATCTGACCAGCAATAGACAGAGTGGGGCATTAGCTAGGTAATAGCTAAATTAGCTTTTACCCATTTTCCTTTCGTTAAAGATGAATTAGCTATTAATTGAAAGTTAAAGCTAAAGCTAATAGCTGCGACTGATTAGCTTTCAGGAGGAGCTAAGAGCCGTAGCTTTATCTTTATCTTTCAGGTAATAGGTAACAGCTAACTTACGAAAAACTGTTCCCGAGTCTTGGTATAAAGCTACTTTCTTAAAAAAAAATATTTCCACTCACATGTGGTGTTTTAGTCCAATTTGGCCAAATTTCGTAGATGGTCGCCACATGAGTGTCATCGCTCATGGGTTAGTCTGCGCTTGCGTGCAAGTAAAATCCATTTTATCCGGAGCTAGTGAGCCCATTGCGCTCAAATTTGGAGGGTAGCAAAATTAGGACTCAAGTTCTGATGGTACCCGTTAACTCACAATATGAGAGTCATTGAGTGTAAAATACCCATTTTTTATGGATGGGAAAAGAAATTAATCGTTTTTTTTAAAATATAATTTGAGATTTCATTTTAAGAATCTCTACATCAGTCGTTCACTATTATGATGAGTAGTTGTTATGATTTTTCAAACTTTGAAAATAATTTCTACGAGAAAATATTCTTCTTACTTGAGCGGTACCCCCTAGCAAATTGTGACAGATGCTATTAGTTCATTTTTTTTAGAGAAACATTTCAAAATGAAATCTGTCAACTTCAATTTTAATTATAATAAAAAGATTTACGAAGGTCCGCTTGAGGGAATCCGAATCAAAAGTTCTACGAGAATTATGCATAAATTTCGTTGTCGACCAGGCAGGTTATCAATGATGGGTGATGTTTTGTATTTTTCTGTTTCTTCCCCCTAAACTCGTGCCACCTGTAAATGACACCTAAAAATTGCTCAAAAACAGTATGCTTGTGCATAATTTTCAATCATGAACATTATTATCCATCATTTTTACGTATAAATAAAAGTAACATAAATATTTACATCCAACGTTTCTGTGACATGAACTGATGGAAAAGGGTGCAATAAGGCGCAGTTCTACTATGGCGCGCAATACGCCCATGTCGTGCGGGTTAGTCTAAAGCAGCTTGTGCAGTCAACAAGCAGCGGGCGATGGAGATATTTCCATCAAATCCAGCTTCCAGTCCCAATTCCTTCATTCATTTCAATAGATTACCTAACAAACAAGTTCGTTCATTAGATATAGCTGAACAACTCAATCGAACCGAGGCATCATTAATTCTTCCAGAACGATGTGCTAAGGAATGTTGTCGGTGCACCTTGAGAATTTCCGGACTGAAAACTGCAACTAAAAACTATTTCCTCATCGTTGATTCAGCTCTTCCGATCAGGGGAAAGGGACTAAAAATGCCTTAGTTGTTGAGCGAGAAGGCCCGAGAGGGTCACCATTCAATTCAGCGGGAAAATGCTCATAAAATAAATTCATCTTTGTTTCAAGTCCATTTTGGGTCAAAAACGTTCCAAAATTCCGAGGTACAAAATCACACTTTTTTTTTAAAAAGCGATTTTCTTCAACTGAAACTTTTTTGTTGTTGTTGCTAATACCGTTAGAAAGTTGCGATTTTGGGGGAGTTTTCTTGGATATGAGAAATCTGTGTATTATGAGCAACGAAAAAAATGGGGAAAAGCCCTTTTTTCAGCATAAATTTTCAAAATTTGATCTTAAGACTAATTTATCACCTTTCAAGTGTCGTTGAAATTTATTTACTTTGCCTAATGGAAATAGGAAACTTTTCCCTCTTTCCATAGATGTCCTAGAAAATTAATTTTAGTGAGTAGTTTTGGGAATTAAAGCCATTTTTGTGATGTAAGATGGCAAACAAGAAAAAAAATTAAAAACTAGGAAATGAGGTCTCTAAAAAAGTCTAGGAGGCTAAAGTATGTCAAGATAATGCGTACATTATAACAGGAATAAAATTCAACTTCATGCGAATCGAATGAGCATTGAGGGAACTAATTGTGTGTTCGCAGGGTTTCAAGGATGTAGGGAGACACCAAGTTCCGCTTTGAAATTCCATCGACGCTAAAGGTGAGTAAAAAGGTTGATTTTGAAGCCTGAATTCAGTTTTCTATTTATTATTAGGTGGTGCTCACTTGAAAATCTTATATAAACCAATTTCTTCATGAAAATGGGCTGTGACACTGATATACATTTCCATGGGAAGCGAAACTGCAGTAAAAAGGATTCAATGATGATATCATTGTGATGACAGGCAAAGCCCTTGAATGTAACTGTTTTCTCGATAGAAGAAGAAAAAGAATGAAAACCGGTCAACAAGGAAATTTTAGATTGTTCTTGACCGATTTCATCCGTCGCGGAACGGGGCCTTCGACAATTCCCTTTGTCGGCAAAAGAACTAACATCGGATCAGGGCGAGTTTTCGTCAGCTCTTGGAAAGACGTAAAAAACGAAGAAGTTATCGAGAAAACTCGCCGAGTTCGGTTGAACGAGATTTTCCACAGGTCGTTTCGTCCGGCAGGATCGTTTTTGAAGTTGGGACTGGGTCGAGCTATGATAATTTATAAAAGGGCTTCGAAAATTATTACGGTGAAGAACAAGGAACGTCCGTCAAATTGGCGTAACGCGTTAGCTTGTACGTTTACTGTCAAAAACAAGAAGCTTGAAAGGACTGACGCTGGAATATCTTTCCTGTAACTAATGCCATAGAAGGGACTGGAAAGGCAGCATTCACAGTTGTAACCCAAAACATCTGTCGATGAGGAGAAAATTAAAAATAACAGTTTAATAAAAATAAATTTCTGTCTACGTTTACTGTCAAAAACAAGAAGCTTGACTGACGCTGGAATATCTTTCCTGTAACTAATGCCATAGAAGGGACTGGAAAGGCAGCATTCACAGTTGTAACCCAAAACATCTGTCGATGAGGAGAAAATTAAAAATAACAGTTTAATAAAAATAAATTTCTGTCTCTAAGTGATCTATATGGGCTCCAAGACGCCTGAACCGATTTCAACGGGATTGTTTATCAAAGTTATCAGCAAGGCTCCTAAGATATTCTACCCGAATCGGCTGAAGCCTTCCCTTTTTTCGATTTGGAAATCGGATGATCACTATCGCAATAAAATTCTTAGACATTGAAATCAATTTCTGAAATAAAATGTTTCTACTGCCACACCTTAATGACAGCACCCCCTTTCCCACTCCCTGTCACGTCATTTCACAAGTAGGTAGGTGTGCCTGATTCTTTCCCATCAAACTGAATCTTGATAGTCTCTAACGTCCGAATAATAATTATTATTATACTATATAATTATAATGTAATTATAATTATACACACGTCTTTATCCCACAACATGGACCATAAATGCAATTGCGTTTGTAAAGCTGTTAAATTATGTCTACTAAATAGCGTGTATCAATTGCACGAACGAATTGAATTGCAAAAATTGTAAACTAATAAACTAAGAGTCAAACTTTTTCTAAGATATAAATTTTCTACATAAATAACTGATCTATATTCATTGGGCGTGTTCTGTGGTACATTACCCAAGATTCCAGATGCCTTAAAAAGGGCTCTTTTTACATTTAAACTCCGTCGACCGATACGGAGAGAAATAGTAACATGGGTCCTTCAGCTGATCATTGTGTCTCCATACCTTGTAATTGAGTTCCTGATGTTCAAAAGACGTTCGAACGACTTCATCATAAACTACATTTATATAGCTCTAAAAACGCTAAAACTTTACTAGTCCCTCCGTACGTAAAAAGGCTATTATCTGAAGAACTACTATGGTGCAATATACAAAGACACTGAAACTCACGTAGGGTACAAATGAAATTTTACGATACAAAATAAAACTCCCAACTGACGTAGATAGCAGTTTTATTTTACCGGAACGCTTCACACGTTCGCAAACATATAAACGACAGCTATGAAAAACTCGTTTTCAAAAGGAACTATTGGAAACAAAATTCAATTGCAATAACATCAGCTGATTCGATCGTCACGTTTTACTAGGCGATTTTCACTATCTTTAATACGTTCACTTTCACTTTCGTATTGACGTTATTTTGGATTACTATTTTCAATGATGAAGCTTTGTATTAGACTGAGGTGACCATATTTTTAATGACCTCAAAGCGGGACACACATTATGGTGGTCAGATTTTTTTTTTTTTCAATTTTTTGCTTATAACTCGGAAATTACGTATCATATCGATGATTGTCCTATTCTTTTTGAAAGAGGATTAAATTCTACGTTGAATAGGTTGAAACGCAAAATTCGGTCCAGTAGTATGGGCTCAACTGCGAGCCGCAATTCGACCGTTTTTCCAATGTTTCCTCAAAATTGAAACGCACTCGTTTTTAAGCGCTCATATCTTTGAGAAACCTACTCTGATCAAAAAGAGTCGGGAATGAAAGTGGTAGAGAATCGAATTCTGAATTCAGAATGCACAGTAAATTTCAAATTGTCACCATTTTCATACGCTCAAAAAACCAAAACAGTCGTTTATCTGATTTTGGAGTTGTTTGCATGTTTCGTTCATTCAATGGCTTTGAAATATATTTTTTTGAGGACAAGCGAAGTGTATATTTGTTTTATTTTACCTAGTTAAATTTAGTTGTTCCATTCGTGGATTTCCAACTCGTGCTGATGTACAATTTTGTTACACCAGCGTTTGTATTTTGATATCTACTATAGCTTGGATGTTCACAGAATCATATTCAAGGCGTAGTCTTTCTAGAAGTCAATGACAAGGTGTTACCACACCCTTATTAGCTGAAGACCCTTAATGCTAATTTCTTCTCTAATCGAGTTAACGTATTGAAATATAAAGGTAGTCTTTCTATCCCATCTACAATACAATTACAATTCACGGAAACACCGAGTTTGTATAATGTACAACATACTACCTTCAATAAACATAGATAAGTGATTTAATTAGAAAGGAAATCTAATACGAAACTGATAAATATTTGTAATGTTAGAGCTAATAATTTTACTTATTTTTCAAATACATTTCTTCTTCTTTGTATCAATATAAATATTCTATCATTTTTACCAATTCATGATCTTTACCGGTATATTTTTTGGCTCCTTCAAATCTCACAGCAAAAAATACTGAAGTAGGAAGACACAGCAGGTAAGATAAGAAAATTAGGTACGTACAATAATTTATCGAAATTGATCTGAGTAATGTGTTACAGAAATAACTGGTTATTATAAACGGCTACTGGAGAGCGATAACTGGATAACTAGTTGTTGGAAAATAACAGTTTAGCCTACAATGCCTATCGACAGTCTATTACTGTAATTTAGAAGTCTTCCTGGCTGACAAATTCAGTCTCAATCTCTAACCAATTGAATATTTCGCAACACACTGAACAGAATGCAGTATTTCAACTATACGCATTCAGTCGGTACCAGGTCCTTTGGAGAATGAGAGTGGAGGCGAAAGAACCAGGAAGCCGGCAGATTATTCGGTTTTTTAGCGCGGCTGCCATTTGACTGAAGGAGCCAATTGGGAGGTGTCAACCAGCACCCGGGACAATGGCAGGTGTGGCACGTGTTATCTGAGACTGTATTAGTGTGCGGTATCCGTAAAACGCGCGAGTGTATGACGTACCCGCTCTCAGAATTCGCTCTCGAGGGAGATCCATGAAGAGGTCGGTACCCCGCTACAACCCGGTACCATCTCCATGATGTCATTATGAGAAGGCAAAGTGATTGATGACCGTCGGGAAAGCTCTGCAACCGGTGAATGCCGCTCCTACTTTTTTTTGTCGGTCTTAATACGCCTGGCGGCATTGTTGTTAAAGCGGCTGTAAATGTCGAGTGCCAGAGCCATGATGAAGGTGCATTGAATAATGTCGGCAGTTCATTTTCCGGTAACTTACGATTGATTCTAGGATTGTTCCAGATTCCAAAACTGATTTTTAAATTTTAAACGTTCCCAAACCATAATTTAATTTCTTAAGAAAGATGAGTAGAATCAATATTGTAACAAGGAGGTATGGAAAGAGTAGTTGCTCCTTCCAAGGGATGATGTGAATATACCAGCAACATCCACAAGATATCCCTGAGGCTAAACGGTGTCAGGTTTATGCCCAGGTTAGCAGAATCAAGAACCGAAAAGGGTGAACAATAACCATCACACTATTGACAGTATGCATTCATAAATCTACTCCCTAAAATCAATAAGTTGCTGCTTGGTCATCTCCTGCTCCAGCAAATTGTTCTGACGTAATGAAGATCTTTCAGTAATTCAAGGCTCATTTCAAGCTGAAAGTGCAAAAGCTCCAGAACTGAGAGGCTCCTTAAGCTTATTTCTGCGATATTTACAATCTCAAGCCGCAATTTAGTGGTAGTCCTTAGGAGTTTTCATAATAAATTGCGGAGTAGGGTGTAATTAGCTTAAAAATAAGCTTTTAGAGTATCTCAGCAGGACCGGGTCTTATGTATATTCAGCTAGACGATACGTAAGCCCCGGATCAGCTGAGAAGCTCCTAATTTCCACAATATTGACATTCTAAAGCCGTAATTTATTGGTAATCATAAGGAGTTTACGAATTAAATTCCAGCGAGAGTGTAATTAGCTTAGAAAACAACTCCTGTAGCAGCTCAGCTAGACCGGGTCATGTATATTCAGCCAGGCGATACATAGGCCCCGGATCAGCTGAGAAGCTCCTAATTTACATTCTCAAGCTGCAATTTAGTGATAGTCCTAAGGAGTTTTTATATTAAATTGCAGCGTAAGAGCGTAATTACCTTAGAAATAAGCTTTTACAGCATTTCAGCCTTATGCATATTCAGCCTGATAATACACAGTAGGGTGTATCGATTTTCAACTTTTTTTTTGTTTTCAAATTCCAAGTTGAAAAAAAGTTGCTACTAGGTACTACAAATTACCACAAAAAATTTTAGATTTTTAAAAAAATGTTTAGGTCTCCCGCACAAGGCCTAAAGCTTAGAAATTTTGCTAAAAAAGTCAATTTTTACCAAAAATTAAAATAACCTAAAACATGCGTTTTTCTAAGTTGCAAGTTGATATTACACTAATAATAACCACGAACAACTATATAAAAATTATCTCAATAATGTAGCACATAATTTAGGTCTCCCGCACAAGGCCTAAAAGTCGTAGATTTCGGCCGATTTTAGCAATTTTCCATCACTTGGATATCATTATGGTTCATACTTCAAACCTTATATGTAACTAAAACCTGGTTTGGCTTGGTTGGAATTGTTGTAATAAGTGAAAATTTCATTATTTATTTCATTATTTAATAATGAAGAACAGTTTAAGGAAGTTACTTGTATGAAGAATGTGTTGAAATAAACTCTTATGTTATTTGCTGTCACTGTTGTTTATTAAAAAAAATAAATTAAAAAAAAGGTTATAACATGTCACAAAGTTTAGTGTAGTTGTTAAAAGTAAAAAATATTGTTGATTTTTCCATATGACATAAGAGCCTTAGCACTGTGAGCAAGCGTTTTATTGTTCTATTGCAAATTTAATGGCTTATATGTATTCCTCCTTTGATCTTCGCTTCAAAACCTGAAACCAAAGTTATACAATGTATATAGTAGGTATTTATGCACTGCAGACCTACTAATTTAAAAAAAAATCATGAGAGCTATTACGATTTCCTGATGAAATTTTAATTTAATATGGAATACAGTAAGATAAAGACGTTATTTAAAAACATTGTATCCACAAATTAGTCTGTACACTTACTTGAATTTTATTCCTTTACAGACGTTTTGTGCTAGCTCTTGGTCTCAAACGTTGGTAGCTCTTTACGGTCTTCCAGTCTGGCACATATGAAACCATGTCTTTCGATAAGCCCACGTACTCGTTTTGAAGCTTCGGTGACTTCTTGCAAAGAGAATCGAGAAAGCTAGTGCAACCGATATGAAAGGGATAAGGATATTTAAACCCCCTCATATCAATGTTGATGCCAGAACATTATATAGATATGATTGATTGGCTATCCAATTCGGTGACCGAACTGACATAACTGACTCTTGTCACTGATATAAGCCTAGAAGAGTTGAAGTCAATTGCGGGAACTGGCACAGGTGGAAGGGTTGAATTTAGAATTCCTTCTCATACTCAAGCGGTGGAACGAATTGTGAAAGAAGTCACCGAAGCTTCAAAGCGAGTATGTGGGCTGATCGAAAGACATGGTTTCATATGTGCCAGACTGAAAGACCGTAAACAGCTACCTACGTTTGAGACCAAGAGCCAGTACAAAACCTATGTAAAGGAATTCAATTCAAGTAAGTGTACAGACTACTTTGTGGACACAATGAATTTTAATAACGTCTTTATCTTACTGTATTTCATAATTTATTTTTTTTTTTAAATCAGTAGGTCTGCAGTGCATAAATACTATATACATTGTATAACTTTGGTCTCAGGTTTTGAAGCGAAGATCAAAGGAGGAATACATATAAGCCATTAAATTTGCAATAGAACAATAAAACGCTTGATCACAGTGCTAAGGCTCTTATGTCATATGGAAAAATCAACAATATTTTTTACTTTTAACAACTACACTAAACTTTGTGACATGTTATAACCTTTTTTTAATTTATTTTTTTTTAATAAACAACAGTGACAGCAAATAACATAAGAGTTTATTTCAACACATTCTTCATACAAGTAACTTCCTTAAACTGTTCTTCATTATTAAATAATGAAATAAATAATGAAATTTTCACTTATTACAACAATTCCAACCAAGCCAAACCAGGTTTTAGTTACATATAAGGTTTGAAGTATGAACCATAATGATATCCAAGTAATGGAAAATTGCTAAAATCGGCCGAAATCTACGACTTTTAGTAGGGCCGTCCACTGGCACCGATTTCGGCCGAAAACACATCGGCCGTGCACGGCCGAATAGGACCGAATGATCCCACAACAAGCGAACCAGTTGACGCGCGTCCACTGCATCAGAGCTATTCGGCCGATGGATTTCTAGATCCGAATAAATTGCGATTTTTCGGACGTATTCGGTTGAGCTAGCCCGATGTAGCAAATCGCGCGGTTCTCTCCGTCACTTCCAACAGCTCTTGGGCTTAGCTGGTCTTACACCAAGACCAATGATAATACATTATCCATCTATTGATCAATCACTGCGTGGGACTTCCTAAACATGCGGCACCTACCTAATCTCGGCCTATATGGTCTTTTATTAGAGATTTAGTAGGAAAATACTTGGTACTTACCTGTGTATTTGCATGTTCCGGCATTCCATTGTATCAATCCATGAAGATTCATGTTCCCAATAAATGGAAAATGAAGATAGAACGGTATTCGCG
The DNA here is from genome assembly GCA_031894815.1 of Creontiades dilutus. NCBI lineage: Eukaryota > Metazoa > Arthropoda > Insecta > Hemiptera > Miridae > Creontiades > Creontiades dilutus. The sequence continues at coordinate 1,599,463 of JAVIWC010000461.1, read as the reverse complement.
CGAACACGGAACGAAGTAGACTGCCGGAGACCGCCACGCCCGAACGACCGGAGAGAACTGGCCGAGGCCTCGACGCCCGAAGACGAACAGGAAAGGACTGGTCGAGGCCGCCCCGCCCGAAGACGGACAGGAAAGGACTGGTCGAAGCCGGCCGCTCTCCGATACGAGCAGGCCGGCGGAGAGATAGGCGGTCGCCGCGAGGCCCGGAAAGTTCGTGTTTTCGAAGTTTTAGACGCTCGAAAACTTCGGGAACACGAACTTTTTGACGCAACTTCACAAAACACACTTTGAATTAATCTTGAAAACAGAGTACCATGTCCTACTCATGACAAATATAGGCTCTACTTTTGTTATAGGTAATAATTCCCTCGAAAAGTAGATTGAAAATAACGGTTTTACTTAATGTGTTGGCCCCTACAACGGTCATATCTTCACGTCCTCAGGAATTTGATATCGGACTGATATCACAGCTAAAAAAAGGCTTAATTGGTTACCGATATTGCTTCTGCACAAACAGACATTGGTTTGCTAGTTTTTACCATTTGGGTATACACAGTACCTTTTCTTTTTTATTTATTCGGATATCTTATTTCGTTTATTATTCAATAATGAACCTAAGTTAAAAATGGGTTGTGAAAGACTAATTAGTTTAGTAGAAGATAATGTGGCACTGTGGGATATGCGGGACAAACGATATCATCGACGAGACATTCAAATGAAGTTGTGGACAAAGATCGCTTATTATTATTAATCATAGTCGAGTCACCATGTCGTTTATATTATTCAAAATTTAATATTTTTTATTCGGCTCATTTTAAATCAAGGCCAGTATTGAATTTTTAAAATTGTAAACACGCGGAGTAGACTTATCTTAATAGTTATACGCTAATAGGGAATAATAATTATTATAATTATAATTAGTATAATTATTATACTTTTGGTAGTTATGAAGGAGGTTTATTTTAAGCTCAAAACCAAAACTAAATACTTGTGTTATTGATGAAAAATGTCTTAAATTTTTCTCGTACGAAATAGGCTGCATTTACACATCTATTTTCACCAACGGTAGCAAAACGATCACATGTTTGTGTTGACGCAGGAACATCTGAGGGTAAAATCTGAGATCCTTCTTTATCAATAACAATGTTATGCAACAAACATATGCATTTAATGATTGTGTCAGCATCTTCTGGATTAACGTCTATAGCTTTGTGCTATTTTCAAACAATATAACATCATCAAAATCCATTATAATGTTGCTTACTTTGTCACGAGACACAAAAGCACATGTAACATTTCAATAGCAACTGACGAACTGGACTGACAAAAACCGGCTCCAATGGACTCGCGTTTTCGGACGAAATTTCGTCCGGCGTGCCGGCCGGCGCGTCGGACGATCTGCCGGCTGTGCAGCCGGTTCCAGTGGACGACGGCCCTTAGGCCTTGTGCGGGAGACCTAAATTATGTGCTACATTATTGAGATAATTTTTATATAGTTGTTCGTGGTTATTATTAGTGTAATATCAACTTGCAACTTAGAAAAACGCATGTTTTAGGTTATTTTAATTTTTGGTAAAAATTGACTTTTTTAGCAAAATTTCTAAGCTTTAGGCCTTGTGCGGGAGACCTAAACATTTTTTTAAAAATCTAAAATTTTTTGTGGTAATTTGTAGTACCTAGTAGCAACTTTTTTTCAACTTGGAATTTGAAAACAAAAAAAAAAGTTGAAAATCGATACACCCTAATACACAGGCCCCGGATCGGCTGAGAAGCTCCTAATTTCCACGATATTTACATTCTCAAGCAGCAATTTATTGGTAGTCCTAAGGAGTTTACAAATTAAATTGCAGCGTAAGAGTGTAATTAGCTTAGAAATAAGTTTTCGGATCATTTCAAGTGGACCAGGCCTTATGCATAATCAGCTTGACGATTGATGGGCCCGGATCAGCTGAGAAGATCCCAATTTGTACGGTATATACATTCTCAAGTAAATAAAAAGCTAAAATTACAACAACAAAAATTTTAATCGCACCAGTTAATTTTGCCGAATGTTGTTATTTCCTATTGTAAAACTTAACACGAATCTAAATGGAATAATCCAAGAAGGATTTAATCAGATGTCGTCGAATGTTCGATGCAGTAACCCACGGGACTCGGCATTTCTGCGAAAATTAGCGTGGGAGATCCGCACGCGGCCCAAGGACGGCGACGTTTTATTGGCTCCATAAAATTCATCCGGTTCACTTGTACCTCCCGTTGTAATGGTTTACCTATTCAAATAGTAGTTGACCCTCGTAGTTAAACACTAAACGTCCAAGGAGATTGATGTAATTGCCAGGAAATTCAGCGTTCTCGAGTCTCCCGAGCCGTGCTCTTAAGTTTTCCTAACATAAGTTTCTCGCCTTTATTACCGTGACGTGACCTTAATGTCGAAACATTGCCCGTTCCCTTGTACGACTTTCGTAGTTCGTTATAAGGAAGATGAATTTATCGTCGCAGTTTGTCTTTACAACGAAACATACCTGCCAGGATGAATTAATAAATTCTGAGGGGAAATTGCAGTTTCTGAAAGAAACTGCTGGGAAGAATCATTCCACCGCTTTGAAGACGACCGGATACCGACAATTTGCGTTAATCATTTGCTACGATAAAGCTTTGTAATAGACCAAAAAAAAAAAAAAAAAAAAAAATTACAAATAATAGCCTTTTCATTTGCCGTACGAATTTTCCCCCCTAACACTACGATACGCAGCTCAAAAATCATCCAACTTCCTGTTGTGCTTTAAATGTTGGAGTAACAGTAAATCAACCACAAGGGGTGGAGAAAATTTAAAAAGTTAAAGCATACATGGAAAATGAAAACGCTGCAAATTTTTACGTTTCCAAGCATCATTGCTGCTTGAACTTTGTTGGACATTCAAGAGACAGGAAATTTAAGGCTCTTTTCAAAGGCTTATCAACACTTTGAATTTTTAGCGCAATTTAAGGGAGTATTGGGAATTTTATTTTAGCTTCTTGCAAACTCGTTTAGAAAATTTTAATATCGATTTAGAAAGTCATAAATTCGACTGGGAAATCCTAAGACACATACTCATACTGAAAATACAGGATATCATTTGCCGACAAGGTGTTCTGTACTCCATTTAATAATTATTGCTAGACTAGTGATCAGCCACGGAAATTGCTTTTATTATGGGTGAATTTCTATGGGTGAATTTCTATGGATATAAACCTGTTTCAATCGATTTTGGAGTCCAAAATTAGTAGGAAATGACACCCTAATTGTGTATGACAGAAAAACCCTCATGTTTGCCCCATAGCATCTATGCGTGTGAGGGGATCGAAGTTAAGCCGCAATTGGAGTCCATAAATTCTAAGATGTTTAATGGCCTGTACGGCGGACGGGCATTGCAGATTTGAAATCTCCGCATCCTGAAGAGTAAAAGGAGCAAATTTGAAGCTGGCGAGTGCACACGTTTTGTTGATATATCAGTTTTGTTCTGTACGACTAAAAAGGCTCGTTATTGAAAATAATAAACCATTGAGTAATAATTTACAGAGGTTTAGTCTAAGGGCATTGGTATAAACTATTTTATCCACGGATTGGCTAATCATTGAGTGAAAATTGATGGTGAAACAGCCGAAACACAAACTTGCCATTATTCTCTAGATCCCGTGTAAGAAGACTTGGAACTGGGTCCTAAGAGGGGTTCCCCATGACAATATCTTCCTTCAGGATCTTTTTGTGAGAAATTAGTTAAATTAAAATCCTAGCCAGTGGCGCAACCAAAAGTCCTCAACCTAAATATAAATCTTCAATACTTTATTATCCTTTTATTTGATGAGGGAATCAGGTCACTAGCTTTGTGCATTTACACTGCACAATTCCGAATCCGGTGCTGGTTGATTGAGTGGTTTAGTATTATCTGGAATCTCTCACAGGAATACTAAGGAGACAGAGGACATAGATTCGATCGTAAATCCAGCATGCATTACAACATTTACTTTCAACCCGTCAATTCCTCGTTTTAGTGGATGGCCGTACCAACAGCGTGGGTTTAGAAGAAAAAAAAGATCGAAAAAGATACGACGTGTTGAAATCTCCGACGGTTGAACTTTTTAAAAGTCGTTCAAGAACACCTGAAATACCTCGAAATGATTCATCTCGCATTTGAACGTGGGCAGGTTGAGGTGGAACCGCAATAGCATACATCACCGGGTCATCGGTTTTAAAGGTCGGACTTTTACGGCTTCGCGAGGTGATCTGCAGTTATTTTACATTTCGTGGGCAGAGACGCAAGTGAGGTCGAGACCTCAAAAGGCGCTTCGGAGATTGCTTTTTATTGGGGTAATCCAATAGGAGCTCGTCAGGAGTGTCAGGGGTTTCGATATGCGCTTAGATGCCACCAAACAACATCGCGATATGCAGAGATGAAGCACATATCAACGCACAGTTCTTCTTTTGGTTTATTATTCAATAATAAACCATTGTAATCGCTCTAGAAAAAAAATCTAACCCCCCTGAAAATTTCATGGTTTACGTTTCAAAGGGTGTAGAATCCGAATCTGCAATAAAAAAATTTCCGTCCGTCCGCCGTACGCCGTACGCACGATATCTCCGAAACGGCTGGAGCAAAAGATCTGAAATTTTCAGGAAAAATCCATCTTGGTCCGACGACGCCCCAAGTCTCTCTCACTCAATTTAAAGTGCCCTTTAAGGGCTGTCTAAGTTTTGTAAAATCCCTAAAAACCTCAAAACAAGTCGAATCGGCCTAAATATTTACCTATTTGAAGTACATACCATGAGGAATCGAATGAGCCCTTCCCCACGTCCGTAGGTCAAACCATTCTCGATGTATGGCCCCATTTATGGTGACAACATTTGCGTTTTTTGGTTTATTATTGTTTGTCTGTAACCTAGTGATGCCGATAGAGTCGAGTTGTAGTGAATGTGGTTACTGGAGTGATACCCGATGTGGATACTTTTAGTTTATAGCCGATACACGGGTTGAAGCATTATGATATGTATGAAACGCTGATAATATATAGGTAAATATTATTACTGGGGATTATTATTCAATATTATTACTGGGGTAAATAAGTAGTCTTTCACTGGGATTTATTATTATTCAATTGGCTAGCGTTCATGATTTGAATCTGTACTAAGCTTCGGAGTGTGCGTGTTTCAATAGAAAAAACGCTGCAAATTCTTTCACTGGGGTTTATTATTCAATTGGCTTGCGTTCATTATTTGAATTTCTACTAAGCTTTGGAGTGTGCGCGTTTCACAGGATAGAGCGATTATTGAATTTCAGAAGGCACACAAATATGATCAACTGATCAATCCAAATAGGTATTTTGGTTGAGAACAGATTTACGTGCTCCATGCATATCTCCTGAAATTCAATAATCGCTGTATCCTGTGAAACGCGCACACTCCAAAGCTTAGTAGAAATTCAAATTATGAACGCAAGCCAATTGAATAATAAACCCCATTGAAAGAATTTGCAGCGTTTTTTAAATATAATTGATTGAGCAGTTTGAGTAAATACAGGAATCCATCAACATACGTTTGATAAAGTACAACGTTCAGGTATTAAAAACATCATATTTCAACGAAATTTTAGAATGTTGGCCAGGAAAAATTCTTCTAAATGTTCTAATTTATAATTTATACTTTGATAGACTCAGAAAAAAACTAAACCTATGTATTCATAGCATTGAGTAATATTGAAAGGCAAAAAAAGGAGTTTTGCTATATACCTTTAGAAATTTTCTAAATGTATTTCAAGACGCTAAACGTTATTTCGGACTATTTCTTTTCCACCATATCATTATAACGCCAATATTTTCTTAAAACATGAGATATTATCGCGTCCGTTAGTCGTTTGAAAAACCGTACCGTAAGGATAATGACTTGTCGATATTGATATAGGGGAGCACGTGGAACCCACCGAAGGCTGGAAATTCCTTAATTCGCTTGCGGCTTTTTTTATGTCGAATTCTTCAACATCAGAGGTCAATGAGCTAAATCTCGTTCAATCCGATTCCAGGTCAGTGTAAATCATATTTATCATATGATGTTTTTGAACAAAATTTGGTAACGGAACTATATCGCTATATTTTCCTGTGATTCCACTTTGAAAATCCAAAATCAAGACTTAGCTTTAGCTCGTACTTTAAGCCTGCGACTCGAGTTAGGATATCAAGTAGGTCCTACTACAAGTATCCTACATACTCACAGGATTTACCCGGGCGAATCTCTGAAAATAAGGAATGATCCATGACAGAACTTGAAAATAAGGTTAATTGTCCTTCACGTCACTCAGTTAAATAACGCCTTCATATTAAATACCGGCTACCAGACTCAAAAATCAAAAATACAAGAAAAACAAACAAGAAACAACCTCAACATGAAACTCGAAACTTCTCACTTTTTTCTGGGATTACAACACGTTTCGGTTAACACTATCGTTAGCTTCTTGGTAAGAAAAACAAGACGTCTTCATGGGAAGAAAACAATGGATCATGGGAAGGTCTAGGTAAATGGTGGTTAATGGTAGAAATGAAGTCAGAATGAAGTTGGTAGGAAGAAAAAACTAAAAAATACATGAGCCTCTCAACTGATCAAAACCTATAGATCTTCAAGACTTGAATACTAAAGAAGATGATACTTGGTAATAAGTGCAAGGTAGGAAGATAAAATTGTTTTCGTACGATAAAATACGTCAGAAGTCATTCTGCTAATCACGAGACAAATAATAATAAACCATTCAAATACGTCAAGCTACAAGACGTATTCAAATTCTTTGTGGAGAACATCTTCACATGAAGAAAAGCAGTGATGTAAACGGTTCATCCCTCTTCTGAATATGGAAATATCCCAAACATCATGACCTAAGGAATCCCACCCGTTTATACCAAAATGAAAACTTCAAACAACTTAGATAGACACGACAAGATATGGTGATTTTATGTATTAATAATTCACAAGTTTGCATCATCACAATGTAAGGGACATCAGCTCGAGGGGTTCCATCAAGGCAGGTTGAATTGGGTTGAAGAATCGCGGGATACTCGTGAAAATGAAGAGGGGGAAATTGACCCTGTGAGACCTATTGTGATGGATGATGAAGTCGAAGCTTTTTCAACGAGTGGAGAAAGATATTTTCGGCAATAGAGGAAATCATATTTTCCTATCAACGATTGGTAGTGTGAGGAATGCATGAAAAACCGTCGATATGACTTTCCCAGGAAGTACCAAAGCGATTTGATTCTGGGACTACATGAAGTCAACGGATTCATTGTTTCTGTGACTGTCATTGGAATGTATGACAAGCACGCATTTGACCTCTAAAACTTTTGTAATCAGGCAGATGTGAGTAGAGAGTTTGACAAAACCAAATGGTATCGATTTGAACCAGCTGAAATTCTAAAAGTTGCTTTGAAATTTAAAATCGCCTTAGCGATCTTTGTTTTCTTTATGCGACACCTTGTGGAATGAAAACGGTTGGCCATACTATACAGTTCATCGGTTAGCCTCATTGAATTAAAAACTGTATACCAATGTGAATCAACTAACAAATCGCTGGATTTATAGAAGCATATGGCACATATGGAGCATATTTATTTACATTTAGGCAGATTTTGGATACCTAAGTACATTATTCATGTACTTGAGAAATCTACTAACAATTTACAGGAGTCCAGGAAACCAGTAATAAGAATGACGAGGTATAGCTGCACAAGCGGCAAGTACTTCGAAAGCAATCACAAGCAATCAAAACAAGCAAAATTACATGTATCTGTTATTACACTTTTTAGTAAGTACATGTATTTGTACTTGGGTGATACAAGTACAATACATATTTGTAAAATGTTAATGTACTTCAATGGTCACAAATCAACGCACCTTGAAACGTAAACTGACATCGTTTAGGGGGTTATAACAATTTTTAAAAAATTAAAGAAGGACCTGCGAACTTGTACGCACATTTTCAACAACTTTGCTTTGGGGTTACAACGAAACCGTAATTCTCTATGTTGGGCGCTTGCTGTACCGCATTATCTTAAGCTCTTCGTAAGCCTATGCAGGGATGTGTTGTGTATTCACAAACGAATTGTGTAACCACAAGCGATCGCCTGACGCTTGCCAGAAGGCAATGTTCCGGCGTCCACCCCGCACATCACGGCGAACGTGAGACACGTGACCTCGCTCTCACAGTGCGCCTATGCATACGAAATGGTCCGCAGGATCGAAAACAACGAAGATTTACATCACACAGTATGCTCGACGATCGACAATAGCGGTTAGCATCTAGTTAATTATAATCCTTTAACGGCCCCTACCTGGTATGGGTATGGAAACCCAACAAGGTCGCGAAGCGATGGATAAAGCCTCCCATTCAACGTAGCCGGAAATCAGCCAGAGGGGAACATGCATGAATAAAATAAATACATACTTAATACGATTTTTAAATTGTGAAAGGCAAGAACAATTGCGCAGTGAAGTAAACAACCATTCCAGGTTGGGGCTCAACGTCCGACTGCCTTAGGGTCGCAGAAAAAATCAGCTGTCCTCCAAAGGGAGGATCACAATTGTGTCCCCTGATTTCGATTAAAGCTGCTGATTGTATCAATCCCTCAAGTGGAGAGCGGTTCGCCGTACAGAATAACCTGAAAGAGCCTGTATGTAAAGTTACAACCACCACGATAGAAAATTCCACCCAAATGTAACCTTTTGAGATCCAACTTTCCAGCAGGCAACGAGTAGTGGCCAATCAGGTTGCCACTGGGCAGACCGTCTTACCCACGAATACCTGTAATGCAGTAGTTTGCCATGTAGTAGAGTGTGGGAGACCTACGACTGATCTGGCCATCTACCAAATGTTGGAGCACAGGCCAAAGTCAAAGTGGACGTTCTATTCTAGCTAAACAAGGACGAGTCATTGTTGTTTTGCATGAGAGCAGCTAGGCTTTAATACAGACAGTGGTATCCCTAGTCAGTCATATATTTATATGCATTCAACCATAGCTTTACTTCACTTGAGTTATATATGTATGTTGTTACGTTATGCAGCATTCACTGTTGGCTTAATTTTATACGTTTGGAGTATTTTTATTCTCTTTAGGGTTACAGATGAACATTACAGTACCTCTTTTGGCATTCTGCGGCAATGCCTTGCTCTAGGAGATAATATTATTATTAGCATTGGATTTGCCCCTTCAGTGATGGTAATCCTTTTATGTACGCTGGTAAGTAGGTAATACTTTCAAGAGAGCCAGCAGGCACTGATCAGAGTGAAATCAGGTAGCCAGTGACAAGACTCGGCTGGCCTAAAAGCACCTATTCAGTACAGTCGTAGACACCAGTGTAGTGTGCTGGGGATGTGGCGCTTATCCATCTATACGCCTTGTTTTGTAGCACTGCCCGAAGGCTGGGAGCAATTACAGTCCCTCAGACGTCATATCTAAGCTAAACAGGTCCAGTTACTGTTGTTGCACTTCATGAAAGCTGCTGCGCTTCACTACAATCTGTGATATCCCTAGTCTGTGATATACCACAATATAAAATATCCAATTACAACCAACAGTAGATGCTGCATAACAACGCACATCTATTACCTAAGCGAAGTAAACCTATTATTGGTTGCATGTAAATACATATTATACAAATTGCATGCAAATAAATAATAAATGAAATAATTTATTTGCATGCAATTTGTATAATACGTATTTACATGCAACCAATCATAGGTTTACTTCACTTAGGTTATAGATGTACGTTGTTATGCAGCATCTACTCTTGGTTGTAATTGGATATTTTATGTTTTGGGGGTTTTGTATCCACTGCAGGGGTTATAGATCAACATCTCAGTCGCCCTTCAGGCATTGTGCGGTAATGCCTTGCTCTTCGGGATAACAATGTATCGCATTTGCTCCTACAATCCGAGGATGATTGCAATCGTTTTAGTGACGGAAGGTTACCATGGCTCCCCTTGGAATCGATTCCCCTTGACACATTCTACAATAACGCATGACTCTTGTGGTTGATATGCGGATTAAATTTTCGAAAATCGGCAACTGTGTTCGTGTAACTTCTGTGATTGGTCATTGTCCTTATTTATACTAGAAGATACTCTTGATGGATGACTTTTATATAACAAGAAAATGACAATACCTCACGGTAGACAAACTTCCATGCCGTAATGTTAGTCATTATTAATAAATTTTACACCATGTTACTTTCAAGGTTATTTCTTCTTCTTCAATGCACATAGGCACATAGTTCAGTAAGACATAGAGGTTCCCAAATACCCACAACGCAAACTACAGGAGGTTCTGAATGAACAATTTATGCTATAGAATATGAATCAGTAAACGACATATTCAAATATCATCAATAACGTCTTTGATCATTGCTTCACTACGTTCTTGCAATACCAGCGAGGTGACTGGACGGATTCGTTTAAAGTAAAAAGTCTTTCACCGAATGTCGGGCTTTATGGAGGGAATGCAATATCCCACCCTTTTATTGTGTCTTCCATCTTGATATGGGTCCGACAGGAGTTATATGCGGACGTCACATAGCCTTCAAAACATTCACCCTCCAAGGTTTCTATTTTTCATTATATCATATATTATTTATTTCATTAAGTAGTATGAAACGTTGTCCTTTGCCAGTAAAGGATGCCGCCACTCGACCATACGTATTTCTTGAGGTGTATAACTCATATTATTAACAAATCCAAACCAAACAACACTACTTATTTTGTTTTGGGTAAGTGTATTTCTACAGAAATGTGTACAGTATTTGACCTAGGTGATCACTTGAATACCTCTCACTAATTGCGGGTTTCTATTTTCAATGATGAACCTTTATATTCGCTCAAGGAAAAAAGCTTAACCTCCTCCCCATTCTAAATTTGCTTTTGAACGTTTCATTCGATCAAGGAAAAAAGCTTAACCTCCTCCCCATTCTAAATTTGCTTTTGAACGTTTCAAAATGTGTAGAATCCAAGAATCGAATTCGGGCAGAAATTTCAAAAATCTGAATATCGAAAACATTCGAAACCACTTTATTGTTTTTATTGATAAATATGCCTTCAAAGAACTGAATCAACCGTTTTATGTCAAAATTCAAATTGTAATTCCTCTTAATTTTTTAGCACTATTCAGTGGTTCAATCCATTTGACCATCAAGCCCTACAACTTCTCTACATTACATTTCCTATAAACCTAACTTACCAACAAACAATTTTTTCTTTCGTATTTTGACGACTGTTTCTATTTGTTCAAGTAACTGCAAATGCTTCTAAGAAAATTAATGTACACTATTATTGAAACACTTTAAGAAAAAACAATTTGCAATAATCTTTACCAGAAACCTGCGATTTATCAAGGTTATGACAATGCCGCCGAAGTTGAATCAACACTTGTTTCTTAACGATGTTTTAGTTGTATTGTCGATTTTTCTGTAGCAATTACCTATTGGAGTTATGCTATTGATAGAGCGGTTAATGTCATGTTCGAGGTAGTTGGAATTCTACTTTACTGATTGTACTAGTCATTACTAGTTGAGAGGCCTCCTTTTGACACTGGCACATGAAGTATTCAATGAGGTTTCTATGATGTTTCGACTAACCTTAAATTTTTATTCCCGGCTATTCTTATTGAAGACGAAGTTAAAAACGCGTAGTCATGTGAACCAGATTGTAATGCAATAACTTCTTCAGGTTCCAACAAATGTCATACAACCATCCTGATTAACGGGCGAGCGGTTACGAAGGATTTTTATTCATGAGCACACATGGAAAGTTATCCCGTTTCGTAATATCTCCCCAACTGAAATCTCCCTCTTTTAGGATCGCCTAATCCCCTGTCGGCATGTGCAGAATCGTTCCTTTCTCCCCTTCAACGCATCTTGACGACTTTCTGCGAAAATCCAGCAAACTCGTATAACATCCGTATACACAGTGAACATAACATAACAGTGAACATAAGTGCCATATCAAAACAACCGACACATTTGATGCATTGAACAACCCTGGACCCGGGGAGTTAATATATGATTGAGTGGGTAAGATATTCCTTTCACTAATCTTCGAATTTAATAAGGATTTAATTTGCTTAGTAATAGGTTACCAGTTTATTAACATTATGAGGAAATGTTCAAAAATATAAGAAGAATTGTTAAGATAAATTTTATTCCGAAAAATTGATTGTAATAGAATCTATTAAATAGATGATTTGGTCTGAAGGTTGATGAACGGTTCGTAGCAAAGATATGATGGAATTGACTATTTGCTTTATCGAAGGGTCTATGCGAGAAGCGTGCAAAACCCACAGGATGTCCCTTTAGCTAAAAGCTGTAGGTTCATACTCAGGGTTAGGAGTTTCAAGATACAGGAAGAGGACCCTAACCATGTCCATCACATGGCTTTAGGGGGAAAAAGTGGACCGGGGGCTCAGTATGAGGGAAAGGGACGCCAGGACAGTCAATATAAGCCTATGTTTCCAGGTCCTTAAGGAATATTTAAGGCTGATAGAATGGACTAGTTGTCATTCCAAGGGACGAGGCGATAAGCCTGCAACTCCCAGAGGATACGCTAGAAGCTAAAATCCTGCTAAAAAAAATGGTTTATGCTCAGGCTTACAGTTTCAAGAAAAGGGAAGGAGGACCTATTAATATCGGTCACAGGTTAGAATGCTTTCAGCATTAGTACCGATTGGCGATCAGTTTTGATGCTTAATTAATTGTTTATTCGTTGTATTTGATTATCTTTGATTTTGCACCTCATTATTGCCTTTTTTTGTCATAACCTCGATTTTTGAGGAGTTGATTGCCACAGCAGACTAAGTGGGTTGGCCCCTAAAAGGTGTAGGGGTCACCATCACACTGTATTTTGTCTTTCAAAAGACGAATCTTATGAATCTGATCATGCATTACTCAACATGTTACGTGTAGAATTACAAATTAGTTACAGATCAAAAGCTGCACATTCAGCAACATACAATGACTGAACCTTTTCATTACCTACTTTTAATTACAAGTACTTTTTTTTCATTCAATTAGAGGAGTGTTTTTACATTCTGTCTGTCAGGACGTCCTAAAAGTTGTACTATGCATAGAGCAATCATGAGACTGATGGGTAGCAGTGACGGCTGATCAGCTGGGTGTTACCAAATCAGCATCACTCCCGTACATCAGACACCCTTGAACTGAACATCACGTTTCTGTGGTATTTCAATTTCAGTCAAGTTCAACCTCTATGAATTAGGGTCTCGTGATCAAGTTTTCAAGTAAAACACAGATTTCTTTTCTTGATGGTTAAACAACGGATTGTTTCCCCCAAAAGGGCTTGCCATCTTCACGCCTCTGTTATTATCATCGTTACTAAGCAGTGACCGACCTTTGTGTTCACGAACCCGGATGAAACTCCGCTGCCCTCCGGTCAACCTCATTCGGGTCAAACGCTCTTGTGAAGTCTCGAAGAAAACTCTCATCCACACTATGTGCCCTCTTCCGACAATGGGCCCATTCATCTCCCCAGCGTCCATTAAAAAAAACTTTCGTCGCCCATTCTTGGATAGGCGCCTACTGCTCGCATTGATATCTCCCAGAAGGCAGATTTACGAGCCTTTCCTTCTGTCGGTTTACATTCGGATTTCAAATCGAATCACGGAAGTTTGGTCTTGTGTTCCTTCCGTTTCGTGACTTATGTTTTCTCTTTCCTTGACTGATTTCAGCTGTTCCCTCGCATTCTTTTTCTCGTATGGCCAGGCAAGTGTAATATTAACACACAGTTCATATACCATTCATGATGTTTCAAGCTATGTTAAATTCATCAAGCACATATCGTACCTCATTTTTGGTAAATGTGAGATTTTCGTATCAAAATCTAATCCAACAACCTTCGTAATAGTTTAGTTTCAGGATTAAAGAAGTAGGGCAGCCGAAATAGATAACTAACAGGCCAAGAAAAAGAGCACCACAATCACTTAGTATTACAGCACTTACAGGTTATGTTGTTTGCTTTTGTTCGACCCAACCTTCCAAGTCATTCGTTCCTTGAAGGAATTGAATACGTCGGAAACGAAATGAAACATCGCTCTTACCTGGAACAAAAAGATATTTGGTGATTAGTTTGGCAATTGAAGAAAATTAAATACAATATTAACAGAAACAAAGATGATAAAAATCAGTAAAACTGGAAGATAAGGGGAAGCATGGTTTAAACTACAGTTGAAATTTTCCATCCTCATTACCTCGTAGACCCAAATGCTTGTCTGTCGTTGGGAGTGCGCTGAAAACAATACTGCAAACGTAGTAGGTAGGTACATTTACATGAAACAAAATCATGTTTTATTAAACAAGAAATCAACAAAAAACATAATTTAAAAAAATCAACATTTCTTCGGAAGAAGAACTGTCTTCACTTCATCACATAATTAATATGTTAAAAGTCTTAAAATTGAAAATCTTACACGTAGAAAGTCTATCTTCGATTTTTTTTAAAAGGGTACTTTTGTGAAATACGAGTAGGTACCTACTTGAAATATATTGACAAAAAATATGACAGTCCACCTGACGTTTGAGGGAGCAGGAGCATCATGTCCACAAAATAGTGAAGAAGTGGAAACGTTTTTCTCTCAAAGAAATGTTCATTTCAATTATATTTTTCGTTGATTTCTTTTTTAATAAAACATGATTTTGTTTATTGTATAGGTATCTGCCTACTGCGTTTGGAGTAATATTTTCAGCCCAGTCCTAGTGACAGATGAGCATTTTGCACCACGTTTAGGGCTTGTGCGTATTGTTCGTCATTTCCTAAACAATGGTGAAAAGGTTGAATATGACTTGGAAATGCTATATTAATTAATTGTTATACACGTAATTGTTGATGACAATGATTATGAGAACTGATGATGTTGATGGGTGACCAAGTAAAGAAGTCAGTTACGTTCTCATCTGGTGATGGCTACCTGTGTCCAGTTTTCCGCTTTCCCTTCTTCCTTATAATTACCATTAGTATATTTCAGTTGGCGACGAGGCGAAAAGTTTCATTTTTTTTGCACTTTATTCAGGGCAGACCCGTAATCGTCTATTTTTTATCGTATTTGCGATAATGTCACAACCGATCAGTGGATTTTCCCACACGAAGACTTTCTACATTCTTGGCGAGAGGACCAGTAGGTCAGCTACCCACATTTGATATCGGAGACAAACATAAATTGTGAATGGATCCCTACTACTAGGACCTGTCTACCTACTTAGGTATTTTTCAGGAGAGAATTCAGAAGGTTCATCCCTGCTAGTTACTGCTGTATTTGGGGCTCCTCGAAAAGGTACTTACTTACAAATGAGAATATACGTGCGAACCCCAGAAAGAGAAGTTTCAAACTACCTTGTAGCATCGAAAACTCATAATCAATGAAATATTTAGCTAGGCACTTGTTGTAGGGAGCAATTCATCTACTGAAATTTTGGATCAATCTTTCATGGGAGTTATTTTCAGGGAGGACGACGAGTATGTATACTTCGTGATGAATATGGTTAGTTGGCCCGATCCGTCGCCTTGGGAGATGAATCAGACGCCTTCAAGCGTCTGGGACATCCTCTGAGCGTGGCGGGCATCACCGCATTCAGCTCAATGGAAGGGGCAACTATACCATTCCATCACCTCACAATTTCTAACAGCAATCAGCCCAGTAGTGTAAGAAGTTTTGCGAGAGCTACACCACCCAGCTTTACCCCAAGACGAAAGGATTTTACCAGCTTAGAGAGTTGATGTCAAATCAATATTCGCCTAAAATCTCGAAGTGGAGAAACAGAATGATCTTTGATAGCTTGATAGCCTACCACCAGCTTACAAAAGACGACTCAAAATAATAACAAATGAATAAACGCTGGAAAAGCGCTCACCTTGAAGTAATAGTGAATAAGTTGTCGCAGGGTAATCATCAGTAAGAAGAGGAGGAGGTTATAGTTGAACTGCTGTCAGATAGAGGGTGATAACCCACATTGAGAGAGGAGCGAATGGCCAAGGATTTCGACCAATCCTCCTTTAAGCTGATACATGAGTTTCCCTACTTCCGTGTGGAGGAAAAGTGATAATACTACATTTACTCATATCCAATAATCATCAACACCATCTTCAACAATCAACATTCAAACTTATTCATCCTTCGGTAAATTTAAACAGGTAACGAGGGAATGTGACTACTTTTCACCTTAAGCCAATATTCTCTCAGGGATCGTTCACTTCTCAATATTGGAAACCTGACGCATTTTCGTCGTGAAGAGTTGAGGCCGAGTCAGCTCAGAAGTGGGAGTCGGCCATCTCCTTCTAGCGGTATTTTACTAAAGGTATTTTGGGGTCACCGTGACGCGTTTATGGGTCCTACCGTCATTATCGCGAAAATTAACGAGAAAAGACGAAAACAACCGACACCTCAACACGCTCGCTTCCGTCTCGAATTCAGCACATCCCAAACAATTCATGTCAGAACGTAAATTTCAAAACATCCAAATTTTGTGAACTTCACTAAATGTGAAGATTTAGGCCAGTTTAGAAGTTAATAACTTAGTTAAAGAACGAAGTCGAACCAAAATGATTGAATGGGAAATTGAGTAGCATTGACATGCATAAATGCTGATATGCGAATAGGACTAATTATTGTTTTCACATTCACACACCCTACTTTCAATCCAACAGAATTATCATCTACATGGAGTATTAGGGGAGGGGCAATTCCTCATCATCATTTCATTTAACATTGGTCTCTTCCGTAAAATCCCTCGGGATCCTCCCTTCCAATTACTAATTCGGGAACCATTGTAATTGACAATCAGCAGTTCTCAATAATTTTGGTCGGTTCATGAATCTTTGACTGAAACCCATTAGCTGATCAGAGTATAGCAAAGGATGAACAGAGGGGGCCCTACAGGCCTCCAAAGTTAAACACCCCAAATCAGAAGGACAACCTCTCTATTCGTTTGTTAGTCCGTACTAGACGTGTAGAGGTAACACTTTGAAGATGATAGCGTACCAGCTTCTTAGACGAATACTAGGAGAGCCCTAACTGGAAATAACAAAAAATATTTGGTTGAATAAATTGGAAACGATTGCTGGTAGGTAGGTATTGCGGTGACAAGCTTGTCACAAGCATTGAATAATAATTATTCTAATATGTCTACCCTCATTAGAAACAGTCGGATTTTAGAAGTTGTATTCCAGCAACGTTGCTGAGGTGAGGCCCTATTCATGCTGAACAAGATGAAACTCTGCTAATGCTGACATGTGGTTTATCATTTTCAGATAGCCATTTTGAGCAGATTGCTGGACTGTATATGAATGTTAACCGGAGTGCATGGTCATTCATGGTATGGTCAGCCAATCAGAAAAGGCTTCATCAGATTTCAGATGTCCAAATTACAGATTTCTAAGTTGATTGGGACCATTTAAGTCCTTTTATACTTGATTGCTTTATTGCTATTACGCAATATAAATTCCATTTCCCTAAATTCACGTTAAACGTCAAATTATGTTATTACATTTTTATTACAAGTCATGTGATTATGTGATGCTAAGGCATGTTAAGAGGTACATCTTTTGGACAAGAAAAACGCTGCAAATTCTTTCACTGGGGTTTATTATTCAATTGGCTTGCGTTCATGATTTGAATTTATACTAAGCTTTGGAGTGTGCATGTTTCACAGGTGATAGAGCGATTATTGAATTTCAGGAGATATGCACGGAGCACGTAAATCTGTTCTCAACCAAAATACCTATTTGGATTGATCAGTTGATCATATTTGTGTGCCTCCTGAAATTCAATAATCGCCCTATCCTGTGAAACACGCAGACTCCAAAGCTTAGTAGAAATTCAAATCATGAACGCAAGCCAATTGAATAATACACCCCAGTGAAAGAATTTGCAGCGTTTTTTTATTGAACCTCAATACCCCCCCCCCCCCCCCCCAATAATAAAAACATCTATAATTTATCAAGTCCTTTAGCACTCGTATTGCGTTAAAACTTCGCCAAATCCAAATTCAAACGATGTAGCCAAAGGTAGACTGATGTGGAGGAGGCACACAAATATCATCAACTGATCAATCCAAATAGGTGTTTTGGTTGAGATCCGATTTACCTACGTGCTCTATGCATATCTCCTGAAATTCGATAATCGCTCTATCACCTGTAAAACACGCACACTCCGAAGCTTAGTACAGATTCAAATCACGAACGCAAGCCAATTGAATAATAATCCCCAGTAATAATATTTACCTATATATTATCAGCGTTTCATGCATATCAGAGTGCTTCAACCCGTGTATCGGCTATAAACTACTTACAAGTATCCACATCGGCTATCACTCCAGTAACCACATTCACTACAACTCGACGCTATCGGCATCCCTAGGTTACAAACAAACAATAATAAATCAAAAAACGCAAATGTTGACACCATAAATCGGTCCATACATCGGGAATGGTTTGACCTACGGACCTGGGGAGGGACTCATTCGATTCCTAGAGGTATGTTCTTCAAATAGGTATAAATTTAGGCCGCTTCGACTTGTTTTGAGGTTTTTAGGGATTTTACAAAACTTTGACAGCCCTTAAAGGGCACTTTAAATTGAGTGAGAGAGCTGGCTCAAGAATTGGGGCGTCGTCGGGCCAAGATGGATTTTTCCTGAAAAGTTCAGATTTTTTGCTTCAGCCGTTTCGGAGATATCGTGCGTACGGCGGACGGACGGAAAAATTTGTATTGCAGATTTGGATTCTACACCCTTTGAAACGTAAACCATGAAATTTTCAGGGGGGGTTAGAATTTTTTTTTTCCAGAGCGATTACAATGGTTTATTATTGAATAATAAACCAAAATTTGGCGAACAAAAAATTTAATTTCAATTCACTTCACTTTCCGGAGATGAAAATTCTGTTTGGTCCAAAATCAAAATTGAATTATTTTGACCCTCAATACAAGTCGACTAATGATTTGAAGGCGTTGATGTTGCCAGAACATGTCCCGCGGCATTTCTCTCCAGCGAATCGTTGAAAGAAGGTTAAATTTTACATCTTTCGAGATAATCTAGAACATTTCAAAATAACCATACGTTTTGTTCCTTACTCAATGAGAGCATAGCAATCAATACTGTTTCTTTCGATGAAGATCACTGCTGTTGTCCGAAACGTCGAGAAATTAAAATGATTCCTACCATGTTGCAGTTTCATGATATTTTTTTTTTTTGGCGGACTCCCCACTATTTATATCCAATCTTCAGTTAATTCACTAACTTCAGAGAAGTAAGGAGGGGGAGTGTTTTATAAATAGATGGCTTATCAGTACTCAATTCTTCGGATATCAACGAGAAGGATCTCAATCCGTGCACTTAATTAAAGGGATTAAGAGTTGATTCAGTGCCGCGGGAAAATTTATCTCCGATATCTACATTCTCCGTAGGTTGGTTGTCTTATTTACTCACAATAGCGAGGGGCGGATGGTGAGGGGAGTTGGAACGTAATTGGAAGAGGCTTCATACGTTAAATTCACTTTATACGAACGTAGCGGTTAATGGGAGGGAGATTGAGATCGGTATCTGGGGAATCGGATGAAACGTTTGACAACCATGGGAAACGAATGCGGAGGGGGATTTGTATTTCTCATGTGAGTACAAACGCGCATACAAGATCGCAGACTCGCAAGTTGAAGATGCAAAGTAGGAGAGACTTAATGAGCGGTTTTCAGGGACTAGCGACCAGACTCAATAATCAATTGTTCTAGCATATCAGAGATACATTTTGAAAGAAAACAAAGCTGGTGGGGCAATTTAGCTTTCTCATTTAATGTAACGTGGAAGAGAAGAATCAGTTCAAAGAAAGTTCAAGTATATGGAAAATGTATCTAGCGCAAAATAGAACTACAATATACGATCAATACAGTGTATGTGTATACAGACATTTTACAGTTCTATTTGGACTATATCCTATGTGTAAGGCACATGCACAAGTGACGTTCACGAAATGACTCAAAGCTACAAGACCAGAACATTCTCTCTGATAGTCAAGCAGCACTAAAAGCTATTCCTGCCTCCTCAAAAACTTCAAAGCTGAGCTGGATTTGCCAGGGCAACTAACTAACGTTGCTCTGGACACCGGGTCATGAGGGAATTAAGGGCAACGATGAAGCTGGTCTGTTCGCTAAAAAGCGATAGAAGTCCAATCCAATAGGATTTGGAGGGCAAGACAAGAACAATACACTGGCACAATACCCACTGAGGAGCTAAGACCACCGCAAACTTATTATCATCACTGGCCACTGTCTCTTAATCTTCTCGTCCACTGGAAGCGGAAAGCTGCGAACTAACTTCGTTCGGATTCGCCCGATAACGCGGGAACAATCCAGCAAGCGATTCGGGCCGCATCTTATTAGGCCTGGATCGTTAGTCCGTTTTCATATCAACACCCACGAATCCCATACTGCAGGTGTGAAAGAGAGAGTGAAAAAAATGGACGCTGAAAAGATGATTTTACTTGTGCAAGAAAACAACTGCATTTTTTTGGGTTTTGATTAGATGTTTTCGAGAATGTATAAAAAGAAGAAGTGGTGATTGTCATCGATTAGAAGTTCACGTCACAAATAAGAAAACTAGCCGAACTGTACCTACTCCTTTTTCGCATATTTCTTGCCTTAGTACACTAAATCGCTTTCGTTGATAAAAAACCAAAGGTGATAATTCCACAAATAAAAATTCGTCTTGAGAATCATTGGGAATACTGTTGTAATGATTATTGGAAATACCCGTCTACGCAGTCGGAATTACTGAGTGGATCAAAGGAAGATCAACATTGGCACGATTTCGGACGAATGGCGTTCGTACGAATTCGTAGCTTCGTAATTGGCACTTTCACACTTCCAGTGGAGGACTATTCTTGAGATTCTATCTTACAAAACGGTTAACGCCAGGACAATAGAATGGGGGCTCCGTTGGGGAGAGGCGGAATTAGAAGATTCTCGCATCTTGGAAAGGGTGGAATGTTTTGAAGGAAGTAACAATGAATAAATAGAAACATAAATAAGATAGAAACTAAATTTCGTTGAGTTTTACACTTGAACAAACAAGTCGATTTCAATCCAACGATTTACTTCAATATTTCGACAATTGTCTTTGTTCGTGTTCCTCCATCGGTTTGCGAGGATTTATCAACATCAGTTATCAATATTGTAAATCATTGATAAACGACCGATCGTAATTCATGTGATTCCCAACTCGTCCCTGCCTGAGCGCACTGAATATTCATCGAGCCGTTCCAACAATTAATCAATGAAAACGTCTGCTAAAATTACAACCAGTCTTAATTGACGTACCAGACAAATTGTTGGAATAAATCATTCAAATCTTAGTCGAATCGAGGCACAAAAACCTCGCTAAAACATCGGAGGATTAAAAATTCGTTCGCCCAAATTCGTTTCGAGAATCAATCGACACGAGTGGCAAATCATTTTCATTCTCATATTTAGAATAATTATGAAGATTTAAATTTTCTAATGTAAATTGAAAACTTTTTATTGTTTCTTTTGATTTTGTTATATATATTAGCATGAATGACATAATCGGTGTTTTTGTTGAGGCAAGGCGGCGGCGCGGAGCGGATTTGATACTCCCTGACCTTGAAAAACGGGTTATGCATATTCTGCGGCTTTGGGGAGGTTGACAGCGGAAGCCGGGTTTTTATAATTTCATACCCACGGTGGATTGGCAGTAAAATGAGAAGGAAGAAAAAAATTATGCAACATAAACAGAAAAAAACCAACAAATTATTACTCAACAGTTTATTATTTAAAACTCAACTTGATCATGATTATAACTGGAGTCCTCAATCTCATCCTTTTGTACTAGTATATGGATACTGGAATAGTCTCCATGATGATACGAGTTATGATTCCTACTCTGTGATTACGACGTTATTCATGATGTGGCTACCTACAAGGCTGGTTTAATCCACCCCACTCCAGAAATGACTTCATCTTTTTTTAATTGCGATTTCCACTATCATAATTTGTTAATTGATCAAGTTACAGCTTCATGGAAGGTATTTCGCAACAACCCCTGAATCTCAATATTTGAGAAATCCTCTTCAAGGTTTGAGATCTTGCTATTAGCGATTATAATCCAAATCGGATTCGGTTTCATCTGGAATCAAAGCTAACTTGGTTGAAAATATATCAGGGACAGAAGCTGGCAATTTACGATAATGAGGGTTTTGAATCTAAACCAACCCCGTAGATTAAGTGTTTTGTGAAAGTTAGTTACGTAAGTAGCTGTTCTGTTGTAATGCATAATGTTGATTTTTCATCAAGGGGTTTTAATGCTAATTTTGTAAGAGGTTATGGGCCTAGCATAATCAACACTGGCTACATATTTATGTTATTTGGAGGTGCCATGAATTGGGAGTCCGGAAAGATGAGCACTAATGCATTTCCTAGCATTGAAGCAGAGTGTACAGCGATGACAGAAGCAACCAAAGAAGTCGTCTGCCTTGGAAAACTCTTGAGGGAACTGCGATTCACTGAGGAAATTCCTGTAACACTAGTCAGTGACGACTATGAACCTCAAGAACTTGGCCAGTATCCTATGAATCACTCAAGAACCAAGCACATAGACAGAGTCCTTACAAAGGGACAAATCATCGTTAAGCACATTTCTACAGAAGAGATGAAAGCAGATATAAAGACGAAACCTTTTCCTGGTCCTGAGCATTCTCACATCTTAACACGCCTGTGTCTGTGCTTATAACGCAAGTTTGAGCGGGAGTCTTGGATCTAAACCAACCCCATAGATTGCATGTTTAAACCCAACAAAAACATGCGATTCAGTTTGGTGTGCAAGCTAATAGTGTATCTGATGTGAACGTTGAATGTTCTGTTGTAATATTTATTGTTGATTATCCTATTAAGAGCTTTCAATGCTGAATCTATAAGGGAGGGTTTGTTACTTTTTAAATTGTATCTAGAAACCTAAGAGAGTAAAAATTGTTATATAAGGCAAAAAAAGCACCTAATCAGAACTCATGAAAGGGGGTAAATCAGGTAGACCTCAGATTTAACTAACTACAGGTAAATACTGAATATCCAAACAATTATACGAAAACAACTCGAATCATGCAAGCACATCTTGCAGCCCGAAAGATAAACAATCATAATAAAAGGAGTAGGGTCGAAGTGACGAGTATTATAGTGCCGTTTGAAACAAAAACGCCTTGTCTCCGAAAACCACGTATTTCAGAAAAATCGTTTCAATTTTTCTATAGAAATCAGGCTGTTGTTCCCCTCCAGTTTGTGCTTTCAAGCCCATTTTTTAGAGACACATCGAAAGTGCTCAAATTGACCAAATTGTCGAGAACAAAATCGAGGAAGAATCGATTTTCAAACCAAAAACTCAATTTAACGAGGAAATCATTTGAAGGTGAACCTGTAAGGCGATTCCCATAAAAAACAACAGGGTTACCAACCTCCTGTTTTTCAAGGTTAAATTAAGCTAAACCACTACGAATTAAGCTAAACCAGCTGAATGAACATTTGAAGGGGAAACGCCTCGTAATTTCGAAGATTCGTCTGATTTCAAATCTAAAGACAAAAATAAGTAAGCTATTAAACGCCTTATCCCGATTTTCGCTGAGTTACACCATCAAGAATATCCACGAAAGTAAAAGTAAAGTAAAGTAAACAAGGAATTTCACCTTGGATTTTCGTCCGACTACCCGGAGGTGTCGCGGACGTCGCCAGCCGTCCTCCAGAGAGGATCGGAACTAGGTCTGACGATTTCGCTCGTGGCTTCCCATTGCCTCACGCCCCTGGGTTGGGAGCGCTTTGGATTCACGTGATATCGAGATCAGAGGTGAACTGTCTAACGACAGGACAGGTATACAACACTTGATAATCATTGGTGCCAGCCGGATTCGAACCAGGGCAATCAGTACTCCGACTGAAATCAGTACTCCACGAATCAATATTAGTTTGAGGCGTTTTTGAACAGAGTTAAGGTGTACCACCTTAAAAACAGTTAAATAAGGCAATTCACCTTCAAATTCAACGATTTTTCGATGCTGCTAATTTTTTTCACTGCTAAATGAAATTTCAAAATTTGGACACCACCATTGAAAAAACAAACACAAAAATAGGGGGGATACGTAAAAAACTCACTCTTGTCAACCTTGGTGATGGGGCGTTTTAAGGTGCTTCAAACGGCAGTATTGCAGTAGAACTGAATCATAGGATTCGGAAATGAAAAAAAAAAAAAAAAAAAAAAAAAAACCACGATTGATCGACCTTAGTTTTATAAATCTTCCTGCCGCATAGCCTACGTACAGACTTATACTTAGTATAATAAGTTGATTTCGTATCCGCAGAAAATAACTAGCTATTGTAGACGACGAAAATACCCAAAATGAAGCCTTAGACACCAAAAACCAATTTTTGTAATTTTGGCAATTAAACGATTGTTTTAAAAGTTGGAACGTTGCATTAGAAGTCATTAAAATTAGTTTACACATCAAATTGCAACCATCATAGATACTGGAATAGTAGCAACGATGATTCGAGTTTTGCCCCTACTCAATGATTACGACGCCCTGCAGGGTGTAGAAGGTTGTTTCTTCTTCTGGATACGACTTTCCTTTCCATTTTTTTTCATTTGCGATTTCAACTACAATAATTTTTTAATTAATCTAGTTATTTACAAGACCTAAAACAGATAACTAAGGCTCGAAGCTTCGTTCTCTTATATACCAACTATGTTCATAATAATCTACTTACAGCCACTAACGAACCGCAATTCCAATCTTCCATTAACTCGAAGAAACATCCAGTCACGACATTTTAAGGCGCGGATCGGGTTTATTTCCACTGGATCCAAAAGGTTTCTAACAATTAAAAATTCATAATCAACTACGATAAAGATAATCGACATACCTACTCGCAATTTGAAGCGCTTTTCTGCACTGATCAGAAGTTCGTTAGATCTACAAGAGATATTTCCTTTTCACCTCAACGACAGACCACTCCATGACACGATTACTTATTCAAAAGCTCGTTCTAACCGCTCAAACGATGTTCTTGTAAGTTGCGCATCGGTAATAACGTCCGTTTTATGTTTCGATTTGAGTTTCTATCCCTGGTGAACAGGAATCTGTTGTTTTATTCATTCATCAAACGATTCCCCCCTTCCCCGGTATTTATTCGCCTTTGAAACCTCATGAATCACCGATGAGACACTAATTCCCAGCTTCCCCTGGGCAGATTCTTGTTTGAATGCTAAGAACTTTTAGTTGTTTGCACAATACGCCGAAAAAAGGAGAGGTATTTGGACGCTTTAAATGACAGCTGGTAAATATTAGTGATGCAGTATAGCCGTGGCAGCAAGTTCGCGCAATTTTACTAATTATTTATGACAATTTTGTTTGAGCTGTGGTGGGTATTGTTGGCTCTATCAAATATGGAGCAAAGGAACTATCCCCAAACACAATACCTCACCAAAAACATATCGGAAAAAAGTCACCAAGTCCTGAGAATTTGGTAAAATTGATTTTTACAGCATTTTGATTCCGATACGACATAAAGGAGCTTTGTTTTTACTTTAGGAAGATGAACAAGTTTTTAAAATCCTGAATCGAATTCCAACTCGCGTTTTACGTTTTAGATCAATCTGAACAATTTTCGTTTAGTTTCAGGCCATTTATCGTGTGTCCGCGTATCCTTGTGCCAGCTTGTGCTAATTCCTGGAGCTTTGTATCCAAGCCAGGTTGTATCTGGGTCTGAAGGCGTACCCCTTGAACGGTGTACATCAGAGAAAGAAGATCAAGAACAGCACCGTTGAGATTTGTTGTGCTACTGCTGATACAATGAGTATTGGAAATAAATCAGTCCAAGTAGCTTTGGTAACTATTACATGGAAGGGAATGTGGCATAATGTACAGAAGAATGAAAGGTAGTATGAAGAAGAATGAAAGTAATGAAGAAGTGAGTTTTCCTTTCTCCATTTTGTGTTCGGCAGTGAATCATGTGTTAAACGGTAGTATGTTCATCTTATCATTTGCCCCTGGGGAAGTTTGATGAAAACTCTTACGTTCTCTTGAGGTAAGTCAGTTCTCCGCGAGAAACTATAAAGACTATATGGTTACGTATATTGAAGTATGACTGCAATTTATATTGTACATTTTTTTAATCTTGTAATATTGAAAAAATAATATGCTTATGACATTTTCAGGGGATTTTCAGGTCAATTTTTTGTTTAAACCCTACGCCATTAAGTAATTGGCTCTTCAGCCATTAGTTCCGAGTCTTGCAATCCTCGACCAGTTGGTCTCGTCAGGTTGAAATACAACCCCTGAGTTGCGGACACTCAAATACATTTTCAGGTTAATTGTAGATGGTCCCCTATGAAATTCATCGCTTAAACAACAACACTTTAACTCAAGTGTAGGTTGGTGTATTATTTAATCTTTTTAAATTTCAGATGGTATATTCGTGGGTTTCTACTTCCATGCCGATAAATATTAAATTGTACCCTTGTAGGCCTTTGGTTATCGAATTTAGTTACGTACTGAGCGACCAGTTAAGCGTTGGTATCTACGGAGTTCATTCTATCGTTCATGGATCTGGAAGTCAACTACATGGTATAGGAACACACTGAACAACTGAAGCACTCTTGTGGCTAATTCATTTCCTAATCAATCTACGGTGCTGAAATATAATTTAAATGGAGCTCTTATTAAGGCATCTAGAATGCAATTAATTACGAAGTATAAACGAAGATGAGTGATTTACGTTGAGATGGTTAAAGATAGTTCCCGTTTCTCAATTCAAGATTCCGCCACCTCTGAAGATAAACCAAACGCCTCCTATCGTCTGGGATATCTTCAGGGAGTAACGAACATTAACCGTCTCAGCCCTTGGAAGTGGAAACTAGTCCATTCTATCACTTCCTCGTTACAACGTACGGGGGTCATCTGATACGAAGATAATGAACCTTTGGGTAATAATTAGCGGTGTTGGTTTTTTCCCTCCTCCCTTCCTCTTCTAGCAGTTGAAAAGCTTGAGTAGAGACGGAACGGACACCTCCTGATTTGGAGACTCTCGGAGCTGAATCACCAGTTACGTAAACACCTGCTCCCAGCTCCGGAGTTCACTGTCAAGTTCAACGGACGTCCTTCCTTGGGTCGTTGAATATTATTTTAAGCTTTTAGGTCCTAGAGCCAAAAATACTTCTTCATCAGAATCCGGAAACCGTGACAGTAATTTTCTCATTCTGATTTTCTTATCTTCTTAACTGTGGAACGTTAGCAATAATTACCTAGCCTTACATAGCCATGGCGGGAATAATACTGGTATTCACCAATAAATGTACTAATTGGGAAATCGCGTCTTAGGATTGGTTTTTTTTTCGGAGGAACACGGGAGCAGAAAAACTTGAGTCCCTCAACTATTACTGCAAAATCGATCCTTAACTATCAACCAACAAAGTTAAGAAAAGGACCAATAGCAGAACATCTTAAAATGTCCGGTATTTATTGACATTAGGATGGATAAGTTTCATTAAATCTTTTATAGGGACTTGATTAAAATTGGAAGGAAGAACCAACTCCGGTCCGGGAAACAGTGTTACACTATCCAGCACGGCATCGGTTATTATACAATTGAAAAATGTAATATGTAAAGGAAATGATTTAAAATCTATCTAAACCTAAATCTAACTAAATCTAATTAAAAGATATATTGGTGGTTCTTCCGCAAAAAAATGATTGAACTGACCATGTTGGAATAATAGTGGAACATTGGTGAGGAACACCCCACTTTGGTATCATTACTGAAATGAACCTCCCTTTCTAGGGCGGGAGCTCAAAATTTCACACAGAAACCTAGTGGTTTACCAGCTCTCCAATAGCCATTTTTTGACCAATAAATTGAAACTTTGTTAACCACAGATAAAGCTTGTCAAGAGCTTTCAGTGGTACATATAACTCAGAACGTTTCAAGATGATTCACAATATATATTTTACCAAAATGAACGTAACTTATGCGTTTTAGTATTTTCCACTATAGAGAAGCAAAACTTTCGAGTCATAACACTAACCCGAGATGCTTCGACCAAGTTTACAGAAATCAGTTCTTGGAACTTGAAACACTAACAAGATTAATCGGATAGTACGAGTAAAATTGACTGATTATTTAATAATAATGATCTGAAAATGGGTGAGTACCACAGTAATCCGATCGTAAGGTCTTTGCAAAATGGAGGGTGAACTATTCCGGTAATGCAGGGCTGGATCGTGATGGAGCTTCCCAGATACATTTTCGGATAGTTTTTCGGTAGACTACTGTTAGAGTTGTAGAATGTGTATGGATGATTCCAGAGATTTTCGTCACCAATATGACCATTACGTGAGAACCTTTTGTGTTATTTTTAGGTAGTTTTCATAGTTTCTTATGGGTGTTTCCTAGCCCTTAACCAGTCCGTCGCCCCTCTCGTGTACAGGGCTGTTTGAACAAAGGAAGTGCATTGTCTATGGTCAGGGCAAATAAAAGGGGATTTAGTCGGACCGGAGGCCTGCGGTCTCGTTGAAAACGGAGAGCGGATATGAGGTCCGCCGCCCGGCCTAACAACTCGCCCTTCACATTGCTCGGTTTCTTGTCACAGTTAATTGAAATCTTTAATATCATTCAATTAAACGTGCGTCATCCCGACGATATTACTTTTAGTGAGCCCGAATTCTTCCTGTACCATGGAAAATATAGCGTTCATGAAAATTGGTGCCCTGAAATATTGGATAAGTACGACACGGAAACCTTGAAATCATGCTAAATGTCAATACTTAACTATTTTTGTCTTCCTAAATCGGAATCACTGCACGCTTCCCGAGACGCATTTTGTTCTGTCAATCCGTTGGGTGCTGAGCTGATTCAATCCTTACATATAAATCAAAGTTTTGTTTCTATCCATCTACGTGTGTATGTATTTATCTATGTATGTCGTTAGACGGCTAACGTTGGAGGGTCAAATCGAGACAACAGGAGAAGCCTTGGACAGGAACGCCATATTTCGTAGTTTCCCGCTAATCAGATTGAAACTTAAATTCACTGCAAATTAGTACAAGAGGTGGATGGTTCGTAAACGGATGATTCATATATTGCACTAACATATTGTTTCACTTGAGTTCTTAGGAAATGAAAATGTGGTCATTCAAACGAAATACTGAGTTTCAGATGATTGAGGGCCAAAAACCAACAGGACGTTGAACTGGGTAGAGAGCTCTGAGGGAATATTTCCACTTATGCAGCAAATGATACCTACCGCCAATCTCAAGATGGCACGAGAATGAGTACCAAAGACGCCAATTCACTCTAGTAGCAGATATCAGAATCTAACAGTTGATAGTATACAATCTACATTGCAGATCACAGTGCATGGAATAAGACATTTACGTACTGCCCTTAATTCCACAAACTTAATATGTGATATCAGGAATGTCAGATTGTAGTAGGAGCAAACCAACCAGTTTAGTAGTTCGAGAATATCCCTGCGTGCCAGAAGGTGCTCCAAAAATTTTGCGCATTCACTCAGCATCAAGTGCAGTAATCAGTAAGATATGAAATGGTAAAGGGTATAAAGCTGTCAGCATGGCATGTTGAGAAAATCCTTTTTACATTTGGAAACCAAATAAACTAATAGAGTCCATATGAATTGTATCGCAAAATATAAAATTGACCACAAATTGGTTTGAACGTTACTTTGAACTTGAACGATTTCAACGATTTTGATGGTATTCACAAAACTTTTTCGTTGACACCAAATTATATTTAGATAGACCCAATTCCCACCACTTTATTGTGGAAATAATGTAACAGCAATTGTCTTGGTTTTTCGGATGGATTAAATGATGTTGGGAAAGTAGAACGAAGACTCGCACCTGACATTTGACTTCGCAGTCGAAGAAAGGAAAGAACGGTCGGTTTGGTGGTGATTCATGCTACCAATTACCACGCGAAAGGACTTCAACGAGAGCACAAAGCCCCCTATTTTGGGTGACCCACAAACCATCAAAAACAATAGACCGACAGCGCTGTTCTCCCAAACGCTACTTTCCTGTTCTTTATAACGCTGCACAAAGAAAATACATCAGATGGGAGGCTTCACACTACGTCTCAATTTGAATGGGTGGTTCTAGCGTTTTTCTGTGCGAAATCAAGGACTGGACTTGACTGCAATTTATTGCTTCGCTAATTTCAGAGTTGATGAATGAGTGGAGGAGTCATCGTGGTTTTAATTTCCAACCATATGAAAAGCACAAATCACACGACAGTTGTACAACTATCAACGAAGTTTCAAATGTAAAGAAAAAAACCAATTATAATAGAATGGTAGGTTTGCTCGTCCCCCCACTGTATACCTACTTCTCTGCTGCCTTTTGAATGGTAGACTTGCAATATATTTTTCAATCATAGTCAATATCATTAAACAAATCGGATGGAAACTGTAAGGTGCAATAGGAATGTGGGGTATTAAACCCCAGTGCGTGGACAGCTATCACCATTTCTTCTTCTTCTTCTTCTTAATTCGCCGTCTCCACGCGGAGGTTGGCGATCCAAACGGCAAGCTTTTCTTGGTTGCTGGACGCTGCACGGAAGACGTCCACCGAAGATCAAGAAAACCACCATTACCATTTAAATGAGTTAATTCCTCATAAAAAAAAATCTGGAAAATTTAAGCTAATCTTATAATGAGTCTTCAATCTAATTATCAAATTTGACTTCAGAGTTCAGAGCCAATTTAGCACAGTGATTATTATGGATACGCTTGTGACGATTCATGTAACCATGGTAACATATAGACAAGATATTCATTCGTGATTTGAGTTGATCCAATGTCTGTGTATTCTTTCCTATTTAATATATAACTATTATTATAATACTACAGAACCGTTGTTTACACTTTTTGGAAACGACACATTTGTTTAGGCTTTTCAACGGAACTATATGTTTTACACCAGTGTGCTGCAGCTGTTCTCGAAGGCTAAGGGTGAGGGGTTAATGAAAAATTAATTTAATTTATTGACGAAATATGTAATAAAGCAAACTTTTTATGTTACAAATTACAACAAGTGTATGGACGTCAAAACCCTTTCAAATCCTCAGTTGACGAAAATCACAGAAAAAGCATCATAGAAAAAGAAAATGCCATTGACCTTCAAAGCGAAACTGGGATGGAAATGAACATCAAAGAATCTTCTCTCACATGCTTCTGAAATGGTGTACATAAGATGCAACCAATTTTGAGTGATTAGGCAGTCAAAATACTCCTTACGTCATCACTTATTCTTGTAAAACTGGATTTTTCTGCTCTAGCAGCCAGGAAGAGCAAGTGGGCAGTACCATTCGAGACTGGAAGTTACCAAGGAACTTGGAGTATCGTTATCAGAACAGACACCGTGATTCAACGGCCACACCAAATACCTACTGTATTCGATCTATGATTCTTTCAGGATCAGTTATTCCCAACATTTTCTGTAAGGTTCTTCAGCCCTGAAGAAGTTCTACGAATAGAACGAAACGCTGGCACTGAAGTTGTAGTTCTCTATTAACCTCTGACTGACTCTCAGGATCTCCGCAAAATGTTCAAAGATACAATAATAGCAGTCAAGAACCAGAACACATTGTTTACACTCGTACATATAAAAAAGTGTTGAAATTCAGGAAAAGTTTCAGAATAACTCAAAAAGATTTCGGAGTAAGAAATTATTTTAAATTTTAATTTCAAAACTTTTGGAGCCATACCTTCACTTCCTGTGAAGAACCAACACATCGTTTAAATAAGAGGATTTAATATTATTATTGCTTTGAGTTAGAAATAACAAATAATTATTTGCAAAGAATTTATTTGTTGATTTTGCCCCATTAGAGAATGCATCGAACTTAACTTGATGAAAAATTACTGCAAACATTTCATATTTATTATAGCTTATATATTATAGAAAGATCACATGTAGGGATGCCTAGCTTGAACCTGGATTTTGCAATTCCTGAGGGCTCGAGGTGTTAGAGGTTGGTGTGTGTCATTGTGTTTAGATAAGTGTTTCCAAAAGTCGATAAAACAACCTTATTTTCATCCGATTTTGCTGGAAATTTCAAGGAATGTGCTGTAGATGATCCGATAGGTATGCTTTAAACCTGGTTACCAAATATGAAAATCTTGACATTGTTTTCGCAAGAATGAGAGTGGAAAATTTGATTTTGAACTAAATTTTCTTTTCAACCACCAAAAGATTCTTCGGCTAACATTGGTCGACTTCAATGTTGATGAGAATGTGGTGTGAAGACTCGCAAAAACAACAACTGTTTTACGTTGTAATTGGCCCCAAAAACTACCGGTTGGCAGGTGATTCACTCCGCCAATTACAAACAAAAGATCAAAGAGCCCCATTTTCGGCTGACCCACATACAATTAAAACAATAGTCCGGCGGTGTTACTCTCAGACGTTACTTTCCTGAGCTTTATAACGTGAACACATTGAAAAATAGACCGTTGACCCCTCGCGAGTTCCCACACGCCGCCATTACAACAATGGACACGTAAAGTGAGTGATAAGAACGTGAAATACTTTAATGGAGGTTGGATGGTCGGGTTCCGCGTTCGGGAAAGGGGTTTTTAAAAAGACGCATCCCGTAATCGGGAACTGATAAGTAGAGACGATTCCATACAAATGGTCGGTTCATTTACATTTTTTACTTCGGGGGTTAACGTGGGAACGGACGAAAACTGCTGAAAATATATTACTCACTTAGCGTAACTGTGGGAAGTGGATTTACAGGTTCTTTGCTCCTGAGATACCAATACGTCATTGTAATGGGGACGGAGAACGGACAAGCCAGTCTGATAAGTTATCGGAAAGCAGTGAAAGATCACGCTTTGGGCAACGGGCAGTGGAGCAGTTCGCTTTTTGAATTCCATAGATGCGAAAATTAGAGTTGTGAGGATGTTTTGAAAGACAGGCTGAAAGACAAAGGTAAAGTTAAGTTTTGGAATAATTTCAAACGATTCCTAGATTCAAGGAAGTCTGCTAGATGGTTAGGTCTAATAAGGAGCCTCCTCGAGCTCTTGATAGTACAGCACTCGAGTGAGGAGTACGTATCAGTGAAAAGGTTCAATATTATGGATTAATAAATATACATTGTGCGGATAAGGATAGCTACAACTTCCCGTTTCTTGAAACCGTCAAGCCTGAACAAAATGCTAAAGCTGTTTAGCTTCAGGGGTATCCTCTCGACGTTGCAGGCTTCTCGTCTCACCCCTCGGAAGGGGCAACTAGTTTCTTCCATCATCTCGTTCAGTAGCAGAGCCATTCACCCTCTAACACAATTGTATACTATCATAAATTGTATATCACATTGTTACTTGAAACTGCTAAGCGTGAGCTAAATCTTGACCGTCAAGCCTGAGCAAAATGCTAAAACTGTTTAGCTTCAGGGGTTCCCTCTGGACGTTGCAGGCTAATCGCCTCACCCCTTGGAAGGGGCAACTGGTCCCTCTAACATCAACTATCTTGACGTAAATCGTTACATCATAATTTGAGAAAAAAAAGACCAACTATGAGAATGAATATTGCTTTTTTAGGTTTTACGCATGCTGAAAGACTTGTAAATGTCCAGAACAGATACTAAAAACCAGGACAGGTGTTCGAAAACTGAAACTAGCAATTGGACTACCTGAATAGCATAGCTTTCTTAGGATTCATTTGATTCGTTTGATCCTACGAGACGTCATACTCGTATGACAAGACCAGGTTTTCTGAATGCTTTCACTATAAGAATTTTATTTATTTGCCCAAGAACAAAAACTGAATCATCTAGCAATTTGAGGATGAGAACAACTTGTGATTCACTGAGTGTTGAACGGTAGGTTTCCCAAGTTGTCCATATAGTTTAATGTACCTATGAACTTCGCCGAACAGGAATTTCATCGATAAATCTAGGCAGAATCAAAAGGAGCAACGACCAGTCATAGCTTAACGCTTGAAATATGGGAGACACCCAATTATTATTCATCAAGTTTCCTTAAGAATACTGAGAAACGGCGCACAGTCCGAGGCAAATGACTGACATGCTACTCCCAAAGGAGGACTCCGCAGTGGCGGCTGCTGACGTCAGGTGCTGACTCGGGCGACACTCAGCAATTACACAGTTGTAATTCAAGGAAGCGAAGTGACAGCTAATCTTGTAAGCGGCCCTAACGCTTGCGTGAAATACCAAACAATGCAACAACAAAACCATGAACGTTAGCGCCTCAAAAAAATGTCAGTTGATTCAAATTGCCAATCAGAAATTGTGGAAACTCATGTCTAGGAAAAACAAGGAGTTTGTAGAAAAAACGCACCTAGTTTATTTCTACAAATTTTTTTCATTAGTCATTTTTAATTAAAGATAAAATATTACACTAAGCCTGCGGTGGCTACAGGTTCTCCTCTGGCAGATGTCTAGATGGATTTTCTTGGAAGCTGAGTTTTTGACTAATGTATAACTAATATGCTTTTCTATTTATACAGGTTTGTGGGAGAAATTTTCATCTTAAGGTCAGAGACCGAAAGTCTGTTGAATTCGTTTTAATGAAAAAATCAGTAAATTGGATCCTTTCATTAAATTTGCCTGATTTGTTCATTTCACTGATGGATAGGAAACATGATTTCTCCATTTTCCGTAAAGATGCTGACATCGCTATTCATAATACCTAAAATACCCAGTACCACATCTATACTAAGTAACGAGCATAATTTATCAAAAGAAAACTGTTATATTCCAATTACAGCGGATTATTGGATATGGAAGAGAGCTCATTGACACAATTTGGAATAAAATTCTTCTGAAAAACAGTAGGGAAAAGGTAAAACATTCAACAAGGGAAGGTACATTAGAGGACAAACAATGGATTTTCGCGGGAAAATGCCTGATTTAAGTCGGCAAAATTCTATCATCTCCCCTGGATCAAAGTAGGTTTAAAAAATCAAAATTATCTTAAAGCTTCATCAGGTTGTGTAAAAGATACAATTAACGCACAAGATACAAGTCGCGTTTGCTCTTGCGGACTCGAAAATTGTGTTCAGATAGGTAGAGAATTGTGTTCAGGAAAGGTTGAGCAGCTGTTCCCAAATGGTTGTCCGCGGACCCCTGGGGGGACTTTAGTGCTGGCACTGGAACTAGATGGGACCTTAGTTTGGCTATATGTACAGCATTCGTTTGATTTATTTTTCACATATTTTGACTCTTTTCAGGTAGTTTTAGGCTTAGGAAATAGTGGGGGTCCTTCATTGTAGTACCTCGATGAAGAGGTCCTTGAAAAAATTTAATTGTGAACCCCTGAAGTAGAGTATTTGATTTAAAAAATAAATATTTGGTAGAGACTTTTCTTGTCCAATAGGATTCAAGCTCCCTTCACTTCTGAGACTATATAAGATGAGCTCTCTCAACTGCACATTTAGTTATATTTTGTTACTGATGATGACCTAACAGTCGGAATTTAACTTTGTAACTCAGTATTTGGTGGAAATAGACAATTTTTTCTTTAAATTCTGTTTCTTTAAATTCTGTTTTAATTATTTGGTAGAGTTTGCGCAGTTTTGCCTAAAATACGGTTTTTGAGTGTCCCACTAAAATTAAAAGTGATAGCGATAGTTTGATGATATCCCTTGATATCCCCCATTAATAGGTTCATTCTTAAATAGAGCCCTTTCTGTTTCGATTTCTTTAATTTTTTCCTATTTTGTATTACATTTATCTGCCCCGCCCTCCATTTCCTACCATCAATATTGTTCGGTTTCCCTTTCACCTTGCCGAACAATAGAATCGTATCTCTCATCACTCTGAAGACTCATGATTGGATTTCCCCCCTTAACCAATGGGAGGCTCCCATTCACCTGTCACCATATAACGACTGTATTCTGGAATGAACATTCAGTTATTGTTGTATTGTTGGTGATGGCCCAACGTAGAAATCGATTTAACATGTATAACTCTTTAATATTGTTTAAACGGTCAACTTTTTTCATCAGACTGTGTTTTTTTCTTGGTTTAAGTTGCGTATGCGTTTTAATGTTGTCTTCTGATAAACTCAACTCTGCTTTAGTGCATAACCCGACGAGATACATGGGTTTTTGAATTTCCGGCTCCATCCAACAACTTCCTTTCACCCCACTCTGTCAAACAAATCCCGGAAACGACCGGGTGTTGAACATATCCGCTCACGAGTGACCTTTACCAACTTCGCGGCGCAGTTGGAATTCAATACGGCAACTTTGCACAGCCGTTTTCGCCTTATTTCTCAACGCCGGGAGAAATAATTCCTTTCACACCTCCGCGACTCATTAATTTCATCTCCGCGAGCCGCACGGAGAAACGAATCGGTAGAATTAGCGTCTTCTTTATACGTTTTCAATGGTGGATTGTCCATATATGTATGAACAGGCCGGCAATGACTCCACTGCCAAGAAGAAATATGTACTCAAAGTAGGAGTTCGTACTCGTTCAGCATTCACTTTTCTGTTGGTACAACTACACTTCGCTTTCACTTCAAGATTTCCAATTGGACTATCTTTCACAAGGAGAATTTACTCTTCCAGTTTTTCATTGATTCATTGAACCCCAAATGAGATTAATGTGATCATTAATAAAGAGGAGATACGACCGAGTTTAACCAAAAGTGTTACTGAAATTGTTTATGAAATGGAGCAGAATCCCACCGACCGCCGCAATTCTACCCCCAAACTGTGGCGAGATATTACCCAATTGTGTAGTGTTTTCTTAGTGTAGTCGCTATTTCCTACTGTAGTTCCTAGTTACATCTTTTCGAAACTTTGAAGGAGAGTTTTGGGATCTGCACCTAGTTTTGGGATTATATTCACAGCGAACTGCCAATATCATGACTGTATTCCCAACTCAAACAATAAAAATGTTTGAAAATTGAATGAATGAATGATTGAATGATTTATTTGTCTGTATAGAGCCTCAAGGCCATTACAAGATTGGATAGATAGGTGTGTAATTCAAGCGGGAGAATAGCAAGAGACAGAAAAAAGAAGAAAAAAGGAAGAAAATAACATCAAATCTTCGTAATGTGAAAATTGATTAAGGAGAAAAAGGAAAAATACATAATATTTTAGCGTGACACCATAAAGTCAAAAAGTTGAGCGCTCGCTCATGACACACATTCGAACGCGAAGGCAGCTCCTCAAGAAACCCAACAACCGATTGGGAGAGGTAAGGGAGCACTCTGGAGGAAAAAAAATGAAATTGGCGTCAGGAAAACAAGCCTAAGAACTGCCAAATCATACAACAAAACTTCTGTTGCATGATTAATTCAATGTTGACCCTAAGGAAAAGGAAATTTAGGTTTACGAATGAAAATGTAATTGAGAGATTTCACAGTTCAATCAAATTGTGACACACAAAATTAATGATTCACTTCTAATATTGAAATAATGAGTAATACTAATAATGAATGGAAAATGTAACTTAAATTTTATTAAATTGTGATTTCTCTCAAAGGCATTTCCGTCCATAAACCTCAACCTCCCAAAACGCTATGGTTCAAATACCCAGAGCATGAATAGTGAATAGAAGTCGCGATACAAAATTCGTAAAAAGGAGAATGATTCGATGATTTGACAGTTCTTTGGCCGAGGCAGGTGTTTTTCAAAATTGACAGAACGTTGACATTTTTAAAAGTTTTTATTGTTTGAGTTCAGAATACGTACAAGCTATTAAAATTAATGAAGCTAAAATAGATCTATCTTATAGGAAATTCAATCTAGATTCAAGAGCAGTCACTCAAAGTTGCGAGAAGATATAAAAATAGTAAAAATGTAAAAAATACTAAAAGCAAAATGTTATATGCACCCTTTTAGCAGTTGAGGACTTATTTACTAACTTTGGAAAAGAAACCGCAAATATACAGGACATTGAAGAGGACAGTTAAAAGCGTACCGATTGTCTTGTATGTTGGTTAATTCTTGATTCTTAGTTTAAATCAAAATTCAGGACTGAAAAGGTGATGTTTTATTCAGAATTGAACGCGTAAGTTTTTGTAGCTCGCGAAGAATTTCTGTTATCATGAGAGGCACGTTTTTCCAGAAACCAGGGAATCTAAACTTTCCGCCTCCATAAAAGACTCCACTTTCAGGCCGGAATTCACCCGACGTTTACGAGAGTGTTAGATTTATATCTCGGTTATCTTCGAGACGCTTGCGTGTTTCAGAGATAGCGCACACCTTGAAATACTCGAAAACACAAAGTAATCTTCTTGACTTGACAGCCGCAAAGAAAGGACATTTTTATAGGTACGTGGTTGAATGATTGATCAAGAGCACGAAAGAAAATTGCGATTCTATACAACGCAGCACATCTCTTTGAAATCTATAACAAGGTGATGAAATGGACTAGTCGCGCCATCCACGTCTGTAACACCCAGAAGATACCACTTGAAGATAATAATTTTTCATAAGCTTCAGGTTTATGCTCAGATGTAACAGTTTAAAAAAATAGAATCCACATCCATCTCTTACTATACTTGATAGTCAGTATTAGAGGGGGAATGGAGTGTTTCATGTTCGATTTTCTAGAAACGACCAATCGTGGAATATAATCTGATGTTTGGCGGTTCCGAAAGATCTGGAACAATGGAAATCAAAAACTTCGCAACGCGTCGACTCGGGGAGATCTCCGAAACCGCGGTTTTCATATCAAGATAAGATTCAGAGAGCGGAGGTCAATCATGTAGAACTCGGAGCCGCGATCTGAGGCAGCAGAAGGACCTCGACTTTCGACACCGGCGCCCCTCAAATGACGAAACTCCCGGTAGAGGTCTTACAATCGCCGTTTAATGGGATGGGGCGAATAGTCTATTCAGTAGGTGGCAATGGGATGGAGAATGGGAGAGCCGGCTTCGCAGGGCGTTCCCGCCCTAAATGTCAAAGACGAGAGTGTAATTTGGCGGAGTTATCTGTTGCATCTGCGGAGATCAATTTGATGATACGGACGCGACCGCCATTCCATTCGAGTGGAGAATAACGAGGTGTGAAAACAAAGTTCGCAATGTATCATTACGTGAGGTGAGAAGAAGAAAGACGCATGAAGAATATGATGACTGTATACAGGGAGATGAGGGGTGTTCTCCGCACTACTGACTTACCATTTTTATAATGATATTAATAAAACCTTCAAATGGCTCTGTAATAACACCTTAAGTTTGAATGTAAAAAAGAAACCCAAATACTTACTTTTCTCAACCTAGCCATCTAAAAATCGTATAAACGGATCAGTAAAATTGCATACATGCGGGGCAGATAGCGGCGACAATGGATGTGACGACTTCAACACTAGAGCGTGTCAAATCAACACGTTACTTGGGAATCGAAATCGACGAGAAAATGGGACCGTCACGTCTCCACACTCGTCCAAAAACTTCGAAAATTCACCCATGTGTTTTTTAACCTTCGCGGATGTCTCAGCTTCGTTAATTTAATCACGATTTATAAAGCTCTAGTCCAAAGTATATTGAGCTTTGCCGTTGCTTTGCGTTGCTGAGGTGGCGCCATACCAACTGTGTTGAACCCGCTCAGTGCCATGCAAAGATCTATACTAAAAATAATAGCAAAGAAGAATACAAGATTCCCAACAGAGGATCTACATGACTACACCCGGATATTTTCTATTCAACAATTATATATTAAAGCGTTGCTCTCTTTCTTCCATAAACACCCTGGATTCTTTAATCTTTCAAAATCTGCACCGTACTCACTCCGCCCAACGTCTCTAGCCGTGTTAACCGCTCCAAAAACTCGCCTATGGAGCACTTCTAGGCTTTTATTTTATAGCCTACCCTACCTGATACGTTCCTTACCCGATGAAATGAGGGCTCCCGGTACTTTTTCTAGGGGA
The DNA here is from genome assembly GCA_031894815.1 of Creontiades dilutus. Classification (NCBI taxonomy): domain Eukaryota; kingdom Metazoa; phylum Arthropoda; class Insecta; order Hemiptera; family Miridae; genus Creontiades; species Creontiades dilutus. Next base: position 1,559,476 of record JAVIWC010000461.1, on the reverse strand, counting down.
ATGTACAAGAGGAAGATCTTTTCTTTTCTTTTCAAATCACGACTATAAATGCCCGCCTAAGTCATGTTTTTGCCAATAATTCTCTTAGTATATGCGCTCTTTATGTAGGTTATGTCACTTGAAACGGCTTAATCATCGAAATACCGGAAAAAACGAGCGAGGTTACGACAACAGTGGACGCCGGCCGAAGGTAAAATGTTGTAACGTAAGAATGTGTAGAGTCTGACACCTGGCGTCACATCGCCAACTCCGTGGTCCGCGTCCCTAACGCGTCGGGCCTATTTACCGAAGATTCCCATTTCCTGATCGGACCGTCACGATCTGACTGGAGTTACCTTTTGTTTCTGATAAGACGCAGAGTTATGCCCGCGGGGATGTTCATCGTTTCAGAAGTGGCAGTAAGTTACGTGCTCTGTAGATACTAGTACATGTGAAACTTACATCATTTCCATGAAAGATGAAGGCAACCACAGATTGATATCTTCTGTTCGATTAAGGGTAAATTATGTTCCCATGAGGTAATGAACGATGGTAACATAAAAATTGCTATTTGGTGTCAACTTGATATCCCTACATTGGAGAAGCCTTAGGAATTTACGATCTTGACGTGTTTTGTAAAATAATAATTGGGCTGACAAATCTGTTAAAACACATGCGACAGTTCCATGTTATTGATCACTAATTTCCTACCCTCCTTTCGGAATAAGTTCCTTTCAAATAAGTTTTTCTAAAGATATTTATTTATTTATTAGAAAAATTCGTATACCTTTCAAACAAGTTTTTCTAAAGATATTAAATAGAAGTTTTTTTTTTTTAAAGATTTGATCGTGACACTTTTTTTTTGCATTGTTTATTCACATTAAGCCATGCTTAGTACAAAATTTTTCAAAATTATAATCAATTCAATATCATCAAAATTTTTACGAACCAATCAACACAAAGCAGTAAACAATAATATAATACGACAGTAATAAGGAACAGGAGGTTCTATAAATCAAATCTCGCGTGCGTCGGGCCTATTTATTTTGCCATTTATATCACAGTCAGATAGAATGACTGGGTACTTTATTCAACCATTTATTCTCTTAAGCACCCGCAAGTCATTATGCACTAAGTCCTGAGTCAAGTTCCATTGAAAGAGGTGACAGATTCCGTAAATTACCATTCTAGATTTTTGTTCACTCATATAAATTTTTGTTGTTCTTGATATCACTACATGAGAGAAGCGCAAGTTTTTTTGTAAACGCCCTGGAAAAGTAAAAGTATGGTGACAAATAGCACAGTTTTTGCAATTTTTTTTGAAACAAGGGATTTTTTCATCGTGACACTTTTTTCATACTGTTAGAAAGTTGAGATTCTAGGATAGTTTTTCCTAGGAAGTGGTATTTATTTATTTATATTTATTTTTACTACTATAAAACCTGCGTGTTTTGAGCAAAAGAAAACATGGGGAGAAGTAGTTTTTTTCATAAACTAATTAAAAATTTCTCATAAAATGTGATCTTTGAACTAATTTGCAACCATCTGAGTCATGTTAATAATTTTATCATTTAGTCTCAAAATCAATTTAAAAAAATAGTTTTGGGGAGGAAATCAATAGGTAAAATTGTCAAAAAGTCGAAAAAAAAATCCTAAGACATACGGGGTGCTTTGGTTAGAGCCTACCGCAAGAATTCAAGAAACGTGCTACATGCTTCAGCAGCGCTATCTTCTCACTTTTAATGAAGATTCTCCTTTTCATCTCGATTGTACGGAAACTTTATATTCTTGGGAGGCTTACCACTGCCCATCCTCCTTGGCAGTCACTGTTCAGCCCTCTTTATACTTTTGGGAGAGTGGATACTGCCCAGCCCCCTTGGTGGGCCGTGTGACACTTCCGCGTAACTGTTTCCGAGTAGTAATTCCAAGGCAAAAGCATATTCCATGGACTTTGTTAGGAATAGGGTGTTAGATCAACCCTCTAGTTTTAGAACTAAACTCGAGACACCCTGTATTGCCTTCATCATTTTCGACATCTTCGCTCGTGCCCACAACTGTTGCTTCCAGGTCAACTCAACAAATCCAAGGTTTTGGATCCCATCCAGAAAGTCTCTACCTCCTTGGAAAGCAATCTCGCGGAAACAGCGCTCAAACGATCGAGAGAGATTCTTTTCATTTCGTGGTTTTTCTTCCACGATTTTCTTGCTCTGACCTTTCCGTCGTGAGGGACCCCAGCATTAGCCGAAATGCGTCCATCATGATCAACGAGATTTCTAGTTTGTTACGTAATCTTCAAATCCTAGTTGAACTTGATTTTACTGTAATTTTAAAACATAGTTTCAAAAAGTTCCAGTCATTCTACAGTACATAGAATACAGTTATGCTTGTAAAATTGTTTTGAAATTTGATCATTTGAGATTTGATTTGTATGAGTACAGGTACTGTGAACTATCAACACTTTTCTAGATAAAATTCAAGTATTCAAAACAACTTTGTAGATTTTTACCATTTTTTGGTCATATTCAATAATATTTGTTCACCAAAGCTTAGTTCAATCTTCTCCCGAAATACCTTTCAATTGGAGCACATTTAAATAAATCGGTATTAAAATATTTCAGTGATCTATTCTGTGCCTTAATCCGAAATATATCGAAATATTACTCACAAAAAATATTAAACTGTCACGAGATCTTAAGCGCAGTGGCTACTTGCGCTATTAAAAGTCACTGACTAAGAAAAAGTTATGAACCTTCCTATATTTTTCAAGCACCTGCTTGACCATTTCCTTGGTCACATTTCTTTGCAACTTCAATTACGTGAATCCCACCTTAAGTGAACCAGCTCCCGAGAAATGCAGTGAAGTGATCTGTTCTGATTCCACCGCAAGAGGACGGTTGTTGATTATGAGGGTGAGACCAGCACGTGAGCCGCGACCGTGTGCCCCGGTGCAAGACCATCCTAACGGCCCGAAATCACCTACCTCCTATCCATGTCACACACAGGGAAAATCTCATGTCAGTAACACGATCTCCGTAACCGATTTATATCGTTGACACTTACTTTATCGTTATAGTATTATCTCGCTCGTTTATTCAAATGAACAAATAACGAAAGAGCATTCACATTGCTAAAGAGAAAACTGTTTAATTTTGATTTATCATTTCAATAATTAACCTTCGTGATCAAATAAGAAAAAAATCTCATTAAACGCCCAAAATTTGTTGTTCAAGATGTGTGGAATCCGAAAATGAAATTTTAAAAAAATTGACCGCCTGACACCCGGAGTTTTTTTCGAAACTACTCAACAAAGGAAATGAAACTTGGATCAAAACCACATTTTCGGTCTAGTTGGTAATGAACTCTCGCCATCGATCTCAGTCAATCCTACTGAAATAAAGGTAAAATCTAAAGGCTGAAATGTCAGAAACTCGAATATTTAAAGCTTTTGAAGTAGCACTACGGTTTTTATGTTCGTTAATTAGGCTTTAAAGTATTTAATTAGCCCCTCACCCCTCCCCCTGACGGATCCATTCTGTTTTTTCAAGGGCTAGAACAAAAAAGGAACGTCAGCGCAAATGTGAATGTTAAACGTGCTGGGACTTAGTAAAAATCGTATCAGCTGATAAGATTGCAGTGCAATTTTCTTTCAACAGTTTCTTTTGAAGTCTTTGGTAATAATATGACTATATTATAATAGTGGACAAGTCGTATTATTATATCTCGTTCATTTTCAAAGGTTCTACTCGTGGATTTCCACGTACTGTCCACACACAGTATATTGCACCATTGTATCAACTGCCCATATGGGAACATAAGCTCGTGCGTCAGGAGTATAGGAGGCTATTTTCTCATCTACCTGGCTTCGGATATCTAGGAGTCTCTTAAAAGATTAGGAGATTGGTTAATCCCCTAATGGTTAATTCCGTTCCTCGTCGATCTAATCAGATGAAACGTAAATGGTTCCCTTTTTATAGCATCGAGAGTGGACAAGACTAAATATGAAGGCGCGAGGTGACAAGCTTAGATAACGTACTGACTACGACTAACATGCATAGATCAGTGATTGACGTAGAAGTGTTATCTAATACAGAACTAATAAACCTCTGTGTAATAATTTGCAGCGATACATTGAAATCAACTCGAGCCTCAACATTCAATTAACCTCATCCTCAGTAATAAGAAATTGTCAATAAGTACCTTTCAATTGCATTATTTTCTATCCAGGAAAACTGCATACCTGAAACAAGACGAGATGTTTTAATAAATGAGCCATAACACCTACACAAAATCATATTTATTTTTTTCAAACAAATAACAACAAAAACATACACTGAGACGAAAAGTAATTAAATAGCTATAATATTGAGTTGCTACGATTAGATACTTTCTCATCACTCATTACGATCTTCAACAATTTTCTAGCAGAACACAAATACGAATTTTCATTTCATATTTTCAAATCGCGAAAATCTGTATTCACCCCAAATAAACTACAATAGTAACTTAACACGAAATAGAAAAATATGGACAATTCGTAGCAATGTATCTAAAGCGGTGTTACGTTACGGACCTCCAAATTTCAGAAGTCCTTCTTAACTAATTTCCCATCGAAAGTGTCCCATATTATTTTTTCACTCCGTTAAAAAAACCCGATTTTTCCGATTTCAAGATTTGTTGTCGCGTTTTCAATTATGACACTGAAATAATCATAACTCCCTTGAAAACATCGCGAATCAAAATTGGAGATATCATTGGAAAGAGCATTAAATTTCTCATCTCAAGATATTATTAAGTGTCTTATTTCTTTCAAATAATGCAGTAATGTTTTATTACCTTCCAAAAAAGAATTCGTCGAGGCGTAAACCAGTTTCTATCATTTATTCAATGAAGAACAATAAGGGAAGTTCCACAATTCGTTCGCGCAACTCAGGAAACGGGGCGGTATTTTTTGCTTACTCCACAATTGATTGATTATATTGTTGAACATATTCTAGGAGAATTCAATCATTAATGTAACAAGGAGCTGAGGAAAGATTAATGTTGACAATCGGATAAGTAGGCATGTACTAATCTGTTCTTATATGATTTAGTTCGCTTGTTCCGCAACGTTTCTCTTTTTCGGGTTTTGCTAATAAGAAGCTCGCTATCAATTTCATCCATTTCATGGGGCGAAGGAGATTAATAGTGAAACGCAAAAAGAAGGAGGAACACACACAAAAAGTAGTACATAAAAATTAGTAACTTCACGGCTGAGCGACCAGGCTTTGTTCGGTTAACCATGTTTGAAATCAGCTGGTCGCTCGCAGTATAAAGCTGGACACACATGCGGTATTCGGCGAGCACCAAGCCGAGTCTAGGAGTTTTCCTAGTAGTGTTAGTGGGTCTTCAGCTCTAGGTGCTCGGCGAATAGCGAACGTTCAGGTGTTCCGCTCGTTGTTGGTAAAATGCCCACTTCAGAGGAGACGAATATTCGCCTTTAGGAGAGCACCGCCCCGGCACACACTCATCCAAGTGCTAGGAGTACAGGAGTGTTGCAGGCTTCGAAAGTGCGACTGTCATTGAGGAAGGCGATTGCAGAAAATAGATGAAAGCCTTTGACAGCTGAGTACTTGGAAAGGCCACATAGTTTCTCTGCCCTGGTTGACAGAAACCATCCACCATCTCCTCTGTCTCGACACAGCATAAGCAGTGCTGATTTTCGTACACGCTGTAGCTGCAATGATAATACCGTCCCTGTAGCTCAAACCTCCACGGAGGAAGATCTGACACTGACTGAACGACCCGCAACACTCGAATAAACACAAGTCCAAACATGCGTGTTTATCCAAGACGCGAATCACGCATGTGTATGTCAAGCTGCTCAGTGTTCGCCAAATACTAACCAACTCAGGTAGGTACTTGGTGAACATTCGGCTCTAGGCGAATACCACATGTGTGTGCCCAGCTTCAGGTCTCCGAAGTAGGAAACGGCGTTAGGAAGGCAAAATTGCATCTTGAGTCCCTCAGTTTCCCCTATCTACTAAATCGTTTTTGTCTGAAGGCTCGAGCCCATTGCTTATAATAAAGTTCACGGCATATGTATCGAAAACAGCTAAATCATTGACGTATGGAAAGCTATACCGCACAATGCACATCTAGACGACACGGTAGCGACCTCGTTATTGAAACTACTGGTTCAGAAACGTTTTCTCTCCTCGCGCTTGGCAGTGCCGCCTCAGCCTCCTTAATTGATTGATCGAGCAAAAACCTTCACAAATCACCATTTTTTACGAAGAGGCCCGAAGAGTGTGCCGAACGTCGCCGCAAAAAATAGCACCGAGGATAAAACGAGTTGCAGCGATAAGAATAGAAAGTGCAATAAACGTTGAAAGGCGGTAGGATGGCGGTGGTACGAGGACGAGGTGATGGGATCGATTTTAGCGGACTACCGACTGCAGTTTTCATCGTTTGTCTCACAAGTATTGGGGTCGCCTTTCCCCATTCGATATTGTTCACAATAGTATGCACGGAGAGATAGCCCATTCAGTATGTAATACATGAAAAAAACAAAATGAAATTAAACAACTTGATACGTATAATAGATAAATAAGAAGATCACGCCCTTTCCCTCCAAGACATAAAATTCCAAATTTCTGAGGTTTGTTGCACAAAAATCGGGATACAAAATAGTGAAGAAAACGATTTATCACTATTAGCCCCTCCGTTTCTTCCTTGCAATAATAAATTGGAAAGAACTGGAATATATTTTAAAACAAGGTCAACATTCACGATCGAATAAAAACCAATCAAGAAAATATAAGGTGTATGACCTGAATGGATTGTCTGTACCTCCTCCATCTCCCCTCCTGACAGGAAATTCTGTATTTCCGAGGTCCAGGCACAACTTGACTTAGTGCGATCGAACATCAGATTCATAAAAATCGATTGAGAATTATAGCCTGAATACTGTCAACAAAATTTGTCGAGAAAAACATGCCCCCCGAACCCCACCCAATACACACATGAATCGATTCTAATAGTGACGAAGGCTTGCTTCAGAAGAACGACTAACAAAACGAAGAAATTCACTTCAATTCATTAACTTAATTACAAAGAGCGTGCTTACGTAGACACACATACTCACAGACAGACTTACGCATTCGTCTTTTTAAGGATTTGCCCCTAAAATGATATGTAACGGATCTGTATTGGGAAATTTTGGGTTGTTCCACAACCGCCTAGATCGCCCCCAAGTGGGCGATTTGGGTTATCAGGGGGGCGATAAATAAGTGGGGGCGATGAGTATTCAAAGGGTGAAAAATGTAAATAGTACTGTACAGTTGAAGTAGCTGGGCAGCCATTGAAAAGACAAAATAACACAAAGTTTTCAAACTTTCATTTTTCTTCACCTTTTAACTGTGAATTTTCTTAATTTATCTTCTTCTTTCTTAAAAAAAATCTATGAAAAATGTATACAATAATTTTTTATTTTCAATTTTATTTCGGAGTGACCAGATAACACTGCTTTGGTTGTGTTTATATACAGTAATAAAATTGCTTTATTATTACACTTCACTTCAAATTAAAATTAGGCATACAAGGAAAAATTAAAAGGGGGGATAGGTGTTAGTCAACCTCCAGAAAGGAGCGATGGGCCACAAAAGGTTGGGAACCACTGGCCTAGATCAATGATTGTTTATTGTATACAATTATTGTAATAGGTCTCTCTACTGATGAAGCCTTGCTTTAGAGGGGCGTACTAAAAACATACATTGGGACGACCTTGAATTATGTTCCAAACACCCAGGTATTGTTCATCCACTTGTTTAGACAGAATCCCACTAAAATCATCATGTCCTAGGCTGATTTACGCCTAATCGGAGCTGATTTGAGTTGGTAGACGCCTTCAATCGTCTGCAACGAAGGGCCCATTCATAAATTATTATGCAGAACTCCCTCCGGTCTCCCTCCTGAAATTCAGGTCCCGAGAGAAGCATCCGGTTATTGCTACGGCTTCCCCTCGTCACGTTTCACATTAAAGATAAACAGCGTAGCGTCCCCAACGTTGAACTGCGTTTTCAACCACGATTTTGAGGTGGGGAGTCGGTAGCTTCACTTGTGCATAGCATTCATAACTGCTAACTACAGGCGGATCATTAAATCTAAAAAACACATTTAACTTAATAATTGTAGCAGTTTCAAATGCTACCTTTCAATTCCGAAGAAATCCAAAAAGTCTCCCAACTTGAGTGGGGTAGAATCTGGAATTTAACAAGTTCCAGTCATGCAGGACGATCATATGAGCGAATTTCCCAAAATTTTCGTATTACATTTGTGTTAAATTCGACTAAATTTTGTGCAATTTAATTGCAAACTTTTTCCAAGGAATTCCACTAACAATTCTGATTACCTATCAATTTTAGCGTAAAAAAACTTGTTCTAAATAATGGAATCTAAAAATTTTGGATTTTGATGTAATTGTTATCCTATGTTTTTTGTACATTTCAATGACATTTCACAACGATTTTCAGCATAAATATAAGCTTCAAATGTTAAATGACATAATATGACATATTATGTCATAGTTCATAAAAATTGTTTGAGTCAATTTTCTTTTTCTCTGTCAAAGAAATTTTGAATATTTCTTGATCAAGCTGTCTGCAATTTTATTGAACAAAAACTTCATATTCTATGCTGTGCTCAGAGTATATCAGTGGGTGTTTTACATTTCATAATTGTGGTAACTGTACTCAAAGCTCATACAGCAGAAGTTGAACCCGTTAGGTTGTTATGTGTGAGACCGAAAAACTGTTCTCTGGGAAAAATTCAAACGATCCCCTCCTATTACCATATGTTAAAGCTCGTGAGAGACCAGAAAACAATAGTCAATACCATAGTTAGCGAGATGATTTGAGCAGCGCACGAAACACTAAACAAAAATGTAAATGAACAATAACATTTCGCACGTTTTTATTCAATAGGGAGTTAATATACCTGATATCAACCTATTGCACGTAAAATAAATTTTCAATCGTTAACGAGGTTTGATAATTACAGTGGTATTAATGTCCAAGGTATCAGCTGTTACAATAGTTAACAGGGTTCAGTAATTACAATGAAATTCATTCCCCAGGTATTAGCTTTTTAATATTCAATGTAAACGCTACTCGTTGAACGGATAAAGACAAATGTTTCATTTCAACTTTAAAAATCCTGGGAGATCGAAATGTTACGTTGTTTTTGCGTGGTGGTTTTCTCTGAACAACTTACGCTTCATGTATGTTCGTCGTGCGTCTGGAAATTAGTGTAGCAAGTATAATTTCTACAGCTTTCATCTGATTTTCATGAATTATCAGTGCAGGTGAATGTTCTCTATGGGTGGCGATGCTTACAAATGAATATTTCACTCTGGGATGGAGCAAATGTAAAATCCATCAAGCCATTTTCTCTGGTTTCGTAACTACCCGATCTTGCTCAGTTGCGCCAGTTTTGTACCCGCTGTAGAATAAGGGCCACGACAGCCCCGCAGTGCAGGTCAAAGGTGTTGATGTCTCATCACATGTATGCCCTGTGAATTCCTGCAGCAAGCTTCATCTATAGATACATCTTTCGAGACTATCTATATTAATTCAACGTTCTCTGCATTCAAGTAAAGACTATACTAAACTATATAAACTATAAACTATATGCCTTTCTCAACTTGGAATTTTTAGTCATTCATCTAAGCCAAGTATCCCCAGTTCCAGTGTGACCGGTAGTCAGCTTTGCATGTGACCCAGGAAATTTTAACGGATATAATATTGGACTAAAGATCAAGCACTCGGAACCCCTTCAAATAAGAATATCGCCTTTTCTGGTCAACATGATTGATAGAACCGAAAGAGACCATCCGGGTTTATTGTGTAACCGTTTATCTCAAAGAGCTATACCCGGGCTCTATAACTAGCTGCCCTCACGATTTTTGATGATTTTAAAGATCAATTGAAGAAGATGGAAGCTTTGTTCCCAAGAAGTTTATTCATTCCAAAAATCATTCAAGATTGGTTAAGCACATTTGCTTGATTTCTTTTCTTTGTTCACCTGTACCTGTGAAATCAATATACGTGGATAACCAACTAATACAGCAATTCAAATGTACAAGCAACTCAGAGAATTGTACTACCTAATTGAGAATTGGATTAAGCGAATCGGATCAGGAGTTGGAACAGATTTCCAGTTGTCTCAGTGGAAGACGCTTAACTTCTTCATAAATTAACTTCACAACTTGCAAAATGGCTACAACGGATTTACAGGATATTCGGAGAAAGAGGTTTAATAATCTCAAATCAATGACAACCCATCCACTCGAAAGGCGATGATATCTGTTGAAATATGTCCCATGAGATCTTTGCCCAGTGAATCCTCGCAACAAGCTTAATTTATCCATCATTTAAGATTATTTAAAACATTTCAATGATCTGTGCAACAATGTGATGGATAACTACGAGGAAGGCAGGTGCCACTCCCCACTTGGCATTTGTTGGCATTCATGTACGTGAAATGTCCCTCAGTTCCTGGTGTGTGCCAGTCAGTCTCGCCAGTCTTCCCAGTTCCTCGTTCTTCGGTTTTCTCTCTGGCTTTCGTTTCGTTCAGAGAGCCCTCGCGGAATTAAAAAGTCGTTTGACTATCACCCGCCATTGTCCGGAGGTCGAGAAACGACTCGCTCGAGACACGCGATTGTTCCGTCGCCGTAGGTCGCCGGAAACAAAAATCCCATTTTCTAGCCTAGGAAAACGCAGACAACCTTCCAGATTTAATGGCTCACTAGCATGTACATCTTTTCTGAGCTAATGCCCCCAACGAACAAGTCATCCTTTATTCTGCAGAGGAAAATAACTTACGAGTAATTTCAAGTCTGAAGAAAGTCACTCAACTTGAGAGGCCTAACTTAGTTTTCGAAAACCGATCATTAGAGTTTTCCAACCAGCATATTAGCTCTTGCTTCCGCCCGCTTGGTGCTAATTTCCTACTGTCTTAGCGACTTAGATCTCTGCATGACAGCTTATTCAGTAAGCAGAATCGCATAAGCTACCATCACTCTTCTCCTTATCTGGATCTGTTGAAACCATTCGACTTGGCCTGCTTTTGGCTGATAAAATAAGGAGGATACTATGGAACTCCTAAACTTATTTTGAAACGTTGATGACGGGCTGAAATCAGTAGAAACGAACACCAGTTGTTGATTTGTTGATCCTGTTCGAGGAACATAACTTATGTACATTCAAACACGCATATTGTTTTTACCTTTTGCTTTTTGTTGATAATGATGACACACAGTTTTAAAAGTTTTTGATGAACTTGGATAGGTCTTTCTTCCCATTTCTTGAAACTCGAACCTTGAGCATAAACCTGAAGCTTTTCTACTTCGGTAATATCCTCTACGTTTTGCAGGTACATCGACCCAGCCCTTGGAAGGGACAATTAGTTCATTCCATCACACCATTGTTGAAAGTCATAACTTAATCCCACTTAACCGTGTACCATTGCTCCTTCAGGAAGTGAAACTACACTCACCCTCTCCTCCTTGCCTCCATCCTTTGGAACTACATAGCATTCTACAGAGAGAAAAAGAAAGATGCCTTGTCCTAAACTCCATTACAATACACCGATGGTGGTTGGAGATAATAATAAATAAACACAAGTTTTCATCCTATTTGAGTAAATCACCACAGATGGATAACCACAGACAGAAAATCATTTCCAACAAAAGAAATTCCTGCTTTGCGGTAACGAAGAGTACCTTTTTGAATATCAACTCATCAATGTGGGGTCACCTCACTATGCTGTGTTAAGAATATTTTACACCACATGAAGAAAGGCTTTTTGACATTTGTTGATTTCTACTTCAAATGCCTCTTGAAAACTAAAATGAGTGCGGACAAGCCAGTTCTAGCCGAAAATGTGGTACTTAAGTGTAATTAATTTTTTTAAACTGGTTTTATGATTGTCCAAAACTCCTGACTGAAGACCATTTTCGCAACTGTGCCAACGTTCAACGTACTTTCAGAATTGCCAATTACTTCCACCACCGCCCTCTCTAACCCTTGTATTCACCTACCCACTGATTAGCAAATTTATTGCTAGGGGGTTGAATAATCTGTGGCTCTCGTTATTTTTTATTGTCAGAGAGGAATTTCCAGTTACCACAGTGCTGCATGAACTCTTGTACGTCTAGTGTTGTTTAAAAATGGATGTTATTGAGAGTTATTAATGAATTATAGGACCTTTCGAAGTCGTGATTATCAAGAGTACATTAAACTCCAACGAAAAAATACTCAGATATGGAGAAACAAAACCACCATTTCCACTTTACATAATGCTTAAAGCTGACATAATATATTATATGCGTTTAATGCTTTTATATTAGGTTAATTACAGTAATTGTTTGTTGTTTTATTCAAAATTCCGATTGAATCCGTCGTCTAAATGGGAGGAAAACCCGAAAAAGAATGCTAATATTACCATTTTCCTATTTTGTACAGTGCCATTGAACGTTATTGGTGTAAATATTTTGCATAAAATGTAAATTATTTTTATCAATTTTATGAAAACAATGGAAAAATCCAAAATATTTTTGTACCTTCATCTGTTGATAGTAATATGCATAGGACGAGACCAGGCATCGATGGAAATCCAACATTATATGGAAGAATATCATAAATCGAATATTACACCCCCCCTCCCTTCACTTGTCACTTTCGATGAATGTTTTAACACCCTTCCGACTTTTCCTGTCCAGCCCGGAAATTCATTTTTAAAAAGGTTTCCCCCCCAGGACAGGAGGCCCTTTACCAATAAATGTCACTTTGGGGAGCTTAACCAGCCCAAAAGTATATTTATATTCTTTCTCCACTCGGAGAAAGAAAGATTAAATGAAAAACAGGAGAAACTGCTTGATGTTAGAAGATCGAAGATGGACATCAATGACTATAATCGAGTCCGATTAGCAGATGAGCATTTCAAAATTTCGTCACTAGTCAAGTCATTGGGATCACAATTTAAAACTGCTTTCCCTAGAGTATTGTAATTTTTAGAAAATCATTCAGCCAACATCGAATGATTTCGCGGTAAACGCCTGAACATTTTCTACATTTTAATTTTTTTTAAAGAGTAACAATGTTGACAATTGAAAACCATGAACAAAAAACGCTGCAAATTCTTTCACTGGGGTTTATTATTCAATCGGCTTGCGTTCATGATTTGAATTTCTACTAAGCTTTGGAGTCTGCGTGTTTCACAGGATAGGGCGATTATTGAATTTCAGGAGATATACATGGAGCACGTGAATCTGTTCTCGACCAAAATACCTATTTGGATTGATCAGTTGATCATATTTGTGTGCCTCCTGAAATTCAATAATCGCCCTATCCTGTGAAACACGCACACTCCAAAGCTTAGTAGAAATTCAAATCATGAACGCAAGCCGATTGAAGCGTTTTTTTACTGAACCTCAATCCCCCTCCTCAATCAAAACATCTATAATTTATCAAGTCCTTTGGCACTCGTATTGCGTTAAAACTTCCCCAAATCCAAATTTAAACGATGTAGCCAAAGGTAGACAGATGTAGAGGGGGCACACAAATATCATCAACTGATCAATCCAAATAGGTGTTTTGGATGAGAACCGATTTACGTGGTCTATGCATATCTCCTGAAATTCGATAATCGCTCTATCACCTGTAAAACACGCACACTCCGAAGCTTAGTACAGATTCAAATCACGAAAGCAAGCCAATTGAATAATAAACGACAGTGAAAGAATACTTATTTACCCCAGTAATAATATTGAATAATAAACCCCAGTAATAATATTGAATAATATTTACCTATATATTATCAGAATGCTTCAACCCGTGTATTAGCTACTAACTACACTACAAGTATTCACATCGGCTATCACTCCAGTATCCACATTCACTACAACTCGACGCTATCGGCCGGACATCACTAGGTTACAAACAAACAATAATAAACGAAAAAACGCAAATGTTGGCACCATAAATCGGGCCATACATCGGGAATGGTTTGACCTACGGACGTGGGGAAGGGCTCATTCGATTCCTAATGGTATGTTCTTCAAATAGGAAAATATTTAGGCCGATTCGACTAGTTTTGAGGTTTTCAGGGATTTTACAAAACTTTTACAGCCCTTAAAGGGCACTTTAAATTGAGTGTGGGAGCTGGCTCAAGAGTTGGGGCGTCGTCGGACCAAGATGGATTTTTCCTGAAAATTTCAGATTTTTTGCTCCAGCCGTTTCGTAGATATCGTGCGTACGGCGTACGGACGGACGGAAAATTTTTTATTGTAGATTCGGATTCTACACCCTTTGAAACGTAAACCATGAAATTTTCAGGGGGGGGTTAGAATTTTTTTTTTCCAGAGCCATTACAATGGTTTATTATTGAATAATAAACCAAAAGTAGACATACCCTTTTAGTTAACAACATGAATAAAGGCAAATCCATATCACAATCCGGGGTATAGTTACAGTATGGTCATCAGAGTCAAGAGGAACAGATTTAGGGGCTTTTTTAGTGTACTTTTCCTCTGTAATGGGAGAGAAATTTATTCTTTATTTTGAATGACTTCTCCAAATTTCAGCAATCGTTTTCAGTACCAAGTCGAAAAAAATTGTTTCAATTATTTTTATTTTTTTTTTATTTACGTTAAGTCCCATTAGACCGTTCTGAACGGTGAGTCTGATAAGAGCCGGAATTGCCCTTCCGTCAGGAGGTTAGCATAGGAGAGCCGTTCACTTGTTGCCAACACCGTGATATTGATAGCCTGGTCTATTTCGTTCAAAAGAAAGAGCGAGAAGCCGTAGAAACGATGTCAGACAAGACGTACATCAAGGATATCGTTCGGCAAAGTTGAGGCCCCTAATAAGATCAGCTCCGAGATCGAGGGTGCAAAAGAAAAGGAAGCTCGGCAAATGAAACTCGACACCGAGTCTTGGGAGGCCGTAGATGTGAGAGCCGGGGATCATGCAAATGAGGCAGACGATGATTGCACATTTGGCGCACGACGGGGTGGGCGTGGCCAGCTATGATCGGGCGCCTTTTGTCTCCGGATGATTTATTCAAAAACCCCCCCTTAGGGGCGTAAGCGAGTCGCCAATTCGGTTTGCGTCCTTGAAGTGGCGACTTGGGTATCACTCAAAACCGTCTGAGGAGGAATCCGGAAAAGAATGGTAATTAACTCTGTAAATTGGAATAATCAGTAACCAAAACCTATCCCAAAGTTGATTCCCTGTAAGTAAAACCTTCACATCGCCGGACCGCATGTAATGACCTACAATGTGGTTATTATGGACATATATAAATATTCGTGAAAATTGATAAATATTCGTGAAATTTCGGTTATTACAGAAACGACAAATGTGACAACTTTGGTAGTTATGAGTATTAGTGGATTTTGATACAGAAATCCTTGACGCATGTTCTTCTGCAGGAACCTCACATGTTCCATGAACTTACGAGAGATTTCTACGAGATATTTAAGTGAAGCATTTCGTTTAGGGCAGAAATGACACAAGTGAATCACTTCAGTTCTTATGGTGGCACGACTGTGGATTTGATGAAAATCGTATATAGCTATGATCATGAGCTATATTGCTATGAATCATTATCCAACAAAATCCTTAACTGACCGACAGACAGAAGCGCAACCAATCAAACTTACCTACCCACTTTCTTTAACCAAAAAACGCTGCAAATTCTTCCACTGGGGTTGATTATTCAATTGGCTTGCGTTCATAATTTGAATTTCTACGAAGCTTTGGAGTGTGCGTGTTTTACAGGTGATAGAGTGACTTATTGAATTTCAGGAGGCACACAAATATGATCAACTGAACAATCCAAATAGGTATTTTGGTTGAGAACAGATTTACAAGCCCTATGCATATCTCCTGAAATTCAATAATCGCTCTATCATCTGTGAAACAAGCACACTCCAAAGCTTAGGAGAAATTCAAATCATGAACGCAAGCCAATCTGAATAATAAACACCCAGTGAAAGAATTTTGCAGCGTTTTCCTGAAAATTTCAGATTTTCTGATTTTTTATGAAAATTATCAGAATGCTTCAACCCGTGTATCGGCTACAAAGCCTTTTAGGAGTTCCCTCCAGTATCCACATTACTAAATCACTACGTCACTAGGTTACTGATATCAACACAAAAACAATAATAAACCAAAATAACGCGAATGTTGGCACCATAAATCGGGCCATAGATCGGGAATGGTTTGACCCACGGACCTGGGGAGGGGCTCATTCGATTCCTCGTGGAGTGTTCTTCAAAAAGAGTACAAATTTAGGCCACCTTGACTTTTTTAGGTTTTCAGGGATTTCACAAAACTTTGACAACCCTTATAGGGCACTTTAAATTAAATGAGAGAGCTGGCTCAAGATTGGGGCGTCGCCGGACCAACATTGATTTTTCCAGAAAATTTCAGCTTTTTTGTTTCAGCCGTTTGGGAGAAATCGTGCGTACGGCGGACGGACGGAAAATTTTTTATTGCAGATTCGGATTCCTCACCCTTTGAAACGTAAACCACGAAATTTTCAGGGGGAATCTATAAGCAAAATAAAGTGATTTTTTAATCGTTTCCTGAACAATTAAATTCATTTCTGAGAAATAAAAAAGATAAATTTTAATAGCAAAAATAGAAGATGTGAAAAATTTATACTTTAGGACTTCCGTAAAATGTCAACCACCATGGATAACACCTCACCAAAGTGCCCCTGTGGTCCAGAAGTCTCACATTTCTTTGCAAGTGCGACCGTAACTAGAGATTTTGAACGAAGGTATTCGGATACCATTATTTTGCTTCTCTTCGAGACAGCACAGAAGACAGAAGTAACATTTGGTGAATTAAGCATGAGGTTCACTTGAGATCACACCAACTTGGTGTAGTCTTCGTAATTCCATTGTCAACACCAGGAAAAGTCCAAGCAATCCTGCCTGGAACTCTTTTCCCGACGTAAACCGAAGTAAAGTACGTAGAGTACGATTTTGATGGGTACATATCAATATCAAGTCATCAATGTATCAGCCCTCCCTGACAGTTAAAACGATCCAGGTACAACCTCGAGGGTGGCATTTTCAAATATGAGGGGAGAACAATCATCTTCAATCAAAGATCTTTTGGGATCGCTCGATTCAGATTCTTTCAATATCACCCTCATGACTCGGAAGGTACGCTCTTCATAATCAAGTTGAAGAATTGAAGTGATTTCTTCCTTTTTTTCCAATAGCTCTGCACTTGACTCACGAAAAGACCTCTGTCGTCACGGTTGTTATGGGTCCCTCGAGTTAGGTACGTCTTCCTCGCGAGTCTCGACAAAAGATGCACCGAACTCACTTTTTGTCCCTTTTTCCGTCGGACAAGCTTCACGTCGGACAAAGCCTGCTCTACCTCCCGACAAAAACGAGGGAGTTCTATTCTTTTTTTTTTCGTCGTCATCGTCAACAAAATAGTCGGGAAGAGAGAAAAAAAAAGTTTCTCGTCACTTTTACTTTATTTAAGGCGTAAAAAGGCGACGTTTTTCCGTTCATTCATCCTTGAACGTGTAGTTGTTGACAAACCGAGCTGCGGGGAAAAAATAAGGTTTTTCATCGGATCTGACGCGTGAAGAAGATTAAGCTCCACTATTCCTTGGATCGCATTGAATTCTCAAGAAAATAAAAATGAAGAGGTTTAGACGAGGAAGGACACGAAATTCAAAAACAACATACTGATGATAGAACGCTACGAATTATTTAAAAAAAGGTTTATTAAATACAACCGACCCCCCTCCCACCACACACACAACTATTCTTGACCGTCAAAACGAGACAAATGAAAAAAAAATTAGGATTTAAAAGGATGGAATCTACCAGTTTTCAATATTTTCACGTTTAAAATTGAGATTTTCTGAAACAGATGAGCTCGGACTGGTATGGGACCCATCGCAGTCTAAAATTACTTTTAAATGACAAACCAATTCAGTATGTTAGTAAAAACCCCGGGAACAGTCCAATTTTTTGCTTCTGGGGTTACCGGGCCTGCTAGAAGTTACTAACCCAGAATAAAGTCACGTAGGAAAAACAGATTTTTTAAATCAATTTTAAGGCAAATTTAATTCGGATGACGAACTACGCAGGTTTGAAATCTGCGCGCCTGCCAAGTTTTGACCAAATTTTCTTTTTTTTTTTAAAAACTTATACGAAACATTAAAAAAAATCTTTCTTTCTTAAATCTTCCTGTAAGTTGTTTAATTCCTGGAAAACTTGAAAACTTAATTCGATTTTCAAAGGTATGGGCAACTTTGCGATTCATTATCGATTTCGGGGAGAAATTTCGTTTTGAAGGTGCAAGAATATTGGACGACTAAGACAGCAAAGGAGGTATCCCAAGAGTGAAAAGTAGCAGAAGATTGAACAGCATAAATTTTGGAAATTATTGAATCCAGATAATTGTTTCCAAAGTTGTAAATGAGGTAAAAAGTTGTTTTCAAGTGGAGAATTATGAGGTTTTATGGATCAAAACCGTGGTTTTCTTGGAGGGAAGAACTTCAATCATATTTCAAGGAGAGCTTAGGACAGAAAATTTTGGTTTGTTCCATTTTCAGTGAAGTTTTAAGCAAAACGTGTTTTTACATCAAGTGCAGGACACAGTGAACATATGAACAGGTACTTATATTACCAAAAACGTCATTTATTTATTTTGCGATTTCCTAATTCTCTCCTCTTTTTGAAAGATTTCTGACGCTCATGATAGGGAACATTTGAAGCGGGGAACGTGATGTGCAGCTGATCTAATCAGCGGCTGTCATCGGCCACATGAAACCTGGAAACCAAACAATCCCACGGTATCATGACGCTCGCAAACTTCCACACAAACAAGGTGTAGATTGCATTCCTGATAATCTGGGATTGAGTAACTGATGCTTGGCTCGAAGCTGGGGTCGTGAATTTCATAAATCCAGCCAAACGTTCAGGCAATCGTTACTGAATACTCAAATAAGTTTGGATGGAATGTTCCTGGTAGATATCAATCAAAGAATCCTTTCCACGAATCTCTTTCCCGTTTACTGCGTCATCATTTTTGACCATTTTCTCGCAAGTGCTGAGCATATTATTTTAAGGGGCAGCTAGTGTATCTACAGAAACATTAGAGTGGTGTGAAAGTACCCCTTCTATCCGCTGCCACTTCTTCACACTTCCTATGTTATTCTCTTGCAGCAGAAATAGCAGAAGAACCCCCCTTCTGCCACACTGAGAGACAGCATCTGCATTCATACTACGATTGTCAAAAACGCTAACCTCTCACTGTCATAGATCATTCGGATTTTTATATTAGCCACTAGCGGAGTGGTATCGACTTCCAGCAGTTTTCATTGCTTCTGAATTACAGAACTTCAATCATGATTGAACCGTAAAAAGTTGAAGCGTCATTAGTACAAACACCCGTGCGTCAGCACGTAGCTAAACAACACGGGTTTTGTTATGATGAATCGCACATTTATAGCTAAACAAAAACATTGATGAAATAGATTTATAATTATTAGTAAATCCCACTAATATGTGTGTGAGGCACAACAATCATCTCAGATGCCTGAAACCACTGATTTAACGCTCTGGGATTTTCTAGTGATTTTTCTTCTTTGGAGTATTGAATTACTCAATTATTGGCTTTTGGGTCTGAGTTACTACACCTCTCAAGTTCTATATCCTAACGTCAAGTTCCGTTCAGCGCACTTCAGAGTGCACGAGACTTGGATTTTCTTCATGAAGTGTGTCACGATCATCTTACTTGCTGCATACGTGGACGCGTATAATCATAAGCGTGTCGCAGTCTTCGCCGGTTTGTGTTTGTGCATTGTGATCCCGTTCATCGCAGTGATTTTATGCATAACTAAGTTGGTGCAAGTAGCTGTCCTCTTGTTTTGTACAGTGTCAACCATAGAAATGGTTAGTCCGGCAATGTACTGCCTGATCTTCAATCAGAACCTTGATATTGCAAGGAAAACTGCACGCAGATTGGTTATGGCGTTCGAACTTTCCGAGGTGATTGACCAATATTTCGTTTTCTTGTGCATTCCGAAATGGGCAAGGGGAGTTGAAACGGAAAAGGACGGTTTAATAGCAGGTTGGGTGACATTCGCGCCTGTTCTAGTCACACTGGTAATATTAGTTGATGGAGTGAAAAAATCCTTGAATGGCGATTTCCTTAGAGAAAAAGGATTCAGAAGAATTCTGCAGGGCATTCGCGAAGATATGGCGGAAGAACCCCAAACAAGAACAGGAAAAAGCCCAATGCATGTGACTTTTTTCGTCCTACTGCTAGTTCCTGCCCTCTCACTTACTGTTATGGATGTTACATTCGCCAGCTCCGACTCCGACGAGGAAGCGAGCGCCGCTCTAGCCCCTGTGCTACAACACACTTTGCTTGCTTCTGAAATGGTGACGATACCTCTTGTAGAAATCATCATCTCAGTCCTACCCATCAGGGAAAACATTTCAGAAATGTTATTTCTAGGAGCGGCTCATGTGGGCAATATTTTGGTACTGACGCTAATGGTATATAAAGGTGACTACGAGCAGGAGAGCGAAGCGAGATTGAGCTCGAACTACAAAACACAACGGGGGCTTGCAGAGCAACTAGGATACTTTTGCCGCGTCAACTGCGAGATTCCACTTCCCAAACCAGGCTTCGCGTCATTCGTGATGTTCAACGCTGCCCCACTAAACGCATCAATGAAAAGTGAGCCGCCGGTATTTTTCAAAGAAGGAACATTTGAGTTATTCCAATTTTTGCGAGGGGAAATTGAATTACCGAACAACCAAACGAATATAACTGTCAAACTCACAGCCACATTTCAAACTGGAACTGTTCTTGAACCCACTATCATTATAGCTATTGAAGACATTAAAATATTTGAGAAAAAACATTATATATACTTTGTCTCTGCAAACTCAACCTTTGCTAATTTAATCGAAGTTAACGGAACTGATGATGTTCCACAAAAGGTGGTTCCACAACTCATTTTCGTGAATTCGTTTGCCGAACAAGCGGTGGATGATATACCAGTTCTTTCTTATCTCGAATACCGAATAGAGTCTACTGAAAACAATATTGACAAATATCAGTCATTTCCAGAACCTGGTCGGTTTGATATCATGGACCTGCCTTTAGGGAATGTAAAGATCACGATCTCCTACTCAGGACCGGACGATCATCTCTACGGGAAACTGGGATCAGATAGCGTCGTTATGCGAACTGAACCATCCGGGATGTATTTGGCTTTAGTGGGTCATACAGATAAATTGCGTTTGTACTTGTTGAAAACGAATCTCTTACCGAAACCGATTAAAGAGCCGGACGCCATTCAAAAGTCCTCCTATGCCGTTGTGGGGGCGACTTTGGGGATCGCAACGGTAGGGTACACTCATTTCTTATGGGTCGAGAGTCCAGTGCGGCTGAGGGCGTTGATTATCGCCGGGTTTAAAGTGTCAAACAGTCTGGCTGGCTGGATAACGGAAAGGGTGGTGGGGGAAACGTTCACGAAACGAAAGGTGTACACACTTTTTCTGATTCAGGCAGTAACAACAATTTGGCACTTGGTACTTAGCTATATTTTCGAATCAAAAATTAAAAAAGATGATTGATTACTAGCTCGTTGGGAGGTCCATACGAGGAAACGGGAACGGAATCGAGAGAGAACGGGAACCGTGAAAGAAGAATACCAATCCCATCTGTGCAGTATCATTTTCATGATATTAATCGCTATAGTATTGGGCTAATATGAAAATATATCGATGAAAATTAAAAGTTGTATACAGGGTATATCAGATAAGGTGCGCAGTATCTCACCCACGTATCCTACAACCAATTTCAAACAAAAAGTGCCTCTAGCAATTTTTTAATAATTTTGTGTAATTCACTCCTACGATTTTTTTCGTGTTTTCGACGTTGTCTCAGCAAAATGGCAATAACTCGCATGCAGTATCATCTAAGTAAAAGTTGAGGATACCGTTGGAAAGTGCGTTAAATTTCCTACCTTTCAAGCGCCAAACCATTTTTTTGTCACATCAAGTTGACGAAAAATCACTCTACAAAGCAAACTTCAAGAAAATTTGGAAAAAAGAAGGTTTTTCAAACGATCAGCACTCCACACCAATTTGCATTTGATCAGGTGATAGTAGCTTAAAAAATGCGCTTAAAGGTCAGCTTTCAAATGGTATATCAAAAACAATTTTCATTTGGTCGAAAACACCTCGTTGGAATGCAAAAAAAGGGGAGCAAGTCGAGGTTTTTGACGATTGGTAATGTGTTTCAAATAAGTAGGCATTTTAACGAACAAAATTAATCTGTTTTATCTTCTAAGGTGCAGTTTTAAATTTCTATTTTATTTCATTTTTTTTCCTATTTGTTGGCGAGTTTAGGCTGAGACATGTCGAAAAACTTCACTGGTCCGTACTTTGTACGTTGAAACTCAACAAGTACCTCTGTTGACCTCAATTTCTTCGCTTTGTACTTGTTCAACAATTTAATTTTAAATATTCAATTTTTAATAATTTAATTCTAAATATTTAGAATTAAATGAAAAATATTTTCAAAAATTCTCTCTGTTCCAACATGGCTTGGTTCAGCATGGAGGAATACGTGAATGTGATTTATGTCTAAGGATTCTCCAATGGAAACGAGTCCGAAGCTGCCCGGGAATATGCCCTTCGATCTACCAATTTTTTCCACCAATTTCATACCTTATTCAAAACATTTCTGTATTACATATTTAAATTGTTGTCTTTTATATAATAATATTTCAATTCATATTTATTTTTTATTATCGTTTTCACCTATGATTACTTGATATACGAGCACAATAATACCTCATTAAACAAAGTGTATGAAATTGGTTAAAATAACTGTGAAATTTGGTGAAAAAACTTATGAATTTTACACGAAAAAGCTATGATACCTGCGTTACTATGTGTATAACAGCCGTTTTACAATGGGAAACATTGTTGAAATTTAGTTTTCCAGAGGTTTTCCGAATCAACCGAAAACACTAGTTTCCTAGGTATCTAGGTATATTTGGCACACTGCCTCTTGTGACAACAGCAGGGTCAACAACGAAATGGGAGGGAATGAGCTTTTTGATCGTTACACATAACTCCCCCACCCTGTCTGCTTTGAACCGAAATTTGAATAATAAGAATTTCTGGACCGACTTTAATGGTGCTAACTGTCACCCTGTTATTCTTGGAACTAAGGTTATACAAACAGCTCCTTGAAAACAAGAAACAGTAAATGGTAGAAAAATCGCACCACTTCCACTTGAGATAGTGAAACTGGCCGTGCATTGCACTCTCAACGAAGAACCTTTGCAATCAACCAAGAAAAAATTTGATGCTTTACGTATATGTTCACGTTATGTACACGTCTTGAGTACAATTCAAAAATCAAATTTAAAAACAACTCCTTATACGCCTCTCCGTTCTCCGAAGCTACTGAACAAAACTTGATAACGCTTTGGTCAAAAAACACATTCGGTGGTATTTCATGCCGAATTTTCGGCATCACTTTCTATCAATTTTATAGACTTATTAGCGAACAAGTGAAGCGTAGAAAGGTATTTTATCTGATTAATTTCAGTTGTATACGCATGTTCTAAGTTTATATCAAGATATCGATGTATGTACAGCTCGTGTCAATAAAGGCACATTTTATGGTGTTTATAGATCAGCTTTTGTTGAATACAGGTAAGTTGTAGGCGTTTAGGGATTTATATAGGCTTTAAACCAAAAAATGGGTGTAGAGTCATTGTTTGCCAAAAAGCTGGAAATGGTTTCATTCTCTTTGTTTTCATGTAAAAAGAGTATTTTGAAGTTTGCCCCAATATTCTGTTCGAACCATATGAGGGGTGTCCGGTAAACCTCGCAATTTAAGGACTTCATTTCAGTTTTCTGCTAATAACTCCCAAACGATGCATTTTTAGCAAAATGTTACTCCTCCCTGAATTACACTACAAGAAGTTCTGCTTCAAAATAGTACCTTATACATGAAACTACGACTAGAAAATCGAACAGTATGGTAGATTTGTGAGGTCAAAGAATAATCATTTTTCTCATTTTCAAAAAACTGAAAAAGTACTAAAATGGCGAGGTTTTCCGGACACCCGTCACAGAGCACAAGCGGAAAATTAGGTCGAACTTCAAAATACTCTTTTGACATGAAAATGAAGAGAACTAAACCATTTCCAGCTTCCTGGAAATTAATGACGCTAGAAACTTTATGTTGAAGCGTATTATGATCAAGTCATCCTACCGTCTTTGGGAAATCTCGAAATCAATTACAAGATGTGAAACACACTGATCAGCTGAAGGACTCTTGTGGCAGATTAGTTCCCCAATCGGTCACGGTACTGAAATACGTATGGAGCTATTTTAAGGCATCTCCTAGTAGATAAGTATTACAAGATATGGAGACGCAATACGATTTAAATAATTTACCACAGACTACGTCCAATTAACAGATAACTGATTTACGAGAAAGGATTATTTAATAAAGAAGTAATAAATCCGTAATAATAATTCGTAGACTTATCTTTTCCATTTTTATCACAATGTACATATCTTGAATTAAGTCAACATTTTAATTGTGTTGAAAAATGTTCTTTAAAATTGATTAATTCATTTCATATTAAAAAGGTTCATTATTTAAAATAATAAACCGAAATGAGTCACTAACTATTTCTGCAAGATATGAAACATTAGGTAGCATAGTTTCGGGTAACGAATAGTCTCCACGATGCTAAATAAACGGAATAACTAAACTTTATCATTGAAAGCAAATAGAATTGTACATACTTCTTCTTACTATATCAGAAAGTTTAATCTAAAAGAAATGTACCGTTTTCTCGGTCATTTATTAAGGATATGAAAGTATCTTAATGAAAGCTATGACTAGACTTGTACATTTCAAATCCTACGATACCTTGTGGGGCGCAACGGAAATTTCGAATGCCTGAAGAGATTAAGTTCTCGGGTTCCGACTACCTTGTGATCAGTTTCCTTTGGTGCTACGAATTAATCGATCTTTGGCTTTGGAGCCTGAATGACCACACGACACTAGTCCTCTTCCCTGATGAAAAATTCCGTTCGGCGAACTTCACTCCACACGAAACATGGATATTCATCGCGAAATGTTTTACAATCGTTGTATTGGCTGTCTTCGTGGACGCTTACAATCACAAGTTCGCCGCGACCTTCACCGTATTGTGCGTATGTTTATGCGTCCCGATCGGAGCTGTTTATGTGTGCATATCGAAGAGCTCACTTGCAGCAATCATCTTGCTGTGGATGGCTCCTGCGATGTACGTGGTTAGCCCGGCAAGGTTTTGCCTCATCTTCAACCAAAACATTTTCCCAGTGAGAAAGACCACGCGCCGATTGGTCATATTTTTTGAAATCATCGAGGTTTTTTTCGGGCAATATTTGATTTTCTTACTCCTTCCAGCAGCGACTACCGGCAATTACAAGGAAAAATATGTTTCGATAGTTCATTGGGTGATCTTCACACCTCTTCTAATAACGGCGATAATATTGGTCGAACGATTGAAGAAATTTGTAACTGGAGACTTTTTAAAAGAAAAGGGTATTAAGCGCATTCTGCAGGGTATTCGTGAAGATATGAAAGACAAACCCCGAACAGGAAAAAGCCCTTTGCACGTGACTGTTTTCATCTTATTATTGATTCCTGCAATGACACTTACAGTATTGGAAGTTACACTGCGCAAAGCGCATTCCGATGGAGAAAGACACTTGATAAACCCCACATTGAAGCACATCATGTATGTAACACAAATAGCGGCTTTACCACTCGTTGAAATCATTATTTCGCTTCTCCCCAAGGTCAAAGACCCGACATCGGAAATGATGTGTTTAGGCTCTGCCCATTTGGCCAATATCGCGGTGCTCTCATTGCTAATATATCAAATGGACAACAATCCGGACAGCGGAGAAAGAGATAATTTCAAAATAAATCGGGATGCAGCACCGAGGACAGGACATTATTGTGAAGTAGGTTGTGAGATTCCCCCACCAACACCTGGATGGTCATCGTACTTGATGATCGACTCTGTCCCTTTTGTGGCAGCGTTGGAGAATTACCCGGACGTATTTTTCAAAGTAAAAACGTCTACAATATACTCCGTTTTAAGAGGAAGAGTGCCATTACCGCCGAGTCAAACCAACGTAACTGCCCAGCTTACAATCACTCTTCAAACCCTGACAACACCTCATCCGTCTACCGTAAAGACTGTTACATTGGTTGAAAAGAAATACCACGTGCTCCTTATCACGGGAAACTCAACCAGCGTTAGATGTACGGAAGTTCATGGGATAGACGACATTCAACAAAAGTTGGAACCACAACTCATTTTCTTAAATACTTTTGCAGAGGAGGTAATAAATGGGATACCTTTAATTCTTTCGGATAACGAATACAGAGTTAATTCCACAGAAAAAGATATGGACGAATATCATCCATTTCCAGAAGTTGGTCAGTATGATGTTGTGGACTTGCCGGTAGGGAACGTACAGATCTCGACTGTTCACTCCGGGTTGAACCCGATTCTTAATGATTTACTGGGAACCGATAGCGTAGTGATAACGTCCGTACCATACGGCATATATTTGGCTATAGTCGACCGAAAGAGGAAAATGTCTTTAGATATGTCTAAACTAAATTTCCCTCCAATTGTGAAGACGACAACCACGATGAGACCGAAACCCGTAAAAGAGCCAGATGCCGTGCAGCAGTCCTCGTTTGCCATTATGGGAGCATCTTTGGGCATCGCATCTGTCGGATACACCCACTTTTTATGGATGGAGAGTCCATTGAGGCTGAGAGCGTTGATTATCGCAGGGTTTAGAGTATCCATCAGTGCGGTAGCCTGGGTATCGGAGAGGTTTATGGGAAATACCCTCACACGACCAAAGGTATTTGCACTTCTGACGCTTCAGGTAGTAACGACGATTTGGCATTTGGTACTTAGCTGGATTTTCGAAGCGAGGATCAAACGCGCCTTTGATCGTCCACCCAACAAAAGTTCTTTGGAGAAATAGTACGCCAAGACAGCCGTGTACAAACAGTCCAATCCTCTCCTTCTAAAACGCATTTCATGAATCTACTTCTAAAACTTTATTTTCTCTGACATAAGAGAAAATCTGCTGCCTGCACGCTTGCGTTATAATAAAGCGGGTAGGTCACTCCAAATTATCAAATTTTATTTGAAAGTAGTTGATTTCAAGGAAATCCAACTCATCAATAATTTTGTTGAACAGTTAGAACTGGCATTAAGAATGCCTTCATTATTGATTACATGGGGCGATGTAATGCTGTAGTAATAAGACTAAACTCTTCCAAAACCAAGGAGATATGCCTGTAAAACCAAGAGGATATCCCTGAAGCTAAAAGGCATCATGTTTATGCTCGGGGGTAGCATTTGTGATGAATGTGGTTAGTTGGCCCCTTCCCGATTTTATAATCTGTCGCCTTGGGAGATGAACCGGACGCCTGCAAGCGCCCGATTCATTCTCTGAGCGTGGCGGAGCATAATAATGCATCCACCTCCTCGGAAGGGGCAACTATACCATTCCATCACCTCACACATTTCAAGAATCGATATGGGGAACTATCCATATCGTTCACAGTTGATAAGAATAAAAACATTCAGTTCATGACATAAAATTGAATTACTAAACATATTTTGAGGAACCAATCATCTTGCAGCTTTTTATTGAATTTTCCTAACTTCCAGCAAAGCAAGGCAAAACTAGGTGGATGTAACCACAAAATGGAAAAATTCGGATAATAACTATGGAATAATTAGTATTTTTCCTTAGTACCATGTTGGATTTCCTTTCTGTCGAGATCATTGAGTTTCCCTTACATTTCACATTCTTGGCTTAATTTTAAACTCACCAATCCCCGAAATTGCCATCCAAATATAGTTAAAATTAAGCACCTAGAGATGCGGTGGAGATTGTTTCATTGTATGAGATTCACTAGTGGTGGGCCCGTCAGTTTTATGCGTATATGGGGCAATAAGAATTCCGGAAAATAGCGGGCCAAATTGATTTATTACTTATACTCTTAAGATTTTTTTTTATTAAAAGGAAAAAAAATGTTTTTACCTAAAAGAAAGATGGGAAGAGTGTGGAGAGGT
The DNA here is from genome assembly GCA_031894815.1 of Creontiades dilutus. NCBI lineage: Eukaryota > Metazoa > Arthropoda > Insecta > Hemiptera > Miridae > Creontiades > Creontiades dilutus. The sequence continues at coordinate 1,531,261 of JAVIWC010000461.1, read as the reverse complement.
GTACAGAAGAGGTGATTAACAATTTCAACCAAAATAAAATTTTAGGAAAGGTTTACTCTCTTGCAAAGATATTTTCGAGTGACTTCCCATTAATTTGGCAAATCTATCTTATTCCTGTTATTTTAGGTGTAATTGATACGGCCCAAACTATGAACTTGTAGAATTTGCTAGAAGGTAACCTTGGGAAGATCGGAGCAATATCAATGTTTCGCATTACCTTCGGAAACACTCCCGTTATTTCAACAGGTGTTCGAAACGACCACGTACCTAGGGTACCGTTCAAATCTTCATCCGATGACCTAGGACTGACTCCGGATCACGGAGTTTTACGGAGAAAATTGTTAACATGATTGTAACCTGTTCCGACATAGACGGTCAGATAGATTACGGGGTTGCGGTCGGGTATATTGCCCCATTCCGTCCGTTCGAGAAAAGATCAGGGAAAAACGCCTTCAACTGAATTCTGTATCTCAGGCGTTTGGTTTCGAAACTGATGGACCACGCCCTCACCCCGACATCTATTCTTTATTTCAATACGATCATCATTAAGTCTGACATTTCAAACCAGAAGATAAGTATGAGGAAATGGTCATAATCTCATACATGCAAAGATATTTCTCACAACTGACTGGTACTTGACTATATTCAATCTGGAACCCAGCGATTTGGAAAAAGGCTGCACGCGATTCCAGAAACGACCAAGTTGATTTCGTCAGGTGCGATGCTCGATTTAAATTGTACGTTTTCGCACAATTCACTTCTACAAATTGGAACGACGAAAGATATTTTGAGCCGGCGATTTCAGATGACGTGCATCACAGTGGAAGACGAGGCAGTGACAGGTGGTTGGAGCTCTTGCTCAGCCTACCGCAACATTTCCTGTACTCACTTCCTATTAACGAGAACACGGTTTCCAGTGAACGAAGCCACAAGACAATCATAAATACTTGTAAATTTATACAGCTTTAAATGAAAAAATGTAGGTAATTAATACATGCACAAAAGCGACCGACCGCAGGTCCGTTTTTGTGTGATCACATAATATATTACATAAACATGATTCTAAATACTTGAAATATTTTGAAAACTAATCGAAACAAAGAAGAAGAAAATCTGCAGCAGAAGCTGTATGACCAGGACTTATGGATTGTATGTATCTTCTAATATATAATGTTAGTCACAATGTTAGTTACCGAACTCCTCCGAAACTACCTTAACAATTTTTACCAAATTTTATTTGCGTATTCAGTAGGTCGGTTACAATCCATTTTATATCTAGTATTCATATTTTATATCTACAATGACAAGGGTTGTTCACAATTAACATTGTTTTTAAATTTTTGGACGACATTGTTTGTTTTTTATTTTTTTAATAGTTATTGCAGTGTTTTTATAGTTTTTATTAACTATTAATGATTACTATTTTATTCATAATAATAAAATTATTAATTTTGAGTGAAGGTTGGATCTCCAATTATCTTGCTTCATAATTTGAACCCGCCACGGCTGTGCAACGGTATCCGATTAGTCATTCGAAAATTGATGGAAAACGTTATCGAAACGAATCGTTAAAACATTACTATTTTTAATGGCAAGTTCAAAGGTGAAAATATATTAATACCGCGGATACCTATCATACCTACAGATGTGCCAATTCAATTCAAATGAATTCAGTTTCTGATTAGATTGGCATTTGCAATGAAAATCAACAAATCCCAAGGCCAAACGATGTCCATTTGTGGCTTAGATTTGAGTACACCATGTTTTTCACACGGGCAATCGTAGCATACTCTCGAGTTCGTAAACCATACAGTTTGTTTGTGATCGCTAAAGAAGGGATAACAAAAAATTTTGTTCACGTTATAGCATTAAAAGATTGATGTTGTTCGTTAGTGTTACTGTCGTAATTAATATGTGATATGTAATTTTAATAAATAAACTATAATAACTTGAAAATAATATTGTTTGGCATTTGTTATTTTTATATTCCCTTATCGCCCACTTCGCTCCATGCCTATTTCTCGCATATACCATATACTTACACACTTATAATAAGTAAGTTGCTTTTTATCTACACTAGAATTTATCTAGAATCTAGAAATACTTTATAAGGCAAAACAACGTTTGCCGGGTCAGCTAGTATTACCTTAAAAATTCAAAATTTCCGAGACCTGTTGCCAAATCAGACTGAAAAGGTGGTTGTACAAACTTTTTTCTTAAATCAATAGAAGCAGATGTAATTGGTTAATCAAGCTTTAGTTGTCCAGATCGAGAAGGAAGGGCATGCTGGAGGAACCATGTTTCAAAACCAAAGTGTTTCAGTTAAGGCGGTTATTCTTTGATAAGGGCAAAAGCATAAACACACTACACAAACACCAACACAATACAAATGTGCAACACAATTACAGTACGTTACTGTTTTGAATGTGCCCAGGTTGAGGAACAGTGGAGCGACGCTGTGAAATAGCATTTAAATCATCTACCAATTGTACGTTGAAACGCCCCGAACGATCGAATACATTTACTCAATTTACATTTAACATTAAATCTTTATTAATTGTCAAAACGCATACATTCAACATGATTTGAACATTTTTATAATTATAAATATGATACATAATGTATGGCCACATCAGAAAACGAACGTTTAGCATATATGCAGCAGTTTGGGTTTTACATTACTGCAAACTATAATATCGTGCAAGAATAATCATCGTGCAACTTTCACAATAATTTTTTTTAAAGGAAAAACTAGGGGGCTAGGCCCCTGGGTCATGTGCCCCCATACTCTCTATAGCCTTGAGTACCTACCAAGCGACATACCAACTGTTCTGGCATATTGATTTGGAAATAACTGCTACCATAACGTGATTTCCTCTACGTTTTCACTTCAAACTTCAGGCAAAAAAGTCCGGAGAGAGCGACAATGGATCCATTCTGTTTTCATGGCTATTACATCCACTTAAAGGTAAAGGTCATACGTTTCTTTCCTGGAACTACTAAAATGAAACGCATTAATGGTATTCTTTGATAAAGATCAAGTTAGTGTTCTTATTCCATCCATCACTCACACCACATGAAACGTTTTCGAAGTACAGAATTTGGGCAATTAAGGAATGAACACGCACCCGATCTCCTCAGTCCACAAATCCCATTCATTATTCCGTTCTTGACGGGCTTTACAGAAAAACAATGGCACCTTAAATTAATCAGCTCCCAGGAAAGAAAGCTCGCCCCCTAAACCTCATTTACACAGCTGCGTTAGAAATAGCTGAAGGGGCCCTTGAAGATGGTTATCTTAATACCGGCCGATTAGTTAACCGAAAAAAGGCGCGGGCCTCCGGTTACGGTACCCCCCGTTAGTCTTTCGTTCGACCACAAAAGATGAAGAATTGTTGCGGTTATTCTTGTAAGAGGAAGTTGAAAAGTTCCTCACCCGAAAGTTTAGAGAGGTAATACTCCGCGTTCCTCAGTCAGAAAGATAGGAATCAACTTTCAACGAAAGAAACAACGAAACAGGAACAAGAGGGGAAATGAAAAACAGCATAAACGTAATGATGAATTGTGATGTTTTAGTATGTAACTTCACTCTATACTCATAGTATTTTTGATATGACAGGAGGTCGACTGCGGAATGATATCAATCCTAGATCATGAGGTCATTTCTGATATCACTTTTAGCTAGACCTGCATTAGGATAAAATTCATTAAAATCGCCCGTTTTATTCGCCTTCACATGAAAAGCATAGCAATTGTCATAACAAATAGTTAAAATACTAGAAATGAGTGAGATGGTAAGGAGGTACAGTTTATATAGTGCAGGAGTCTTCTTCTTCACGTAGTTCGATAAGTGGCCTATGCGTAGAGTGCCACCGTTTGATTTGTTAAAATGTTAAAATCAAACGATGGCATTCTACGCATAGGCCACTTATCGAACTACGTGAAGAACCAGGAAACGAAGAACAGGAAGCAGGAGAATGGAGGTAAATTATTCTCCTTAAAACTTAATTTTACGACAATAAGTGGCTTATCACTTCATACTGGCATATCTACTGATTTCGTTTCTCTTACCTGGTTCAATCTATACAATGATTCTAATCTTGTATTTCAGATAACTATGAAGGATCGTTATTGAAGGATGACAATCGATCAACGACCTGTACAGTACCTACATTAACATTTGTTGTATTAATTAATACTTGTGAATACTGTAAATACATCAACATTTTATTCCTTGCTAATACTTTTTATAACTGTAAAACTCAACAACAATAATAACTTTCTGTCAATAAAAAGATTTTAAGATACATCAGTGTCATATTCTTAATTCCTACATTTCTGGCTGATTTTGCTGGTTGTGGAGAGAGAGAGAGAGCGAGGGGAGGGGGGGGAGATGTACAGGTAGCATAACAACACAAAATATGAAAATAATTTATAATATCATCATCAAGTACGTTAATAACAATAAACTTGAGCCCCTATATTTCGATGATCGCTTGGTCAAAAATCGGGTGTGAGTAGGTCATTTTGTAGAAAATTTTGTCTACCTCATTTTATATTGGAGTGATTTTCTCGTTAGGATGCGTAGTTTTCGAGTTATAGCGGGAAAACTGAAAAAAGTCCGAAAAAATCGCGGTTTTTCGGCCCCCCTGAAGTTAGCACAAGGTTAATTTGTCTGCAAAATGAGGTGTAACACCCCTGGGGGGGGGGGGGGGGGGGTAGAAACAACTCAGCGATTTTGCGGAAAGTTGGGAATTTTTGCAAGGTACCCCTAGATTCTGGCACCAGATGACTGGACTACATTTGTTTTAAACGATTTTGTTTTCATAAGTCATACTGGCCAGTTAACAGTGTGTTACTCTGAAGGGTTGGTTTGTTGAAATCTCACCCTGTACATCGTGTTCATTTATGAGATAGAATATTGCTAGATGATGTATCCCACAATCAGTTGCAATAATTAAATCACGAAAAAAAAATTTAGAGCAATCAAAATCACTTTAAAAAATTGAACTCACATCTTCCACTTTATTTGTACAATCGGAAACAATTGACAATGCAAACTGCATGAGTACCAAACGTATGTACAACGCGAGACTATTAGGTACCTGACATAAATTTATCTCACCATCATTTTCAGCAGGATCATATCCACACAAAAATCCACATATTTTCTTCTGTTACACAACAACTTTTTCTTAAACTTTCCAGGAGAACCACTGCAATCAATACTTAATAAACATCAGGGTTGCAGAGTGACAGAAATAATTTCTTCATTTCATCCGAAGGCATCACTGTCTAGCTAAGGTAAATTCCTTGCCTTAACGGAATTTCATTACTCCTCTCAGGGGGATGTGACATCAGACAAGCGAAAGACACTCGCGAAGGGGAGCGGGCTCCTGGAATTCGGCGAGGAATCCATTCTGCCACCCGGGATTCGTGAAGGGGAAGAATATTTCAAATATTTCATACCTACAATTTAAGGCATGAGTTTTCGCCCGTTCACCCAGAATTGAACCGCAGAATCAATAATTGTAGAGCTGACGTAAAAACACTGACAGGAAGACCTTACAGTGATAGGATCGTGGGTTGCGATCAACAAACTTTTTCTTGGTTTCTACTCAATAAAATATTGAATACGTATCCGAGTTTTCTTCCGAGTGGACCTTAGGAACCCACAAAATTTAATAAAATGTGTTTGAATTTTGGCTCTGTTGACAAACGTCCCTCATCCTCCCTAGTCCACCTTTTTTGACGTTCGAATAGTGAAGTTCATTCAAGTAGCGCAGATTGCGAACAAAATACAGACAACTCTCGCAAACGACAAAACTTTAATAAAAACACCTTAGGGTAAACTACAAATTACAGTACAAATCGGTATTTCTAGTTACAACAAGGTAAAAATCGCCATTTCTTAATAGAACAGTTGAAAATAAATACTTCTTACGAGAAAAAACTGAGCAAAAATTGGATTCGTCTGTTTTCGGGGTTCTGAATTTTAAGAAAACCTACTTGTACACCGAAAAAAAGCCTGTAGGGATAAAATTACATTTTCTATCTTCCAGTTAAATCATGATGCGATTTGTGCTGTGCTGCTTCCCAAATGCTGGGGTCTATTAGGGTTGTTAAGCACATACACTCGTTTTGATAATCTATTATAATTACTCTACTTCTAAATTAAGGTCGTTAAGAAAAAAGGAAGAGAAAAATAATTTCAATGCCCTCACTGATTAGGTGCATTTGCTGGCGTGGCATAGTAAAAACAGTTGAAATTCAATTTTTCTTTGAAAAGGACGCGTAGAATGAACGGGATTTCCACAACCGCACTTGCTTTTAGCAAAATCTCTGGGAAACAAATTTGATTCACGTTGCCACCTCCTGTCTTTCTGAAGTCAGTTACGAAGCAAACCAAGAATCTTTCATCATGTTCCGGAAAATCGGGGCCAACAGTCGGTGGTAACTAAAAAATGGCGGTTTTTACCCAAAAGTGTTTTCAGTTGATGTGAGGTATAGTTTGCGAATGTTTTGAGTGTTACGCGAAATCTACACAAAAAATCAATGCAATTTCAGTATTCAAACGTAGGGAAAAGGTTGAGAAGGAAAGACAAGGGAAATTCGTCAAGAAAGCCCAAATTTAAACACTTTTTTTTTTTTCATTTTGAGGGGTTCTAACGCTTTTGAGGTTTCTGAAAAAAGCTCGGACGACACGTATTCCATAATTTGGTGAGTGGAACCCACAAAAAAAGCTAGAGCGAAAACACGACTCACATCACTTTTCTGAGTGCATATTCAGAAAATTCGATAGTTCTGTATAATTAAGGGCAATTAAATATCACAATGAACAACTGGTGTAACAGAACGAATAGTTATAATGGCACAAAGACCTCACATTTAAAAGAGGAAAGTACCTTGGGATGACTCTAGATGCCAAGCTGAAATGAAAAGATCATGTCAAGAAAAAGCCTAAGAAGTTTGATGTGAGATATTGAAAAACGTGATGGGTTGCAGGAAGACACTCTCAGCTGTCTGCTTCAAGTATGCTTTAAGGTCTTAAAACAAGTCGGGACCTATGGTGTGGAATTGCGGGAGCTGCACTGCTGGTAGCAACATCAAGATTGAACAAACATTTCAGAACAAAGTATTGAGGAACGTCTTCGTCGCAACTTGGTACATTCGAAACGACATTCTTCATGACGATTTGAAGATTGAGAGCATCACTGCCACAATAAGACAATTCTTGGTTAAACACTCGGAAAGGCTAAAGAGCCACGTCAACATAGAGGCCTCATCCATCTCCTGGACGCTGACAACCTTTTTCGAATGAGAAAGAAGCCTTCCATACAAACACTTGACGTATAAAATGACTTATCGCTGGTGAAGTAGAAACTAACTGTTATTAGAACAAAAGAAACCCTTATTACTTACAAGAAAACTGCTTGTCCTCCTGGATGGTTTCGGTTACAGCCTACTGCTAAAATTCAAGAAACATGAAACATGTTTTAGCAGCGTTCACTTCCACCTTAGAAGGAAGTAGTCGGGTAAGAATGCAGTACTTTCCACTCTGCAGGAGTAACATTTACAAAGCAAAAATATACATTACTGATCGTTAAAAATGGACTCTGTTGGGAAATTAAAAATGGACATTACTCAGCACTAAAAATGGACTCTGCTGTGAAACCAAAATTGTGACCCTCCTGCATAACGGTTTTCGAGTACATAGTCCAAAGCTGAAGAACATTCCACGATAAAATTTGAAACAGTGTGTAGGTCTTTGTATAGTTTATTACAAATCAGGTATGATATGCCTAGAGTAGAAATTATATTTTAGAGTACATTATACAAATTGTATCAAACAATCGTTGTAAGCTTAACTTCTTTCTAGCTACTGATTTCCTATTCTTCAACCCGTAGTTAGGTTTCTGAACAACAAAGACAGTATAAAAGAGCGGCCGATGCGTATCGGATGTCGATAGTTAGTGGGGCAGCCGCGATCACAATGTCCACCGAACATCCTTGGGAGGCTGGGAAGCTTGACGGCCTGGCAGCTGAGGATTTGTGTGCTAACTAGCCGCTCAAAGCCTCATGAGCTTCGACTCCAAGACGTTTTCCCAGTGGCTGCACTACCATCAAGGTCTTTGCGGGGTCAGCTCAGACAACTTTCCCCCGGTGCATTCTGCAGGAACGCAATGTCATCCCGGTTTTTAAACAGTGAGTCGACGCTGTCGTTAGGAGTCGTGAATGGAAAACATTAGAATTGACCTTTCTATAGCCCTTTGGTCACCGCTTGTTTCACCCATTAACTACAAGACATAAATTTTCATGGTTTTAAACAGAATATATTAGATGAAGAATAACATGCAATTACAAGTCTTGACTTAGGAACTGCGGAAGGAATCAGTAATTCGCAATTTATGACTGTACACAACTGTTCACGGTGATTAGAAAATTTATGAACGTATGGAATTACGAAGTCGGGTACCAGCAGATAAAAAAATTCAGTTATCAGTACCTTTCCATAAAAGACGCTTTTGATCCCAATTACCACCACCTTTTTTATTATTCTAAATTCACCATCCTAGAGAGGATGCTACCTATTTAGCTGACAGAACAAAACGTCCATGACACCTTTTTCATCTGTAAGTAACAAATTAGTAAACATTCACTCCTGATTCCCATATCCTAAGCATATGTCATTAGATTTTTCAATGATACCATTATTATCATGTTATCCAACAACTAATTATAATATGAGTCCTTATCACTTTATAACAGGCGATTATGCCTGATAATGGCGGCCATCAAGGCCCCGAAATATTGCACATCTTGAAATAAAGGAACATTAACGACGACTGGTCCGGTCAATTTAAACCCAATACTAACAATATTATAGTCTATTAAAAAAATTCCAATTCATTACACTGATTTTTATCACTTTTGTAATTTGTTGAACCCTTTCTTCGTAGATCACGAAGCTATACATAGTTGTTAAACATAACCTACGACACCTTATATTGTAAGTGTATCTCCTTACAAGAGAACCTACCCTAACTTATGTTGTTTGCTCTCGATCCCACTCATGTTGATGTTTTTTACCATCTTCACATTTTTGAGAGAATTCGCATTGTTTAAAAGAATATTTCTACGAAAATCTCACTTGACAACATTTGCTCTCATCATGATGATCTCAAACTCATGATGATGTTTTCGCTAAGCCAATTTCGTTATACTACTATATCTACTATACTAGCATACTGCCTTCAGAGACATTATAAATAAATTACTCAAGCAATAACAAACTTGATTTATTGACAAGATAGTTCAAATTATCCACAAAAGCTTGCTATGAAAATCCCACAAGACAATATGTGTTCTCAATCACACTCATATTCACGTTTTCCCCAAGCCAACTTCACCTTTTATGTCTTCAGAGAGACAGCGAACGGGTGAACTTACAGCGATCTGAGAGATCATAATCTATACTTTGAATATGTCAATCAACAACATACAAAAACTACTATTGAAGTTTTAAAAACGTTCCAAGATCCATATTTTTCAACATTTCATCATTTCGGATTGTTCAAAAGTGGTACCCAGATTCCAGCACCTTTTTCGATCCACGCTCGCATTCAGAAGGACAAATTTCAGTTTAACTATTTGATAATGATGAATAAAAACTCAACCAAGAAAAAACATTTTTAAAAGCCCATACAATTAGTTATTTTACGTTTCAAGGCACGTGGATTCCAAAATTTGAACAAAATAAGTCGATAAAGAATAAATTAAGAAATTTGTTTCCGCCAAAATGTCCGAGTAACTTAATTTTGAAAAATCCTTTGAAAAAACGCTGTACTGCACCGAGGTTCATGAAATTCGGATGGAAAATCACATATGTGCATGAAATATTGGAGTCATTCTCAACTGAAACTTCCAATGAACTAAATTTAAGTTTTATATTTCTAGGTTTCTTAAAAGTTTTTTAAGTCTAAGTGCGTGATAAATCTTCAGAACCATTGAAACAGCTAGTTTCGCCAAAATTTATTATTAAAACCAATTAAGCCATTTTCAATTCGTGATTTTAATCATCCGGGTGATAGCAATGTAAACCTGATAGTAATGCAAAGATATAAACATCCGAATTCTAATCATTGTTTGAAACATTGGTAAATTGATGAATCAATCATCCGAATCGAAATTTAGGGACCAACGTGAAAAGACGACGTGAATAACAGAGAAAATATTTCACGATCGAGTTTCGTACCCAAATGAAACCTCTGGCATCATCAGCTCACATTATTCAACGATTAACTGCCGTTCGAATTTCAAACTGTTCCGAGAAATGGTTACATTTATGGCTTCCTCTGACGATAAATGACGAAGTCAACTCCGTAACGAATTATTGACGTCATCCGTTAGCAGCGTCGATCAAAAACAAGAAATTTGCAACTCGACACGAGGACAAATGGGAAATTCGCAACTCGACACCAGGACAAATGGGAAATTTAAACGGTAGATCAGGTAGGAGATTCCACGATTGGATGTTTACGGGCAGTTTCATAAAATATCAGTTAGCCATTAATATTGGTGTATTGTAACAGCTCTTAACACTGGAGTAGATATTATAAAAAATTTGACACCTGCTAATAATAAAGGTACCATCGTAATACGGACTAAGTCACTCGCGACGAAGTTGTGAAAACCCATTTCAATAAACATGGAGTAAGATAGAACGTTGTTTATATTTCCACGAAAATGATGAGTTACGCCGTTAAATCGATTTCGACGGTTAGGTCATCATTAGTAACACACATGAACTGAAGGTACATCATAGAAAGCACATCTTATGTAGGCCAAGATGAAAGGAGATTGAATACTATTGGCTCAGGGAAGTGAAAGGGGCGGGGAGGATCAACCAATGCCACCCAAGTCCTACAAAGTGAAAGGGACGTAACAGTAACATTATGGAGAGGGGGAGCCAAACTTATTGCTAGAATGAACCAAATAATGGAGAAATATTTTGAGGAATGACATCATTTAAACATTTTCCTGACCTATCACAATTCCATATTGCCCGTTTGTAAGATCAAAAACAAAGCCCAAACTGAGGAGCTATTAAAGTTTTAGCGTGTGAGGAATAATACTAATGAAGGAGTTATCCTATCGTCTTTGGTATACCTAGAAATCAATTACAAAGTATGGATACACACTGATCAGCTAAAGGATTCTTGTGGCTTATTTCTTTCCTAATCAATGTATGGAAGTAAACTATTAATGAAGCTGTTTTTAAGGCACCTAAAATAGAATTCCAAGGTATATAAGCTCCTTGTTTAGATTATGTACCGCAGACAATATAAGGTAAAACAGAATTACTGATTTACGCAGAAGAGATGACAAACCGAAGCCTGTACTCTCTGGGAAAAGAAAAGGTTGAAGTTTATCTTCTTTCTTCCAAACCAGAAATCAGAACCTTCATAATACGAGATACTCATTCTGTAGTTCCCAAAAATCGGATTTTTGAATTTTGAATGAAATTTCCGTTCCTTTTCTGCCAAAATTACGTAACACTAAAACCGTCTTCCGCCAAACGCACGAACTGAAAATTTGTTGTTGAGTTTCCCCAAACATATGCTTTACTTTCACTGTGGAACTGAACAAGGATGGACTCCTTGAAATCATGAACAGTCCATTTCGAACTTTTGCAGTTTCCCGGATTTGGGGAAGGATAGTTTCAGAGTTTTGTGGTTTTGGGAGAGGAAAACCGACTTGTAATCAATCTTGAATATGGCTTTGAAACTAGAGCTTTGACAACCAGACGGCTTTTCCAAGCCGGGTTCACAACGGAAGGCCTAAACAAAGGAAAAGAACGCACAGCGATGCCACTGCCACCTGGAGCGCTAATGCCCCTCGGATTGGCAATTCATCCGACACAGAGAAAAAAAGAAGGATTTTTTTCTGCCGTAAAATGCGGAGAGGGCGCGTGACTTGAGAGCCAACCAGGGCCAGACGATAAGGAACACAAATGGAACTTCTGAGCTCAATGGACGAAAGAGTCGAAAACGCTGCAGGGAGCCGCGGGACACCTACGAGTCACAAGCGTTTTCTACTCGTGTCGGAATCTCCCGTGACGTAAGAGAAAAATCGTGTTTTTCGCCGGAGCACGTACGTACGTTTTGTCAAAGATTCGAACGAGGGGAACGGCAGCGGCGGTGCGGGGAGTTGTGACAAAAAAACAGGTGTCTGTGACGTTCTTTTTCCTTTGATGACCGGCTCCTTTCCTCGATGCATTGTCGGACCCCGAGGGGTAGGAAGTTTTGAAACGACTGGCTAGAAATAGGAGAATCCTTTCAGAGAGAGAGAAAAGCAATATTATGAGGCTTCGCCATACTTTCCAACTTTCAGTGTAAGTACTCTACGTTGTTTTTTAACATTGGTGGTTTTGGAATGAACCATGAAAATTACCATGCGCAACAATACTCTAAAGCTCCCAGATACGAGCTTGTACTATTGAATTATGAATGAGCAATCTAGAGTGAGGCTTTACGATACTCTCCAACTTTCATTAGAGGTACTCACCTTTGGGGAATGATAATAGTGGTTTTGTGACAAACCATGAAAATTACCATTCGGAGGGGTATTTAAAAGCTCCCGATCCCTCTCAATTATGAATGGTTAAAGAGAAATCTGGAACCGTCATTCATAACTGCATTAACAATAATTTACGTACTATTTGGGCACATGTGAATATTCAATATGATTCTGCTATTGGTGACGATGCCGTGGAGAGGAACAGACCTGCAGAGAACACTCCAGATTGGTAATCAATATGCTGATGAAGGAGGAGTTTTGCGAGCTGCAAGCCCGGGGGCGGTGTGGTGTTGTATGCTCCGGCACTGGAAGAAGAGTGGCAGGACCAAAAACTCTGGTAGCAGCCTGCTAAGAGGAAAGACACACGCCTAGGGGTAAACACCGAAACTTCGGTATATTCAAGGACCCTGGCTATGAGCACCTTTCCTGGGTTGTTTCAACCTAGGGAAAGGGGAGGGAGGGAGGTGACACCACCACGCCAGAGTGGCCTACACGTTCTCCTGAACTCGAATCCACATTTATTAGGAGGAGATATTGCATAACAGAGCCTTGCTGAAGAATCTTGGTGTTCTCTTCAGTAACGAGTTGTCGTTTCTTACGCCCATATCAGCTGAATAAGAGTGAAGGGAATGAGGGTGATGGGTTTCCTGAAGAGGAACGCAGGTGATTTACCTATGTGGCTGCTATTCACCTCCTTTGTTCGGCTCTGAGAAGAGGTTGTGACCCCCCAATGGTTTGTTACCCTTGGTTGTTGGAAAAAGAAAACAGCGAATACAGCGCCGTTTACTTTCATATTTGTTACGCAAAAGAGGGGGAAATTCTCGGAGAGCTACAGCGAGAGCTTAGAAGAAAATGGACTATTCACATTTGAGAACCGGCGCTTTATGTCTTGATTTGATCTTCCACCTTGAATTGATTTCAAATAACATGGACTACCCTTTCTTACTTGTACAACTATGCTAGTTTTGCCATCCATACCCAACTTGACTCTCGCAGGCAAATTGCTGCGAAACAACCCATCTGGGTATTCGATGACTGTAATCGATCAATTGACTGAATAGATCACATGGATGTGGACCATACTGCCATTTTTTATACGAACAAAGCTAAGTTCAAGACCTCAATTCTGTCATGTCTTCTGTAACCATACTTATATAATTGTCCATCAAATTTATCCGAGATCTATTTATTCTAAATTAAATTCTATTATATCTAGGTTTTTTGTTACTTATCATCTACGTTCGTATAACTTTTCTAAGTCAGTGCTGTTATAATTATGATCTCACTGTGCAATTGAGCTTCGCTCTTGCTATTGTGAATAAATAAATAGAAGATCCATTTCTCTTGAGACACAGAAGCTAGAAATATGGTCACCAAACGTTCGAACACAAACCTAGAAGAAAAGCCCCTGCCCGTTCCTTGAAATTGTTACGTCTGAGCATGAACCAGGAATGTTTTAGCTTCAAGGGTATATTCGGGGTGTTGCAAGCTAAAAGCCTCAGCTCCAACTAGTCCATTCCATCGTCCCCACGTTAAGAGTGGCAAACAGAGAAACGTATGCATTTATCTGATCCACGAAAATAAGATATAATTGTGGGTTAGAGCAATGGCGAAACATATACTGAGACATCGTCATGTTCAAAGTCAAAGTCGATCGTGATGGAAGTATAGATTTTGTTAATCCATCTTTATAAGAATTCCAGAGAAAAATTGAAATAAAATATTTCAATCCGAGCACATAATTTGTTTTCTACCCACAGGGTGTTGCGAAAGCAAAACTGTACGAAATAATAATACATGACATGACACACGTAAGAGGAAGGATAATGTGCTTTCGAATACATGCTCATAACGTAACGCTCATCCATGTAACTACCGGTATTTCTTCGTGTTTTTTCCTGAAGAAACTCAATGGAAACCTGACGGAATTCAAATTGAATATGACGAAGTTGTCTCATAGAAACTCGAATGAGAGCAATCCAATGTTGCAGGGGAGATAAGCGTCGACCCGGCAAAGATTGAAGCATGACGGCGTAATATAAGAAACGGCCTGGGAAAAGTGAATGTAATTTCGTCGGCCGGGATGCGCGTTTTCTTCAGAAAAGGAAAGAACGAGAGAAAAAAAATGAGCGATGAGAGAAGGTTATTTTTGTAATTATCGAGATGGAAAAAATTGAGTTTACGGCGGTGGATGGAGCTGGGAGGAAGAGGATGCAGGAAATGACCGTGTAGTTAGTGAGGAATGTCGGGGTGCCTCCCCTGTTCAAACAGTACGGAGTTCATTCCGTCACGCTAATGTCAATAGCTGCCGAAATAGAATCACCGAGTATGATGCATTCCTAACGAATCCTCGATTTGGACGGGTGACAGAGGTTTTTCTGCAGTTGAAACCCCTGAAATTTCATGTGGATATCTGTGACGATCAATGATGTTTACTGACAATCAAACAGGAAGTAGGATGCAAACTTTGTTGTTCGGAATAATAACTTAAGAACCCTCAGTTCCCCTAAATGTAGTGAGAGCAGATTAAATCATCGACCAGCTTTTGAAGCCAACATACAAATTGGCTGTCTTAAGAACACATAAGTATGCCTTTACAAAGTAGAGTACCTATTCAGTTTCAGCTTCAGTACCCAGTTTGTTCTTATTTAAATGATATCGCCTACCTATAGCATGATGAAGTGGGGGAAAAACAGAGTTTTTATCAAGATTTTGACTTAGATCGTCCCAGAAATCCCTGAAATATTTTCGCTCGAGGAAGGGAGGAAACCCTCTGAGAAACGATGGGAGAGATGTATGAGATGATTCGTTGGCATTTTGAACATTAATAGCCAATCCTGGAGGACATCCTACGAAGGGGAGAACAAAAACTCTGAAAAATTGTGTGTTTTGAGATAGATCAGTCTTGAACTATAGCAGTAGTGGGATGTAATATGGGATGAGAGCATTTCGGAACAGAAAGTACTATATTCTTCCCAATATTTTTAAGGCGGCAGCCTCACGGGAGGGTCTCGGAGTGCAGATAGGTAGCTCAACTGAAAGGGAATTATCTTCGATCGAATGGGCTTGAACACGCTCAACGCTGCACTTCAAACAAACGGGGTTGTAAACCAGCAAAACGTTAATGGCCCAAGAGGGGAAGTTGGACCGAGAGCTGGAGCCTAACCGCCTAATCTAAAGTCTTGAGTATCACTTATCGATTCGCCACTGTTCCACTTGATTTGCCCTCGCTTCAACATTATTCTCTTCGTTTTGTGAATTGAGTGTTAGCTACTCGAAAAAGATTCACGTTGGATAATTGACACGTAAAGTAGGAACCTTGACGGACGTCATGGGTTGCCATGTTGGCAACGGTGCAAATACTTCATTTCTTTCACCCCACTTCAGTTTTGGCTGAACCATAACAAAGTGGAGGATATGGGTTCCACGTGTAGATGGTATATCTTACCTCTATCTATTTCTGCATAGTTTTTCGGGGTTTATTTCGATCTACTGTACGTTACTACTGAGAGAAGCTGCATCATATCTCTTCAAATCCTTGAGCCACTCCCTTTTGGCCGAGCAATACTAGAGAAAATTCATATATTATGTACAAGACTTGCTCGAACAGGAAAAAACAGTAAAATTGTTGAGTTGCACCCCTTTTGGTTTATTATTCAATAATAAACCATTGTAATCGCTCTGGAAAAAAAAAAATTCTAACCCCCCTTGAAAATTTCATGGTTTACGTTTCAAAGGGTGTAGAATCCGAATCTGCAATAAAAAATTTCCCGTCCGTCCGCCGTACGCCGTCCGGCGCGCCGTACGATATCTCCGAAACGGTTGGAGCAAAAGATCTGAAATTTTCAGGAAAAACCCATCTTGGTCCGACGACGCCCCAATTCTTGAGCCAGCTCTCTCACTCAATTTAAAGTGCCCTTTAAGGGCTGTAAAAGTTTTATAAAATCCCTAAAAACCTCAAAACAAGTCGAATCGGCCTAAATATTTACCTATTTGAGGAACATACCATGAGGAATCGAATGAGCCCTTCCCTACGTCCGTAGGTCAAACCATTCTCGATGTATGGCCCCATTTATGGTGACAACATTTGCGTTTTTTGGTTTATTATTGTTTGTTGTAACCTAGTGATGCCGATAGCGTCGAGTTGTAGTGAATGTGGTTACTGGAGTGATACCCGATGTGGATACTTGTAGTTTATAGCCGATACACGGGTTGAAGCATCATGATATGTATGAAACGCTGATAATATGTAGGTAAATATTATTACTGGGGAATTATAAGTTATTACTGTCTTTCACTGGGGTTTATTATTCAATTGGCTTGCGTTCATGATTTGAATCTGTACTAAGCTTCGGAGAGTGTTTCAATAAAAAAACGCTGCAAATTCTTTCACTATTCAATTGGCTTGCGTTCATTATTTGAATTTCTACTAAGCTTTGGAATGTGCGCGTTTCACAGGATAGAGCGACTATTGAATTTAAGAAGGCACACAAATATTATCAACTGATCAATCCAAATAGGTAGGTTGAGAACAGATTTACGTGCTCCATGCATATCTCCTGAAATTCAATAATCGCTCTATCCTGTGAAACGCGCACACTCCAAAGCTTAGTAGAAATTCAAATAAGCCATTGAATAATAAACCCCAGTGAAAGAATTCGCAGCGTTTTTTATTAGGTTCTGACCAATTTTCATTCACACTCATGTTGACAATTTACTCCTTAAAAGAACACCTTAAGGAAAAGGCATCCCTTAGTGCTCAAATAAATGTAATTCCCTAACAACATAGCACTGCCAGTTTAGGTCAGATTTTGATAAACATTAGTCTACGAGTATCAAGTGAAGAATTATTGATTTTTATGGGCTGAAGGAATCATCTGATAGAATGAATTTATCATATAAGTTTCCCACCATCCAAACTTCACTGCATTGTGTGAAGTTTCTGACCCTTCGAGGGTTCGGTACTGTAAATAATTCATAGCTGTTCATTGTTCGAAACAGCTACTATCTTTCAAGAGATTTCTTTTATGGGCTTCGTGTCTCAAGTTGTTGAAGGTGAGAGATCGTAGGCATCTATAGGAACAGCTGCAAACACAGCCATACAGGATTCACTTCTATTATATAGGACTATTCACTATATAGGACTATTTCTCAAACCAAATTTAAGGTCTAGGTCGAAATAGTTCCACAGAGCTCCGCTGTAGGCTGACACCTGAAATTAATGAAGGGATGTTAGGCTTCTGATCGGCTGATACGTGTTTAAGAACCAATTTCAGGAGATTCAATTGCTTTCTTCCATGGATTGAGTGGCGTCCGATAGCTAAGGAACAATGTACTTGCAGAAGTTGAAAAGGATGGGCTAATTAGGGAGCAATTCTACAGCTTAATTACTTAAACCCAAATATGCACCAGATTTGTAAGGGAACTCAGTCAATGTAGACCAAGAATGAATAAAAACAATATCCGAACGTCTGTACGATTTCTCTCGTGACAAAACCACATGATTTGTTCGGGATTCTTGGCAGCATCTCGAATTCTTAGGACCCGCTCATCCTCGTCTGTGATTTCTTCGTCTTCACTGACAAACCCCGCGCTACCTCCGATATAATTTCCGTCCTCTCAATGGAAGTTCCACGGTTTCTTCCTGGCAAAGCTTCAAAATCCCGCGTTTTTTTCCGCTTTCGATCTAAATCCGGAAATCTTTCTCGGGGGTCAAGGGAGCGCGAGTAGTTTAGTGGCGATGGCTGCAGCGAACGTATGAATCACGGACTGTTTGTATAAGTTGAAACGTCCTATTTATCGCGGAAATGATATTTTATTCTTTTTTCGAAAATAGAACTGGAAACCTGTGGGTTTAAAAAAATAAAAAAGGTTTCTAGTCATGGCTACAGCTTTTAAGATGGCTCGTTTCAAATGGGGAGAGCGATAAATTATGCCGGTGAATGGGAGTGGGTGATAATATACCTTCTGTCATAGTAAAGTGCATCTGAAAGAGTCCTAGTAACGTAGCATGGCGTTATGAGCTTCATGTTAAATTCAAATGTTTAAAATTAAAATGATACGTGGTACTAAACTAATTTAGAAAAATACGTTGATTTGCCGTCTGGAGCTTGTCTCCCAAAACGCAGGAATTCACGTTGATCATTAATATTCATTTTGCATATGATTTCATTTTGGAATTATGCAATGGATATTCAGGTGAATTAAGGAGAATATGCAGTTACCCAGATAGGTATAATGAAGAGGTGATGGGATGGAACACCAAGTTAAGCCTTAAAGGAGGCTAGCCTGCAACATCCAGAGGATATAACAGAATCTATTAGGCTCTGGGTACATCCTCAAACTTAGCAATTTCAAGAAACGTGCAGCTATCCAAAACATAAGTGACACCATGTCCTCCATGCTCCAAGAAATCGAATATGGCCAGCCGGATAGCGAGTTTTCATCTGCTCGCTCAGCGTAGGACTTCACTTTCGGGAAGAAAAATGTTGCGAATGGTAACACATCAGGCATGAACATGGTGTAAAGACCTATAACGACTGAATATTGAATTACGATTGAATTTACATTCAAGAAACAGTGGTTGATGAATTCTATTACCTATGGACCAGTGAAGAATATGGAACGTTTTGGTTTCTTATCAAATGGGAATCGACAAACAACAAAAATACAACCCTCCTTTGTTTGTTAGTTTGCGTTTCAAGGTGCTTAGAATTCAATAAACAAGTTGGAAATCAAATCAAGGTGCTAACATTTTTGGGCGATATTATGGTTTCTTTATAGATACTTCATAGAATCGAAAAAGCTATCCTGAACCTCAGTAGAGTTTATCCTTACGCTATTCCATAGGGCGAGAGAAAAGAACCTCAACAAGTGTGAACGGGTGGGAACAGTAAAACGGAGGCAGGCTTCCGGAAATTGGCAGAAGAACCGAGATCACAGCCATCTACCACACACCGTATCACAGATGTTTCATTAAAGAGGTGTCTTAGGGTAAGAAGGACAATAAGACTTTATAATGGGTTTAACTGTAAGATTATTAAATGAAGAAAGGAGCAACAGGTTCTGAAGAAAGCAGCGCGGGGCACTGGCATCACCCTGCCATTACTGATACAAGACGGAACCGGCAATATGTTACAAATATCATATAGATTAGATTTTAATGAGCACACAGAATATCACGAGATCTCTAGAGCTACCACTAGTGGCTCTCTTCTCAACACCATCAGTCTACTACAGGACTCTTTGTCTAGAGTATCCAGTTCGGCATTCACATTCAGGTTATGATTGTCCTTAAAGTTGTATCCTATGAAGAATCTAAGACGATGTGAACTGTATGCAGCTATCTGGGTATGTCTTCTTGGAATAACCGAGTAAGGGTGGTGGTTTCCCCAACCACCGCTTTGAAAACAATGGTATGACCGTTCGACTCTACGATAGTTCGAAGGGTAGACGCACTTCCCAGGGAATGACGTTAACTGTCACAGTATCCAGCAATAATATTTATACGATAGAGTTTGGGTACTATAAAACAATATAGAGTAATAAGAAGCTTGGACGGTTTATCAATTGGATTCGTTATCATGACTAAAGCCTAACAAGTAACCGCACATTCAACAGTAGTCCTAGTACATCCCCTACATCAAAGTATTCTGCTGATTGTTTCACGATGTACTGTTCAAATTTCTCGAGCGCCACGAGTTGCGTGATAAGTAACACAATCGGGTGCTTGTACCACGTACCTCTTGGTCAGGACCGACTTTCACATTTGTCGTAAGCATCCAATCTCTTTGTTTCCCTGTGCAACAGTTTAACTTCTACAAAACTTTACGGTCATTTTTATCGTCGATCATAGAAATGCCCATTAAACCACTGTGCACCGATACGATTACACGTCGACTTTGTTGTAAAAGGGATCGTCAGATATGAGTCCCTCTCAATCCCTACTGCCTCAATTTTTGGCATCAACCTGCTCCTGGACATTTTTAACGCAGATCCAAGAAATACGCATAGGACCGCTGTGCAGCGATACGACTACACGTAGACTTAGTTTTAAAGGATCATCAGAATACGAGTCCCTCTCAATCCCTACTGCCTCATTTATTGGCCTCATCCTGCTCCTGGTCATTTTTATCGTCGATCCAAGAAATGCCCATTTTCGGCGTCCCTCACGAACTCCCCTGGATCCGACTGAAGCGAAACGGATTGAGAAGGCGCCGTTCTCCCATAATTCATCCAGAAAACGATGTTTACGCTCGGGATGGCCAAGGCCCATTTCCAGACTTCTTACGGCCGTCTGGGCTGTTATTCCTAGAGCCGGTTCCCTTTACAGAAACTTCTTCTTCTCCCTAGTTGACTGCAGTTTTTTTTTCTTCTTTTTCTTTTTTCTTGTGACTTTGAGAATATTGGAACGAGGCCTAAACGTGAAGGAGGAGTCATCGGAAGGAACGTCCCCCATCTAATAATAAAATTGGTGAATTCCTCCGCTTTTTCGTAAGATACAAGCTGCCGTGACAAGAAGGGGACAAGATGTTTTTTTTTCCACCCTAAAACAAGATTCCCTCCGTCATTCTGTTTTAGTTATATGTTTACATGTTTTTCGAACAGTTCCTCTTGGGGTGTCTCTCACCCAGTTTATTCGTTTTGAAAAAGTATCGACCTGTGATCAAACGGAACTTATACATGAATATAAGTATTTCTCTACATGTACACTACCTCTGTTATAATCCATAAATCGTTACATTTGTTTGTAAAAAGAACAAGATGTGCTTTAACAGGCGACAACGATAATATTTAATATTACCAGATTTTCCTCTAATGAACATTTATGCATGTGATTTTCCGAAGTGGGATGTTAGCTTTCCAAAGGGTTACAAATAGAAAAATTTAGAATTAAAAAAAAAAAAAACAAAAAACTTAAATATTGAATAATTGAATAGTATCATGTATTAAATAATATTGTAACACCAAGTTCCAAGAACGTAGTCACGAGATTTTAAGAAACTTTGGTCACACTTCGGACTTTTTTGCATCTAAATGCAGAAATAAAGTGTATATCAACAATACAAGGAAGAATAGGGTCTTAGAAGATTCATATTCTAGAAGACATTCCATTCTTGAAAAAAATATGCCCAAGTTCTAATATATTTCTGTTTTTTGTTTGGAACCGAAAGTTACGGTGTACTGTCATTTCAAGCTAAAATAAATATCGTTCCTCGTTTCCTCTATTTTAAAGTGTTCACAAGAACTATAAATACGGGAAACGGCACAGACAAGTTTTTGACCGAAATTTTCTCGGCATGTATTCAGCAGCTGATTTTTATAGGGAATTGTCATTTTTAATAAATCCACACGTATTGACATGTAAAAGCTCTATACCATCCACTAGAAACCATACAAAATATAGTATAACCATAAATAACTATGAAAACTACATTATCTTTTCAACTAGTCCCAAGAGAAATAGTTTAGTTACTCAAGCATTACTTCAACTCATACTTTGTCTGATTCATTGCTCCAATGACACAATGAGAACATGTTTAATGTATTTCCTCTTCGTTTGAAATATTTGCTCCTAATGCGATACTTCCCAAACTGACATTTAAAAAAGAAGCCCCAACTGCCTCCGTCTGGAAGTAGGCTCGGGAGGTAGGTGCGAGTATAATGGGTGGCGCGTGCCCCAGACTTTCACCCGCTTTCCTTTTTGCGCATTTCATAATAAAAATAAGAACTTCCCTAGCGCCGTCCGTTTTGAAACTATCCGAGACACACCTTTCACCGAAGTAACCTGTTGTGACATGAAAGACTTGTCGCGTAATGGGGAATTTCACGACCAATCGAGCTCACCTGCTATTGTGCAATAGCATTCCTCGTGTATCTTCCTACAAAAAAACCAGACTAATTATTTCACAAAGGTTTATTATTCTTAAACACACACAATGGTTTGTGGCTGCTGTGGTGGTTTGGTGGTGGCTTTTCTTGGCTGCTAAGTCGTCAAAACGAAAAAAAGAAAAAATTGAGATTTAAAGAATTGAATCTCATTGAAGAAAATCTCATTCGATTCAGCGTTGAAAAGCACTAGGAAATGATAACCCACTTGCCAATATCAGAGAAAACCTCGCTTTCGGCACGTTTTTGAGCAGTTTTGGCCCCTAGCATCTATGCATTTAAAGCGAGCGGAAGACAGCTTGAAAATTGGAATTTGAAAAGGTGAAATTTACACCCGTTTTCAACATTTTGACTCTTGAAAATGACATTTTCTAAGTCAGATGATATCGAATAGATCAGGGACCTATCTCATTCGATTTGGCGTTCAAAAGTACTAAGAAATGATAACCCAATTGCCAATATCAGTGAAAACCTAGCTTTCGGCACGTTTTGAGCAGTTTCTGGCCCCTAGCATCTATGCATTTTAAGCGAGCGATCTAGCTAGAAATTAGGAGCAACGAGTCCCCCCATTGGGAGCTACACGGAAAGAACAGATTTTGTTTACGTAAATTTGAAGGCTTTTCAAAGAACATACGGCTGACGGACATTACAGATGTGGAATCTACACACCTTGAAACAAGCGACAAGTTTGAGGATTGAGTGTTATAACAAATTTTTGCCGTAAGACTAAGACTTATCAATGAAAATAATAAACCACAATGAAGAATCTTCCAGTTCCAATGAGTAGCTATATCAAATCATATTATTTGTCTCTAAACAGTAAAGTCTTACTGGTACTGTCCTTAGAGTGGCTGATTACCAGGAACATTTTCACGTGATAATCCTTCCAAGGCAGAAATAAAATCCACATCACGGCACCCTGAGCTAATGTGATTACTTCACAGCTGTTTTTTGAAAGAATAACTCCTGAGTAAGGGTTAACCTCCCTTGAGCCCTCCGTGATGGATCGTGCCCATACCGGCTCCGCTGTAGGACTGGGAAGCCTCCCAAAGACTCAGGGAGACGCACTGCCTCTTTTCATTCCAGATTGTTTCAACAGAATATTTGAGCCATGAATGATTCTTTCTAAATGGAACGAACCCTTTCATTTCCAATGGTTTCGAGATTTCATGTTTTCAATAATTTATCCACTTGGAACGATAGAGGTATTGTTGTTTTAGGACAACTAGGGTCCTGGGTTTCCTACCCATGTTTCATAAATGTTGGTCGAGTGAAGTTGGATATCCACCGGGGGACCACACATATTGAACGAGCGAATGTTCGAAAGTCTGGATGTTGGAAACAGCAACCGGGACGAACCATCGGAAGCTTCTGTTCGGCGGACTTCCGAACGAACCTGCGAATAGCGTAATTGGTAGGAAGAAATGGGTGAGCGAGCGAATATATACGAAGAGCGAATGTTTGCCCGGCTGGTGAAAATAGCAAACGAATAAATATTCGTTAGTTCACTATGTCCGGGAGGCTTCTGAGAGAACCTTTATTTCAGCATGCATCGGGAAGATTAATTGAACAATACAAGAACGTATGGGAACATCGTTCCCGTTTACCACACTAACGTTTTTCAGAGTAAGTGCATTAAAGAAAATAAACGTTTGCATTAGAGTCCGAATGTTTATGGTCACGACATTGGTGGAATCGTTCCACGGATTCTTCCTGACCATGTAGAAGCCAGTTCACCTAACAGAAAAGGCGAGCCCTTTCCAACGCTTCAGCTGTTCGCAGAGCAGTTGGTATTAGGGCAGTAAGCCCTTCAGGAGGCTGTAGGAAGGGACCGGTGTCAAATAAATGGGCTATAGGGATAGGGATTCCATCCGATCACCGGCACGTGGCTTCTCCTCCCGCCCCAACACTCCCTCCTCATTCTCACTCTTTCTCTCGCTCACACGCACACTTTATCCACTCCCCCTCAATCCCTCTCTATGTCACACACACCAACTCTTCCATCCTCCTCCCACCCCTTCCTTCTGTATCTCTCTTCTCACCACCATTTCCCTCTCCAACAATTCCCATTGTTGATTTCGTCCCAACTCTCAATCCAGGACGATCGAAGGAATTTGGTCAGATTCACGCCCATTTCGGCAGTTCGGGACCGCTTTTATCTCCCAACCTCACTTTTACCCAGAGCGTATTAACTCTCAACGTTTAATGGGCATTGGGACATGAAGATTGACTTTTCCCTGGAGGTAAAGTGTAGCTAAAACCTATCCAAGCAGATGCCAACCCCAAAATTCGATATTTGGCAAATTCATGGTTTTGGCCTTGGAGCAATATATCTATATTGCTTCCGAGTCTGCGAAGCCTTGTGTTCACTTTTTAGGAAAGATTTTGTCGTCCGAATTCAAAGTGCCCACTCGCATTTTGCGTTTTATACAAAACTAAACTAATTTGGTTCCGTTTCTGTCTGTTTGTCGGTCTGTCCGCATTTCCTTGTTACAACCATAACTTCCACAATTTTGAATGAATTTAGCTCATATTTTGAGGGACTATGCGGATAAGGCCTCTTGAGGTCCTATACGAATTTCATCTCAATTTAATCAGCGGTACGCTCTGCGCATGCGCTAACGTGAAATTCTTGAAACAGGTATAACTTTCAAAATTTTGATTCAATTTAGCTCATATGATAAAGGATGTAACGAGGAAGCTACTGTGACATCTCCTTGGTAGTGTATTTTTCCCCGCTTTCACGTCCACAATGATGAACTCTCATAATTTTCAATGAAAACCAGCGATCGGACAGATGACACTAGTTGTAAACGGTAGGGAATTTTCGTAATTTAATATTTCAGCCGGCCAAGAACCCCTTCAAACAGCACATACTGAAAGTATGCCCAGTTTGAAACCTGAAATTGCGATAACTCAAGAGTCTTACTGTCCCCTCAGACCGAAAAAATCGTCTAAACCCAATTTCTTCAGGAATGTGTAGGGGAGGGTGACCAATTTACTGAGCTCAAAAAGTTAATATCTTATATTATTGCGTCAAGCCGAAGGTATGGCGAATAAAAATTGTTTTTATTGTCAATAGACCAAAAAAAGTGTTTCAAGACTGTTTCAAAAATTTTTTTGGGTTACCCTACGGAACTCAACTGAAAATCAAAAACAACGGACATTTTGGAAAGTCTGAAAGATGACAGCTAATAATTGCTAGGTTGATAGGGGGCAGCCTCCCCAAGATATATGAACCAGTTACTGGTTAAAATTACATAGAATCTGAGTTTTAGTGTATAATTCTGGATGCTAAGGAAAAAAGCGGTAACACTCATTTCAATTGTACTCAAACCAATCAACTCCATTCGACAGAAAATAATTAATGAGCTGGACATCACGTTTTATTGCATAATAAAATGTGTAAGAGCATACGATTATTGATAAACTCGCTGCTTATGTACGGGATACTATTCCACAATGCTGCAATGTTCAACTTGTAGTTCAACTAGTCAGGCATAAGTTTAGAGCAGTTTTAGTAATTTTCCAGTTTTTGAGTTTTTTGAAGACTTGAAGCGGCAAAAAATAGAATAACATAACATGTAATTAGCGATGCCAACTATCATCTCTCACACCTACGTTGAGAACCAGCTTATACGTTATATACACCGACATTATACATTATACATCCCATGTCTAACAAACTGCGGGCAACTTCGCATAGCGTGACGATCGCGAATAGCAGTTAAGTTTTGAGCCTCGTACATTACACATGCCCGTTCGCATGTTGCCGGATTAGGATCGGCTTTTATGACCGCGTCAGTTAAATTGCGAGTTGTGCGAAGTAGTTAGGCCCCCTAGGATGCACCACGCGAGACCTCTAAATTAAAGCGATCCTGCAAGGCAATTAGAAACTGCACGAGGGCCGCGAGAAAGAGCTTCGCATAGCGATGCACTCAATAACTGCTGAGATGAAAAAACCTGAGGATTAACGGAGTCCTTAATGAACTACGAGTATTACACATAGGGATATTCCTAACGAATAGGACACTTGACACATCGCTCATGCCGACTTTCTTAGTTAAACTGGGCGCGATTCAACAATATTCCAATATTTGTATGCAGGAGGGGATATGAAGATTTCACCAAGAAGTCAATTTGGGAGCAAATCGACTGTGTGTGAAAGACGTCCCAAGTGTTCCCGCATTCAAACGTCACATGTTCAGCAGAATCCATGCGAAAAAATTGTTTCTCTTACACCATTGCAAAGCTGATATTTCGGGGTTAAGATTTTCCTGGAAAGTGGGAGCTATAAAACCAGGAGCAAGGGGGCAAGAACGAGTAAAAGATCTGGAGAGATGGCTGTATAACCCACAGTTGGGTCTATAGTTCTTGTTTCAAGTTCATTGTTTCATTGCTGCCATTTTAGCATTAGATACCTGGGAGTTCAAATGGACCAAACTATTCCATGGGAACTCCAAGGAAAAATTTGAAACAACAAAATTACAAAGCTAATAACTACCTTTTTTTGAATAAGAAACATAATGGAACAAGAAAAGCAAATTAATGGTTGGGGTGCAATCTCAGTTAAATTACAGAATTGTTGCGTGTACAGTCTACCACACAAAAATTATTAATAAAATAATAATAATGAAATTGCACACAATAAAGTTTGTGGGGTGGCTGTCTGTAACCATACACGTGTGCGTGTTTGTTGTTTTCCTGCGATATCTTTCTATTGTTGTTTCTGTTACACAAATGTTTACCTGATAGTAATATGAATGATTTTGGAATTAATCCCGATCTCAATATTTTTCCATTTTCTGATTTTTGGTTAAGTTTTTACATTTTTATGTTCTCATCCACTAGCCTCAATGCACTTCAACACCCAGAAGGAAGAACTTATTTATTTCCATCATGCTTTCTTATTTTCACCTGGATGCTGTAACATCGTTGTTATATTGTTTTTATTTATGACCATTAAAGAATCCACTTCAATGACGATGTCTGGTAACCTGACACCATAGAGCCTCCTCGAGTAAGGTATAAACTAAAGAATATATATGGATTGTTGAGTTTTTCGTACAAATATTTCGGAGTTTGTTTTACGTTTCTGACGGTGTTTTACGTTTCTATTGGTAGTTGTTGTCTGTACTGAAAGTATACCTCTCCCAATTGTTATATATCCTGAGGAACGTTTTAAATAAACCGAAATCTCGGCAAAGAGGAGTTCAATCAAGTTTCAAACCCTAATCCTGATACCATGACATTTAATTTTGGAAGTGTATGGTGGGGGTAATAGTGGTAAACCGTTGATTATTAATATATATTAGCATTTTTCCTAGATTCTCAGAAATTTGGAATCGGATGTTGTGAACGCGAGTGGAGGAGGTAAAATGGTCGATCCACTCAAAGGCTACTAGTAAATTCTCAGCCTATATTCCTCCTTTCGATCAAGAATTTGGGCTATTTTTTAGAAACATTTATAGGTATTTAAATTCTGTAGATCATATAAAAACCGGACATAGTGACGTCCCTGTAATGCACGCACCAACATGTTTCCCCCTCAAAGACGGACGGCAGTGGGGGTCGTGGGCAGATTTGTGCAGAGACCCTAGTGAAGCCATTCATTCCGTTTCTTCCCATTTTTTTATTCATTCGAATCGTAAATTACCCAGTTCCCCGGACCCCGGACTCGTAATTCCTCTCGACGCTGCGGGCAACTTTTCATTAGCGGATCGTCGGGCTGAGTAAATATTTTTATGCGGCGGCCGCTCCGTAAATATAATTCACCGCTCGCCTACGGCCCCGCAGTTGGAGTTCCCACGTTGGAACATGGATATCGGATAGCATGAGCGTTTTTTCATGGAACTTTTCGCTATTCGGATTTATTCAGTTAAGTGGGATTATTCCTGATTCGGCAAGGTACAAAAGAATATACACCAGCCAGATGAATATTTCAGTTTGTTATTGTAATCCATTTTTTATTTGCATGTTCAACACATTTTTAGGGAGGTTAAAATGGTTTTCTTTGGTAGTTTATAAAGTTTCATTATTGAAAATAATTTAGGGAAAAAAAAGGGTTTTTTTTCCGCAAAAATGTGTAAGTATCCAACATTTTGATATGGGGGAGAGAATGGGGGTTTACTTAGAGCTGGATATGAACAGCTAGCCCTTCCCGTTTCTTGAAAGCGCTACTACTGAGCTTAAACCACAAGCTTTCTAGTTTCAGGGGTATCCTCCGGGTATTGCAGATCTATCACTTATGCCCTTGGAAGGGGCACCCAGTCCATTCCATCACCTCCTTGTTATACGGTAGCAGAACCTGGTTACGGAAAACCCTGTAATATTGACTGCCCTGTCTGCCCTTACCCAACAAGTATGAGATATTCCCGCTTTAAAAATTTCACTGTTGCCCTTCCTCAATCGATAAAAAAAATTGATCCCCTTAAGCTCTGCCGTACGATTATACCATACGATATTTCTTGATTCGAAAATACCTATCGTTGGTATATATTGCAGTATGCACTTATCTCTGCAGATCAGAGTAGATACGACTCCGAAGTTTATGAAGGGTGAGGTCGCTTGCCACAGCTGCTAATAGTACTGGATTATTTACCGTGATGGTTTAACATTCTATTTATGCAGAGACAGCTTTTTTCTTAATCACTTTCCCTGGTTTATGAGAATCGGCCAACCAAAACTGGTACTGAGTAAACTGCAGTACTAAGTATCAAATGAAATATCTCCAATAATACAAGCACTATATCGTCTAAAGATAGGTAGTAACACAATGTATTTATAAACGGTTGATCTACTCACTACACTTCTATACTGCTGACATGCTCGAATAGTGCATATTGAAGTATCTATCGTAATTGCTGTTTAATCTACACACAGTTATACCTAAACGTAGTTGCTATATAAATGTATCCCAATATCCGCCTCTAGCGGTAGGTAGTAGCACTGACAATCGGAGAAGGATCGATCACCATACTAGACTTCTGTACTGCAGACATACTTGAACAAGCATTGGAGTATTATTAGTAATAGCTGTCTAATCAACACAGTTATACCTATAGTCGGTATATAAATGTAATAAACTAACCACCTCTAGTGGTAGACGTACCACTGCCAGTTTGTGAACGGTTGATCTAGTTACTGCACTTCTGTCCTTCAGACATGCTCGAACTTTGCATACTGAAGTACCTCTTGTGACAGCTGTCGTACGTATACACAGTTGTAACTACATTTAGTGAATATATAAATGTACCACAGTATCCAACTCTACCTAGGTAGTATTACTGACAATTGGTGAAGGATCAATCACCTTACTGGATTTCTGTACTGCAGACATACCTGAACTGTGCGTAGGCATTGAAGGATCATTCGAGATAACAGTTACCATATAAACTGTTAGTCATGCACACAGTTATACCTTTAGCAGCTATATAAATGTATTCCAGCATCCACCTCTAGCGGTAGTACCACTGACAATTTGTTGATTATCTTAAAAAACGCATATGCTGCGGACTGTGCATATTGAAGTATCTATTCATTTCCCTGACTTCGTCATTCATCTGTATGCAGTGATTGAGTGTATAATTTTAATCCAGTTTGGTCACACCTCTGTCAGCTTGTGAAGGGCTCATCCAACCTACCACAGCCACAGAGTGCGGGTGTGAGTTGGCTGCCGTAGTTTCGGGCGGGCCCCGGAGTCACTGCACCAGGGGATCAATAGCCGGCTGCCTCGTGGTGTCTTATTCATGCCCCACGTGGCTGGAGGGGCTCTTTTTTATTGCGGGGCAAAGTACAGTAAAGTCTTCCGATGATTCGTTTGTCAATAATTCGTAACAGCCTAAAATTGGAATCAATACGTACTACGAGCCCGAAAGAACCACACAAAAACTCAAATATTATTTATACCTATGTACGTAAACAATTTATCCATGCGGTAAGTCATCCGCAAACAACAAAAATAAGGTGTCATTACTCCCATATTCTTTGATTATCTGAAGAGTTTTCTCATCTGTAGGTTTATAATCAACAACAAAAATAAACGAGAACTGGTTATTATTGTGATTTTCGTGATTGTAAGGCTAATCATTGATGTGATTCGTAGTTACTTGTAAAATTCATATGGCGAAGATAGCAAGATCGCGGTGATATCGTTGTCTTGGTATTTTCGCCGTCTATTTACAAAAGACGTATATTTTCGTGGCTCATTAGTCTAGGTCTTGATGATTGCCAAAAACTACTCCGACGCGTTTATGTCAATCAGATAGATAGCCAATTTATCATTTTAAAATGTATTCACATGACATTGTATATTTTTATCATCATTTCTGTGATGAATAATGATTAACCTTGATCATGGCGACCTAATGGCCAAGTGCCATACAATAAAACTTCTTGTGAAACAACCAACATTGTGATTTTTTTAAATACTCTTTCTCCCTTTCTCTCTTAGTTTTGTTCAACTACGTTTATTGATATAAAACGCTACTAATTTTTACATTAAAATCCATCAGCTCTGTAGAACGTACCCCACCTATCCAGTCTCTGGTCCATAGATGATTGTAAAGCGAAGTGTGGTACTGTATAACTACGTAAGCAGTGGTTTTGCATATTTATTGACACCTTGAGTACTTAATTGCTCTCTCAGCTGTGAGATCTCTCTCAAAATCCTAATGCGCAAACGTTAAGAAAATACAGGAATTCAATAGAAGGGTCAACCAGATTGTTGATTTCATTCCATTTAATCCTACTTGTAAATCATGTTGCGCCACCGCGATACTCGTGGATTCTGTTAATTTGCGAACGGCGTCTTTTGTCATAGCGTCTTGAGACTGCAGTGGACGCCTCAGTTCTCAGTATCAACATTCGAATTAGGGCGGTAGGGAAGCGTTGATCGCTCAAAATAAACGCCCTTAGCTCAAAAGAAGCAAGTGGAACGTTCTTAAAAAGGGGAACGTATATAGGTATTTGTATTTCCACAGACCGGATTCCGGCCGTCAGATATATTACGTCAAACGTCAAGCCTGGCTTTGTACCTTACGAGAAAGAACCCTAAATATTTATAGGCTTTGACTCGACTATGGGTTAGTAACAGTAATCTCAGTCACTCGTCGAAAAGAGGATATATTTAAAGACATTATTTTCTTAAAGACCGCCTCCTTCCTGTGTGACTTTCTTTTGTAAGGTACCTACACGTGGAGAATGATATTATTTAGTCTCGAGGTTACGCTTAAATTACTGAGTATTTGGTTTCTCTAGGATCTAAATTTAGTTCGTTTGCAGTTGGATACATGATAGATTCGTGAGATATAGACTAGATTATTTGTTTCATTCGAAACGTCATTCATTTATAATGATCAACCATCCTTACGCAAGAGGGATTCGCTAACTACTATCTACTTCACAGCCCAAATGCTATTTCGTTTGTCCATTTCTTGGGCAATAACTTTCCAATACAGACCAAGGGAGGGGGGGAATAAAAATTATAAAATACGAGTGTAGTTGACGAAGAAAAGATCGATGTGGTCCGGTCACTGGCGAATAACGAACGGACTTGAGGGTCCAGGAGCAGTGGACAAAAGCAGATATTCATTTCGAGTGTTTTGAACTTAAAAATGTTGACTATTTATTCCCCTCTGTGATAAATATTTATCTGCCTACTCAAAACAGTTGAAACGCAAAAAGGTGCCTTAAGGATGCCTAAAACTTCATATGTCCTCATTTATCTGCCATAATTCCCAAACCATACAGAAACCCTACAGACATTTTACATCTAATATGATTGAAGAGTATAACAAAAACAAAGCAATTCGATTCCAAGGGATATCAATCATTTCCTTAGATAAGAGACTTGAAAACAGTTGAATATCAGGATGTGTCAACGGTTAGTTTATTTTCTGTGAGTATGAAAGCCCTCTTCACACCTCGCCTACACTTTTGCCATTCAAAATCATCAAGGTAGCCACCTTAATTTTGGACCGTTTGAAACCTATTAAAGCTCAATCGACTCATCCTTATAAAGATTGGTCAATGATCCCTCGGACTCTTTCCAACTGACTTACTTATCAATTTTGTGTAATTTTAGACAGTAAAATTTGCAAAAGCGACTGTTTGCATGGTGAATCAATGTAAAAGGGTTTGAAACTTGCTCGATTCAAAAATCAAAAATCATTTGACTCAGAAATCGAATCAGTTTTGGTTGATTTTTTTATTCGTACCTAACCACTTATATTTTAGGAGATGACGGATAGTTTTTGGGTAAATTTGCTTCATTATTTTTCTTCCATTCTAAAAACATAGAGCAATTTCATGAAAATTTCTACTTGCAGTCATGATAGTACAACCCTCACACAGCCAGAAATCTTGGCAACACTATTTTCCTTTTTTCATAGTCAATTTTCAATCACTTACGAAGTAATGAATATACAGGGTTCGTCTAACATATCACAAAACCATGCAGAACCTTGATTCTGAAATTATTAAAATTGTACGAAAATTGTGAATTTGAAAAATTCTAGGTGGATCGAGCATCTAGATGATTACTCTTCAAGCATTAACATGAGCCTGGGGACAACGATTTCGGTGCAAATATACTTCAAGGGGCCACTGAACGACAACATATTTTGTGGAGTATTGGGTTGAAAACTACTTGAAACCGGATTACTCACCAGGCAACGTGCCTCAAATACGACTGCTCTGAAGTCTGAACAGCTGGTTTTAAGGGTGTGGCCCCTTTCCTGTCAGGTGGGCTGGTTCACGAGCCATATGGCTCACAAGCAACACGAGACCATTCTATTCTGCTAAGGTTAATGCCGAGCTCCATTGACCTACCGTAGTAGAAATTCGAACCTATATGCGTGAGCACGGGTCCATTTTCGGTCTCCTGGCACACTTACCTACTACCAAATATCATTAAATTAAAGCGTATGTCGGATTGTTTTTAATGATTTAGGTTAGCACTGATTGTGAACTGCTTGCAATGGAATGCCGGAGAAAAAGGGTATTACCTGGAAAAAGAACTATTATATGCAGTCGCGTGCAAGTAACGGCATCTATCTTGGAGTTACATAAACAATAGATAGGTAATTCTGGGCTTTTGCGTCTACGGAACCATGAACAGGAAAGAGGCCCTGAGCAATGTAGCAATTGTTAGATAAACTATTCTTTTGAATATTGGGCTGCTGCTTCCACATTGTTCCGAGTATCTACCAACACAAGGAAAAAAAATCAAACAATATTCATGTTTCCGAATGGCTGTTATCAATCGTCTTTGCTCGAGCGTTGCTTTCTGTTCGAAACGCCACAGCGTCTTTCTTGTCTTTCATACTTTGTCGTTCTTCAGTTTTCCCGTTACTGTTGAGTTTTGAGGTTTAGATGAGTGCTACGCTCGCATCTCAAAAATATATAAATATCCTAAATCAATCCTTTTAGCAATGAATGGATTAGTTGTATAAATCTATCAGAATCTGTGGGTGTGTCTCCGAGTGTTCACGTAAGATCCCGCACTATGATACGTGAACTTCCAACAACAAAATTAATAATTCTGTACCGTGGAGAAAACACCTAACCCTTGTGGATACGAAGTGTTGTTGACCTTTTGACAATACTGGCAGTTTTTCTTTAGTTAACGGATATTCATAGTAGAGCCGCTATATCGGTCTGAGAATCCCTACTAGGTATACATGTTTCGCAAACGCAAATAATCCTGGACTGGGAATAAACAATGGATCAGTGGCACTACACCGGTACGCTACTGTCGTTATGGTGACCCAGTGATCCCAAAAAGGGTTGATTTCAAATTACGAACCGTAGATTCATCAGTAGTCGTGATCTTAAGATGACAATAGCGATAATGAGACGTGATTAATATTGTTTTGTTTGTTGTGTACCAGAAATTGACCAAACTTATCAAACGCTATCGTAGCTTAAAACAAACGTATCCAAGGTTGGGTTCCGAAAATCGTCGTTTATAAAAAATTAGGTATCGCAAATTTCAACACTCCAGCCTGTACTGACTTAGAGGCCATGTAGGTTCGGGGGGAATCAATGTCTTTTTGGATTTCTTAAGCTTCGGAAAAATCCAGTGTTTCAAATCAGGACCGAACCGCTCCCACCCATCCCTAACCACCTCTACACGTCCCACATCATATTTGTTCAAGATTTAAAGAAATCCAAAATGACCTCACTTACTCATTATGAAACGAAAATCGTTTCTGAATTTACGTTGATGTGTTACCAAGATATAAGCTTAGCCTGGAATGAGAGGTACTCAATTCGAGTCTGGAACGTCTCGTAAAGTTCTACATATCCAGGGCCGCCCTAACCACAGGACTAAATGGGCTACAGCCCCAGGGAGCAAGCCTTTTGCTGCCTTTTGGGGGCAGCAATTTTTTAATTTGCGATATAGTAAAAATTTATTTTTTCGTTTTATTAGTTTTCACTTATTTTTAAATTGAAACACTTCTTGAAATATTAAACTGATTTTTATTTCTTCCAAACGTGCTGAAAAACGATAGATGGAGAAAGGCAACGCGAAATACGAGTAACACCCTACCGATCGTACTTTTGTTTCAGTCGCACCTGCACTGGAGTTTGGAATTTCAGGAGATATGCATAGAGCACGTAAATCTGTTCTCGACCAAAATACTTATTTGGATTGATCAGGTGATCATATTTGTGTGCCTCCTGAAATTCAATAATCCTCCATCACCTGTGAAACACGCCCACTCCAAAGCTTAGTAGAAATTCAAATCATGAACGCAAGCCAATTGAATAATAAACCCCAGTAAAAGAATTTGCAGCGTTTTTGTTCTTAAATGGTTTTTTATTTAATTAAATTTTATTTTGATTTATTAAAAAAGTAATAAACTTTTTTTTTTCTAGTTCTGACACTTTTGTTTTGTATAACTTTTCCGGCTCCCATTTGCCATTCTGTGTATTTTCATAGGAAGAAGGGCGCATTATTTTTAGTAGCCCAAGGGCGCCGAATTTTTTAGACGGCCCTGTAAGTAGTGGGTCTGGTAGGGAGTTCTGAGATGTACCTTTGCGTTAAGGGGATTCCCTTGCTCAGCCGTTCAGTCTACATCCCTATCCTGTCATTAATACCCAACTCATACTGATTAGACAAAGAACTTACAGCCACAATGCTTACTCAGCAGATAAGTATGGAGCTGTTCCATGTTTCCATTCCCTACAATATCTCAAGAATCCTCGTTTCGAAAGTTATAATTTCAGGTAAAACAACATCAGCAACCAAGTAAAACCTATTAAGATGGTGAAGGTGGGTACATACGGTCTTTCCAATGCCAGCACTTCCGAATAGGCACCAATTCAACTATCAGCTCCGAAGGATGAATAGCACCATAACTTATCTCAGAGCACTCCAGTTGGGCACCAAGAAGGCCCATGACAATTATCACCACAGTTTGGATCACCAGGAACTTACCTGTAACAAAAACAAACACATTATTGGAATTTTATTAAAATATAGTACTAAAATTTGCAAATGTGATCTTAGGTTTGTATAGTTAAAGGCAACGGTAATTTAATATAAAAACTGTCCGATAATATTGTGCTGTGGTAGGTGAAAAAATTGGATTCTATCATTAAATGTTTTGTGTGACACGTGTGAGAGCTACGATATGATCACTCAGAAAATTGATAAGGTACATACTCGGGAACACTGCTACTCCTGCATTGAGGGAGAACTCTGCAGAATTTCCGCTTTCCAATTACATCGTTTTTGTACGATCTAGATGGCAGTATTTGTTGATGACTTTTGAAGAAAGGTAGCGTGTCGGTTTATTCGTGTATTTTTTGCAATCGTAAATTCAAGTGCACCTGAGTAACGCGGTAAACACCCTCTTCTGGCAGGGTAACATTTGATGTACAACCCTACACTCGGTAAATATCCTGCTCTCGCCCCCTGCTTAGCTAAACCATCTGCCGTTATATTAGCATTACACCATTATTTTTGTGCCTTTCGTAGTACTTACTCTGATGCAGTAGTTGGAATAACTGAGCTATTATGGACTTATTGAGTTTCGAGGGCGCTGGGGTTCTTATTAAATGCTCAGAACTTAGAAAACAAAAATTTGTATCAATCAGCATCAAAAGCACAAACACCAAGTGACATGACAACGTTGGTGAGACCTAATAATGTAAATCAAGTTCAAGTTTCAACAATTACAAAATGCCTGATCAAGTTCACTGATACATAAGTTCCTTAATTCCCAATAGGGTATACAACCGTGGTAGAAAATTCAAGTTTTCCCAATTGAAGTATGAAATAAAATTTATTATTCAGTTTGAAAGAGAGATTTACCTTTGGAGAAAACAGGAGCGGTTACAAGAATAATCTATGAGTACGTTTGAATATTTGGCGTTTGAACATCAACTTCAACTAGTAGAACAGAGGATGCCACCATGTATGCTAGAATCGAACCAAGGGATTTTTGAACTCCGAAGTTGGCCCACCTGGATTATTATTATGACCGATTTCTCTAATTTCTCAACCATTACCTTCGATAACTAGTCTCTTAATAGGGGAATTTTAATTGCCTTCACTGTTGACAGCCATTACAACAGTCGATACCACAAAACAGCAATTTCGAAAGTTAGCTACTGCAATCTACGGACTATTCGAAGGGAAGCCTAGGAATTATAGCGATCCATAGACAGTTCTAGACTACACAAGCTGCAGGCGCCAGTTCGAATCCCCTAATTTTGTTCAGCAGTTGACGGAAAAATCGAGATTTTATTATTAAAACTCTTAATTGCAGTACAAGAAAAAAATTAAATCGCTTACATACGCCATCCACTTTTGTGATAATTTGGAGCACTTAATAATTAAGATTTTCGTAATTATAATGTCTATTATCAAGGGTGAAATCGAATCCGTCGCGGCTTCAGGAGTATCTTTGTTGTTATCCAATTGCCAAGGCAGCTATTAAAGCTATTCCGACAAGGATCATAAATTCTCCGCTATTACAATTTTTTGTGTGTGCAGCAGGTGGTTTTGTGAGGATGGCGACTCGGCAATGAGGTTCCCCACAGTTTGACAAGTTTAAAATACCTCATACCACTGAATTCCGCGGACACGTTAATGTACTTGTTCTTCGAAGAAGTATGTCTGCAATTTAGTAATGATGTACCGCCTTGGGTCGTCAATGTACCGTAGGAAGTGATTCTAGGTACTTCAAATGGCGGCGGTTGAATGCGACCGGTAACGAATCTTCACTTTCTATGCACCCTTCTAAGCAGGAGACTCCAAAGTGGATTTCGCGCTGACTACTGAAATTTAGAGGTGCTTTTCTAAAATTGAACCGCAAAAAATTAAGTTCTCCCAATGTACTATATTGCCCCACTGAAGGTTGCTGCTCATGGAACCAGTCTTCAGGACATATGGAAGTAACATGGTATGGACACATTGATCAGCTGAAGAGGATTGTGGCTGATTTTGTTCCTTATCGATTTACCGTGCTGAAATGTAAACTGGACTGTCTTTACAGAATCCAAAATGCAATTACAAGATATAGACGAGCAAAGTGGCGAATTTAGATAATGTACCACAGATTCCGTCTATAACACACAGGTCAGTAGAGCGGTTATTCTAATTCACGTTTTGTAATAATTTGTAGCATTTTAATATGTGCAGGCATGTTCAAACCCCCAATCGTGTCGTGTTCTAACTGGGCTAGTTATAGCTATTTACTTAATGTAAAAGGTCATTGACTAGTAGGGAGCACCAACACACCTAACATATAGTTGCCTGGCCGGTAGGAGCTCATTGGGAAAACACCACGATGCCTCGCAACAGTTGTTTCATTCTGTTCTTCCACGGTTCATAAGCTTAATGCCGTATCCACCCTCGCCAAGGAAAGGAAAACTGTTTATTTTGACTCGGGATAGCGTTCCTGAAAACCTGTGAGCGTTGGACTAAAATTAACTCGATGAGACAAGAGTCGAAATTACACTTCTATTTTTATAATGGACTTGCGAAGTTGCCGTGAGAACTTTCCGACTTTCTTCCGTGAGCTAAGTTTTTTATTCCTTTCCCTCACAATCTCGGAGTGCGACCATCTATCATGTCTTTCGTCTCAACTTCTTCGTAATGGGTTTTAATTCATTAAAGCGCCCTCTGAGATCCCCATCATTATTTAACCGCTTGAGTCATTAATTAGAACAATAACTGAATCAAGCTCGCGGCTCGTTATGTTTGCATTCGAATCACATCGCAACTGTGGTCTTTAAGTAGTAAAATGATCAAATCGAACGGTGTATATTCGGTACTATAATGAACCTACTTTTATATATTAATTAATTAAAATTAAAACTACCTATTGTATTTAAATTCCAAATTATAAATTATCTATACTTAATAGAGTTCACAAACCGAGTTGAGAAATTTTCCAAGTGGATGGAAAGCATATTCATACTGTTATAGGGAATGATATAAAACCAATCCATAACTTTCCTAATCCAATCAAGAGTTTTCCAAACCATTTCAATAACATTCCAAACCAAATAGAGAACGATCCGGATTAAATTTAGAATTTCCAAAACACAATTCAGAAAGTTCAAAATCAAAGTGAGATGTTTCGAAAACGATTTAAGAACTTTTCAAACCAAATTGAGAGCTCCCCAACCCCAATGGAGATCATAGAAAATTGAATTCAGAGCTTCCCAAACCAGATTAAGTTCTGCAAGACAGATTCAAGACAATTCCAAAGCGAATCGAGAACGATCCAAACCAAATTTAGAACTTTCCCAACTTAATTATGAACATCCCAAACCGAATTGAGAGCTATCCAAACCAATTTGAGATTATAACAAATTGAATTGAGAGCGTCCCAAACCAATTTAAACTGCAAGCAAAATTGAAGAGCATTCCAAATCAAGATGAGAACGATCTAGACCAAATGTAGAACTTTCCAAACTGAATTTTGAGCATTCTAAACCAAATTGACCGCTCTTCAAGCCAAATTAAGAGTTTTCCAAGTCAAATAAATCTATATGAGCCACAAAACATTCCAAATCAAATCGAGAACTATCCAAACCAAAATGAGATTATAACAAATTAAACTGAGAGCTTACCGATCCAAATTAAGCAAGCCAAATTCTAGACCATCCCAATCAAATGAGGAACGAACCAAACCAAATTTGGAACTGTCCAAACTCAATTCTTAATTGAGACCTCTCCAAGCCAAATTGAGATTATTGCAAACTGAATTGATTAAGACCCAAACCAAATAAAGGTAAATCAAAGATCATACGAAATCAAAACGAGAACGATCGAAACCAAATTAAGAACTTACTGGGACTTGGAATGAATACTGGGCATTCTAAACCATATTGAGAGCTCTCCAAGCCAAATTTAGAGTTTTGCAAGCCAAATGAAGCCCTCCAAGCTAAATTCATCATTCCAAATCAAACCGAGAACGACCAAAACCAACTTCCCAACCTCAATTAAGAACATTCTAAAACAAATTTAATGTTATTTTCCAATCCAAATTGAAAACTCCTCAAACCAAATTTTGGTCTTTCCAACCGAAGCGAAAGTTTTCCAAACCGAATTGGGCGATATTGCTTTAAAGGTCTTGTTCCGTAAATGTGTAACACAGAAATTATTAGTTCTTTTACAGACACTTTTATCAACAATAAACTGTCCGCCAAACTGTACGTATAGATAAATCATCGAACCAATCAATACCATATGATTTGCGCGAAATATGGTCAATTAAATTATAAAATAAAAGCACTTTGAGAATTCGTCGTTGTTACGACTTCATTCAACGACAGGATCCCGCGTCATTAATCTCGATAGCGATCGACAGTGACAAAATACGCGATGAACGCACGTCCTTCATCCCCGTTGAAGCAGTTTATCTTCGGTAAATGTTAATGAATGCTGAGCTTCGCTTTCAATGGGAAAGAACAGAAAAAAAGGAGCGCGTACGGGTTCCGCGAGCATTGAAATGAACCTGGATTATGGTAATTGACAGGACCAGTCAGACCCCAGTTCAAGGCTCGTCACCTCCCAGGATCGCCAAGTCTTGCGGTAACTTATAAAAGATTCGCTCGACAGCTTTCCTTAGTTCGTAATAACGAATTATGAAGTGTATCTATTTAATTGATTCCCCACTCTGCTAAGGTCGAAATTATGGTAAGCATAGAACTTCAGAAGGTAAGTGACAGATCATTTTTGTTTGTGGATATTGACCTGTATTTCAGAGTATTGAGTTACATCTTCTACAGATCCTAACCAGCGGCGTAACGTTTCTCAGCGGGGCCCCCCCGCAAAATATTTTCGGGGCCCCTCCCCATGTTTTTTTTTTTTTTTTTTGAAAAGCGTGCACTTTTTCAACGGTCATCGTACAATACGCTACGATAACCTAACTAAAAATACATAATATAATATAACAATTTAACCTACCTTTACGTCGTAAAGCTTACCTTGAAGTTTACGAACTCAAGACTTCTAGTATTTTCAAAGTAATCGTTTTACAGGAGGAAAAATTACGCAAAAACCGACAATTTTATTTTCTGACTTGTGATACCCATTTCTCATTTTAATTTCAAAATTTTTTAGAGCTGAAGAATTTTTTATTTTTTTGCCGAATTTTGCCAATTTACCTTGTTTTATCATCTTCAAACTGCTCTATTTTGAACGGATTGAAATATTTCCAATCAGATTTCGCCATCTTCTTCAGCGTGAAAAAACCTTTATAAAAGAGAGTCACCTACTAGGGAGTTTTCGGCTAACTTTCCCCCATTTGAAATGCCCCAAATCTCCCCTTAGAATGAAGCGATTGTGCTCATCTTCAAACATAGCCTTTTGAAAGCCTAGGTAGATTGTTGTGCAAATTTGAGTTTTAATCTTAATTTTATGGCGAGTTATCGTCTGGAATGTGTTTTTGGTGTCCGACAGTGGACTTGGAATGCTTTAAAACGGATCTTGATGCAAACATTTTAGTCCGAGAACAATAAGTAGTTTCTTTTTCTTCGAAAATTCGCTAATACTACAGCAGTTGAAAGAATTTCTAATATTTCTCTTTTTCCACGTTAGGTAGCAAGCAGACAAGATGGAATTGTTTCTGTGAACCAAAGAGAAAACCAAACCAAAGAGTAAACCAAACCGATGTTATCGGAGCCAACACATCGATATTATCGAACATGTGGCATCGAAGGCAAAACATCGCAATATCGAAGCAAAACATCGTAATATCGAAGGCAAAACATCGTAATATCGAAGCAAAACATCGATATCGATGCCCCATCCCTAGTACGCACCTTCGCAACTCTGACACCTTAGCTACTTTACACCCTTCCTCACCTGCTTATAAATACTCTAGTTAAAATATATACGTATAATCAGCGAACTATTTTCGATATATTGGCTGTTTCGAAGTGTTGTGTTTGTTCAACTAAGGATAATCGTTAAGCCCATGGGTATTGTAGGTAACGATCACGCTAGTGAACTTATACGTGCATAATACATATTTAAGAACGTGTCTGCACATTGTGGGAATAGACAAGTTGGAATATATTCGTATAATCAGGGAACTATTTTCGATATGCTGCCTGTTCCGAAGTGTTATGAGTGTGTGTTCAACTACGGATAATCGTTAAACTCATAGGTAGTCTAAGCTACAATCACACTATCGAATTATTTCGTGCATAATAAAACTTTAAGAACGAAGATGGTTCGAGAGAAAATAGGAGTACTATCAGAGTAAAGAAAAACCTTTGGTTTTTTTTTCCACGAATTCGGTCTGAGAAAAGTCTGAAACGGATTTGTATCATGTTATTCATTCCTCTTGGGCTTAGCTGGTACTACAACCTCTACTAGACCAATTATAATCTATTACCTATCCTTCTATTGATCAATCATTGCATGGGACTTCCTAAACATGCGGCACCTACCTAATCTCAGCGTAGGTATATGATTTTTGATTAGAGATTTTGTAGGAAAATACTTGGTACTCACCAATCCATGAAGATTCACGTTCCGAATAGATGGAAGATGAAGATGGAAGGCTTTTTTCGCGAACACGACACGGAGTAGACTGCCGGAGACGCGCGCCCGAACACAGACAGGAGAGAACTGGTCGAGACCGCCCGCTCTCCTATACGAGGCGGCCGGCGGAGGGATACTAGGGTGTGGCCGCGGCGCCCGAAAACTTCGTGTTTTCGAAGCCCAAGTTTTTAGGAGCCCAAAAACTTCGAAAACACTTACTTTTTG
Source organism: Creontiades dilutus (assembly GCA_031894815.1). NCBI lineage: Eukaryota > Metazoa > Arthropoda > Insecta > Hemiptera > Miridae > Creontiades > Creontiades dilutus. The sequence continues at coordinate 1,488,552 of JAVIWC010000461.1, read as the reverse complement.
GCGCAACTTCACAAAAGACCCTTTGAAATAAACTTGAAAACAGAGTACCATGTCTTAATCATCAAAAATATAGGAACTACTTTTCTAATAGTAATAATTCCCTAGAAAAATAGCTTAAAGGCGGATTCACACTCGCGGTAGCGGGGAAGTCAGACCACAGTCAGGTCAGAGTCACGTCAAGGGGCCGCCCATTCACACTGCAAGGTCAGATCACGTCAGGGCAGGGCAGGTCATCTATTAGAAAAGACTGAAAAAGAACGAATTGTAACGAAATGAGCAAATCAGAAACTAAAATTAGACGAGATTTGACTTCGTGATTCACATTTTCCGTTCAGGGGGAAGGTCACGTCAGGTTTTGATCGCTCGCCGTGCGACCTGACGGTAGGTGACTGGAGGAAGATTTGATGTTGACGTTACCGCGCCCGTGAGTGAGGATCACCCCGTTTGGTTTCCATAGAAGCAATCTTGACGTGACTCTGACCTGACTGTGGTCTGACGTTCCCGCTACCGCGAGTGTGAATCCAGCTTAAAGGTGGATTCACACTCGTGGTAGCGGGAACGTCAGACCACAGTCAGGTCAGAGTCACGTCAAGGTCAGATCACGTCAGGGCAGGCCCATTTAGCTATTCCGCGCTGCAGCTGAACTGGCACGATCCGAGGTGATAAAAAATTGGTATACAATCGCTAGAATTGGTATAAAATCCACCCGTCATACTTCATTAAGAGTTCTGTATTAAGAATTAAGTATTAAGTAAACTACTATTGTATGTATGTACTACCAATGTGAAGTTAGTGTAATGTTTTTAAGTAACACGCAACATTACCTATTATTAATAACCAAAAATGTTATTATGTATTATTTTAGACCTACTTACTACTTCAATAAATACTTGCTACTTTTATTATTGAATACCTACCCACTTAGGTAGGTATTCAACCTACTTTTGACACAACTACTTATACTTTTGAAATACAGTACATATTTATACCTACTGATAGGTAGGTTTATTACCAATGTAAGTGGATAAAAAAATATATTACAACCTTCCTTGAATTATTTGAGTGTTTGCCGTATTTGCTGCTATTCCCTTGTACATTGTACTTCCGAGTACAATGGATAGGAAAAATCGTACAGAAATCGTTGTTCCCTCTCGATCAACGTACTCGATCAACCTTTCGTCATATATTAGAAAAGGCTGAAAAAAGAACTAATTGCAACGAAATCAGCAAATCAGAAAATTTGCTGCAAATGTTTTAATGATACCATCAAAAGAAAGTGCTGAAGCTATTTTGTGCTCTATTGATATGATGGCCAAGTTGCTTAGTCGTTGTTGTCCTGTCAAGTTCCTGATGTAGGTTTTTATAATCCTGTTTTCTAAAACTTCTTTCATTCGATGCTACACACACGGGTATTGTAAGAAAAATTCTCAAAGCTGTGGTCATATTGGGATAGGCGTCATGGAGGCCGTTTTGGCAAATATAAACCAAAAGTTCGAATGGAGTAGACTCGCCTCGTCAACTACCCTGCATGCGGCCGCTCAAGGCTAGTTCTCGCCTCGCGAAGTATACGTTTTCTATATCCTTTGTCCTTTCTTGTAGGCCTATTGTATTCCTTATTTATATTATTGCTTCCGAGTCTACTAAAGTAGCGGAAGCATTGTTTTCACTTTCGGAATGTAAAAATTTTTTTGTCTCCAAACCTCTGCCAAGTGGGTGTGGCACATAGCTTCCTCGTATCCATAACATGACTGTATAGATCATTGAAAATTATTATTGACTAAAGAACTTCGTTCAATTAGGTGAAGTAAATATTGAATTAGGGTAAATTTATTGTTATGCAGGAGCATAACTTGAGAAAATGAAGGTAGGCATGTTCAACTATTGAACAAACTATAAAATAATAAGTTCGAACAATCCCTGAAAATTTCATCGAAATCGGTCAAGATCTCCCGGAGTTATGCGCGTAACAAGAATTTCGTTTGCGCATGCGCAGAGGCTACTACTGATCGGGGGGCCATGAAACTCATAGAGGACCATCTACACATCAAACTAAACAATCCCAGAAAATTTCATCGAAATTGGTCGAGAACTCTCAGAGTTATGCGCGTAACAAGGATTTCACGTTTGCGCATGCGCAGAGGCTACTAGTGATCCGGGGGTCATGAAACTCATAGGGGACCATTTACATATCAAACCGAACAATCCCTGAACATTTCATCGAAATTGATCAAGAACTCCCGGAGTTATGCGCGTAACAAGGATTTCACGTTTGCGCATGCGCAGAGGCTACTATTGATCCGGGGGTCATGAAACCTATAGGGGACCATCTACACCCCAACCCGCACAATCTCTGAAAATTTCATCAAAATCGGACTATAACTTCGTGTAGTTTTGCCCGTAACAAGGATTTGCTGACATACAGACATACACACAGACAGACAGACACACAGACAGAAACGGAACCAAAATTGTTCAGAAAGGTCTAAAACGCAAAATGCGAGTGAAATTTTTGATTTTGGAGACAAAAAAATTTTTACATTCCGAAAGTGAAAACAATGCTTCCGCTACTTTAGTAGACTCGGAAGCAATAAAACCAAAAGATGATTGATCAATGAATCTGTATAACCGTTGATGTTTATAAACTTGATGTTACGTAATGGAATTTTTCTGTGTGTCGTTAGTTCCGCTTTGTTCTTTAAAATTAAAAAAAATGAATTTTGCTAGAGCGGGCCCGTTCCCGGGCCCCCCCGCATCGCGGGGTTTGCAGGGGTGTACGTTACGCCCCTGATCCTAACCTTAAGACCATAATAACTATTGCCTACAAATGAATAATCAGTTTCACGATATTACTCGAATTAGGATACCTGGTTTGAATGGGCTCCCGAACTAAAAAAAAATAATGTATCACACCAACTAAAGATCAAATGTTTAGCTGTCATTATTGCTTTCGGGTCTACATTTGGTTCCGGAAGCTTTGTTTTCGCTTTCAGGAGAACAATTTTATTCGTCAAAATCAAAATTTCCACTTATTGCATTTTAGGACGTTATGATCAACTTTCGTTCCGTGCGCACACCTGTCCTGCTGTATAGGAGTGGGTTAGATTGTTTCTGGGGCCCTTCTTGACCAATATGACTGGCAGGGCTTAAAAGTAGCGGTGGATTGGATTTCCCTCACTCTTTCTTGATGATGGAGCAGGCCCTTCGCCCCTTTGGCGTTAGCCATACTCTCAGAGATGGACCACAAAGAGGAGGCAGGTTTTGATGAGATGCAGTACTTGTTGGGGACAGGAGTTAATGACACCCAGGTACTAGTTCACCCCTTCTACATAAGTTGCGGTCTTCCCATTATCGGGAGTTACTTTTAGTTAGGTCCATATCTTGTTGAAAAAGGACTGAAGCAGGGAGAGTAATGAGTATCCACCCAGCCTATCACGAATCCTATCTATATGCCAGATTCCTATTAAATTGCACTGATTATCACAGATCCGTTCTCGGCTACAATCTAAGTCACGGTCACACAAGAAATACAACCACAACCTGTTATCACTGACTTTCATACTAGCCAGCGGAGCTTTGGAAGAGACCGGCACCTTCCAGCCCACCCGTCCTTCATTACCTGTCCGTCTGAGTCTGTCGGCAGATCCTGGTAACCAGCTTAACTGCTGACATTGTTGCTCCCCTTCAGTTGTATTGCTCACTAATCAGTACATCAGGATGAACAAAAATAAAATCGATCAAGTCCCTTTTTTTCATATTCTAGAGGTCAGATTGAGTTAAAATTCTGAGGGTAGTGGGGGAAGACAGTCAAATAATATCACATCTCAACGTAATCAATTTCAACACGACCGCGAGTGTCAAACAACTGTTACGAGCACAATTTCTCAAGTTGTCATCCGATTTTGACTAAATTAACAGGGAATGTTCGGATCAGGTCATTGTATCGCGCGATCTAAATTGCTCCAATGCGTAAAAAAAAAATTGGGTGATTCAAATTTTTTTTTCTCAGATGGTCCCCTATGAGTTGTATCGCGCGATCTATATATTGCTCCGTTCATGCGCTAACGATCTCCCTCTGATTCGGACGGTAGATGAGAAGGACGATTTGCTTGCTACCTATGAGTTGGGTAGTCAAATCGAACCACCTAAATCGTTTTTGCGATCGATTTTACAACCGGCGGTCTAATAATCGATTGTACCAATTAATCGAGAACGGAAAATCGATTAAAATAGATTTTTCGATTTTTAAAAAAAAATTTAATTGTTTACGCATTTTTGTTTCAAAAATGGCGCAAATGAAATTGAACTTTTGACTGAAATTTCGATTCTTGCAAACTATTAACACTCCTCAGGAGCCGACATGATGCCCGCAAGGTTTTCAGCTTCATCGGACAAAAGCTATGGTTGTTTCACCTTGCTTTCTTCGCCAAAATCGGGAATCAAGTAAATTTCTCAAAAGCGTAAAATTGTGAGTAAAACCCGAAATTGTGTAAAAGTATAGTTCGAATATCGTCAAAATCGTACGACATGAGATATATTTGAAACACCTATAACTTCTCTAAAAGTCGTCCGAACGATTCGAAATTTTAATGAGGTTCGAGAATATTATTGTAAAAAATATTAGTAAATTTCAAAAAATCAGAGGTCTAATTCTGCGCAAACCGTTCCAAATTTCCCATAACTCCCGTACAATTAGGAATTGAAACCAAAGTGCTCTAAAAATCGCTCAAATGATTAGAAATTTAGCAAAATACTCCTTTGGAGAAGAAGAAGGCGCTCTTTTAATAAATGTCTATAGTATACATATTATGTCCAAGTGAATAAAAATCGATTAAAATTAACCATTTATTAAAATCGACCCATGAAAACCGATTGTAAAAAATCGAAAATTGATTGCCTACCCTATCTATGAGAACATGTCACGTACATTTCCTCTCATGAATCTCTTCAGCAACCTTAATTTCTACATCTTTCAAGATTAAGAAATTTCGAAGTTGGTGTAAAACATTTCAATGATGTTAACAATATTAGGAAGTTATGTGCACCAATCAGTGAATATATACAGTGGCGTTAACAACTAATTTTTGTTTTTTTTTAAACACTTAAGTGGGATGTACGTTTCAAAGTAAGCAAGATAAAAAACCTTTATGAAGTAATTTGCAGTGTTTTTCCTTCTCAACGAGTTTCAGCTCTTTCATTTTCTTGCCCACGTCGGATTTCCCCCAGTTGTGCTGCATAATGTGGATTATACGAAAGACTTACACTGATGAGGATGACTAACAAGCTAGATGTAAAATATTGTCGCTGCATTGCATCAACCGCCCGGCGCAATGTGACTCAAGTGGTTTTCTCTGTCTTCGCCCCTTATAAATCTTGGAAATTGCTCGACGTAGTCATTCGGCCCCGCCAGAATTCTGCGACCTCCGACGGTATCTCCCCATGATTCAGACAACCCTTACAAGTGTACAACTTCCCACAAGGCCGTTCTATTTCTTCGGTATCTTACTACATTAATAGATCACCGTGTAATGAGCAGAAATGATTCGTCCGCTACCGAATCTTCTTGGTACAGGTATCATATTGTGCCAAGTTAAAATGAAGAATGGAGAACTAGTGGATCTAAGCATCTCTATAAGTACAAGAAGGAAAAAAGTTAAGAACTCCATGAATTCTGTTACTAAACAACCAGAGCAGAAGAGCAAGAGAGGCTACGATATTGAAGGGCAATTGTCTTCAATAAATAATAAATCGTTTCTTAGTATTGAGTCCCAAACCCACCAAAAAAATCTACCAATGGACCAATACTATAATAAGCTTCCTAGAGGATTTCAATGGACTATTCCTAACCTATAAAACGACCTGGGCAAGTCCGCTCCGCCTTAGCACTCACTTAAACGTAAACCCCAAAGTCATAGCGATTGCCTACTAGAAATGTAGATCATTGTGCAGAGTTTTTCTAGCAGCAATTATTTATATTTTGTGTTCTTATCCTCAAATCGTACGCAATCATTCATATTGAAAGAGAGTAACAGGTATATTAGCACAAAAATTACAGCAATAAACGCACAAGTGGGACTTGAAGACGAGTGTTCGTGCATCATGTACGAGTAAATTGAACGGCAAATCAAAATCACCAAAATAACACATGGGAATCAAGGATATTAATAAATCTCTATTCAGAAATCGCAAAACAAGAAATCGAATGGAAACAGTAAAATGGATTCCTGGTTGGGATGAACCCACGTTCTTCAATTTACAGAGAAAATGAACGGAATGGCGAAAGCCAGGAAATGATTCCAACACTCCTGAGACCCACTGCTCGGCTTGTTTGCGTCAATTGTACCTAGGGATTTCAGTTTGGTTGATTTTTTCCAATAATAAGCCGTAGTCCGTGTGGCAACCGTTTTGTATTAAAAAAATAGAAGTTTCCAAGCCAAACAGAGGTGAAAATATAGTTCGAAAAGTTTATCCTGTGAAAATTCCAAAATTACGTATTTTTCAAATGTTTTGTGATCTCATTTGATTTTGCGACTAGATTGTGGAGGTCTCATAAAAACTGCGCCAAAAGGCCAACTTTCTAACTGACAAAGAAATTGTTTTGTTGCAACAGAATTTCATAGATGGAATGATGTTCGCACCCCCCAGAACCGTCTTCCTTCAAAAAAATTAGTTTGGCCACGAATTTAATGTCTATCTTTAATCTTTTTCATTGAATCAAACGGTGAATCTTTGGGGTCTCCTTTCTCAACAAATAAAAACTTGTCGGAAAGGGGCTGAATTTGAGGTCACTCGAGTTCTGATCGAATAGCCCCCTCATTCATTTAAATTGTCAACTCTTCAGTCAGTCCTGAAATGTAATACTTCTTGAGCTAGAAGCCTCGAGTGAGTTACCTGATTGAGTTACGATTCAAACCTGATTCTTTCAAAAATAGGTAATTTGGACGAATTGTTCTTTTTGAACTTCTTTTTCACACCTCAATCGGGACTGACAATTTTTTGTCAGGCAATCTAGGGACAGGAAATATAACGGTCCACAAATTGTACTTTATAGTGCAAATTGAGTGAATTATGAAAATTATAGTGCAAATGGTCGAAGACAGAAATAAATCCCTGGGTGGCACTTTTGGTCGGAGTGAGTGGTAGAAAACGTAGGAGCACTACTCCTAAAACTCGCGTTTTACCCTGTACAAAAACACTTGGGAAAGGGGGCAGGCAAGGAAGTCCAAAATACCGGAATGGAATTGTTTTCAGTGTTCTAACATTCCAGTATTGCAGCGCTTCAATCACCACTGTAGTTGAACGATCAGTGTTTAAACATCAACAAAAATCAACACGCATCGAAGATCCTAATAAGTCAATTTAGAAATGGTAAAACAAGAATCGAATAAATACAGTTGAAAGTGTCCAGGTTTGGAAAGAACCCACATTCTTCAGAATCTAGAGCTTAATAGAGAAAGGAAATGAGCTAGGAAATGATTCAACACTCCTGAGACCCAGTGCTCTTCATGAAACAATTGGCATCAATTGTACCTAGCGTTATCTAGGTTCTACATCTTCCTTTCCAATTTCCAAGAACCAATCTCTGCTGGAGTTGATAGAACAGAGAATGTGCTGTCTTTGGAAAGGGTACAAACTAAGATATCGATGCTACAAGGTTCGAGACCGCCTCGGGGGCTTGCGGAGTTAATCGTTCGTGTAAAGATGGAAGAAAAGAATATTTTCCGCTGCGGAGTCAGGTCTGAGTGTTCCATGCGGGAGGTGCGATGAACCGGGCGGGAACCTCCTCCTGCGGTGAAAGGCACATCATACTTATCTCCCCCAGTGCGATTCCCCCTTGAGCTGCGTTCCATCAAGTTCAACCACCTTGACCCCCTGTACCCATCCTTCAGCCTCGTCCGCATTCGTTTTACCGTATTTTTTTCTTTTAAATTGAAGTAACTCAACGGTTATAGTCCAAGAGCCTAGAAATTTGGTAGTAAATTCAGGAGAAATAAAGCTCATACACACTCCGACGACGCATCCTTGTATACAATTGTTTTCCCAGCAATTGTCCCCGAAACGAGACTATACAAATCTCTCCGAAAATGCTTTAGCTTTGGAGTATACTGGGGACCAACTCTTTCTAGGGATAATTCTTCCAAGAGTTGTCAACGATAGGACGACATTCGATCCATAAGGCTTTTATAAGGCGGAAGGACGGATATGTTAAGTTTTAATCTGTCTCATTGTATGATACGTTCGAAGGCCACACCATGGAGGACCACTGAGAGAAACAAGCCCAGTTTTCTTCAGAGCTGCTTGATAACAGAAGTCCTCCATCGTTAACCGCCACTGAAAGAAATTTAGCGTAAACCTCGATGCAGCTTTGGACCTACTCCAAAACAGCCTTAGCACTGGAGGATGTCTTGTATGATGCGTCCAGGAGTCAGGCCGTGGAGGAACACTGCATCCGCTACCTACTTCGCGAGGCTATTCAGAGTGACAAGCCCAGTTGCCTTCTTTGCCGCTTGATAACACAAGTCCTCCATCGTTGACTACCACTGAAAGAAATTTAGCGTAAACCTCGATGCTGATTTGAATCTACCCAAAACTTCCTAAGCTTTGGAGTACGTTGGAGTCCATTTCTAGGGACATTTCTTTCAAGATTTGTAAAGGATGGTACGACATCCGATTCATGGGGCTTTTTACGGAAGGACGGATAAAGTTTTAGTCTGCCTCTTCGTATGATCCGTCTAGAGGTCAGGACATAGAGGAACACTGCATCCACAACTTGGCGACGGCTATTCAGAGAGACAAGCCCAGTTTACTTCAGTACTGCAAAATAACTAGAGTCCTCCATGGTTGCCTATCACTGAAAGAAAGGCAAAGCAAACTAAACTTGACTAAAAAGTTACACTATAACTACTACTACTATAAACTAGTTTAGTTAAGGATACACAACAAGGATGGTTTATTAACTAGGTACACGTCCGAATAACTAATAGCTGTTGAATTCTTTTCCAGGTCAGTGAAACATACTAATCCTGACAAAATTGGAATTTGCAGGCAATGTAGCACAGACATCTACCTACTATTTGGGTGTGGTTTGAGGGTTTTAATCTGAATCGGAGTTGTCTATCTTGTAAAACATTGCCCATACGATGAATTCTTCAAAGCGTTCGAGTTGTTAATTGTCGGGGAAAATTGCACGTCTCACAAACCGAATTCCCGGCAAAAGGGTCAATAACGACCGCGAGCGCTGATAATCACTCATCGTCACTGAAATGCAAAACAAGAAACCCGTCCGCATTCACAACGAGCGTGAAGATAATATTAATCACCGCGTTGGCAACACAATGGGCCCGCGAGGCGCTAATAGTTAGTGGTGCGAGTTGTATGGGGTTTAATGTGACCGGAGTAGTAGGTATCTCTGCCCTACACCCACCGCGGTCGTGACTAGGATGTTAGACCGTTCAAATATGCAGGTATTTGAGCATTTTGTTTGTTTTAGTAACGGTTTGGAGACGGCGTGGGCCAGAAAGGTCACGCAAGGGGGCAAGTAGAATGCGAGAAATTGAATAACAGTTGAGAGTGAGGTCTTTTCGTGGGCCAACGCCATTCGACTTGGAATAACTGTGATAATTTCCATGATTCCATGCTATCCGGACTACTCGAAAGGTCGAAGGCTAGTTAAGCTTGAATGTAATGTCTATCATTTCTACAATACGTATGCTGTCTTACTGACTGACATAACTTCAAATATGAAAAGAATATGTCAAACTAGACCGAAAGTGATAGCGTTTCTCAAGTCAAAAACCCTTCCAGATTATTACACAATGGTTTATCATTTTTAAATTGGATATTCCTTCTGCACAGACTGCTGGCCTGCAGTTGAAGATTATACAAAGACAATTCATTACCATTATCAAAGTATTTCAATAAATGTAAGTCATCCGAAATAAAATTAATGAAATGAAGCAAAACACAGTGAAAAGAAGGGTGGATTAATAATCTAATTACCCCTTCCAAGGACTGAGGCGATTAATACCCGCAACACACAAAGGATAACCAAGAGGCTGAAAGGAGCCAGGTTATTCCCGGAGGCGGCGCACAGTGGAAAGAAAACCAAATCTAGCGTGTTAAAAGTCAGGAGAACTAGGTAAGTACAATATTATTCTGTACCTTTTTGAAAGAAAATTAGACTTTATTATGTATTTTCTCAGTTTATAAAGTATGGTAATTCTGTAAAACGATTATGATTGTTTAATGAGTGTTTATTGCTTGCGTTTCCTGGGAATCTACCGTAATTTCTAATCATATTTTTACGGGTTTTTGAGAAATGGAGAAACAGTAACTTCTCCAGGACATGCAACTTTTTCTTTTTTTTTTTTTTTTTTTTTTTAAACGGAAGATACTTTTGCTTTTCTTCATTTGACCATTCAAAAAAGTTCTAAGACGGAATATTTCAAAATTATCGAATTATTTTAATTAATATGAAATTGAGTTTATATTTGGGGGCACTTGGTGCGACTAAAATTGCATCTATCGATTTGATTATGAGAAAACTTGTTCTACATAATATTCTTCAATTCAAAAAGAAATTTTGGATTTTGACATTTCTCAAATTTCTTAAATTTTTAAATTTAGTAGTGAAGTTTAATGTTATTATTATTTAACTGCCTATAAACGTCCGTCTAGAAGTTATAAAACTACGACGATTCGAGAGGTTTCATTCGGATTTTTCCCTATAAATTTCATATCAGTTGTTATTTTTCCAAGTTTCATTTAAATTTAAACCTACATTTAAATCTTTCACATCTTCCCGACCACTTTCACCTTTTGTACTCAATAGGCTACCTAGTTCGAAAATAATCCTGATTATTCATTGACATCAACGGCCGATTTGTGATTTTATTTTACCTAATTAACATCAATTTGGAAAAGTAGACTAGGTAATTTGAGAGAATTTTTTTTGCACTTTGAACACCATTTAACGTGAACCGTTAAATTCTGGGAGATCGTTAATTTTGTGGGTCTAGGTCTGTGACTTATTTCAGAAAGTACCTAATGAACAAAACTGTACAACTGAGAAGAGAAACAAGAAAATTCAAATAAAGTTTTTTTTTTTAATCATCAGATTTAGTGAGAAGTCCTCCCGAATCAAACCCGTATAGTGTATTTACCCATTCTCTTCTTGAAAAGATCTGACCTTGGACAAAGGTAAACAAAATGGAATGTAGATAACCAAAACGACACATTTTACCTATCAAACACATTTTAATGGTCTTTATCTTCAAGACTCAATGGGTCATGACGGGCGGAATTATCGTCAAAAACAGTGAATAATAGTTATTGGAGTGATAGCATACTCTAATTATTGAAGTAATGACAACATTGTTAAATGTTGATTGTCAGCCTTGCGTTGCGCAGTCATTTGGAATGTTCACTCTATCAGCCCATTAATCATCACGGAACACGTTGTGGAGAGAACCGGGAAAAATTTTTAGAAATATATTTACTTCTCTACCTTAATCTCGACTCGGAGATGGAAAATAAACGACTTTAATTAACATGATGAATCGAATTTCTAGAAAACGTTTCGTGAGAGCAACCAACTTTTGAATGGAACTTTTATAATGAACCTTTGTGATCGACCAAGAAAAAAGAGTTTAACAATGTGGTGCCCTACATTTGATATATTAGCAATAAACATATAAATGAGCACGAGAGCAGAAGAGGACGGAGCTCTTGGAGATCCATACTTCGGGAAACACTATTCAGACACACTTCGGGATAGTGGGCCTTATTTATTGCTTATAAATCGATAACGATCACGAGAGTAGAAGCGGGACCTTAAGGAGTCAGAACAAACAACCATATCAAAATTTGATGTTTGACGTCTCTAGACGTGTATTATTTGAAAATGATAATAGAATAATCAAACCCGTCCGTCCACCGTACGCCGTCCAGAGCTTTCGAAACTACTGAACGAAGTTAATGATACTCGGGTCAAATATATGACATGGGGTCTGAATTCTCGGCATCAACCTCAGTCAATCCTAAAGCAATAAAACCAAAGGGCTGAAGTTTCAAACATCCGAACATCAACAACTTTTGAAGCAATACCATTGTTGTTATGTTCGTTATTAATGGACGTGCCTTCAAAGAATCGCATGAGCCCATCCGGACCGCATTCCGTTCAACCGTCCCCTCTCGCGAAGGGACAGAACTTCAACACAAAATAGAACGTAAACACGACTGTGAATATGCACTTGCTCGGAAACAATATCAGCTGTTGTAATTGCAACGGAATTTTGTTTTCAAGAGTTCCTTTTGAAATTGAGTTTCTCAGATCTTTCGTAATAACCTAATGAGTCACCAATAACACAGCCGCACAAAAAAAAATATTTTACTGAACTATTATTCTGATTAGTTTTTTTCTTCGTATTTTTGGTGCGCTAAAAACAAATCTGAAGTCAGAATTTCCGCTTACCCCTCTAAAATTAAAGTACCCAAATAAACCGTCGGATCCTACTCACAGCACTAAATTTGAGATATTAAATTAAAATCTCTCTCTCAAAAAAAGTTTTAAATGGCCCCATTTAAACCGTGACCCCCCAAAGGGGCAAATATTTTCCTTCGATAAAAATTTAAATTTGATATCAAATATTTTATTTCTCCTTCCCTCAAGTGCCCCGATAGCTCCAAACAAACCCTGCCATAGAGTCATATATTTTCCTTCGATAAAATCTTTTAGTTCGGTATCAATTCTTAGGTTTTGGTTTATTTTATTAGGTCACTAAAACTGAAATTGCTAAGAAAATTAAAATATCTTACTCCTTCCTTCCCCACGTAGCTCCATACAAACCCCCCCCTCAAATCAAAGGAAATTATTTGCCCCTTTGGGGGGCTTTTGGGAGCCATTTAAAACTTTTTTTTTAGAGAGATTTTATTTTAATATCTCAAATTTAAAAAGTAAATGTATTGGAAAAAACACAGAAACTTAATTATTCGAACCCGATGAATCGAATCCATTTAATCGATTACCGATTAACCAACAATCGATTCTAGAGACAGAACAACGAAGATTCCGATGAATCGATACCCATCCCTATGTTTAAAATTCATAGACTTTTTAATTAATTATGTTTCAGTGTTAATAATTTTGATTCAAATTCAGTGTGTTATTTTACCGTTTCAGTCACGATACGTTTTTTGTTACGAAATTGTTACTATATTTTCTTATTCGACTATCAAGATATTATACCATCTACCAGAATAATCTGAGTGAGTATGATTTATTATAAGCACAAATATCAACCAGGTGAAATTAATTTGTTTGAGTTGTGAAATTCCATCTGCTAGCGCATTTGTACCTTTAAACCGACAGATAGAGTAAAACAAGTTTGAAATAAGATTGTTGATATTGGAATTTTAGTAAAATGATGTTTGATGCCCTAAATTTTACCGTTAATTTTAGTGCAATGAAATTCTTCATTTTTATGAACGGTTCATATTTATCTACAGATAAGTTGAACAGAAGATGTGCGACAGAGTTTGGGATTTCGATATGCTATAATAGACGTCCGGATTGTAGAATATTCCACTAGTTTATGAAAGTATGGTTTCAGATTGAATCTGAGCCTTTTTTTAGGGAAAGTCCGAGAAAATGTCCATAAATTGAACCTTAGCAATGCAGGACGTTAGAAAAGTTGAAATTTCGAAGTCTTGGTGTTAGTGATAACAACCAGTGACGCGGTCATTGCCAGAGTGTGGTAGACGGTCTCTCATATTCACTTTAGAGTTGTTACTGACATTTATCAAATCTCGTATTGTTCAAACGTTGACGTGATTCGTTCCTCGAGAGAATTGTCGGAGTCGGATAGGTAAGGCAGTTTTTCATCGTTAAGCGCCGCATTATTAAAAACAGACCTCAGGGCGAAATTCTTCTGGGAGGAACAATGGGTTATTCGTTGTCTCCGAATGCAATCTACATCTTTTATTGTGATTCAGTGCTCGGAGGGTTGAGTAACGAAATATTATGTTAGGGAGTTCCCCGCATAGAGCACATATTTTTCTACTCGTTCATCATCGTACAATGAACATTCGGTCTAGAGAGAAATGGTTATCCACGGGTCACATGGTATAACAATGTATTGTTGTACAGTAATTGCGAAAGTATTGATAATATCGTACATATCATCTTCAATTTAGAGACGTTGGCAATCTCCTAGATGGGAAGCCTCTATGAATTTTTTTTTGAGAAATTTCGATAGGATCAAGAAATAACCTTCGTAAGCTTTTGTAAGAAAGAACTTTCATGAGTCGTGAAGTGTAGAGGTCTGTTTGGTTTCATTTCATTGGCGTTTTGGTTTAAATGTAGTTTTGGCAATTTGATCAATCGACACTAAGCGATAATATTTAGGTACATAATGTCTAAAAAATCTAAATCACAACGACTTTCGATATACTCGTAGGACTGTAGTTTGATTCAGATGAAAATCCAGTTGCTGCACGATCATTCGTTCGCTCACAAATCGCAGATCTGTCTTTAAATACTAGTGGATGCTGGAAAGAATTACTGGACACTGACCTGTTGCAAGATGGATACTATACGGATATACAAGCCATATCGCCGAGTCCGAATTAGTTTTTCGTAACTTGGACTGTATTTTACCAATTAATTGTTAAATTCCAGTTGTTCCATTCGTGGATTTCTACGTCGTTCCAATATACAGTGTATCACACAATCGTAGGTATTTCGATGTCACCTTTGTTCCGCACACAGGGACTAGTAAAGTTTGGAGTTCACGGAGTTTCACCAAAGAAAAAACATTCTAGAAGGCAATTATTACAAGGTGTGGAAACACAATGTTTAGCTGAAGAATTCGTGAGCTAATTTCTACCCTAATCAACCTACAGCGATGAAATATACATAAAGCTCTTTTTATCTCATCTAAAACACAACTAAAATTCATGGAAGCGTCGAATTTTGTACTTAACACACTCTATATATAATAAACATAATCATTGATTTACGTAGAAAGGTTAAATAATACAGAAATAATAAACCTTTGGGTAATAATTTGTATCGTTTTTTGATAGGCTCTATGAAGTTTACTGGGAAAACTTAGACGTACCACAGGCTACGTTTAAGATAAATTAAAAATTACCTATAGACCTGCATTTGATCAGGGACAGAATAGCAATCCTTTGTCTGATAACACCACTCAGTAAGAAAGATGAAGACCTCATGTAAAAACATCTAATTTGGACAACATTTTATGCTGATTGCAAAAATGGAAACCATTTTTTGCCAAACAAGTCAGAACTTATCACAAAGTTTCGTTAACTATCGCCAAAATTTCTGAGGGGAAGCAATTTTTCGAAATCAGCTAGTCACATTTGCCTTGATCCAAAGGCAAGAAATTGCTTATAGGCAGTTTCTCCTCTTTAGCGATGAGATTTTGGTGTTTTTCCCGAGTTTTTTCAGACTCCGTTTTTCTACTGTAGCCTCAATTATAATTTACAACTTTTCTAAATTTGGATAGGTTCGGGTTCGGGTTTCTGTAAAAGTGGAAACCACCACTCCACTCTTCAGTCGCTGTCGAAAGTACCAACGATAAAACGTCAAACTAATCAAAAGAGGAAAGCAGAAGGAAATCAAACTAAGGGGACTTGAAAAGGAGGAGAAAATATCTTAATGGAAACTGGGATCGATGAGGTAATTCCGACTGTTCGAGCGAAAAGGCAAACTTAATGGAGGGTTGGAATCAAAGCGTGAAATCTCTTTGTGTTGGAGTATTATTCGGTCCTAATAATCTCAAGTTACTCGAAGAGATTATTTGTGGAGTTGATGGCGGAATATCGAAGAATCAACGTTAATTGTTAGGGCGTTCTAAGTGGAAGTATTTTATGCAACTGAGTCATGCACCACGATGAAATCAGCGAAATTTCGTTATGTTCCGCTTCACATTAACGTTATCATGACATTAGCACTTTTTGTGCACAGAAACAGACAGCTATATTATGTTATGTCATAAATTCTTCTGCTAAACAGGGTGTGGCCCGAAACAATTACCCCATGAAATCGTAATTTCTGGGGTAAAAGAAGGAATTTTGTCTTTTGAATCTACATGTTATTTCGCAAGGATCGCAAAAAGGTCCACGTTGTACATTGCGATCATGCGCAATGGGTACTAGCTTTGTGTTTCAGGACGGCCGCTTTGTCAGCAGAGAAAGCCTAATAAAATTGAAAAAATTGAAACTGATCTCTAATCAGAAAGAAATTGAATGCATAAAAATCCGTTTCAGACCATTCTAAGCCTGTGTGGGTATGTCATATTTCGTCGACTCTGCCAAATTATTATCAATTTATTGGTTTTTTTTTTTAAATATTTCATCGATTAGGAATTCGGCCTTATAATTATGTTTATATAATTTTATGATCGGATAAAAGGCGGCCGTAGGGAAACTGTATTGCACGCAATACTTGACAAATATTTTCGGCAAATTCGGATCCCACGCGAAAGTACTATCGATTTTCGCAACCTGCTCAGCGTACGTAAAAGATGCGCAACCCAGAATTGCGCGTAATCTGATTTTGGGGAACCCCAAGTATGGCACACTACATTTCATTCGCGCGCTGAATCATGTGCTGATATCAATTTGATGGATTCGGGGATAAGATTTTGACAAAAAATCCATGAAAATGGCAATTTTTCAAGAGAAACGAACTTAATTTAGGGGGGAAACTGGGTTTTACGCAGTCAAACCTTAAATCCGACATCACCGCTTGACTCAGCGATGAAAAGCAATGAAATTTCATGTGCCACACTTCAAGTTCCCCAAAATCAGATTGTTGAGCGATTTCAATGTTACGCACATAGTACAGTTGTGACGATGAGTCGGTACATGAGAAAAATCTAATGTTCTGATAAATTTGTGTAATTTTGAATAGGAACCCAAATCTGCAATGAAAAATTGGGTTGCAATTTGAAAAGAAAAAAAAGTTGCATATTCAGAAAACAATTTTTTGTCACCCAAGATACTAGGACGTTTGGATGGAGGGATTGTTTTGGCAAATTTTATTTTATTGTTTATCACATTTTAATGAGATTTAAGAACATTTTCCACCACGATTTGGTTAACATAGCTGAAAAATAAAAATGAAACCCTTTTTAGCAGGTTCGTTTTTAAATGTTACCCATTTATTTATCAACAATGAATTTATGCTATCTTTTGGAATGCATGATTTCCAGGAAAGAAACCAATTTTCCCTGAAAGAACGGCTGGCATGATGAAAGGATGGTTAAACTATACCTAAATCATACCATCAACAATTTGATGATAAACGTGTGGTGTAATTTCTGTATTAGTCCTTGTATTATTTAACATTGAATACACCTTTGTGTAATAATTTGTGTTTTTTTTTCGGTTTAAACTCACGTGACCACATGCTGCGATTTTGAAAGTATGGAATGTCAAGTGAATGGCCGACCACGCTATTTGACACGTTACACCATCTCGAAAAACTCAACTATAAACAACTGCTAAGCCCTGCCTTCCACTTTATTTTATTTTTCTCTCAATTTGCAATTCAAATATCAACATTACCCCTCCCCTTGTCGCATCCCTCGAGGAAAACCGAGCGAAATTAGGGTGTTCCCTTCCACCTGGGACACCGTTCCTAAGCGCTTTATAACTCCGTTAGAATAATTTAGCGAGTAGGAAATAAGTTCCAGAGAATATTTCAACTTTAGCCCACTCAAATTTACTACGCAATACACTTAACTTGATTGCAGATTAATAACATAGTTCCCACGTCATGAGGGATAGACGTGGATAACCGATAGTGGTTCAGGGTATCCGTCCCACTATGAATCCCCAATCATTCTGTTTAATTGAGAGCCACGAAAAATATTACAATACCATGCTTAATAATTTTCAGTAATGAACCTTTGTAATTGAACATGAAAACTCCTCAAAACTCGTTGCTTCAAGTTTCCTACAAGAACAAAATAAGTCCAAAATTTGAAAAATACAAATGAAAGGAAAATTAGATACTAGAATTTATGCAAAATTTAGTGACAAGTGTATTTCGGCAACAAACGCACACGCCGAGGTCTGCAGAAGGCATCAGAATGTTCATATTTCGCAACAAAAAAATGAGATATCCTTATTTCCGCAGGAACGAAATAAGTCCGCACAGGGCACTGCATATGACAGCATGATTCTCACAAATTTTTTCTCTGCTACGATGAAAAATAAGCAAGAAACGAACAAGACACTTTTCAGAGTAGTGGGGGAACAATTTAAGAAACGGTGGAAACAAAAACTTATCAGTGTCTCGCATTCTAATTTTGGACATATTTTGTTCTCCTCAGAAACCACTCAATTGTATCCGTCCTTCCACCGTCCGAAGCATTTCTCCGAAACTACTGAATCTATGAAACTGTGACATCACAATTGGAATATTAACAAATCTGAATATCGAAAACTTTCAAAACAACATCAATGTTCGTCGTTGATTGACATCCTTCAATGAATCGAATGAGCCGACTGGAACGTTTTATGTTCATCCTAGCGCTCTCCCTGAGGGCTATAACTGGGGTGGCCACAACAGCTGCTTCATTCAACGTAAAAAAGGACGTACAGAAGAACCTCGATTATCCGGACTAATTAGGACTAGGGTGTGTCCAGATAATCGAAAATCCGTATAATTGATTATTACTAAAGAAAGGGGAAGTGATACCAAATTATGAAAAAAAATTATAAAGTACCCCTAATAAACACAATACATACAAATACATAGAACAATTAAAGACTTTTGAAAAAATCACTTATTTTTGAAGAGAAAACTTCTTTAGGCGCGCTTAGCACTTTTCTTGTATGGGCATTGAATGAGGCTGAGCAGTCACGCTCGGCTATGTAAAGCTCATTCGGCTCTAATCGACTTTTTTTTTTTTTGATCGCAGTAACCTAGTGATGTAGTGAATGTGGATACTGGAGTGAACTCCTAAAAGGGTTTATAGCCGATACACGGGTTGAAGCATTCTGATATGCATGAAACGCTGCAAATTCTTTGCATTCATGATTTGAAGTTCTACTAAGGTGGTAGAGCGATTATCGAATTTCAGGAGTCACACAAATATGATCAACTGATCGATCCAAATAGGTATTTTGGTTGAGAACCGATTTAAGAGCTCTATGCATATCTCCTGAAATTCAATAATCGCTCCTGTGAAACTCGCACACTCCAAAGCTTAGTAGAAATTCAAATCATGAATGCAAGGCAAATGAATGAAACTGAATAATAAACCCTAGCGGAAGAATTTGCAGCGTTCTATTTAAATGGTATGGAATATTTAGTAATTTATCAATGCATGCGATACGTCGTAAGAAATTAAGTGTGTCTATTGGACGCAAGACGCGATTGAACTATATTTTACAGTATAATCAACTGATATTCTAGTATTTGAATGGATTAAGAACGTCTTGTTGTTTTTTGTTTCTTCGATTTCAACATCTTCGTCAACGCAAAATCTCGAATCCTCTGTTTCACATTTTTCTCTCTAACACCTCGTTCGCGTCCGGATAACTGATGTATGGATAATCGAGTTTCTACTATATGTCATTTGTTGGAGAACAAATATACATGTAAAGACGCTTATAATATGCGAAATGTGCCTACACCTAATTCTTTTTCGTGAATTTATTCATCCCACAGCTAACCGGTACATGGACAGGTCATTTATTCTAAATCAAACTCTATTCTCGGTATTTCAAACGATTTATTTCATTTATGCTAATACGCAATACTTACCAATTGCGATACAATTTTTAGAACACTGTCCCTCTACATACCCTACTTCCTCCCGAGTTTGAAAGAACGAAAGACCGAGATGAATCGATATTACTAGAAATCACGGAAATAAGTTCTGTACGGGACCTTTTTAGATTACAACCAAAATTGATCAGCGAGATCTAGTGGGAGTTTTGCTGTTGAAGGAAATGTTCATCACTGATTTTATTGTATTTTGCATACCTATTCAATGTTCTTGTCATTGTTTCTTTTGCTAATAAATGAAGTGTCTGGACTTTTTGGAAGAACAAAGCTTCCCTAACTTCAGAAGTGAGGAACCTAATAGAATTCTTAACCAGGGCTTTTACTGAGCAGTGTATCTAAGTGTAGCAACATCCCTACAAATTATGAGGTGCATCGCTTATTCCATTCAGGTACTCAAGTTTTGCCCTCTTAACGGCGTGGACCTGTTCGGAATTTTTATTTAAAACCCGCTTACAGCGGCAGATTTTCCGCAGCCTTCCGCCGGAAAGAAGGGAAGATTTACCAGTCTGCACTTTTCACTAATTAGTCCCGGAAAAGCCCCTTCGACTTTACAGGTGAAAGTCTCCCGCTAGCTCGGAGCGGTGTGAATTCAAAACTTGAGTTTACCCGTGAACGCGGCTCTTTTTGAGATGACGGCGCGGAAGCCGGACATAAAATCGCGATTTTTATCGGGCATCAGGATATCCGGGCCGGATAACCATCGAAAATGTCACGCAGAAGCTGGACGTTCGGAACGGTACCAGTTGCGTGTTAATGGTGGGTAACGGTGAAGATTACTTATGAAATCACATAGAACAATATGGGTTGTCTCAAATGATCGATTGAACGTAAATTATTACGAACTAGAAAACTAGCATTTTTTATATATTAAAGGAGAGGCTGTCTTGAAATTACTAACAGAACTGTCACGTTACATCTCAAGCAGCCAAGATGGAAAACATTCAATGGATTGCTGAATACGGGCAGAGAATGTTTTGTGGAGTGCAACCCAATACAAGATATTTGTAGAATACGCTGAACTTTCTTCTTAGCAAACCAGAGAAACTTGGGTATCAAAGTCTAAAAGACTAAAACGAAACGTATTGAGAGGGTTTCGAACAAATGAGACTAAACTTCTCATTAGAACAATAAAAATATGTAAACATTTTTGAAAGCGTAATAAGAAAAGCTGCCATGGTAGAAATTACTAATATAACCAAAAATCTGTATGGTACATTTCGAACAGCCCAGATGCCCAGTCAACAAATTGCTGAACACGGCCATACATTTTTTTTAGTATAAGTATCACTTAGCTATTTGTACCCTACGCTGAACGTATGTGTATACAAATCAGGGTCAAATAATGCGACTCAACTTTTTAATAGAACAATAAAAATTATTGATCCTTTTGTTTGATGTTGTCACGGTGAAAATTGCCTATAGAAACAAAAATATGTATTTTATATTCCTAACAGCCCAGATGCTCAGCAGTGAACGAATTCCAGAATAAGGGCAGAGATCTTTTGTATTAAGATGCATCTCATAGATATACAAATATGCTGAACGCATGTTTTGGCAAATCAGAGAAACTTAGGAACCTAAGCCATTATTATTGTAGATTAGGAGAACATGCAGGGGGAGGATTTCGACCTCCTGGGACGACAAATAAAGAACTTCAGGATTGCCATTTTGTTGTGTTGTGCTATGCGACGGATTGGTCTAATCAAAGTTGAGGGGATATTTAAAGCATCATAAGATATTTTTGTTTTATTATTTTCAATAATTAGCTTTCGTAATCTATCGCGAAAACTTTGGTGTAAACCTTCCACAAATTTCGTCATTCCACATTTGAAGGTGCGAAGATTCGTTTCAAATTTGCAATGTTCCGACGCCGAACGGCTCAAGTCTTTTGAATTTAGAATTCACCTCATTTTTTCTCCCCCTTAGAATTTATGTCAAAAATCCTTTCTTCTGTACATGGATTCCACTTGGGATCTAGAGATGGTACTATGGACCAAATACTGGTACAAAATATGGTAGAAACATGCTTCTTCGAGGTTTTTACATATGAAGGGAAGTTTGGTGTTATTTCCTAGTATTTTTGGAAGCAAAATCGACTGGGATTGGTAGAAATTCACCAATAGCATATAATCACAATTTCTGAACATATAAGTGAGCATCCCTCGTCCCACCCCAACCCACACCTCACAATAACATTGTATTAATGAAAAAATAATAGACGAATTTTTCCCATTTATTCTAAGGGTTTTTGGCCCATACGGCGGACTGGCATGGCAGATTTGGAAGCTACGAACCTTGAAACGAAAAGTCACAGTGAGGGAGGTAATAAACAATTGTTGTTGTACAAAACTGTTACAAAAGCATATTATTGAAAATAATAAACCAAAAAATATCGACGACGTTTAAATGGGTGTATGGCATGATGAGAGGATCGCTGACAGGGTGGGAACGTCACTAAGCATTTCCACTTCATCATCGGTGAAGTTCTGGTAAAGAAAGCAAATATTCCAACAGTTTTTGAGGAAAAGAAAAATGGGATCTCTCAACATTCAACAAAAAGTTTTTAATTTTTTGTAGAATACAAATCCGCATTTACACATAGATACGCATTAGTTAGGATACGAAGGATTTCCAAGGGGGTTTTCCGCTACGTCATAGCGCAGCATTCAGTGCTTGTCACCAACAGCCACTCCTCATATCACGACCTCACTTTAGGGGGCTTGTTGGATAATAGTAAGACGTCCCTTTTGTACTGGTTGGGAATGATTCCTTTTCGAATTACATTCGAAAGGCAAGGCGGCTGACTTTGACACGTTACGGCGCGTACTCTGGAAAGTTATTGATTGACGGGAACTTGCGGACCAACGAGGACCCCCAAAGGCTTGGAGGGCGTTTGATTAATTGAAAGGGGTTCGAATTGAAAGTAGCCAAAAACACGTGATGAAAAGAGGGCAGCGAAGGAGGGAAATTGGGAAGTTCCATTAAAACAAAAACCCTCACGTGTTTTGCTTCCCATCAGTCAACCCCTGTGATGTGGAAGCTTCTGATCACTGTGGAGGACCAAGAATACTGTTGTCCAAAAAACCCTGCTACAGTGTTGAGTTTCAGGACTTTCTAAAACATCACAAGTATCTTTTATTAGAGAGTTTTTTGTAGCCACTAACGGGTCCTTAACGTCAACCAACGGCTGAGCCGTCAGACTGGCTCATTTAACGTCACCCGTCTGCCCATACAGATGAGGCCCTTTAGGAGTATAACCTTCCGGTAATGTAACGCTACTCAGGTAAATCTTAAATACTCTACTGTGTTCTGTCACTTTTAACTGTCATACGGTTTACAATTGGTTGTTTAGTTTTACAAAACAAAGTAGTTTCCTCTTAGAAAAAAAAACTTTTTTTTCTCCTATAAACACATGATTATGTAAATAATAAATGTCTTTTAACGTACACACTTTTGTATTATTTCTCTAATTACGTACCTACCCAGATTTCCCTAGGTTGCTGACCTCCGAAATTCTTATACGAATAAAATCAAAAGATTGAAAACTCCTTATATAACTACTTAGGCATTTTGATGCAGATATGCATGTCTTTGTAACCAACAAATTGCGTCAAATTTGTTGCACACGAAAGCTACATCTAAGCTGATCCGCTAGCTTTCATCCCAAGAAAATCGTTCGCTACTCTTTGGAAAGCTCCCAATTTACCTCAACACATCAAGCTGTAAAACACCCCTTTCATTCTCTCCCTATCCTGTAAACCATGTATGTAATTGATTCGGTATACAAACAACAAGAGTAAGCTGTTCAAAAAAAAAAAAATTTCTGCACCACATGGAGCTAGTTCAGTTCGCATACCCAGCAGTAACAAAGCTACTAGTAATTTTGGTTGTGCTTGAAAATAATGATAGGGTTTATAATTTTGTTGAATAAGTCCGTTAGAAAAATCTTAACAAAGCGTTACTTAACACCACTTTAAAAGGGACGCTAACGGGCTCATTTGCCCACTTGTTTAGCATTGCGTTGCTCGCCTCAGGAAGATGGTCGAAGCTGCCGTCATCCGTTAGCAGCAAAGTGTCTGTCGTCCGTCTCTCAAGAAAACAATCTCGAAAGGTTTTGCAACAGATCATTTAAAACGCTGCAAATTCTTTCACTTTGGTTAATTATTCAATTTCATCCATTTGTTGCATTCTGTCGTCCGTCTCTCAAGAAAACAATCTCGAAAGGTTTTGCAACAGATCATTTAAAATTGTGCTGAACCATCCAGGACCACCTTTAAGACTTATTATTTCTTTACAGAGCGTGGAATATGCTCCAGTCTCAATCTCTCACGCTAATGATCAAGGTGGATCAGCCCTGATCGTTGTTATCGACCAGTCAAAGTGGGGCTACATTACAAATATAATCATCATCTTTGGTATACTGGCACATAACATTGCAATAAACTGTATAGATAAGTTGATTACAATTGACGTTCAGAAGTCGAATAAAAATGAGAAAAAAAGTACTTTATGGAGCCGGGAGAGTGAAAGGAGACATTTTCGCTTTTATATTGATTGAAGTTTCGTCTGCTAAAACTGCTGAGGCGAGAACAATGGATGTATTGAAATGATACTATAGAACGTGATGAAATCGTGGGGAGTCCAAATGATAAAGAGGTAGCTTTTATTCATCCATCCGTTGAAACATAAAGAACACGGAAAAATATTGAAGAAATAGAAACTGTTGGGTCAGGGAGTTACACCGGAACTTTTTAGTGTTGCTATGACGGGGATGTTTGCACTCGTAATTGTCTTTCAGTTAGTGAATGTTCGTATTGTACCGCCAAACAAGCCCCGTGTACACCTCAATGCTTAGAACTTACGGCTAAAATTCAATAAACATGCAACATGCTTTAGCAGTGACCACTATTACGTTGTAAAGTAATAATTCAGTATTTTCTTTTCGCCGCGAAAGTTATTTGCAGTCCATTCAACCAGAGTACAGGTTCCTTCGATTCTATTTAGTAAAAACCATGCCAACTTAGTATGTGAATAAAACTCCGCTAAATCGATCATAGTTCTTACGACGAATGTTATTTCCAGCTGTTTTATCTCAGGGGGATGTTTACTAAGATATATTCAAGCTTCTTCTAAATTTATAGCGATTTTCGCAGTAAGTTTGTAATTTAAAGATGAATTGAGACATTTCCCAGCAATGGAGATCAATTTTTGAACGATAGTTCCGTAGCTACGACTTTGGTGACTTGACTTAGTAAGCAGAAATCATTAAACTCAATTCAATAGCTTTTATTCGCCGTACACAGAGCACTTACCAATAGTCGTGAAAATGATCGCCTAAAATACTGATCGTAAGCTCATCAAAATTTAAAAATTTTAAATTTTTACTAACATCCAACAATGAATATAAAATTCATAAAACAATATCAACAAACTGAAAGGAAATAGTACCTATTACGGATTTTAAAATTGCAAAAATGCGTAGCAGCCCCACATTCTACCTTCCATCATTCTATCCTCCATTACGTTCGATGCTAATACTTTGCAATTAGTTTGAGTTTTGATGAAAATGTATCTTTAACTTACAAACCAAATTGAGGACAAATTTATTCATTTTCAGTTTGATCGAAAATACAACGGAGCTGTATTGAAAGAGCTTCATTTTAAAACTAAAATCCCCAATAGCTTTCAATCTAAACCAATCAGACAATGATATTCGAAGTTTCAATTCGGTATCCGTTATGAACTTACACGTATTCTTCATAAGCACGTAGATACGTAGCAGTATGTCCATTTTTAGTTTGATCATAAACGTAATGGTGCTTCACTGGAATCGCTTCTTTTTAAAACAAAATCCCCCAATAGCTGTCAATAGAAACCAACCAGGCAATCACAGTTGAAATTTCAATTCAGATCTTATGAACTTAAAGTATTGTTCGTATAGAAATAGATATATGTGTTTATAGAAATATATGTGCACCTATATGAAAAAGTTTTTCCATTTCTAGTTTGATCAAAATATAGACCGAAATGCAATAATAGTGAATGAAGTTCAGACACTTAGATTCCGTCCTTATCAAGTACTTATACGATAAAAACTGGTACTGAATAGAGAACTTTCCATTCGCCTGTCATTTTCTGAAATACGTACCAATTATGACTATCAAGTCTGACTCATCTCTGTCATTATTGTAAAGGGCTTTAAGGCCCGCGATGATCAGAAGTGATTAAGTGTTTTCCCAAGTAGATCCGTAGCGTGATACGAGTATAATCAGTGGGGTGTAATTGGATCGAGACGGGAGCCAATAGGCAATTAATGCAAGACGTCGACCCCTGAGTGATGTATGGTCTTACCTTGAACGGCTCTGCCTCGCAATATAGGGTTGTTAGAGTCTAATACGCACCTGCAACAAAAACAACTCAATTACTGATGAGTGATTTATAAGACAATGCATAGGTACATTATTTATGGGGTTTTTACAAAGAAGGGGAATGTTTTGCTGAAGTAGGTTGCCCAGCGGATGGACGGCCTACGTTGCCAGGAGTTGTAAAGGAGTACAACGTAAATGAAGTCGGGAGAGCAGTATGCTTTCTTACTGTAACAACTCTATTAAGGATGTGTAATTTATAATGCAACGCATAAATATTATTAATGGTTTTTACTGGGTATGAAAATATCTCATCTTATACCAGCTTATCTGGGTTAGTGTTCCAGCTAATGGGCATCCCACACAGTTGGGATGGAATGAAGCAATTAATGTTCGGTGGACTTCTCCATTCATTGTTGCCAGTATGGGTACCGTAAGGACGGAGTGAGAACTGGGTGCGTCAAGAATGCGTAAAACACTGGAAAACTCCTCAAAACTTTAATTTAATTCGAAAGAAAAAGGCCTTAGATTGACAAAAAAAATGTTGCCGAAGCAGTGTGGTATCATATGAAACTGTGTGGAAGAAGAGCTACAAAGCTAGTAGCGAGCAGAATATAGCTTCAGTAACTATAGCAGAGGGATGATACTATGTGATTAGATGCTGAGTAACCGGAGAATGTGAAACATTCAGGGAACCTCGATCAAGCCTAAGAATGTCTAAACTAATCAAGGTTTTTGTGCATCGATGATGATAGTTTGCTCCTATGGTGCTGGTTAATTTACTTGGAAGCATCATTTCAGATGAGCATCGGAATGCATTTTGCAGAATGATGCACGAAGACAGTCAAATACTATGGATGTTTGCAGATTTCTGGGCAACTATTGATTACCATTGACACACGAAGACTCTGTTGATAATGAAGTGTTTCAACAACCGTATATATTTCTAAAATGCATTTTTGAAAAGTGCTATCGTGCTTATGAACAAGCTGTTAGGATTTCGAATTGAAGATCTCCAAGGTAAGTTTTCAAAATTTCCCGGAGGACACCCCCCTTCTTTAATGGAGGGAGTGCCCCTCAGACCCCCACCCCCACTTCTGGTTACTAATATGAACTAGCGAAAATGTCAGCCTCGCCACTGACCAAACTGTAATATGAGTATGTACTCGTTAGTTAGTAGATTTGTGAGTCTCTTGAGTTGGAACCTGAGTAGGTATCCGACGCATTGATTTTAGTCGGCAAAAAAGGAAACCAATAAAAGAAGGGGGACAACTTTTACTGCCTGCTGCATTCAACTCCGTTCTCTTTCTACTTATTCCCCTCTTCTGTTCTCTTCGATTCTTTTATTTGCACCCTTAGTTCGATGCATCAGCAGTTTTACCGCCGCGTCCAATCGCAGACCACGGGCAACCTCACGAAAATCTTCGAAGGGTTTCTTCGACATTGATTCTTTAGCGTGAATATCCCAGAATGTTATAACAAATTGGTATGAGCAGCGCTTGAAACAGGACTTTAAACGGGTTATCACTACATTTATTGCTTCCGAGTCTACCTATCGGTAGTGGACGCTTTGTTTCCACTTTAGTAAGATGAAGAAATGATTTTCTCCAAAATCAAAGTGTCCACTCGCATTTAAGGATTTAGACCTTCCTAAACAACTTTCGTTTCATGTCTGGCAGAGAGCGTCTGCTCATATGTCCAAAGGACTTTGTAACAAGCTTCGATCTTATAGTTATATGAAATTTGCCGGATGTGTGCGGTCTAGGCTGTTCATGGTCCCCTTTGATTTTACATTGATTTATCGTAGATAGATACATCACTCTAAGCAAACGCAAACGTGAAATACACTAAGTATCATGTCCACAGCTTCAACACGTCCACTGCAGGTGAGTACCAATTTGGTACTCAGCAAAAGGTTCGCTCCTGGGCCAGTGAGTACCAAAGTGGTAATCAGAGTTTTTGGATCCCTGAGACCTTCATTTCGTCAAAAGGTCGTCCGGCCCATCAAAATATCACTTTTCAGAGGTGTTTCTTCAAGAATTTTCAAAAAAAAAAAAAAAAAAAAAAAAAATGGCCTGAGCGCCTACGTAGCCATGGCAGTCAACGTGTTAAGTCACCGGATGGTCGTTAAATGTTCAGGGTAGACGGGAAAAAAACGATCTGATGATCTCAAACCAATTCTAAGGCGATAGTACATGTACATGCGCGAACGTGAAATTCTTTTGACAAGCTTAGATCCTAAAGTTTTCATATGGGACCTTGAATGTCCCCATGTTCCATTTCTCACGAGTCACTTCTTAACTCCGCGTGCGCCAACGTAAAATTCACCAAGCATCATATTATCAGGTTCTGGAGGTACAACACCTACAAAATTTAAGGCAGTAAAAAGTAAGAACAGTCTAATAATCTGGGATCATTTCAACACGATCGTATCATCATTCTGCCCATTGTAGAATTAGCCAGACGGACCAACAATACATGTAAACTAACCCTGTGAAGGCGTAAATGTATGTCAGACTACGTCCACCGCCATTTTTGTCTTTCCCTCGAGATTATGTAAACATTTCCAAAAATCTATTCGTTCATATTACCTAGACGAGGATGCTGTATGCTATGCTCAACCAAGTAGTTTACCAATAAATTACGGTTTTAACTGTCCGTTTGAACCTGCCCAAAAATAATAATTATTATTGAGATATTTGACTGTTTTTGCTGTATTATCACATCATTATATAGGTCAACGCGAATGTTAACGTGCCGAACGTTTTCCGTTGTTAGTTACGGTGTTGGTCGCTTCCAGGCTCCATCCAGTCGAATGTTTTCACCTTCCCGTTCACTTTTGACTCGTCTTTTCTTCCCCTTTATAACGAAAAACGGGCATTTTGTATGCGTTTGCTCCGCCTGTCGGATGTCAGTCTCCGGTTACGAAGAGTTTTTGGTTCCTCTCCTAGTTGACATTCTACCGCGGTCTGCACTGAACGGCCGAATCGTACACCTCAACGCAACCCCCTGAACGCCCTATGAATACTCATGAATCTCTTTCACCCACTCTCACGTCTAAATGAAAAGTTTACCTTCACATTTTCCCCCGACGAAGTGAAGACTGCAGCGTATTTCAAGACACAAATCGGTTTTTATCCCTACAAAAAATCGAGGGGGAAAAGATTTTTTTGTGGGTGTTTTTATTACTTAAGGTCTTTCTACGTGAGTCGGGGTTAACTTGTTGATTTGTCACGGGCTTCAAAAACACGTTCTTTGACATGTTGCAAGGGAACTTGGGCATTTGAGAGGACAGCGAATTCAACCCCCAACCCCATCATAGTTTGTTTATGCATCCTACACAACCTATATTATTTTTATTATAATACAGGTACTCACATCGTACCGTCAATAGCGCATCGAAAACCGTTCAATCATCATTGCCCATCAATATACGATCAATATTGCAGACCTTGTTCCGTCGCTAAATTTCCCAGCTTCTCTTTTCTTTTGCACTACTACGTGGTGCTTCACCAGTTCGAAAGGCTTCGAAGTATTTTCAACGTTTCCATTGCTATTTGAAACATTTTTTATAGCAGTCAGCTGCGGCCAATAAGCGGAACCCGTTGCTCCAGTCTTCATTTGGATCGGACCGCTTTCAAGAAACGTGATCCGAAGTTAGGAAGTGAAATCGGAGGGAGCTGACCCGTAGCTAAGGATAGATCATCGGTTTGACAAAATGGTAGCAGGTACACACAGCGTAATATTCCCACCCTGTTGCTAGGGAGACTTGATGAAGAGGTTGTGTAAATTGTAGAAAGCACTCTACGTAATAAATTGAGTTCTTCCATCCTCATGCTGAAGATGAGGTGATCGAAATGGTACCAACTATCCAGAATTCAACGCTGACAGTGATATCTCGTACCTACTAAGGGATA
Organism: Creontiades dilutus; assembly: GCA_031894815.1. Classification (NCBI taxonomy): domain Eukaryota; kingdom Metazoa; phylum Arthropoda; class Insecta; order Hemiptera; family Miridae; genus Creontiades; species Creontiades dilutus. The sequence continues at coordinate 1,458,445 of JAVIWC010000461.1, read as the reverse complement.
ACTGGTGACTTTGGCAAAATAGTAGTTATCTCAAACAAGGTAGCGCAAAGCGTAATGGTGGTGATTTTAAGGAAATGGCAGCTGACAGTTACATACAAGACCAGACTGTGCATAATAAATTGGGCTATGCCATCCCGAAACTATGGTTTGGTGATGCAATGGAAAGTATCTGGGTGCGAGACGAGATTTCTGTGCGTGGGTCATTCTCATATCATTTGACCATTTGATGTCCCCGGCCTTTACATTCGTTTTTGGCATGCGTTTTTAGACTCCCCCCCCCTCTCCCCTGATAATAGTTCTCACAATAATCTACACCATACTGTAACGTTCGTTATCGAAGGTGTGTTTGTCATCATTGTTTTTAAATAGTTTTTACCCTTCATATTACCTCATGGATATGTGTCGCAATCAAGTCATTTAATTCTGAAAAGCACATTAGAAACCTGAGCACCTATGAGTGGTGACACGGTGTAAAGAAAGGTATTTTATCTAATGGTCAGTACGTAGATAGTGTACCTACTGTACTCTCCACTCCTCTGTTCATATTAGGGTCCTGCTCTGTAATATTGGAGCTTCGTTTCCACCTGTCGCCCCTAATTTTGCTATCCTGACTTGGAAACCAGTCGTTATTTGATTGATTTGCACTTAAATTTTTGTGCAAATCGCTGAATCATGTTGCTGATCGTTTCATTTGTGTTTGCATTAGTAGCAGCACCTGCATGACACTTTCTGCTAATACGGTATTCTGCTAATTCTCGGGTTGCAAGTCATCTGCTTGTGCTCCTTACACGGGCTGCTGACAAATTTTACATTGAGACTGAGAGTGGCGAGCAAACCAAGATGTGTATTCTCTTTAAGCTTTTTTTCATCCAGGTCCTTCAACGTTTTCTTTCTGGTCGAGGGATCGATCTAAAACCCATAATTACGGTGAAGTACGTTCTTTTGAGTAGTTCTTCATTATTTTGAGCAGGTAAAGTACGGTAAGGCACCACCTGGTAGTGCTCAAACAGGAAATCCTTACTGATACCATACAACTAATATCACTACTGATCCTTTCAAAGTAAAAAGATACTGAATTTTTATAGGTTAATTCGTTTCAATTATAATTTTGGGTAGTATCCGAAGCAGTCAACATGGAGGCATGAAAATGTTGTCCCGCGGTAGGAAACCGCCAGATAATCTGTGATAATTGATTGATTAATCAGTGTTGGTTTTTTTAAAGATCTAACGTTACAATCAAGGTAGTGTGGAATACAACTTTAGACCCTTCGAACTGATATATGTCATTTAATTCCCTTGTCAACGGGAATGTGTTAGTTTTATATCGAGCAAATCCGAAAGAGTGACACTCGGGATCGTGATGGTTGGATGATTTTTACGAGGATTTCTCAGATAAAAAGGAACGTTGCCGTGCGGACCTTGAACATTTTTCAAAGAGTCCGCGAGGGAGGGGATATCTCGTTCAACTTGCCCTCTATATCCCTAAAAGGGAATCCCAAAGAACTCGGCCGTCTGCCTTGTATGCTTCTTACCTCGACGCTTTCTGATATCATAACCTCGCGATCGGTTTTGAGTTGAGCTGAAATGACAGAAAAGAAAGCACTAAACATCACGGGAGAGATTTAATTGCAAATAATTGCATCAACAGTAAATAAGAGGGAATTGAATTTGAGCCCTACAAATGTTGAAACGTTTCTCCGGTATTGAGTTTTCGATGGAACAGAATGAGATCCTGCGAGAAGGATCAAGGACTCCAGAATCTGTTATAAAATATTGCCGAAAAGTGTCTGCTTTTAGCTTTTCTTTATTTTAGCTCTGATAACAAATTTTACGTTCAAAGCCCAAGGGTATTGCTGTTTTAATCATGATTAACAAACAATTCAAACGCTGCCCTTTAAAACACATCCAATGTAAGTATCAGAGATTCATGGTTGAAGGAATTAAGACCTCTTCCGATATGGGGAACGATTTCCCTAATTTTAAACGACCAGTTCCGCCTGTAACTGGCCTCAACAGGTATATTTGTAGGTAATTTAAGATTTATCGTTAAGTTCTAATCATTAAAATGTTTATGGAATCAGGTAGAGATAAGGTAACTCGCATGAGACGGTTGAAATGAGTAGAGGTTCACTATTGAAAAGCTTGGTTACAACCGATAGGTCCTCAGCTGTTTTTCTGACCTCAAAATAAAAGTAATTTTCCATCTTTTCCTCCCAATGAAAATAAAATACAACTGGCAGCCTTCGATTCTAAAATAAACAAAATCAATTTATAAACTCATTATTTTCGTACCTACTCGATCGATGACCTGACGTCACAATCGAAGAATGGAAATATACGATAGTAACAAGATTACTGAAACAATTAAGTACATGAGAAACACACACAAGGAAACAGGTCCATGATAAACGAAAATTCAACAGATCTACATCAGCTATCAAGTCATCGCGCGATCATGTGGGCATGTGAATACCATAGGTTAGAGATTTGAGTAGGTTATACAATCAACAGGTTTCATTTTTCGAGAATTTACATCAGTTTTCTTAGTAGTATAAAAAACACAAATTAAAGTTATGCTCTCGTAGAACAAGGTACTATTTGACAATTGTTAATTACTGAATTCTTAAAGTCATCAAGAACGAACCAAATCGCTTAGGAGGATTCAGTGACTAGCGCTAGCGTAATTCTCATTTTCAGCGATGCGAAAAATTCACTAATATTTTACAAGCGAACTGAACGATTTTAGATTCATTACTATGACAGAGATCTAGAATGTGTGGAGTTATGTAATGTCCGGGAGGGGACTCCTTTCGCCTCTAAACCTTGACCTACCGCAACCGCAACTAGGTTGAGAGGGCAGTCGTGCCAAACTCGTACGACAAATAGCCCTCCTCCACACGTTAAACAGAATTGAAAGAGCAGTCCATAACGTCCACAGAGGTAGCATGGTAGAAGCGGAGCCATTTGGCTTGGGAAAATCCTAACAAAGCTACCGGAATAGGAGTTTTTTTTAATACCTTTCCTAGACAAAAGGCCGAACTGGATGTTGGAGAAGGGTCTCGAAGGGACTAATAGCCCGGCAAGATGGAGAAAGAAGGGCTGCGGTCGTTGAGCGCGCAAATGGATTGAACTGGAATGTGATAAAGCGAGTCTCATGTTTGTGTCGCGGATATTGAAAATCCCCCATTTCTCGTCGACTGAGTCATTTTTCAAGGGTAGTTTTCGTAGAAGAAACTTTTCAACACAATTCCTCGTCTTACATTAGTCCCTAATAGAATATGCCCGTATAGATTTCTTTCCGATTCAATGCCTTTGTTCGAAAGCCATTGTGCAGGGTTAATAAAGTGAGTGATGTGAATGTAGAAAAGGACTTCCCCACTTGGGACGCGATAAGAAAATACTTCCTCGCCCAAAACGTCACTCGAACTACAAAGGCTGTTCAAAATGTTGATCATCATTCACCAACGAAAGCGAATTTTGCCTCATTCATGCAGCTCGTTATACGGTTCGTGATGATCACATCGCAACTTCACGAAAACAGTTTGCCAATAATCTCTCCCAAAATGAGTCAAAAATAGGAAAATACTAAAATATGAGGAGAAAATACATTTCGAGTTTGTAGGAATTGATTTTGAAGCAATAAAAGTTGTTCACAAAGTCATCTGAGACTACCAACTTATTTCAAAAAAGAAATGAAAAAATTACGCATGTGTTGATGTCTCCATTCCAGACGAGGATAACACCACAATTACATACAACTACAGCATATTTGACGAAACAATGTAACTGAAATTTTTATAAACTATTGCTTCTGCCTATGCTACTTTGTTCACAAAACAAGATTCAAAAGCTCTCAACAGGGCGCTGTACCGTCTTCCCCCATCGAGTAGGTCTACCGCAACACCCCTCTCGCACTCTCTCAAAAGTTGTACGACCCGAACGAATCAACTCGCGTTAGCATTTAATTAAAAAAAGTGATGCCTAATTTCAACTTGTTTCAACGTAACACGTTCAATATTTCTGTGACTGTTCACGCAGCATCCCTCTTGTCATCTATTGTGTTTTAAAATCGGCTACTCCTCCTGTTGAAGAATTTGCAGCGGCGATCTACCAATAGAAAAGCCCCTCAACGGAAACGGTGAATCCTAAGCATTTTCTATCTTCTGGAGGTTGTGCCAATCTAACGATAAAAAGTCCTGTTTATGATCAACTTGATCATTATAACGTATTTCTTCACAAGTTCCGTACCGGTAACCAAATCCATATTTTCCATTTTTGGAAGTTACGCCACAACTATAATTAGTCTTAATGCACAATCTTTATAGGTAAACAATTTGCACGAATCTTCCCATTTCTTCTGGGAATGTTTTTTCCTTGGTGACGTATTTCGGTGGGGAAGTATCTTCGAAGTAAGTCTGAATAGTTTTAACCGCATACCGAATGATCTGCCCAACGGTGATTGGAGTTTGATCGTCTTGTGTGATGCAGCCCTCATCCAGTTTGAAACTATTAAGGGGCCATAATTGGGTAGTTGTGGAGCGTTCTATACCCTCCTGGCACAAGGGTTTGATTTCCACAAAGCCAGACGTTTTAAACACACATTTCTTTGGGACGGGCCGAATAGGAACTGTCTGTGCGCTAATAACGAAGATATGTACAAACTGTACATGAGTTATCCAAGATCCTGTATTTGTCATCAACGCCCTCCCAACACCAACCTGGGCTAAAAATTGCAGTAACGAAAGCAGGTATCCGATAACTGTGATATTTGTGAAATCCTACAGTGATACGGGATGGGTCAGAAATGGCGACGTCTGGGTCAATTAACCATTTCAGGATTGAACTTTTTAAAAATCGAAACCTCAAAGAACTCTCAATCTAAGAGGGAAGGTCTTTGGTAGATCCAGATGGAAATTAGTTATATGAAATGAATGAGACCACCCAGGTTGCTGTACAATAACCCGTTCGCTCCCCATTTGGAAAAAATCCGGAAGGTTGAATTTGACGGCAGGATAAGCGAGAATGGATACTAGAATGGCTGGCGACAACCCATGAGCAAGGTGGATACTATACTACTCTAATTATTTGCAGTCCACTGATCTGGGTAAGAGGCCTACCTCCATATAATAACAAACTTCCATGTAATAATTGGCAGCACCAAGTCTCAAAACGTACTTTGGAGGAGTAGGTACCAAGAAAACGAAAACAAATTTCAAGGCAATTGTCAACTGCTGGTTTTCGAACCTCAGGATGTTAGGAGAGTAAAAAATCTTTGGCAACAAGTATTTCCGTAGAATCAAGACCTCACAGACGGTGCAAAACAGCTTGAAACGCTATGATTTGAAACTGAACTTGCTATTGGGGGGAAAAAAGCTTAATTTTAATCTTCTGGGTTCACGGTAGCTGTTGTCAAGTTTCCAGTTCGTTTAACCCTTTGGGCCTCAGTCTATCTCACACGACGCTAATCCCCTCATCGCTATTCAACAGCCCCTCGTTAAACCACTTCACGTCCAATCAATTCAAGTTGGGTGAACAGACGAAATCTCGCGTTGCCCAAAAGCTAAACTGATTCATCACCCGGGCCCTTGAATCCTGGAATAACCGCAATGATGCATAATGTATAAGACTTCGTGGATTATGATTACTGTATTATAATCGAGTGAAGGCGTCATCGTGGCCATGCGGTCAACTTTGAAGCTTGCGGTAGCCGGACGGGGGTCGAATGCTTCAGGTTTGATTACGAGCTTTAGGCTTAAAAAAATCTATTCCATCAATTAATATAACAAATGCTGTTCAATCAATTATAAATGTTCGTCATATTCGTCGTAATTTGAACGTTTTCTCTCCACAATGACAGTAGAGTGTGTTCATTAACTGATGAAATCATTGTCCTGCAAAATTTCATCACCATCATTACCAAAATCAATATCATCCAAAGATATTTTTGACCTACCCCAAGAAAAAATAATTACAACACTGCAATCATTACACAAAGATTTTTTACTCTAATTTTTTTTTAATTACGGTTAATTAATACATTCCCGTCTACGTAAATCATTCATGTTCATTTGACGTAGTCTGCACATTATCTAAACTCGGCTCATACTATATCCGAGTATCATCGCCATACACTTCATCTGCGTAGATCGGTTAGGAAATAAATTAGCCACAAGGGCCCCTAAGCTGATCGGTGACTCCATACACTGTAGCTGTCTTATAGAATGATTTCGTCTTGAATATAATTCCGTCAACACCTAACCTTCCTAGTGTCTTAGTACGAAACAAAAGCAGTAATTAAAGCACCAACAATGGTGCAATATATAGCATATTGACAAAACGTAAAATCCAACGAATGGAACAACTGAAATTCAACGAGATAAAATAAAACACTCCCTACGTACACTTCATTTATCCGCAATCAGATAACGTATGTTATGAAAAACTCGATTTCAAAAGGAACTCTTGAAACTAAAATTCCATCGCAATTATATCAGCTGATTCTTTCTTCTTTCGTCACAACTTAATACAAGGAGATATTCACAATGATCAACGACGTTTAAATTCACATTCGTGAGGAACGATGGGCTCATTCGGTTCGTAGAAGGGATGTCTACCAACAATAAACATTGAAAAATTAATGTTACTATGAAAGTTTCTGATTATTTGATTGATTATTTTTGATCGTATAATGTCTCAGCCCTTTGATTTCACCCTTCATGATTGGCAGAAAAGGATGACTTGAACTCCTGATTTTTCACTTAAGTTTCTCGACTTTAATTAACTTAACTTGACATACAAAATTTTAAGGAGGGTTGAAATACTTTTTTCTAGACCGATTATTGTAAATTTATATATCATTATTGTAAATGATAAACCAAAAATCAAACAAGATGGAAGATCGTTTATAGAATTACTGGTTGATGACTAACAAACAATCGTATTTGAAGACACAAGTGGACGATAATGCTACCTAACACTTTTGTTGGAACTGGGGTTTTGGCTACTTCTAAGGTTTTCGGCATCGCTTTTTTACGTGGTCCCGTGCCACTAAAATCATCAATTTCGAAGATAGTTCGTGGTAGAAGGTGAAGTGACACAACTCTTTGAGATTCAAAGATTCAAGAAGGTAATAAAATTTTAAATATCTGAATGGAAGAAGGTGTCGTGTGCCGTTGTCTGTGGCTAGGATTGTTCAAAATCTGCTTCGATTGCTTAAATGGGTAGAAAAGTAAATCTTTGGCCAGCAACTTGGGGGAACGTTAAGACCAGCTGGACCAGAAGTGGAGTCCATGTGCGAAAGAACGGATTTTTCCCTAAATTTTAATGACTTTTGTGGTACACATAGCGGGCGGACATAGCAGGTTTTGAATCTAGCTTGAAATGTAAAGTGACACAGTTTGGGGGGAATACAAACTTTGTACAACACAATTAAAAAGGGTTATTATTGAAAATAATTATTAAAAATTGAAAAATGAGAAAACATTATTTTTTAACATAGAAAAATGGATCATTTCCACGCTCATTTTTCTGAACAACCATCAGGCCGATCTTTTTAATAGATTCACACATCCCATATCTTTAACATATCTTCCCTAACTTTACTAACATTAATGCTAAGGATTTTTAGTTAAAACAGTTTCCTGTCAAATGTAACCCAAACTCAAAAAAGTGGCCCACCGATCAAAGCACATTTTTGTCACTCGAGTGACAGTTACAAACGAAATTTGAATGGCACCGCCTCTTTATTGAATCTGTGTGAATATTTGGTTAAAATTTGAACGAAATTAATGAGGCAGTTACAGGAAAAAAGCAACGTTTATCAGCCGGAAACTTATTTTTCGAGACAGCTGTTTTTTTGACAACAGGTTCTAACAGTTGTGCTCCCTGTTCAGTTCTTGATTTCGTGTGCCAGAGTTCGGACTTTGTTTATAATGTGTTTTTGATCTGAAAGATCTGTTACTGATCTATATTTTGATTATGTCGCTGTACCAATCCCGCATTTTTCGAAGCAGGTGTCGTAAGATCTCGCTCGAAGAAGGTTCACCGACCTTTCCTATCTCTTTCGCCTCCCCGATCCCACTTCTGATATAGTTGAGCAGCCAAGTACAACGCTCACCAACAAAAGGGACCAGTCGTTTAAATGGCTAATAGCACCTCGCCCCAGGGACACCTGCTCTTCTGATTAGCTCACTTCCGACGACGTTGCCCGCTCGAATTTTTCAGTTCTCAGGTCGTATTTCTCATCTTCTCTTTATCCTTTGTCCGCAGCTCGTAACACTTCCTCGTCTTCGTTCATAATCCGAATCCAGAGCGAGCGTCTCCTTTTTGGTTCAGCTGCCATTAGTGTCACGCATCGTGACTTTCATCTGGTTAGTTGTACCAAGACGAGCACGCCATCAACGCCCCATTTCTGCACTTACATTCCTGCATAAATTCAATAATCCATGTTCTTCCAAGTTTCTGACTCATTAAGATCATCTAGCATGAAAACAATTAAAATATGCACTTGTACGTGCACAATATACGAATAATACATATCTAAAGAAAGAAGCAAGCGTGAAAAATCAAAATAAGTAGAGTTCGAATTTACATGACGTAAAAAACGTCAGAATAAGACAGAACCGCCATTAACTATGATTGTGTGAACGTGACTTGAATTGTATCTCAGAATGCATCTGTGGTAATCAGTGCAAATCAACAGTTCAGGAATGTAGTATGTAAGGAAGGATTCGCGATAGGCTGGGAGGTTACTCAGCACTTGCCCTGTCTCAATCCTTTTTCAACAAGATATGAAACTAAATAAAAATGAAATCCTTCCCGGTCCATCCCGGGCACACTCATAGAGAGTTCATCCTTTCTTTTGGGAAGCTTAATTTTTTGGCGAAAGAACGAAGTATCTATCTCAATCGTGAGATCAATCTATCAATCTATCTCAATCGTGAGTTATCGTCTGGAAAAGCCTTAAAATCCATGAATAATTTCAAAATGCTTCAAAACGGATTTTGATGAAGACATTTTTTCGAAAATTATTATTCCAACATTCCCACAGCCTTTATTGCTTGAAGTTTATTTTCTATGAACATTCGATAATAGGTGAACTTATGTAGTGAATCAAATAATTGGGGAGATGAGGAAATTTGTTATATATTTATAAATATATTTTGAGTAAGGGTACAAGATTTGTCGAAAGACGGATTTGTATTTCCAGTTTGCATTAGAAGAAAGATCTTCCGGATGAGCCACCCAAGAAACCGGTAAAGTGAGTTCCTCCTCATCACAAGTCACCCCACGCCACTGCAGGTCTCGACTAAACTAGAGAATTGGGAAGCAAAAGTTAAGAAGAGTAAAATATAAAGCAATCCTCGTGTGGTCCTTCAATCGTTCAGAGTTTCAAGCTGTGTAGCAGCCGCAGTATTTTTCGTCGGAGATAACATTGAATCATTTGCCAACGTTATGAAATGCGTGTTTCCAAGATTATAATAACTTTGTTCGTGAAAAGGAACTACAATGACAACACTTAGAGAGCAACAGGAGGCATGCAAGATTTGATTATACTTGCACGAGAGAAGACAAAGCTAATTTTGGAGAATTTTCGTCAAAAATTGGATCTCTGCAAGCTCCAATTTGAAAAAATTTAAATTTTATAATGCTTAGGTATACAGTTGAACATGAGTTTAAGACCATAAAATTGTTCAACTCTTTAAAAGTACTTTAACAAGGAGGTGTTGGAATTGACAAGCTAATTCTTACCAAATTTGAGGTGATAAGCCTATAACTCCCAGTGGATACCGCTGGGACCGTGAAGCTTCAGGCTAGGCAGTTTCAAGAAACGGGAAATATCCATATCTATCACGCTAATGAGCGAACAAAATGAGCGGCGGAATTCAGAACGTCATATTAAAGTATTCACAAATTAGCACTTACATAACAACACATTGAGTAAACGAGAATAACACTCGTAGGTGCAATAAATGGGCACTAAAAAGAACATTCAGGAAAATATAACAGGAGAAGACGATGATATCGATTTCAAAAGGAAACAGATTGTTGATGCATTAGAAGTTTTGTAGACAACGCAACTGTTTGGCCATTATTCATTTATTTGGTCAGTATTCATTTACAAAAACTAAAAATAATCTAAAACTGGTGAGTTTCTACTTCCCATAACCTTCCTCTCATCTGACTTCCTAAAATCAATTCCCTTTCACTCTCCGGCTTTTGATTGGTTGTATCATCCAGCACCTTCCTTTCCGTAGACCAACGGGATTCAAGCTCACGTTCACTCTCTTCATATTGCCTGTACGATTTCAATTGTATATGCCTGAAGTACCAGCTTTGTGCAGATTTTGGCACCTTCATGCGAACGTCTGAAATGTAGTACATCTGCCACCTGTTGGTTGCCATCGCATAGTGTATACAGAATCGGCCTCTCCCAAAAATTCCTATGGAACGCTTTCGCACAGGGTACGGTCTACAGATTGTAGTTCTACAATATATATTCTAATATATTATATATATATTCTATATATTCTAATATATTATAATGTACAATGATCTACAGGTTATAGAATGATAACACACACTAGCTGGTTGGAAGATGGTATCCAATATGCCAACAAATGCATAGAAAAATTCCCTACTTCCCATAGCCAATTCAATGCATCAGCATGTCAATAGTTTGCCAGATGGATGACACAAAACCGGCGGATTCCCTTCTTTCACTAACTTCAAGTCCGCAGCAACAGTTTATATATCGTCAAAATATTCCAAACTTTAAATTGGCTTGAAACTCGTCTCGAAACTTGTGAACTGACCAAGTGGGACAGCCAAATGAACGAGAAAATGGTACTCAAATTCAATGAGAGAAAATGAAGCACATTTAGCTAGGGTTTATTGAAGAGTTAAGAAGAGAAGACCCATAACCTCTGAAAGCATGTTTTAATAATTCCTGAATATATGACGGAAGTGGTTCAAAATAGCTAGGGAAGAGATAATATTCGGCGTACCTCTTTCGATCGAAATACGTGCATATGGCGATTCTAACACACAACGAATCCCTTATAAATGACTGGGCCATTGCTCTTGCCAATTCTTTCCCAATTTTACCTGGCCCGAAGCTATAGTTCGGATATCAATCTGGTATCGCAATTGAGCTGGTCGGATCCGTATAAAAATACGAAAATATCGGATGATTACGGGTTCTGGGAAGGTGAGCTGGAAGTCTATTTGTTTAGAAACGCACGAAAACGTGAAACTCCGCCAAATAGAGCAATCTGTATGCCGAGCGGGGAGCCCACTTGCCCGGGAGCTCTGAACGCTTGTCGAATGGATAAATATGGGTCGACCCCGAACGATCGAGCCCACCGATTCTCATTTTTCGAGAGAGATTTTTCACGACGACCTTCAACGTTCAGGATTTGGGAGATGAACTTGAAAGCGCTGCCAGGTATTGCAATACAAGATCGTATTCAATTCGAGATTGCTACAATTCCGTCCAAATTTCTTCTAGCGAATTTACATCAAAAATTAAATTAAGGGCTCCAAAAATATTGAAATGAAAATTCCTTTGAAGACACCAATTTTGAGGAATTAGCAAACGATTCATGGATTTTAACGCTTTCTACCCTACCTAATTACACTTGAAAATTTGTTTCTGGGCACGAATCATTAGGGCTCAATATTCATATTGCACTAAGTATAACTTATTAACAATATTCCTCTGAATGATCTGATCTTGCTCAAATTTGGAGGATAGTTGAGAAAACCCGATTTTTCACCTCATATCAATTTCAACTCTCAAAACAAGACAAGAGATATATCTGCAACACATGTCGACTCACGCATTTGAAGGCGTTAATGTCTCACTGATGGAGCATGTCCCTCGTGGCACTTCTGCACCTTGAATTGTTTTAATCAGCTTATCTTCGAGATCTTTCAAGTTTATGTAGCATTCAAGATTAAGCCCAACAATTCCTGATGATACCCTATCAGTAACATAATTCACCGTTAATACGAAGAAGCTAACAAAATAAAGCTCATACCACACCCCACTTAGCAGACTTTCACTGAAATTCTTTGTTTACCATCGAAAACGTACATTATTCCAGTTTCAAACAATGGATTAAGAAATAAGACATTTGCCCTCATTCGCGATCTATTCATAAACTTAACTGACCTCAGTTTTCGCTCTCCGAAACTTTCTAATCAATGATTTCCTATCTAACCGCCGTCATTGCCACTGTGAATTGGACTCGAAGCGGTTTTGCATTTTGACTTTTCCTTTTCAAAATCAGGTTTCTCGCTCTGGGTCAAGCAGATTCGTATCGTCCGCATCTGACGGCTCCAGAACTCGACCGACCTGTCCGCCCCGGTCTGCTCCCATACAATTTATCGGAGAAATGACTTTCTTTGACGTCTGAAGAGGAGCGAAACACAGCAATTGTCGCCGATTCATGAAAACGAAGAAAGTAATACTCAGGCAGCGTCGAAAAACGCCCGCCAAGTTAGGTGGCCAGTATAGCTTTCACGCGGGGGATTCAACAATCATCTCTTCAATTAGGATTTGCAAAAAATTCATCCTTTCTCAAAAATTTAAGCATCAGGCCTTTTTGAGCATATTAAATTGGGCAAATTCGAAAAATATGTTCAGAAAAACGCTAAAAACGAGGAAAATTTCTATAAACTTCAGGCTTATACTATTTAGCAGATTAGTATTGGAAACTTAGGATCACATCAAATTTGTCACAGACATTTATGCTGAAGTTAATTCCATTTAAATTGATGAAACACAGAAAAAAGTATGAAATTCCGTAGTTGGTTTTTACAGTAGATAATTATTTGAAAAGTATTTTTGCCGCAATTCACTTGTTAGCTTTTCGTCATTATAGTACTAAATTTCGCACCCATTATCGTGTTATAAATTTATAACATGATAATAAGAGCGACAACCTCAATGAAACCATTTCAAATGTTCCATATTTATATGATTTACATTTGAAATGGTTTCATTGAGGTTGTCGCACGATTATACGTTGGTCACTATGTTCTAACTTGAATATTCTCCATTGCTATCCTGTTTACTCTCCAGTTTTCCTTTATGTTCTTTGAATATCACTTAGAAAATATTAATTCCGGACACAAAGATATTCAGGTATAAAATGGCTCACAAATCGCTTAAATTTATAAAACATTTAGGCCAGACATTATAATAAAAATACGACAATTCACGCATAACATGAAATTTAACGATTTTAAGCCGGTCAAGCGATATTTACTGATTTTTGAAGAACTTTCCATGAAGAATCGAATGAGCCCCTCCCCAGGTTTTTGGACTCGATGCAACATTTTTTGGCAGCATCAGTGGCATATTGACACATGTGCAGAGTTTGCAGGTTGAAGTGGAGTAACGAACCACGAAATCTAGGTAATCTCTTCTAAGTCCAAGTGTTCGTTGGAGATTCTGTGGAAACTAGAGTGAGTGGTAACTTCCATGAATGGAATTCGTGGCACCAACGCCTCCCTGGTAGGTTCATTTTTCCACTGAATATGTTTGCTGGCTTGAAGTGGAGTAAAGAATCACAAATCGTGGTAACCCTTTCCACACATCAGTGTCCATTGGAGAAGCTGTAGAAACTATTCAATGGCAACCTCCATGAATGGAATTCATGGCACCAACGCCTTCCTGGTAGGTTCATTTTCCATTGAATATGTTTGCCGGCTTGAAGTGGAGTAACGAACCACAAAATCTTGGTAACATCTCCTCCCCGCAAGTGTCCGTTGGAGAGGCTGAAAACTTTTCCTTCCGCCAGTCATCTTCCCCCATCGAAATCGCCCATCCAGAGTTCCGCTTTGGCTGCAGGGCCGGGCTTACTTCACCCGATGCCCGGATAATGACTGAGGCGCAACGGACAGAGGGGGTCTGCGTCCATTCTTCTCGGAGGCCGTTCATTATCATACCTCTTCTGTTTTGACATCCTATCGGACCGAGGGGACAAACTATTATCTCATCCCGGAGGGCCCGCAAAAGAGGGAAAGTTGCGGCTCAAAGGTGCCGTCGAAACCTTTCACAATCACATTCGATGGATATGAAACTACTAAAAACGGACTTTAAGGTAGTTCTCGATACGATTTTGGAAATAATATAACATTACATCGATACATTCAAAGAATGAATGGCTGCATCAACTAGAAGCTCATCAACATAATAGGTAAGTGATTACCATCAACCAACCCAAATTTAAAGATGAATCAATTAGTTTCCAACCCAAACTTCTGCAGAGGAAGAAAAATTCCTGCCAAGTTGGATGAGCCACAGAGCTCCTTTGCAGCCGCAACATGAAAAGATATGAGCGTACTGATCATTCGCATGCTTTGTTTTAGCTTCTGTGGCGGGTTCTTATGGTAGGGGGAAATATCTAATTAAGATTCACCAAGAAACGTTGAAATCTTTCAGTAAGGCGATGAACAAACTGATGCTTGGTATATATTACATTTTGTGCTTGCTCATCAGCTTCGAGTGGGTTGGAAAGTTCACTGAGAACCTTCAATATTCTAAATTGTACTATCTATGAAAGCGTTTATTGATAGAAGAAAACTGAAGCATACTTAGGCTTGTTGAGTTTCATTTCATCGAAATATAAAAATGACTGTAGAACTTAAGTATCTACCAAGGGTTTTGACACATGGACAGTCACATACACACATAAAGGTAGAAGTATTTAGAAGTTGACGTAAGAGGATTTGTCCCAAAAACTGACCAATTAATTTAAAAAAATAGCAATTCATGGCCTATAAAATTCAAAAACATCGAACCAACCACACAAATCTTTATGCATGTTTAAAATTAAATGTTCTTACTAAACCATGCTTGTAGACGCAAATCTAGCATGAATCTGTTTTCGTCTTGTCATCTGATATCACATTATCAATTTTACACCATTTTCTGCAGTGTTTTCTTCGCCAATCTTATCTGTGTACACAGCTTTCGAGTATCAATAAGATTACACAACTCAACTTCAATTTGTTTACCTAACGCTCAAATCAGCGGAAAACCAAGTAAACAGAGCCAACCACAAGAATTAATGTCTAATCAATAACAACAAACAATGTCAATATTAACCACGATAATAAGTAGGTACATATTCAACGAGATCCTAGAGTTAAGGTAAATAGGACCTACAAAAAAACCAATCAAGGCTTTCATTGTTTAGGTTTTTCCTTCGACCAAGTCTATTATTCCCTTATCGGCGAAAGTCTATTCATTCCCTCTACAAACTAACAGCGGTGATGTCCTACAACTTTCCTATATTCACACACCCTATAAAACGATTTCACTTATCGTTTGATTAATTTCTATCGATTATGTTACATCGAGGGGATTTTCTTAGAACATTAACATCAAAGAAATTTTTGCTGCAATAGGGGAATCAGCTAGTTTTGGCACATTTGATTAGACAATAAACCTATTAAAATGGCTTAAAGAATTTTCCAAAATTTTGTTTAACCAAAATTCGTTTTGAGTCATTCAGAAATGATGCACTATTTAGCCGAGTGAGAAAATCACTGAAGCCTTATGTGATTTTCGACTCAAGTTGGTCCAACGGAAGGTATTGATTTTGGTTTGCGGTTGGACGTAATAATTGGTTGGAAGATAATAATTATTATCAATTATTAACCTCGTGTTCGCATTAAATTGTGTTATTTCTTGATGCATGTTGTAGGATATTTGACCATGATAAGCCTCTTTTGCTTAATACGTGAAACGACCAAAGGCAAACGTTAAGATTGAACTTGTGACGATTTGGAAAACCGATCGCTGAGTAAACTTGGAATGGACGTGTTTCAACTGTAGTGGCAAACGTGATGCGTTCACCCCCTGAGGGCAGACAAATGAAACCCATCAGACCCCAATCACCCGTTAATTGAGCCTGATGAGGGGGCCCTGAGTCGAGAGGATCGGGAAAAACTTACGACGACGTCTATTCGACGTTAGACCTCCCCCACAGATCAAAAACGAGGGGCATTTGACGAAGAAGGCCAATTTCCCCCTAGTTTGAAAAGGCTTCCAAACGAGATAAAACTCCGGCCGTAGGGGCGGTAGTAGTATCGAACTCTCCCTGCACTATTCAAAACGACGGAGCTCTATTCAGAATTGACGACACTTTGTCACGATCGGAGTTCTATCGAAAGTGGCCAGACGATATAGATAGCATCGTCGAAAGAAAACGATGAAAAACAAAGCAAACATCCCCTTCGGCCTCCGCTTATGCCACCATTTTGAGAACCCTACGAAGAGGGGGGAACTTAACATTTTCGCCAAGTCACCGGATCATTATCTAACCCTGCCCCTATCATTCATTGTGATAGGTCGGCTGTGACGACGAATATGTACGTATACATTTCCCCCAGACATTCTGATGGGGACGACATTAAATTTTACTGGAAAAAACGATATTTACTCGTGGTTGGCAAGAGCGATGAATTATTGTGCTGAAATACTGATGCATAGCAGCCAATGAGGAATACATACTGTGTGTTTCAAAATGCTGTATAAGCAGTTGAGTTTCTACAAAGTCCAGTGTTATCTGAAGCTGCTTCACTGTTAACTGAATTGTAGTATTGGATGTACTCAGAATAGAAGATGCTCAGAATCTGATTGAAAAGCCTAGTAGTGAACAATGAATCGTGGTAAACTGCCCCCTTCAGTTATTTCATGATGGCTTACTACAAAAAGTCAGTGAACCTACCTGATGGACTAACGTCTACCAACCTGATGATACTCTACCTACCCAATGACGAACGATGTATCACCTCAAAGTCTCACTTGTGTGCTAATTAATGAAAGAGCTGAAAACGTTTTATCTGAATTCTGGAGGACTGAATTCGTTTTGGTTGACAACGAAGGTTTTTTCCTACTTTTGTGCAAATTATCCTCATCCAGGCTGAAGTTCGAGAACGCAATGGGAATCGAATTTGAATTAAAGAACAGTTGGCTAATTGAACACTTCCGACATATATTTTTACAAGGATGTATTCCTACCCCAGGTTTAACGAGATACTACTGTTCCACCCTACAAAGCCAAGAACTTACCATCCATCTACTTTCAGCTTCAACTGACTTCCATTCAACATGGCAACATCGCACGACGCGGATTCATTATATTTACATTCTCCAAGATAATTACAGAATTACATTTCATTTGTGATGGTTGAGGGTTCCCCTTCCCCCTTTCTTGTAATTGCTAAGCATGATAATCAACTTGAAGCTTTTCAGGGGTGTATCGTCTGGTTGTTGCAGGTTATCGCGTCAGCCCTTGGAAGGGGCATTACGGCTCAAAAATAGTGGATACCTCTGACATAGTCCGACCTCGTTCCTTTACTGCTAAAGAGAAATGCCCCTTTAGTTGCAGAACTCTAACCAGTTGGTACCTCAGGGAACGTGACGTTTACAGTCTCAGTTTTTAATCGATAGGGATTTGATTAATTATTGTTTTATTTCGAGCCCTGCTGACTGCGCCACTGTTACGGCCCAAAAAATTTGATACCTCAGACAAAATTCGAAGTCACACCTTACCACTAAGGAGAAATTTCCGTTTAGTGCACGAACCAGTTGAACCTCTTCGATGTGGTTTATTTTCCTTGAACGTATTGGGGCAACTAGTCCATTCCATCACCTCTTGGTAATACGCTATATTGCACAAGATGCATAAGAACGCAAAACTCAGCATCACAATCCACATCAACCTATAAACACAATTGAAGATATTCCAGCAACAATGAACCGACTCCATTAGCCAAAGTTGAGGGCCAAGATTGAGCCATCTCCGGGTGGTGGGTTGTTCTTGGTCTAAACGAGAATACAGAAGTAGTTCGGCTATAGGAATATACAAATTAAGTAGTTCTGGAAGAGTCTCGCATCATCGGGCGAACAGAAGAGTACAAAACAAGTGCTAACTCAATAAACGAAATTTTTGCAGTTGGCTCGTTGTTGCTGCAGGGTCTTCAATTTCAGAGTCGATTTTACTTGAATTTTGATAATCTGCTTGCAGTTTAAAGTCCCTAAGTGTAGTTGCGATAGTCACGGCACGTATGGTTCAACTTCCTGAACAACCTCAAAAGCTCTCCAGTTTATTTATTAGGTACACTCCAGAGGGGCCACTTCACCGGTAAACCTACGGAAGGGAACATCTCGGAGCTAGCTCCAACGTACTGTTCGACGAGGTTAAATTCTGCACTATTCGCTAACTTGGTACAGAATATTCAATGATTCTCCATAAATCACCCCGTATGCCCCCAGGGATGAAGTATCGGCTCAGTTGCAGGTATAAATCCGGAAGATCCGGCCCACAACTCATTCTGCGGTTGACAGGTCGGTGGCATTTCGAATGACGTAGGTTTCCCTCGTTCCCTGGATATTACCAACCAAGCGTCCATTGTCGTCGACGCATTAAACTTTTAAACGAAGTGCACGACCGTAAAATAAGAGCGTCGTCACTGAAGTATAGCACAATCACATAAAAAGGGCAGCGGAAAACCAAATCGGTACTTGGATGAATCCTAAATCAAATGCACGCATTACATGGACGTACCAGAGTCCTGTTTTGATATGATAACACATATATACTTGCGAAATACAATTTCCTCAGTTATGGCTGGGGGTGAGCACAATGATAAATACATTATTTCTAACGGCTAATATAAAAACGGTATCGCCCATTTTGTCTTGAAAGACAATGCAAGGGGAAGGATTGTCGGGATAGACAATATTACAGCGTGAGTGGTTTGTAACCACGCTCTGCTACCATATGGCAAGAAGGTGTACTGATTGCCCCGTTCATGGGCTGAGGTGGGGTTCCTGAAGTGGGTCTGTAACTTAGTGCCCGAAGCTGAAAATATTCAAGTTTCAAGAAACAGCTAATGAGAACTATCCTTAGCCAGCTAAAAATAAACTATTTCAATAAGTTCACATATTCGTCGGTGGTAATTCGTTTTAATCTTCACATTCGGTGATGGCGTACTTGTTCTCAGAGCCCCCCTAGAATCAAAACTGTTCAGAATGCTCCAAAAAGGAATCGAATAGAAATTCTAATGGGTTCCACAGTGATCACGATGCATTCTCTACTATTGAGGTAGTGTAAATACAATTTTCAGCTGTTTTTGAGTTTCATATAAATCGGAAAAAACTGTGAAATTCAAGACGGGTCAATTTAAATTTGTTTCATGACTAAATAATAATTAGGGGGTTAGCGAAAACATCCTTGCCAGAGTTGCAAGCAAAAACTTGTCACTACATTTTTGAAATGGAAAACTTTCTTTATCGCTGAAGTAATTTATAAAATCAATGATCTGAAAAGAATTGCCAGTTCTGAGATAATTGTTAGTTATTACGTCTACTACACCAATTACCACAATAATTAGATGAGCCACGCCTAGCTTGTATGTATTTCAAAGTTGTTTTAGTTCAAGTAAACATGCATAGCGGGAGAAAAGGCGTACTTAATGGAGTATTTTCCGTTTCTTATAGCTGTTGAGCTAGCGAATTAATGGATAGAGCCATACCGGTACCTAATACATAGTCAATGAGTTTAGAAATAGATCAATCGGCTATCAGAGGCTGGGAAAGAAGAGAGAAAAAAAGGCGCCGTGCAAGGTCGCTGGGACCGTTAACGTCACAATCTCCCGACATGTTGGGTCGTAATCAACTGTAATAAACGAATCATGCAAATTCTCCATCGATACCTGCATTATTCAGTAACCTAACGAGATAAATATATTCATAAGGGGGTCTTGGGATGGGAGCGTAGCAACCTATTGCCAGATCGAGAAGCGCATTTCGCGTATGACAAGATAGGAGCGAGATGGCGAAGAGACTCATTAAAGGAATAATACTAGGCATTACACAACGGTTCATTATTTCAGTATTAGATCATCTTTACGCAAAGATCCCTGAGCGACACTGATCAATTAGAATTCTTTCTATCCAGCTAAATCAAATGACATTTTAATTATGTGATGGATGTGAGTAGTTCCCTGTTTCCGTTCCTTGAAACTGATAAGCCTGAAGACAAACTTGAAGCTTTTTAACCTCACAGTATCCTCTGGGTGTTTCATGTATATCGCTTCGGCCCTTGAAAGGAGCAAAAAATACAGCAACCCTATATGGTAGCAGAGCGTAGTTACGAACCAATCACCCCTAATATTAAATGTCCTGACTCATCGCCCCACATGCAAATGGGCAAAAACTGAAGCGTCATAAGCGCCTTTGCGAGGTGTCAAGGAATACACTGAAACGAGGTCGATTTCAAACTACAAACAGTTAACAAACTAAGACTGGATGACTAGACTAACATTACATCTAAGTGAAATAAATGTATGACTAGGTGGAAATCTTATATCACACATCAGAAATATCACAGTTCGCATTGGAGCCCTGCTGCCCTCAGGTATTAGCAAGGAGTGGATCAGATAGAACAGCAACTCACTTAGGAAATTTATGCAGTACTGTGAGGTCCATTAGGTGGGGCGATCCTCTAAAAAGTGGCGGATGGAGAGATCATCTCCACACCTCCCACATACAATATCAAGAGGTACTGCACTCAGCAGATGTCCGTGAGTGAGGGGGCGATTGGACCAGGTTGACCACAATTAGATGCCTTCTAAAGGACGGAAGAAAGTTGGGTCTGGAAAGGACCAATCGGGCAGAGGTCCCGAGGACACTTCGCAGACCATTGACCTCACCTTGCCGTTGCTCATGCCAGATGGAGTTGGCAGTATACTCATGTCGGAGATGTGATCCTCAATGCGTATAGGCAAAATCTCAATGGAGCTATCCCAAATGCATCTCCTTGCAAGAGCATCAGCATACTCACTGCCATGGATATCTATATGGTTTGGCACCCACATCTTGTTCCTTATTCTGATCTCGAACCTCTCAGAAGTGATTTCAGGTTTTAATAATGATTTAGACCAAATGCATTACCAGCACAGGGGATGTTTGTCCTAGTAGTGCTGTGCTGAATGTTATCTAATTGACGAGGATGCCATCCCATGGACAAGCAGTCAATTTTTAGAAACCTAGCATGGTGTCATGATCATCTGAGCCATCTATTTTTGTTATGCGTGGAAATTTAGATTAAAGCTAGTTCTTTTGTCTCGCACTTATTCCAGTTTCCAAACTAGTGAATTTATAGACCCAACGCTGATAAGCCCGTGAAAAATCGTTCCATCTAACGGAGTAGTTTAGTGCCACACAGGACCATCGCCACCTTCCACCAACCAGGTAAGTGTCAGCACAATCAACAACCTATTGAGAGGAGATGTCACAAGAAATGAGACAACACTCCCAGGAAATCATAAATCTATTATAGATTCCTTCCCTGCAAGAATACATTGTCCTAGGGTTTCCAGGAATCTCACATGCACAGAAGATGATTAGCTTTCCTGCAAGGATTAGCTCCTAGTCTGAAAAGTTCGGTGCAAATTCTACCAAGTTCGTGAGGTTCAGGTATATTAGGAAACTCTTCTAACAAGTCACTTGCACCTAACCAGATTCCTATAACCAACCTATCAGCCTTCATTGCTTCATTATATTCAGCCAAATGAGATGTGCGAACACCATCTGCAATGCATCTCGTGTAAATTAACAAGAAACTGTTTACGCTTCACATAGATTACTCAGAAGGGCACCGGGTAGCATGCGAGGATGACGAAGGGAATAAATAATTTTATTCCAACTTCTCACCAGGCTATTAATATGGGTAATGACCGTAAGGCGCATGATCCGCTTTCTCAACCAACCTAGAACTCAATTAAAGGGGAAGTGTTTAGCATTTAAGGGACTGGGTTTCCTGGTCGGAAACGCTCTACGATACACATTTTACGTAAGACCGCCATTGTTGATGAAGGCTTGACCGACTTCCTAGGGAAGATGATTCTGTTTTTCAATACATTACAACGATGCTTCACAATATAAACGCACCAACAAGGACCGAGCTAAAGATGGTTAATGTCGAACGAGGAAGAATTTCTGAGGTGAAACGAATAACCATAAAAGTTATCAAGGATCGCTAGACAATCTGAGAGATTCTGAGAAAACGAGTCTATTAATTTCATCGTGATGATAGCTTTCGTCTAATTATAATGGATACAACGTGACGGGAGTTAATGGTAATTTACATCTCACATCTTTGTGTGCCAAGTAAGGTGTGGCACAGAGCTCTGGGTAATCTGAACGTATTAAGCATTGAAGTGTTTTAGATAATCTAGAAAGATGTAGAATTTAAGCTTTATACAACGATTCGCGGTATAAAAATGCCGGGTGGCATGTTCCCACAGACGTCAACGCCTTCAAAGGGACAGTCGACATTCATTGCGGGGTCTGAGTGAGTAATTCTATAATGGACGGAATATTGATACGATCGTGTTGAAATTGATATGAGATAATTAGACAATTCATCTCCGACTAGACACTTTCAATCTTGAGTGCGATCGGACCGTTAGAACCAGAGAAAATAATGATTGGTGGTTTTAAGTTTGCGCATGCGCAGAATGATATGTTGATTTCTGAGCAATCTACTATTT
Organism: Creontiades dilutus; assembly: GCA_031894815.1. Classification (NCBI taxonomy): domain Eukaryota; kingdom Metazoa; phylum Arthropoda; class Insecta; order Hemiptera; family Miridae; genus Creontiades; species Creontiades dilutus. The sequence continues at coordinate 1,435,867 of JAVIWC010000461.1, read as the reverse complement.
CTCCAAATCGCACAAAATCGGAAGAAAGATCGTTAGAAATCAATGTTGTTAGAAAAACACATTTGCGTAGTAGCACACGCTATTGATCAGATGGGGAGGAAATTTATAAGGGACAGGATAAGAGCAAACCATCTCAAACTCTGAACATTTAATCAAACTGGACCAAAATTTAGTATAGTATCGTGAAAAGAAATTACCACAGGCACTTCATACAGACTCGGAACTAAAATTGACCACCAAGTTCTGGAACTTCAACAGTGAATCGAAATTTAAACTTTGAAGAGACGATATGTCAACTTCTTGCACATATACATATCTTCCCAACATTGCAGCGACGAAGTAAATGAACAATTAAATGAACAAGCAAAACCATTGTTGATAATTTGTTTAGCTGTTTTAGACTTAACATACATCAAACGTAGTATGCATTGCGGGTATAGTTGGTATTCTATAAGATCACTGGCTACTCAAACGCACCATAGAACATCCTAAAACAACTCTTAGACATGACATTTTTGATGAATAAACGAGATATCTATGTAAATTTCAGTGCTTTTTGTCTTATTTCGTTACAAATTCCCACCCTTGCTGATTATATTAACATTTCTATGCTTAGTTAAGACTCCAGGTTGCTCCATTTCTTTTTTCGATTAATTCAGTCGTAAACTACGGAGAACCAGCTTGCAGAAACCTAGTTCGCCTTTTCGTCGGTTAATTGGTTCCACCAGACCGGCCAAGAAGAAAAAGTAGACAAGTACCTTCTTTCATTTTGTTAACAAGTTTGATGCACTCGGCAAATGTTTATTATGGAAAGGATTTCGAAGGCGTAAGAAGTTTCGAGTTATGAAATTAATTGGTTTCACTCCCTTCTCTTCGCGGGGGAAGTTTTCTCCCATTTGTTAAATATGAATCTGGGAACCGGGGCAGGTTTGACGATTCACGGAACTGAAATGACTTCCGCTTCCTGAGCATTGTGTTCTCAAAGATTCTTCACTAAGACTTCATCAATGAATAACCAATCACCTATTACTGGTAAAATATTCTTTTATCTCCGACAAATTAAAGAGTGAAACTTCCCGCCACACGATTTACAACCGTGGAGGATTTTGGATGAAAAAACAGGAGTTCAACGAAAACAAATACTATTCATTCGCGTATTCAAGAGAGGAACTAGACTGAATAATATATATTATATAATAGTAATAAAAAATAACCATAATTTTAAAGGTAATATTGATGGAGTTAGCTAAGAAAAATAAAATGTTTGCCGAATTCGGTGTGGCACATAGCTTCCTTGTATCGGTAACAAGTACGCATAAATAATTAAACGTTATAAATTTTTAAATAATCTTGAAATAATCTGTTTTCGAAAATTTAGAATATAAGCTTGTTAATACAATTCATGGGACATGATCCCTTAAGACATCGACCCCTTCAAATGGGTGAATCGGCGTATACTGCAGGTCTGTCTCTTCATTATTATGGCGAGCACAATAGTGTTGATTTCGAGTTGGAATTTGTAAAAGATTATAAAACCGGTGTTTTCCAACTACTCTACGAATTTGATGAAATTCAGAAGATTAAAAAGGGACAAAATAATGATTTAAGGATTTACGTTTTCGCAAGAGTGGAGTACTGATTTCTGAGAGATTCAATTCACGGGGGACCATTTGCAGTCCAACCCGCACATCCCCTGAAACTTTCATCGAAATTGGATGAAAACGTCGGAATTAGGTTACAAAGATCCGAAGACTCTCAGGCACGGAACGAAAGTAGTTCGGAAAGGGCTGCTATACTCACCAAAATCCCTATTTTCTATGCTATCGAATGAAACGTGTAGCAATTACGCTCCCATACACCGGGCAAGGAGACCGACAGACAGACACAGGCACACACTAATGCATCGTGATAATATGAGCGAATTTTATGTTAAATTGAGTTAAAATTTGAGCACTTTTGTGTGTTCCAAAAATCAACATTATTCTTTAAAAAGAAACTTGTTCCAATTAATATTCCTCTATTCAAACAAAGATTTAAAATTTTTGAATTTCTAGCTTTTTGATCCATTTTTTGTGTAAAATTTTGTTGAATAATATTTAGCTAGTAGGTAGGTATATATAATTAATAAAACTGGATAAAACTTTTTGAGCACAGTCAAATTTTTAAAACTGTACCAAAAAACTCACAAAAAATGAGGAAATACGGCTAAATCATCGTTGTACCTGTATTTTTTACCAGAATATCAATCACAACAATTTAATCAACAATGAATTAGGCCTTTTGAAAATTGAAGCTCAAATGTATGCTCAAAATTGTATTTAAACTTCATTGAAATGCGCAAAAATATATGAAAATACTAAAAATCGAAATGGTACAGAAACAATGACGTGACAGGCAATAACATTCACAGGAATTTTTTGATCACAATAGTACTTGGATTACAGTTCAATGCAACACAAATGTAACACGATAATTTCGGAAAATTCGCTCATAGAATCATGCTGCTTAACAGGAACTTTTTCGTAATGTTTTGTGATTTTTTCGGATAAATCAAATTTTAGTTCTTGAAATTTTACCAATTTAACGCATTTAAAAAAGTGTTGTCATAAGAACTTATCCTTTCGTTTAGAATGCTTGATTTTTTGGCGCAAGAGTTTTTATCTCAATTCTAACGGCAACGTTAAAATGCTGAAATCGTTAAAAAATGCTTCAAAATTGATTTCATCTTCCGAAAGTGAGTCTTTTGCTACGAATTGGCAGGTATAGTCGGAAGCTACATGTACAATGATAATCAAAGATAATTTTGCATTTTGTACCAATTTCAATCTGTGAAATGTGCTATTTTGAGCTTCATCCCCCCCAAGACGCACCTCAATTTAATACATTTATTGTTTTTAGAGAAATGAACGATCGCAAAACAACTTTCACGTTCAGACCCACATAGATCTACATCAAGAGCCCCCGAAACACCCTAAAACGACTTCGTCCCAATTACCTCGTAAACTTGCGTCGACAAAACCCATCGAAAGATCGAAAACGCCCCGAGCTATACGGGGAACATTGTAATTCCAGGAGCGGGAACTTTCACCGACAACGTTGTCCGTAATATATTCATATGTCCGTAGGCGGCAATAAATAGAATAACATCAGCACCTCGTTGTCTGAATGATAGTGAAAATAAATATGTATAAGTGGAAGAAGGATCAAATTACTAGATAATTCTTCGGTAGTAAATCTGATTTGTCGTCAGACTCGCATATTAGACCTGCTGCCGGTTTTGCATAATCTTTTCTGAACAAGATCTTACGGTATCTAACAAATCCAAGTATTACCTCTGCGTCTAGTAAGTTTTTGAATAATTGCTGTGAGTAGGTGGCATGGAAACTAAAGACTCCCCTGAACAAGGTGTACTAAAATCCAACCGGATTCGGTTACCAGGTAAGAGGAGGGGGTGATGCAGAGGTAATACTCCCTTTTTCCCTTTTTCCAGTTTTACATTCATAACTCATAAAACTGAAAGCTTATTAAATTTTCTGCGACTTTGCTCTTGAACGAGATTATCAAAATCGTCACTGCTTTTGTACTGCAGGCCTCAGAAAGTCGTCAATTGAAAAAAAAAAAAAAAAAAAATTTTTCACAAAAACCTTTCATCTAAATCATTGGTTCCCAACCTGGGGGCGATTTGGGTTATCAGGGGTGCGATAAATAAGTTGGGGGCGATTGGGGGGCGATGAGTATTCAAAGGGTGAAAAATGAAAATAGTACTGTACAGTTGAAGTTGATCACTTCTCCACGCACTGACGATCTTTTGGATTTCACAAATTTAGATAATGTTGGTATTTTTCGATCAATAAAATACATTTCTTCCAATACATGATGCGTGCCCACAAACGACAACTTCCCCGCTCATCCAGTTTCGTCCTCACAAGTCAAGACTCGCGGTCTAGAAAGGTCCAGGCAGGGCAGGTTTCGATACGCGCACCACACTTCGCGAGGCAGATTCGCTCAGTCTAATCCCACCATTACAACAATTATGAAGCGAATTATTTCGGGACGCCGCTTTTATTGAGTTCTGTTCGATTTTGTCAGAAATGCATGGGTGGATACGAGCTGCCTTGGTTCCCGCAGTTGAGCCAACCGAAAAACGATTACTGTCAGACCCAAGAAGACGTGCCGCTGTCGTCCACCCACTGTCCTTCCGATTCCCACATTCCTTTTTACGAACCTTTCGAAAGCTCACAGACGGCAAAAAGAAGCGGATGGGATAATTCCCCCCGGGTCGGAGCTGTGAAAAATGGAAATAAAATTGTCTGGAGATAACTGTTTTCGCTATCATCCTTGACGGCGTAATAACTGGATATGGGGGAACTAGACCGCGACAAGGAGGGACGGGGCAGAAGAGGCGTGCCTGATCGAGGACGCTCCGTTTCATGTGCAAAAGGATTTTGTTTGGGATATTTTTTCTTCTTTAGGAAACGTGAATGGAAAAATCAGCAGTGGCTTAACTGACGCCAACTTTTCTGATTGTTACATCAGCTTTTTAATATAACATTGATGCGCAATATCCGTTCATGCAGAAACAACTGGTCACCATGTCTACAAACCCCAGTGGTTTGCGGCTATTCATGAGTGACTGCACCCCTAATTATAGCGAAACCACCCTCTGCACCCCTCCATACATATCATATATGACTTCACAATTGGTAGTAAAACGTGGATAAGGAATAATATGGGGTGGTATATTCAAATGTTTATATGATAAAATGTTTATAACTCAAAAATGACCCTAAAGGTACTATTAAATTACTATTCAACACACCAAGGCGTCATTCTACTGAGGATCTATCTAGGGAATTGCATTTTGCAACTATTCAACAAATATGTTTAAAAAAAAAAGATAAAATTCATCAGAAGAGAAGAGAAGATAAAGTTATTATGGATATCAGAGAACGCAAAAATAATCTTATCGGTTGAAACTTCAGAAACTAAAAAACAAATTTGTTCAAATTACCACCAAATACAAGATAATGCAATTAATAAATAAAGAATTTACTGAATTCAAAAATAAATGTTATCGATAAGCAATGCGAGGCACACAAATGTGAACGTTTCAAAAAGAGATAGATAGATTTGTATTGAATAAACATAATTCTCATCATAAAAATGGATATTACACATAACATGTAAAATGTATATTTTTGTTTCATAGAAAAAGTTAATTTTTATTCTTTTTTGTTTGAAAAAATCAATGTAAATTACATATCATACATATCAATTTTAATTTAACTATCCAGCATAGTCATCACTGTAAAAATAGGGGTTTGATTTTGTTTTTAATTTTCAATGTATATTTTCTATTGCATGTGAAGATGAAAAATGATTGAATCATATAATTTTTAAGTAATGAGAAAACATTTTCTTATCCGTAAGTTGGGAAGTAGGATGCAGATTTTCTTTGGCAGAAACTTACATTAGTAAGTCTGTTCTGGTTCTGATGTTTTACAGATAAATGCAGTAAGTATTCAAGTTTTAATCCATTTATGATCGTGATTATGTTTGACGGTTGATTTTTCTTTGAATTGCCTATCAAGGTATATTGCATACCATTGAAATAAGATAGAAAATGTTCAAATGAGTAAATCACACGAGTTGAACAAAACCTGACTGCTCATAAAGTCTCGAGGCATGGACAGATCTCACGCACCCTGATCACTGCTATACATTGACAGAATATGTTATGTCCGTACGACATACAGAAAGTATCCACACTAGGACTTCATGAGTCATTAAATGAATTAATAAAATGAATAAATGAAAAAAAAATTGATATCTAAATTGTTGGATTACAACAGTAACAACTTGAAAACAAGATGAGATCCGTCAGGGTTTTACAGAGTGCACATACACCGAGGCAGCTGTTGCCCCGGTGACAAAGAAATTCATAGATAATCTTTTAACGTGCTTTCCGAAGAATAGAATTGTCGTGGATTAGCCGCTGGCGGTCGCGCAAATAGATTTTTCTATTGATCTAGGTTTTATCCCGGGAGACCAATAAATTAATGAAGTGCGTCATAGGTAAACACCTAACCGACTTCATGGTAACGGAGAAATATCCCAGTTTCGAGTTCTTCACTCAAGAGCAAAGCAATTACAATCTCATTTATCACAACATATATGACCATTAGTTGAATCAATCATAGATCTTCAACGAGTCAAAAGAAACAAAATGCGATTAAAACAATGTGTCTGGAACTCTAGCCAAGTAAGGAGATAATCTCGATCCGAAAACAAACATTTTCAAAGTATCCCGACAACGACTATGGCAAGTAATTAACGTAATAGGTAATAACGACTATGGCAGGTACGAAATGGATACAATCCAGTCATAATACTTGCTTGATATTATCATTCAGTACGCCAAAGGATTTATCAAAAATTGGACTTGAAGGTTCACTGCGGGATTAAGTGCCGTAACTTGCGCTTTACGTTGATGATTTCTCGGGAATTTCGTGATGTCTTCTTCGGAGGAAAAATAAATGAGGAGGGCGCGTCTGGTTCCACGCCTGGGAAAAGTGGAAAGCGATGATCTTTCATTTTTTTTCCCTTCCGAGACGAACGGAGCCCTTGTGAAATCCAGACACGGGAAGGGGCTTCCGTAAGGTCATTGTCCTATCGCTCATGTAACATTTTGTATTTCATATTCTGCAGTAGGAGGTTTACCACGCGTTGAACGGATTTAGGGAGTGAAAAGGGTGGACTTTTCACAGTCATCTTTACTGTGTACATGGAAGACAGAAGCACCACACGAAATTTCGTTCGTTAAAACAGCTGATTCGTTGAAATAGGAATTTCATTAAAACAGGAATTTTGATAAAACAGAGCCACCACACGAAATTTCGTACGTTGAAAACAACAACCTCGTTGAAACACGAATTTCTATAAAACAGAGGCACCACACGAAATTTCGTACGTTGAAAACAACAACCTCGTTGAAACAGGAATTTCTATAAAACAGAGGCACCACACGAAATTTCGTTTGTCGAAACAGAATTTCGATAAAACAGAGGCAGCACAAGCAAATTAGTTTGCTAATACAGCATTTTCGCTAAACACAGGCACCACAAGTAAGTTCGTAGGCTATAACAGGAATTTCGTTAAAACAGAAGTACTACATGAAAATTCGTTCGTTAATACAAAAATTTCGTTAAAACTGAGGCACCACAATTAAATTCGTTTGCTACAACAAATATTTCGTTGAAACAAAGGTTTCACACGAAATTTTGATCGTTAAATCAGCTATTTCGTTTAAAAAGGAATTTTGTGAAAACAGGCACTACCTAAAGTGTGTTTTTTAATATAGGAATTGTACTAAAACAGAGGCACTACACGAAATTTCGTTCGTTGAAACAGGAATTCCGATAAAATAGTGGCACCACAAGCAAATTAGTTTGCTAATACAGCATTTTCGCTAAACACAGGCACCGCAAGTAAGTTCTTTGGCTATAACAGGGATTTCGTTAAAACAGAAGTAAGTACTGCATGAAAAATCGTTCGCTAATACAACAATTTCGTTAAAACTGAGGCACTACCTAATGTGCGTGTGTTAATACAGGCATTTCACTAAAACAGAGGTACAACATTCCTTTGTTAAAGAACAAATTTCGTAGAAAACAGGAGGTTCTTTTGATAGCAAAACAGGAATGAAATTTCTTCACATAGGGGATCCTGCCTATTTCATCCTTACTACCTCTAACACAGGATCAATATGAATTGTCAGCGTTAGGTTGAATAGGGGACGAATTCCATGTAGTAGTCGCAGATCCAGGATTAAAGGAGGTTGAGGTGGTGACTAATAGAGAGGATGAGAGGTAGTGAGACTGAGAAGGGGAGTAGGAAGTTGCCATTAACACTTAAGTGAATGGACAGGTGGCAGAGGGTCATCAAAACATAGGAAAGAGTAAGTAGAGACGGGAGGGAAGTCATTAGTAGAGAGGTGAGGATTAGGAGAGTCGGAGTATTGGTATTGGTGTCATAAATGCTAGAGTAAGGGATTATAGGAGGTTAAGGGGCTGACCATGGCCGGGGTTACTAATAGAGAAATGAAGGGGATGGGGTGTCATTAATATCGTAATGAGATAAACCTAGGAATCAAATACAACCAATTCAAAACGGCAACATTAAAGTGTTGCTATACGAAAGGGCCAACCGAAGTAAGAACACTTTATTTTATTATTTGTCCTGCTAAATACCGATATAATAAACCATTGTGAGTCCATTTTCTGCTTTTTACGCACTTTTTGTGTGAAAAATGAAACATAAATGAATTTTGAGGGAGGGAGGTATACGAATTGATCGTATTTGTACAAACTTTCATAATTGAAATCCATATCATTGTTGAATATTACAAGTGATGCAAATATCGTACCAGCATTGTTAATACCAACTTCTCTCCGACCTCTCAGATACTTCAAAAAGTAGACGCCTCATAGTTAGAATGAAAATGTATGAGTGAACCTTCAGGGCAGTGCATACCCTCCAAGATGCTAATCGAGTTTTGTTTTTTCAAAACACGAAACAAACGACACTCCATCCGCCTGTCATCCGACCCCGACCCACCCCAACGTCAATGAGATTAGTGACGAATTTAGGGCGCCCCCAGGGGCTTGGGGGTCAAAATAGGGCACATCATTCCCTCCCCTCTGCACAACAAAAACACCGCACTTTGTCGACTAGCTAACTCCCCTTCACGTTTTGGTTTGCTGTGAGTGAATTCGATAGAAGGGTCGTACGCCAGACTAAACAAATTCACCAAATAGGTTTCCGTAGTTCTTGACGTTTTATTCTTATTCCCCCACCAGAGAAAATAAAACATTGAACTCGCATATAAAAGAGAACCCACAAAAAACGTATCCATGAATCTTAAAGGCTAAACTTCTGTTATTCCAGCTCAACATTATTCAGTTTTCCAGTTAAACTGTTAAATGCACAGTTATATGCCTTACTAAATTTAGTAATTAATTAATAGGTCTTTCATTTTGGTGAAATATTTTCAGAAATGAACCTTTGAATTCGACTGAGAAAGCAAACACTTTTAATTCTAATTGATATTTGTTTCGTACAATCCGAAAATCGAATAAAAGAAAATCCGTTCGTCCACCGCCCCTAGTTTTCTTAAATAAACAGAAATCATAAACATGATCAGAGGACATGGAGTGGAGTCTCCAAAACAATCCCTTGTAACTCCCCCGTGGGCTGCCAAACTTTCTTTGGACTTCTCCGAGTAGCTCACCCTTCTTAACTCTTTAATTATAGTCTACCAGTGTTTTTTTTTTTTTTTTTTTTTTTTTTGGTTTTGTTACGAACATTGTTGCGGTGATGAGCGACAGCGATTCAAATAGTTCGGTCAGAGAAGCTTTGAAACGATTTAAAGGGACACTAAACCACCCTTTTAAACAGTTTTTTTCGGGTTTCCTCCGCAATATCTCCCTTTTTCTTCGTGAAAGTCAACGTTTTCAATGTTTGATAATGTACTACACTTCAAATGGGACCGGACAAGATGAGGGCCATGCTAATTGGATAAGAATTGTGGCCAGAGAAGCTTAAATCACCACTTCCCGAAAATACGAAAGGATGAAATCAAAGAGTTTGAATATTAACAAATCATAATGCAAACAACCTCTGTTGGGAACGTTAAAATTAACCTTACTACTACTCGTTACTATGGCAGCCGTTACTTTTCGAGACCATTACCGTTGTGTCAGTACTTTCGTTACGTTTGATTTAAGGGATTTATCTAAAACGGATTTCGGTCCAAAGATTCAGATTTACGAACCACCACAAGTTAGGATTTCTCTTTATTGGATTGATAAATCCCAATAATCCAAACTTTTCACAATGAGAGGCGTTAGTTTTTGAGTCCAATGCCACTGTAACAGTACATTTGTTGTGTTTAGGTGAACTCGGAACCCGAAATGTGATTTTAGTCCAAAGATTCAGAATAACAAACCGTTCCAAGTTAAGATTTCTCTTTTTCTCATTCCTCCCCACATGATCGATAAATCGCAATAATTCTGAACGAAACTCGCCACAATGGCAGGCGTTACTTTTCGAGCCCACCGCCGTTGAGTCAGCACATTTACTCCGTTTGGGTATCGGGTATCAACCCAATATGAGATTTTGGTCCAAAGATTCAGATTTACAAACTGCTACACATTCGGATGTCTCTTGGCCGAGACCGTGGACGTCTGAAGGAAGGGCGGCCCTCGCTCCCCCAAATCGATGGGGAGGTCGCGTGCCGGGACTTGGGCGCGAAGGGCGACGCCGGCCCTCCGCGTCTTGACATTGGCCTTGGCCGCCCATCGCGTCGCCTTCCTCGGAAGGCGGAGCTGACGCGATCGATTCCATCGTGTTATAGCGCAGCTTCGTTAGCGTTCCGACGCGTTATAGCGCAACCTCGTTAGCTCCCCGAACGCGGAAGAGGACGTCCCACGAGAGATTTGAAGTGTTTGATTTGGTTCACGCCGGCGATTCGTTAGGGCTGGTCGTGGCGATCAGCTGATTCATCACCTTCATAGTCTCAATCACGCAATCACCTTTAATGGAAACCAATCCTTTTAATAATTTACCTATTACTTACTTATTTATTTATTTGTGCATACGGACGAGCCTAATTACAAGAGGGAAACAAGTAGAACCTATCTATAATGCAGATGCACATTGTTGACGGGCCAAGGCCAGACACTATGGTCGGACCATTGAGAGTGGGCATCTAGATTCTGTTGGAGAAGGAAGCAGTCTGATGGTTTACGGACAGTGATGAAGAGCTTAAGGTTAGCATAGATCAGAAGCTCAGTGTGGTGAAGGGAGGAAATGACTCCGTTAATCACTAGGTTGGAGCGAAGGGGCTGAGATGCGAACCCTGAGGAAGTCCAGAAGTGGCAGGGATTGAGTGAGAAACGAGAACATTTGTGCAAACTAAAAGCTGTGATGTAGCTGGCGATCCATGTGTGAAATGGCGATCCAAGACTCCGAGCGATAAGAGCACATCTAGGATCACCACTGTGAAGCAGCCTACCGAATGCCTTGAAGAAATCCGTATTAGTAAACGCACCACGAAACTGTTCACTATAAATTGGTTTATTCCACAATTTATTATGAGACTATTCTTCGGAGAAGCTCCAACAACTCCTACATCAACAAGGTACAAATTTTGCAGATTGCATGATAAAAATCTTATATAGAAGAGTACGATATCCCGCCCGCCTTCCTCAAAGGCCTTCAATGCCATAACGTCACCAAAATGTTATTTTTCATTCTTGTGCTTCGTTTTACACTGGTATTGAAGATTGGCAGAATGTGTTGCATCTGAAGCCGAGTCAAGCCGAACTCCTCGTGTGGGGGCTTCGAGCTCTAGGTAATAATAATGATTTATTTTAATCAAACCCCCCCCCCCCCAATAAATCAATGAATTTTCATCATTTCTTTCCAATTATAATAACCAATATTGTACAAAAACGATGTATTCAGTCACTGCGGCAACACACTGGAAAGCCAGAGCTGTGGCCCAGTTTGGAGTTGTACTATTACGAGTATACTATCAGGCAAATGGATTAATAATCAAAAATAAAGTGGAAAAAATTTTGAACAGAATTCCTACCTTCTCACATGAATTTAAATGTTTAATTCAAGAACTAAAATAACAATGTTTTATTTTTTACATATTTTTCGATTCTTTTCCAAATGTAGTCGATCGTATGTCTACTATTAATTTATATGAGCTGTCAAAATCTTTGTTTATAATTTATTCCCCTCTAAAAGTCGTGGACATTCATTATAATTTATGTTAACGATTCTTCGGGTTGCGAAGTGCTCAACTTTCAAAGCAGTTGAACTTAAATTAATCTGACAATTAAGAAAATTCGTCTTAGACGGTCATGTTGCATGATTGGCTCATTTTCTATCCGATCGAAGTCTATGAAGACCTCCTAGTTCTGTCTTCTCGTTTTTCTTCGTTCCCCATCACCCATCAAGTATGTGGTTTGTCAAGGAAGGGGCGAAGGACGTCCCTTCAAACTACTTCAACGACCACTTTAATGGTCTCCAGATCTTCCGGGGTCCCCTAGGCCTCGATACCGCCCCCTTAATGAAGTGGGGAGGCTTTGAAGGGTAACATGTCCCTAAAAAGAAACAAGGGGCGCGAAACAGCCCTAGAGACAAGTTTCGCAGGGCCCTGAGAAAAAATAACACGGGTGGTGCATTGCAGGACCCTCGTAAGTCTCTTTTCTTCTGGGGTTCGTCGTTCTTCCCTCTTCGATGCAAGAAACTACCGATAAGTTTGATGGGTTGTATAGCTTTTTCACGAGGGGAAGGTTCATCAAACGTATTTTTTAGGTAGTTTTATTGCCCGTTATCGATAACAAGTGATTAGCGAATGAGGTGCTGTTTACAAATGCACGATAGTTGCCAAAATCCTAAAAGTAACGCAAACAAGCAAACTCCTTTACTCACACAAAAGCAAATTTTTTTTTAAATTACCTCCCAAAGGTGGAGGGGGTACAACATAAAATATAAACGGAAAAACTAAACAAAATAAAAGTGGGGAGGATGCCCAGGTTTACCCGACGCCGACCATTGGAATTGGGGAAATAGAGGAAGATGGAAAGAGGGGGGGGGGGGGAGAGAATGGAAAGAAGTGCCTTCCAATAGAATGACCAACATTTCAATAAGTAAGAGCCCCGGATGACGCGGTTGGTGATATCACGAAGTACCCCTGACGAGATGGCAAGCTAGAGTAACTCTGTGGCACTTTTCCCACACCACACTCCGCGCCATGACACGGTTGTAATTAAAACATTGATGTTATTAGGCGCCACTACTTTTAGCTCAGATACCACAGGTCGTTCCTATCATATTTACTTTCCCTAACTCTCCAGGCCTGTTCCATGTCCACGCTACCGCTGACAACTTGGACATCCAGGATTATGACAGACTCATCCATTGGGCTTGCCCAACGGCAACGATATCCGGCTTCTTGCCCAGGTCACCCGGCGTATGATCTTCTTCCTCTACATCCCAGCAACTAGATGACAATGCACCTGTAATCTATTAGGGAACCGCACCGTGACGGAGGATGCAACAACCACACAAGAGCAAGCACCTATGCTCAAACAAGTAACACCTAACTCCAACACATCTATGGGACTCAATTACTAAGCACTGTTACCATCCAAGTAAGTTTACTAGAGGTTTGATTCTAATCTGCCATTAGCTTTAGAACCATATACCATCATTTTTAACTTCAGAGAAAAGGAAGGTAGGTATAAATATGTCCCATGAACTCCGTACACAAGCGGGTATATTGCGCCTAAATTGGGTCGAAGGTTCGGAATTCACCCGGGATGACCCGATTCAGAAAATATGGCTGAAAGTATGACTTGAATCCTGTTGCTCCGGGGTACTGGTAGGATTTGCCAGATGGATAAAATCGGAGTAAAACACATGGGTAAATATATGACGTCAACTCTGTACAAACGCAGGGATATTGGGCAAGAATGGGATCAGAGGATCGGCCTTCGCCAGGTGTTACCCGATCTAGAATGTATGACTGGAAGTATGGCTTGAATCGTGTTTCTCCTGTTGAACGTTGGGACTTGAGAGATGAATAACTTAGGAGTAAAGAAAGGTGGGTATGTGACGTGTCGGCACACGTATGAACAGTGAACACAGTATGACTGATATTATGATTTGAATCGTAAAGCTCTCAGGTAACGTTGGGACTTGAAAGATGCATAACTTCAGAGTAAGATGGGTAAGTAAGTGACGTGAACTCAGCACACACGCGGGTATAATGGTCCTGAATTGGGTCAGAGGATCGGCCTTCCGCCCGAGGGCACCCGTTTTCCACGGGAAACGACCGAAAAAACGATCTTTTTTTTATAGCGATCATCGCTCCCGTATCCCATTAGCTTCTAAAGAGCGGATTTTCCTCCTTTTTTGGACAGTGTACTGTTCCAGCGACAAGCACCTGTTTCAATTGGATAGAAGATACACGTCAATGTCTGCCTTAAACTCCAGTAACTGAAGAAATTCAGGAGAAAGTATTTTACATTTCCTTAAGAAAGTAACCACGAAGGCTGACTAGGGCATGAGGAAATTTCGGTTTTTGTGAAGCACGTAACCTTTGGGTTGTTGTACAAATAGTGGACTACCAAATCAAAATGTGCATCTCAACTTGGTTTTTGTAGCTTCTACCTCTATTTCACTCCGTCTGAATATCTACCATTAAATCTTTATGTCGGAAAAAACTACACAACAGGACGTGCGCTAGATAGAGCTGGTTTGTACCTCAGCCTCTGCAGTACACGGAATATCTGTTGAAGTTTAAATGCACACTTTTCTTGGTTTATTTGGATGTTAAGTTGAATTCTTGTTGGATTTTTGTTGAAAAATAGGTAGCTCGGACCAAGGTATATTAAACTTGGGTCAACAATTAAAGTGTAATTTGATTCATCTTATTTGATGTGGCTGTTGAGTAATCGGTATAACTCTCGATCTTCGTCAGCTATGTCGTAAACTTCAAGTTTATTTTGAAAAAAATGCAATAAATCGGGACCCCCATGAATTTTACCGCTAAAAAATAAACATATCCCTCTGCGCGAGCGTTAACATAAAATCCAGCAGACATCGTTTTCTCATGTTATAGAGCTGCTATTGTGCTAAAATTCGGAGGACAGAAAGAAAAGTCGATTCTTATAATACCAATTTCAACTCTATTGTATCGTTATTGTGTCCACTATATAACGAGAATGACAGACCTGCAATACATGTCGGGTTACTAATTTGAAGGCTCTAATGTCAGGCGGAACGTATCACATGGCATTATGTCCGCTGAATCATTGTAACAAGTTATAATCTATATCGTTTAAGAATATTTATAATATGTTGATGATATGTGCATCCGCCTATGATACTAGGAAAATATGTGCCCAACAAACATTGCTGAAGTTTTTACTACTTTTAATTCATCCAGTACTTAAACAATGGAAAATATTTTATGGCTTCAATGTATGATGACTCAATTGAATTGAAGTAATTTCATGTTTCTCTTAGATCACGTTGATATGTTCAATTTGTCTGAAGTATTTTTGAAGTATGAGGGCGCATTCTCCGTAATCTGTCATCGTCGGGCGATGAAGTCATCAGACGGCGAAAACGTCGAAAAAGCGTCGTCAGCTGAAAGTAAAAAAATCACGCTCGATTTCGCGTCGCAAGGTCATCGAAAACGTTCACTTGAAAAACGGCGTAGAAAGTGTGTTACTCGGCTCAAATCCGTCGAGACTTCATCAGTCCTAATGCCAAAGTCAACTCACCGTCTTCACGGCTTCCAAACCAGTTCGCTGATCGCGGATTTTTTCTTTTTTGTTTTGAGGCGAAAGAAAAACTTTCACTGACTCATTAAAAAAAATGTTACGATCTCTTGACGGACTTTGGCGGTTTCAGTTAATGACGGACAGTGATTGGCTAGGTAATGAATACATTGATCGGTTTGCGGGAACTTGAAACTATTATTCGGAAGGTGGTTCTAATGAGAAGATGACGATGAAACCAAGATTTCAATGAGAAGAAACTGGGCGGTCTCCGGCTTTCAAAACACTTGCAGAACAGGATATCATATTACAAAGAAATGAAATGGTACAGAATATGTAGTACATGTCCATGTAGCATGTTTGTTCATTTCAAGCGGGAGCAATGCTGAATCAATAATGGTTGGGCGCAACACAACTGACATTAAAAATGCAATACTTGAGGGATTTTATGGGAAATGAGTATGAATTTCTTCATATCCATGTTATCGGGCATCAGTGTTTTCTTAAAACAAAACCCTGTGTTTTTAACAACCCGACCATAAACCTGAAGGTTCTTTGCTTTGGAGATCCTCGGTGTGTTGCAGGATTATCCTCTCAGCCTTCGGAAGGGGTAAGTAGTCCATTCCATCATCCGCTTGTGATGCATAAACAACATTTCAATGAATAAGATGAGCCAGCTTAGGAAATTTTTTTCTTGGTCGATTACACAGGTTCTTTTCTAGGATATAATAAACCAAAACTATCGCCAGAACGGGAAGTCATAAATCTTTCTTAAGGAAATTTGTATACACATGAACTGTAGTGATATATTCCTTAAACAGCTGATAAAGCGTAGAAAACCCGAGCATGACAAACCAATGTGGATGGCATGAGGCGGTCTGCATTTTTGGATTTGCATAATTCCTAGCCATTTAGCAGATCGGTGAGTTATCGCCGTCATGGAAGAATTCAGGGTTCGCCAAAACAGCACAATATTGTCCAAGATGAGCAACTCAACTTGAGCCTCGAACTGCTTGGGGAGATGGTAATATGTTGCATCGGCGACATTCACAATTACAGTGAGCACTACCACCTGTAATGAATACCAAGTGCAGTGACCTAATGGGCCTCCACCACAGTAATTTGTACAGTTCATTTCAAGACCACAGAATGTATCTCACTGTACAGGAAGGAATAAATTTAAAAAAACAGCTAAGCTACATGTTTGTAAAAGTTTGCATAGTACCTAACCATTCAGCAGATCGGTAAATTTATCGCCATAATGGAAAAATCCAGTGTACGACATAAACGGCATAACATTGGTAAAGCTGACCAAACTCAATCAGCTAGGGCTTGAACAGATAAATCGAACCATCAATAGTGATTAATACGGATCTTTCCAGAACCACAGAATGTAAATCTATAAAGAACCTGCTAAGCCCTCGAATTCACAAAAAGGGAAGATAGCATGAGGGGGTCCGCATCTTTGAAAAGGATCTCATAATACCTAACCTTGCAGGAGATCGGTGAGTTATCACCGTCATGGAAAAATCCAGTGTTCGCCCAAAACCACACAATATTTTCAACGCTGAGCTAACTCACCTTGAGCAGCAATCTACTTGGGTAGTAAAATGTGATAGATAGTTGTGAATATCACACACTGCTAGCAATATGCACTGGGTGAAGATGCCTGAAGGGATAAATCGAAATATCCACTGATTCAGGAACATAGAATGTTTCTCAGCGCTTCAGGAAACTGCACAATATTGTCGAAGCTGAGTAAACTCACCTTGAGCGGCAATCTGTTAGGGCAATTGGATATAATATAACCATATGGTACATAGTTGTGAATGGCAACCATACACTAGGTGCTGAGGGCTTGAAGAGATAAATCAAAACGTCAATAGTGATTAATATGGATCATTCCAGAACAACAGAACTCGCGCGGCAAGGGATTTATGAAGAACCTGCTAAGCTAAGTGGGAAGATAGCATGAGGCGGAGTGCAACTTTTCAAAGGTTCGCATAATACCTAACGATTCAGCAGATCGGTGCATTATCGCCGTCATGGAAAAATCCAGTGTTCGCCTAAAACGGCACAATATTGCCGAAGCTGAGCAAACTCACCTTGAGCCGCAATCTGTTTGGGCAGATGGACGTCGGTTGTGTCGTCACTCGTCATAACAACAGATGCGACTATTAACAATCACAGCTGATCCCATTTCACGGATTGAAACCCGGACAAACGGTGCAGTCCTCGGTCTAAGATTATCATGGAAAATGCATTCGGTGCAAATGCGTCCAATACATCACTCACGTCAAAGCAATATGCTCGACAAAGTCGAATGATTTCATTGATTCCCAAATGGAACCAACAAATTTTTAGATGGGGGAAATCTGAGAGAGCTACTGATCTCGTTCCCCTCTTGGCATTCCCAACATCGTCCCCCTAGAGACCTATTTATTACGCTCCGTCGAAGTTTATCCGAAGATTCCTCTTTCGAACAGGCCGCTCTTTGAAACACCGAAAATCCACATCAACCATTACAACGCATTCAATAATACAGACGCCAAGAGTCCTCACGACACTGGCTTACACATGATTTAGCTGTATTTTTACATCGAAAGAAGGTAAAGTGATTCTGATCGTCTTGCTTCAAAAGCTGATTTTGAGTCGAAATTTGGACGATTAGAATAGAGATGACATGGTATACAAGTGAAAGAACCATTTCAATTCACTGTACAATATTCAAAAAAGTGTTCCGATATTCACTTATGAAATTGCTTCCATACTTTCAACTCAATGAACTGAAAACAGTCCCCGCCACCCAAGGAAACACACAGATCCCTATTTAAACTGAAAAATTGCAAGTAACGACACCGATGGACGAAATATTAAATTTCCCTCAATGCGACTTCCTGTTCAAATACTAGGTAAAAAGTAGAATGAACTTCCAGTAAACATTAAAAAAACTAATCTAATTTAGTTGATTTCTTAAAACTTCAAAATTCCACCCAATTTTGTCTTCTTTTAAAACCGTGGTAAAATATCAAATTTAAGAACCAGCCCTCAAGCAGGAGTACTAAAAATATTGGTAATTTTCCTTTCCTGAAGCATAATTGTTTTCAATGCATGATTTTGAGAGAAGGAACAAAAATATTCGTTAGTTTAGAATTGTCTGCAAGCGATTCATGATGTTGAACGGAATGTATAAGCAAGTTTTGTGCAGCAAAAAACAAAAATAATTAAAAATAGAAGTGTATATTCTTAGTCTTCCGAAAGATGTCTACTCGTTTCGGCTAATGTTTGTTGGAAGATGTTCGTTAGCTTCAAGAACGATACCTTAAGTTCAGACCATCACAAAACCTTATTTATTAAATGGTATTTTAATGATTTGACTTATTTTCTAGGGCTAAGTTCTCTTTACATAGGTTAGTATCAAACGGCTTTTATAAGCCTGTTGGTACCAACTAGTAAATTGATACTTATAAATACTGGCCTGAGGTTTATGAGTTTTTGCTCAACTTCTGGCATTGTAAAGTAATCTGCTGGTTGACTGAACTTAAACTCACATTCCTTTGCAACACACTTGTCCAAGAGCAGAGAAAACAAGTTTAACACTACGCTTAGCAAATGGTGGAGTGTGGCAGCATCCATACACAAATGGATGCGAGCTAACCGGCTGACTGCAAAATTCAGCTATTAAATTAATAGGGACTAAAGTCACTTACTAAAAGGCCCAGTTTAGACAATTTTTCACATTTCCACATCCTTTTTGTTTTGTAATACATCCTACAGCAATTGAAAGAGTTTCATCTTGTTCTGAGCTTGTACCGTGAAAACTGCACAAGCTAAAACTAAGTAGTTAAACACATGCATCATCAACCGGCTGTCGCAAGATGGTTTCTGCAAACATCTAGAGGGCAGAAACGGTACCTTATCGAAGCATCTTGATAGTGAGATACTGGACACTATCAGTCAGTGATCGACAGTGATCATTATGATGGATCATAAATTCAACCCGAAATTCTTCAACAATACTTCCCAAACTGACGAAGCTATAGGTGCCTGTAAGGGATCTACCTCAAAAGGATAGTAAATCATTCGCGAAAGAATTTGAAGCGTTTTCTTCGGTAAACCTACGATTTATGTACTCTACCCCTTCGATATCCACATGAAAAGCGAGCTTACTTAGTTCTCGGATCCCACGCTCCGTAAATGACCCCTCCCAGTGATAAATAACTCGTACCTACCGTCTTCCTCCCCTTTCAAGAAAGATGCCTACATCTTGTCATCTGATGCCCCGCCGTCCATTCCTTCAGGACCCCCCTCTCATAAATTTATAGCCCTCCGAGAGAAAACATCCCACTCCTGATACAGTGGACCGGCCCATGAGATCATCACATCCTGTAACACGAATCCTCAAGTAATGATATTAAATCTCCCTTAGAGTGGTTGAATAATTACACCAAGACATCTAATGGAAGTCGTTTTATTGATTCAAGTTTCTATACGTTTTGAGTCCGTTCTGAGCGGCGGTTTTTCAATCCGTTAGATTTATCCTACTTTGGGGGTTCAAAAACTAGATTTTTTTATTTTAGTGTATATGGAAAAATAATATCGCTCCTTACTCACTGGTTTTTACTGTAGATTAGAGGATATAGAACGCTTCGTTCGAAAATTCTCAAGTTTTGATTGTAAGGTTGAGATTAAAGAAAGTTTTTTCGGTAATAAGATGGTATTAATGTTTTAAAATTCAATATATCTAACATTTTTACTAAAAAACTTGCTAATTTGATACATATTAGGGTCATTTCCTAAAGCCCAGCTCCCATTCTTGCGGAGTTCGTGTATTCTGTTTCTGTATCCATGTTGATGAACAACCTCCTCCGCTACTTGTGAATCTAGCAGATCCAGTTGTCACTTCGCTAGATAATCAAATTCTACTCATGTTCAAACACTCCCTATTCGATATAAAGAATATTCGTCATATCGTGGGGTTCCGAGTAAAAGTGACCGAGTAACATTTGCAAAATTTTACAGGGGAGCGATCTGAAGTTTCACCTATTTTCTTTTACGAACACTGGTTGAGATTCTCAAAGACTATGTTTCGATTTTTCTCTATCCTGTAGGTAATAATGATGTCGTGCTTAAAATTCACTTTTAAATAAGAGCTGTTATATCTAACATTCATTTACTAAAAAAGCTTTACTAATTTGGTCAATTTTTCTTCGAAAATCCGTCGCATAGTTACATGAAATTGAGGGATTGAATAGTTTTTTCGTTAATTTATCGTGTTGCCAAGCATCTAATAACAATGATATACCTATTTCTGTTAGAAAAGGTTATCCATTACCTATCACTGTAATTGGTCATTTTCGCCTGCTCACTATGCATCTTACAAATCTTACACAGTAAAAGTGATCAAATGGCAATTGATAACATTTACATGCACCAGCGAGAGTACATTAAATGTACTCTTATAAATTTTATAATCTCGTGTTTTGTGGTTGAGTTCAAATGCCATTTGGTCACATAAAACTCTTTGGGTCAGGCAGGTAAAATTTATTTTCAAGTATTTCTTGCACATCAGTTTGAAGATAACGTTCTTAGCAACAACACACGGTAGACAACGTTCCTTAGTACCGGAATGACAAAAAAAGCTCATTTTGAAAAAAATGTTACTTGGTCACTTTTACCCGGAACCCGACGATATATTTAAGACATCGCACTTTTACCCAAGGAAATTCAGGTGAGGTCAAAAGCTATTACTTATCACGAATCAATTGAATTGGTATTTCAGAAAATGGTTCGATCGGAAGAAGCCTGGGCACCTCAGGATGGGGCAGAGGCGACAAAAAGTCTTCCAAGTCGATTATAACAACAATTCAGTAATGTACTTAGTTCATATTTAGGTATGTAGAATAGACGATTTCAGAAGCCAATTGAAAAATACAACGATTGTATTGTTCCAGCGTAAGCACTGAATGCTAAAAACCTCAAATGTAATAATATTATTATGAAGCAGACACTCTGAAAACAAGAAATACAGTCGCTCCTTTCCATTTGTATGTCAGAGATATTTTAAAAAACAAGAATAAATCTTATAAAACTGTCTAGTTGGGTTCAATAATGGCGCTCAAATAAATTCGCTGAAAACGTTTAGTATCTCACAAGTTTCACAGGCAGGAAAACACCTTCCAACAACGTCCCCCTAGTCAAGTTTGAAATGAAAACACTCTTTCGCCTCCAAATTAAATAACAAATCAAGGAGCAGCTGCGGAAACCTGCGGATCTTTCCCTAATCGAAGCATACACTCCATTTCTCAATCCTGTCGCAGCTTGAAAGTGAATCATTCGTTTCATAAGCTATTGAAATTTATATTTAATAAGTGGTCGAAAAAAGAGAACAAATCTTCTACGTATCTCGAGAATTGGGTTTTTTCATCTTTCGTTTTTTACATTTTTAAATATTTTTTATTAGTATAATTTTTTTAAATTATTCAAGTTTTGAATATTATTACTGATTATTGATTGATTATTATTTTGTACATATTCACCAATACAGATTCAAACAAAACATATTCCGAGTGTAACCGAGTAACCAAGTATAACTTGGCTTTCTTTTTCTGTAAACCTATTTACCGTCGTGAGTTCGTACTTTTGTGTCCTAAAAATGCCGATTTGTGGAAAACGGTTGAGACTAAAACGATAACAATGGCCCAGATGAGCTCAACAAGCCGGAAATGTGTAGAAACAACAATGAATTCAAGTATTCTTCCAAAACTTAATCATTCTTCGATTTTGGCCATCTCGGACCACTGTGCAATGGCTTGCAGACACGGACGAAGTCGTGACGCCATGATAACAGGGTACCGAATTATGACAGGGCGTTGTGTATTCTAACTGAGAAGGGAGGAACGTGTGCCAAGAAGTAGATTTGCCCCGCCCGATAAAGCCTAACACGAACATTTCCTGAAAATGCCACCTAAATCGGACGAAAACCGTAGGAATTAGAGTTGTTATAAGGACGAGCAGACAAGAAACAAAAGTTGTTCAGAATGGTCAAAAACGTGAAATGAGATAAGAAATTTTGATTTTTGAGAGAAAATTGCAGCATCAACCGAAAGTGAAAATAAAGCTTCCGCTACTCATGTTGACTCGGAAGCAATATGTGTCGCAGGTGGTTGTAACTAAATACGACGAAGGTTGCTGAAGTGATAGCGCTCTGCAAACAGCTACAGATCAGTTCTTCCAATCCGGAAGAACAAGTCTGTTCCACGTTAGAAGCGGCTTCCTGCCACGCCACGGCTGCAACTAATGGGTGAAAAATGATACCGACCCAACAATGTCGAAATTTCCTCGGGAAGAATCCGGCGGACTCATCTGATATCATTAGGAAAGAGTTTGACATTGAGGGTCGAGGTAGACGTGACCTTCTTAGAACGTCGAAGAAAAAAAAACCGACCGAGTATTTTGAAGGAAGCTGGAAGTTTCCGGGAGGCCAGGGGGGGCTGTCATCTGTGAAACTCTTGCGTCATTTGAACAGAGGTCGGTGGAAAAATGGAGTGCAGAAAGATATAAATGGAGTCCGTTTTAGTTTTGAGAGAATACTAAGTGAAACCGGGTGTTTACACAACTAAATTTACATTTCTGGGACTGGTAACGAAGTTACTCAGTTACCTACAAGGTCGGTTATCAGTTAACTTCCTACGCTAATGAATTTCCCGACCGCTGTCCGTGTCTGTCGACTGTATTACCTCCTGGTAAACGAAGGTTGTGATCGTTATTTAAGAATAACGTCGTGTGTGAAACTTCACACTTATTTCCTTGACATGTGCTGCATTCAAATGAAATTAGTGCTAGTGAAGGTTCATGGGCAACAATCTTGGAAGCAACTCCTGTCCCACAGGATGGGATATTATAGTTCTTAGTTGAATAACACAACTTCTGCGAATGAAGAGCAATAAACCTTTGGACCTAATTACGCATTAAAAATAATAACTTTATTACTTCCGTATTACATAGCTCTTCTATGTAATCACTCATCTAGCTTCATTAGACATAGCCTAGGGTGCATTATTTAAATTCGGTACCTTGCTCCTCCATACCTTGTAATTGAAGTGCAGAACGAGCAGCATTCATATTTAGGCACGGTAGATCGATAGGGAAATAAATTTGCTACAAGAGCCCATCAGCTGACTAGTGTGTCTCCATACCTCGTATTGGCTTCTAATATAACTTCCTGAACACCAATCTTTACAAGACCTCCGAAACGAATCACAAGCTTTTATCTAAACTTCGAATGTTGCAATATACTGCACAGGAAGACAACGTACAAATCAACGCATAGAACAACTGAACATTAGGAAGATGAAATTAAGAACCTGTCTGCGCTTCACTTGTCAAATTCATAATGTATTTATATAAAAATATCTTGAACATGAATCAAAATCTTCGTGTTTACGTTATTCTGGCAAAGTGTTCCGAGAGGGCTGATTTGATCCATTGAACTATCGTTCATCAATAACGAACATAAAACCACAGTTTTCGATATTCTGATTTTTCAATACTTCAGCCCTTTGACTGACATGAAGCGATCCGAAAATGCAAGCCTACGTAAGGGGCATTCACACTGGTTAAGACGAGACATCAGACGTGCGACTTGAAACCTTAGATAAGTCCTCTCACGCTCAACGGACACGTACTTTTTGTATTTAGTGAAGTTAGCCAACTTGTCAATAGTGAGTCAAAAATGATTTCATCTTCAGAAGATGAGCTACTAACAGAGGAGAAGGAGGCTTCGTAGGACTTGTTCTATGTCCGTCAACATCGCCAAAACACGAAAAAAGAGAGAACGAAGGAAACGAGGTACGAGGAACAACACTCTGTTTATGGAAGAAAATCGCTAGACACAAACTGAAACATGTGAGTCACACAAACCGACTAGAGACGCGTGTTTTGAGAGCCTGGCACCCAACGAAGCCTGCCATTGCATATAATACTAACCCACAATGCCATTATACCTGCCCCGAATTATCAACTATCCGGATCTCTTCAGACACTTGTTCCATTTTCCAAGAAGACATGAAGCACGTGCCTTTTCAGTTTGAAAGCAGTGAATCATCTCAATGGGTTAAACTTGGAAGAAGCATGACCAAATATACTGGTTTGATGCCTCGTGCCCAACCAGTGTGAAAGCTGCCTAAAACAACAAGTTTTAAGGGGCGCAACAAAACTTGGTCTACTAAAAAGGTTTAAAATTGAAAATAATCAACCAAAATTACTAATGAAACCCATTAGTGTTACTGAACTCACGATATCGGGTGTATAGAAACAGAGTTCAGCACAGTAAGATGGAAATGTTTGGTTGCAGTGAATGAATCACGAGGAAATTAACGAATTACCAAAATTCAGTAACAGTTGCAAACAGAAACAGTTGTTGTATCCGTCACGGACGGGGCACGAAGGATATGAAATAAGTTTGAGCTGCAGGATGCAATTTGTTTCTATGTTAAAAAAAAATAAAAATAAAAATAAAAATATGTTGCAGTGTAGAGCTAACCTTCCTCAGAACACTGCACTCGTCGAGGTGACATCAATAAGTTGCAATTGAGTTGACAATAAAACCATCGGCAAGTCCACTTCCTCAAGCCAACTTGAGTCAGGGAACCCAAGTGGGCTCCGCGCGTGGGTTGATGAACCATTGTGCTTGACACTTAAGTGACCACTCAAGCACTTGAGGCCACTTATCTGCTCGTAAGAATCTCTCCCTGTACTTCTGGTCTCGTTTGTTTCCGCCGTCCCACGCTCCCGCCAAGTTTTCCCGATCAATCCATAAAGGACCTCGACCTTACATCCTAAACTGTAATTAAGTGACAATATCCCTTTCTAAACTATGTTTCAATTTAAAAGGAGAACCCCTTAGGAATACGGATGTAGCAACCTACTGCACGTATTCACCATTAGGTAAATTTTTAGTCATGGGAAATCAATGTTTCCGAACCAATCAAACCAGAACTTTTCTTGCAAAATAAAGGACGTACAACGCCATCCTCAATGAAACGCTAATTTCTCAACTCCTCCCCCCAAGGAATGCACCAACAAGTATTACAGTTTGATAGACTGTTTTCAATATTATTTTACTTGCATTTATGCATAATGGAGGTTATTATTCACCGTTATGACAGGTGATAACACATTAAGACGAGAAAATGCTGTGCGCAAATAGGGAGAGCTCCTTGACTATCCATATCTTGGCCATCTCAAGACCTGCAATGAAGGTCCTGGGATTTATAAAGCTCACGAAAAGCTGATTAAGTTCCACCTGTAATGACTGTATATAAACGCTGATGATTCCAAATTTGGAGTACTCCTCGATTGTTTGGAATCAATTTTTTCAGTGCTACATCAGCAGAGTTGAGAGAGTTCACTGCAGGTTTTCAAAGTATGTAGCACAGAAGCTTCACATTCTGCCTCAGCTTGCAGAGTCTCAGCAGATGTGGAGTTTCTGCAAGGATTGGTTCGTGGATCGGTGGATGCACCAGCACTCCTGGATGAGATTAAATTAATCTTTCTCGCTTTCTCCGTTTTTTATCGTAGTGAAACATCTGGCTAAAGGTAGGATTTCATGCGAGTCCATTAAAAGTTAACGTATCTTTCACCTGCTTCATGGTAACTTTGTGTATGTAAGTGACTTTTCAGTGTTTCACACTACATGACGACTGAACACTGTAAAGGAAGATTTAACCCAAACAGTTTCTCTTTTTCCTAAAGATACGTTTTCAGTTTGATTCGAGATCCTCTTTTTTAAAGGAGATCTATAAGACTGTTAAGAAAATTGCATAACTTTTCCTTACCCTTGTGGATGCAGTGTAAGTAAAAAATCTGTACCTGACTTGTATAAGGTGTTGAAAAGGAGTCAGCCACTCTTACCTGGAACAAAAAACAAAAATGATTATTACTGTGGACCTAATCAGATCAAATTTCTAAGTGAAATGAAGGATCAATCAACACATACATAGTATAATAACATGCTCAATAATAATCAATAACATACATTGGAAGTGAATAATTCGCCCCCCCCCCCCCCCCCGGGAAAGGGCCTGAAAATCCCTTATTCGTTAAGCGAGGAGTACGCCATTCAATTCAGCTAAAGAAGATACTGAAAATTCGATGAAAAACTCATTTCTGAGAAACGTCGGGTTTACCGTAATAACCCGCGTACAGCATTCAAGACTCATTTTCTTCAGAAAATTTCATTGCGATCATTTTTTTAAAATTACGTTGGAAAGCTGAGATTCTGGGTCAATTTTTTCTGGAAAGTGGAAGCCACAAAACCCGTTTATATGAGTCGTCATAGAGCAAGAATTGTTGTAATCATTAATGAGAAAGTCATGTAGCTCTTCTGAAGTTGGTATCCGCATCTTCGACGTAATTTGCTTCAAATATTCACAACATTCCAATTCTAAACAATATTACAGTCTGGTGTTACGCGGAGGAGTATGCGCCCAGAATCAGGACTCCTGATATTATCCCACTGGCATTACGCTCTTCGACTTCTGGGCAAGAGAATTGCTCGTAAATGGAATCTCTCCCCCGGTTCGTTCTTATGTTATCCATGAGAACTTTTGAACTCTTAATGGCCGCTGAACTTCCGCATCATAACGTCGAAACCCCCGAGGAAAAGGGTTGCGAAAAGGGAATGGGAGAGAAAAGGCAGCCGAGTAATTGAAGTTGCCTTCTTTCTTTCGACTTCTTCGGTTTATTGCTGAGAGCAAGAAAAACCGCTGTAAATATTTGAACAGGTTCCTGCGCCAGGATATATTCTGCGACAGAACACATATCTACAAAGACTGCGTGCAAGGATTGAGAAGAGAACATTTTCTTTCTACGTATAAGCTCTCAACCGGTTCGGTACATAATTCATTACATGACGAAATAAACGTCTGAGAAGTATCGTCATTTGAATGTACAGATTGCATCCTTTTTAACGTTAGATAGAAGTAAACTGCGAGTCAATAACTACAATTTATTCAGTAGTAAACAGACAACAAGATATTTTCCCTGAAGTATCGATTTTCTCGATATGTTTTTGCTCTCTACCCAGTACCTACTTTCAAAATTCCTTTCATTTCATACACTCTTGTAAACCTAGCAAATTATTCTTCTACAGCAGAGGGAAAAATACTGAGAAACTAGGCAGCTTGTTCCCCGGTTATACCTCTCAGAACATGATGTTCAGATACTTCCTAGAACGTAATACGGGTGGGTTAAGCGAGTTATTTCGCAGAATATAGAATACCATCTATCCTCGTGTTTTTGACCGAGAATTTGTGGCTTCTTGAGGAGAAAAAAAAGTAGGTCCAGGTGAATCGATCAAGGTTGTAACCGCCCTAACTGTACCCATACCCCTATTCGTTTCTGTTGGAGAGAGGGACTTAAAATCCTATTTTCCGAGTTTGTTTTTATAAATTATTTTGCTTCCGAGTCTACCAAGGTAGCGGAAGCATTGTTTTCACAATCAACAACTCCTTGTTACGGGCAAAACTACACGTTATAAGTAACTACAAGTTATAGTCTGATTTTGATGAAATTTTCAGGGATTGTGCGGGTTGGGGTGTAGATGGTCCCCTATATGTTTCATGACCCCCGGATCAATAGTAGCCTCTGCGAATGCGCAAACGTGAAATCCTTGTTACGCGCATAATGACATTTTCAGGGATTGTTCGGTTTGATGTGTAGATGGTCTCCGGGAGTTCATGACTGATTTCGATGAAATTTTCAGGGATTGTTCGGACTGATGTAGCTTTAGTCAATAATAATTTTCAATGATCTATACAGTCATGTTATGGATACGAGGAAGCCACACCCACATGGCAGACGTTTTTTATATTGAATACCTACGTTTACCACAGTTTCGCGTTTGAAGCTATTTTGCTGTTTATTTCTTCTTAAATATTTTCCAATGTCAAGTTTTTGAACTTTAAAAAAAAAAATTGAATATTTACACTTACCTACGTTTGGTCAAATTAAAGTTTGGTCGTTAGAACCTATTTTTCAGTTTATTTCTTCTTGAATATTTTCCTATTTCAAGTTGGTTTCTGAAATTTTTTGTTACATTGAATACCAACCTGCGTTTAGTAAAATTGAAGTTTGTGGAATTGAACCCATTTTTCTGTTTATTTATTCTAATCTACCATCTAGAGTTCATCTAACCACTGAATTATACATGTCTTTGGGTGGTTTTTCGTTAGGTTCCAGATATGTTCAAGAGTTTGGCAAGTTCTAAAAATTACATTATCATCATAGAAATTCCATTAGGTAATTATCACGACATGCAATGATGCAATGGTAACGCCCGTTTTTTATACCTTGATAAATCATCGATTTTTTATCGATATATCGATACTCATTTAACGATAATATCGGAATATTGATACTCTTGAATATCGAATATCGCCCAGCCCTACAACAAGAAAACTCAAGTGAACAACAAAAGTCATTAGAAAACAATCAGCTGTAGCCTATCATCTGGCCACTGGAGGGGGTCAACACCCACAAGATGTAATGTAGTGATTAATCTTGAAAGATTGTAAATTTAAAATGAAAGATGAATCTAAAGCAAGAAGGTGTAGAATATAAACTAGACAATGATATTCTGCAGACCTTACAAATCGTTGGAAGAAGTATAGAATTCTGAACGGAAATTTCATACGGGACCATCTATAGCCAAACCGCCACTTTCCCAGAAAATTTCATAAAAATCGATGGAACTACAGATGTTAGACGCGTTACTAAAATCTGACGACACATGATAGCCACAACAATGATAAATACCAATTCAAAATTGTTCAGAATGATATAAAACGTGAAATGCGAGTAAAATTCATTTTCTTGAAAAATTTGTGATAGTTTTTCGAAAGTGAATGCCGTACTTCTGCTACCTCTAGAATGACCATGAAGTAAAATACTAAGTTTCAATTTCGGAAATTCTCGTGATCCTGATTCGTCAGTTAATTCTGCTGGGTCGCAAGTTATGCTGAGATTTCATCTCTTCGGCCGATATCTGATTTTTGATCCAGTAGTTTGATGCAAAAGCGTCAGATGGCGGAAGAACAGATTATAATTTCAAACGCAGCCGAGGTAATTTTATCTGTTTCTATTTTATTCGTTTCTTTTTGTTTTCTTATTGTTTTGTAATCATTTCGAATCATAAACCCAAAATGAATTAAAATGGGAATCGAATGGGCGTTCATATTTTCGCATTCTTCCGTTAGCGAGGAAGCCGAAATGAGAAGACCGTGAACAAAACGAAAACAATTGCAGTCTTTCTAGTTCTTGAACCGATAAGAGAGAAAAAAAAAACTAAAAACTAATAGCCACGCGCAGGAAACTGAACGCAATCAGAGCGGGAAAATGAAGTTGATTCCTGCGCCGCATTTTTCGCTCTCAAGCTTACTGCGGTTAAGTATTTGGTTGGAAATGCAGGCACGAGAATTTCTGGGTCAACCGTTCATTTGTACTTTTTCTCCGCTTCGAGTCATACTAAGAGAGGTCGGTTTACCTATTGTGCTCACTTCGGAAGTGATTTCGTTTGAGCTATTGTTTCACGAATGACGTTGTTTTATGTAACCCCAGTGTTTAAAGAGCAACAATGCGAGCTTTAGGAGGGTATCGAGAGAGATTTTCTATGAGGAGCTATATAACCAGGAGATGATGGAATGGACTTGTTGCCCCTTCCAAGGGCTGAGGGGATAAGCCTGCAACAACAAATCCATCAGGTTTTTACTCAGGGTTAGGAGTTTCAAGAAACTGGAAGGTTGAACTATCCATATCCATCCCAAGGGTTTTAAACAGGGGGGATGGAGCTTGTAATAAGCAGAGCAGGGTACTGTAACTATCCTCTGCTACCATATAACAAGGAGGTGATGGAAGGGACTGGGATCCTAGTCATCCATTATGCTATCAAGAGAGGTCAGTTGCCGACCTGTTGTAACATACATCTCGCCAGGTTGGTTGCATCAATTACCTGAATCAGTCCAGGTTGTATATCTGCTAGCAGTGATGATTCATGGAGTAGAGCATCAACTTGGTACTTCCTGATTTAAAACAGACCACGGCCCCATTTTGGGCTCTAAATTTTTGTCTTGTTCTGTTTACAAACAGGCGGCGAGAGATCGAGTGTATTAGAGGACTTTCCAGACCTTTTTAATTGGAATCGCAAATAGCGATAGTAAACAGGT
Organism: Creontiades dilutus; assembly: GCA_031894815.1. Classification (NCBI taxonomy): domain Eukaryota; kingdom Metazoa; phylum Arthropoda; class Insecta; order Hemiptera; family Miridae; genus Creontiades; species Creontiades dilutus. The sequence goes on along the minus strand of JAVIWC010000461.1, from coordinate 1,405,278 downwards.
AAGCGGAGCACTTGGTAAACAACAGTAACCAGATGATCACCAAATACCTCGTTTTACCTCCGCAAAAAACGCAGAACTTACCACGTTGCCTTATCATCTCGATTTAACCTTAACTCCAGGTAAAAATATTTGTTCTTTCGACACTATTATACTAGCGTTCATTTACTTGCGCTCAACACAGTTTTAAGCAAATTTAAATCCTTGACATAATCCATGAGTATATATGTTAATAGTGAGGCCAAACATATTACTAGGAAAGTACTTATGTACGAAACCATAATCAAGAACGTATACGCCCAGTACGAAATATGGGCAATATCATTAGTATGAGGTATTTGGATTTCGGGACTTCAAAATTTCGAAGAAAGAGATTCCTTCCCACAACTTTGTGCCAGCACATTTCATTGACAGAATTCTTTGACCCGTGAGTTGTGGTGTTGGTTAAGCCACACAAGCAGTACCCAAGTGCCGAGTATTTGTAGAATGCCGATTATTTGCTATTCGTCGAGTGCCAGTGAAAACACACACACATTCGCGATTTCCCCAAATATCGAGCATAGACCGAGCACAGACTATAATATAGCGTTTTCAATGGTAAACGACGTAATATCGAACTAATAAATATCCTTAAATAGGTATTACGTAAGATACATAGACATCTCATTCTTACCGACCCTCAGGAATAAATCTGTGTAAATGACGTCATAGGAGTACTCTGACGCAAATCAATGTTCTCACGTCCATTTGTCAAACCGTTTTTGTTTAATTGAAAATTCGCCAGCAGGAGATTTTGAGGCAGCAGAATCCGACCCTTGGAACAAAAATGAGAAGTCCCGACACCACCAAAGTTGCCCATTCACAAATTTATAGATTAAGATCAATGCCCATTCAAACGTTATGAATCTGATCTGATTGTTTCGCGGTGGATCCATAAGTTACCAGTGAATAACATAGAGAGTGCCCGAGGCCAACGAATCCCACCTACGTTGCGATTGTTCTCTCAGCGAAATAAAAGCGACTCGGAACGGCCCCTTCCAACCGAAGCTCGCACAAAGGATTCAATCCTAGGAGACTCTAGCCTCGGCAGAGGACATGGACAAAGAGTTAGCCTCGGGCGTTGGTATATGAAAACGGTCTTCAACAAAACGTCACCACTTAATCTCGTAGGATATGAAGCAAAAACATTAAGTGCGAGGCTTCACACCATTAACTCAACATATCATCATCCATTCAAGTTATATTCAGCTAAATTCCTCGTAAGACATACACTTTTGAAATCATAACAAACAATGAGTGGTCTTCGAAAATCATGATGAGTGGAGAACGCAATGCGTGGTAATAAGCGAAAGAGAATTGTCTTCAAGCATGATGACAGCCAAAATGAAAGCTCTTGCTTCATCAGCTCGTTTCTAAAGGCTTCTGGACCACGATGTGCGACGTATTAATCTAACAGCGGGAGTACGAAGAACGCCAATGTTCGTGGTCCGCTGTATTTGCACAGTCCATGGTGGTACCCATAAACTTAACAGTCGTCCACACACGTCTAATGAGGAGCAGAATGTGTTTTGTTCTCTGTGCAATTTGGGGGGATCCGAGGACTTGGATTTTCCAGCACTCGGAAAATTTCGATGGGACAATTTCGGAACACCGGTATCTCAGGAAACTTCATTGTGTTTGCTAAATGGCTCAGGGAGGTTGCAGCTAGCAATATTTATCAAGCTGCCAGGAGAATCAGTACAAGAATTTAGCTAGGATAGAAGTTGATTCGGGTGTGGTGTTCTAAAATGGTCGTTACTTTTATTAAATAAAATTACTGAATAAACCAATGAAGAAAATAATAATGTAAATAGATAGATAGCAAATGCAATGCTCTGACAGACGGACATAGCCCATTGTCAATTTCTCTCTCTCTCTATCTCTCTTCTATTCTTTAGTTTTGTTAAAGTTCTCTCTCTCTCTCTCTCTCTCTCTCTCTCTCTCTCTCTCTCTCTCTCTCTCTCTCTCTCTCTCTCTCTCTCTCTCTCTCTCTCTCTCTCTCTCTCTCTCTCTCTCTCTCTCTCTCTCCCTCTCTCTATCTCTCATAAAAATGACAGAACGTTGAGAAAAAATGAAATCGGTAATAATGTAATTACCACTCCCTCATATTTAAACAGTATGCATTGTTTTGACTCACTTATCCATCATATCTAACCACTAAATTAATATTTTCTTAAGTAAAGATCTAAAAATGTCAAAACTTCAAGGATTAATGAAATCGGTAATCGCGTAATTCCAGCTAGTAGCCACCCTATGATACTTACAAAGTATGCATTGATTTTGCACAAGTAGCCAACATTTGTAACGCTATACTACGCTTTTCTTAAGTAGACATAAAAATGACAGAACGTTGAGAAAAAATGAAATTGGTAATAACGTAATTACCAATCTCTTATATTTCAAAAATATACATTAATTTTACTCAGTTATCCACCATATGTACGCTAAATGACACTTCCCTGAAGTAAAGGCATACAAATGTCTGAATCTTTACTTAGTTATCAGCCATATGGATGAAAACTATAACTGACTTACAACGTATTTATTATTCATTGAATATTGTTAGGAATTTGAAGCTAAATGTACCTGATTTTGGAGAAACGTATCCATAGACAATTACCTCTCCCCACGTTCCAAGCGAAATGGACATAATCCACTAATATTGCATGTGAGAAAAACTAAAATACGTTTTACTTTTGCTGTACTTGACGCGGATTGTACGAATATAGTTTACATTTTATCCTTTTGGTTTATTATTGTAATCGCACTTGAAAAAAAAAATTCTAACCCCCCCCCCCCCTGAGAATTTTATGGTTTACGTTTCAGAGGGCGTAGAATCCAAATCTGCAATAAAAAATTTTCCGTCCATACGCCGTACGCCATACGCACGATTTCTCCCAAACGGCTGAAGCAAAAAAACTGAAATTTTCAGGAAAAATCCACGTTGGTCCGACGACGCCCCAATTCTTGAGCCAGCTGTCTCACATAATTTAAAGTGGCCTTTAAGGGTTGTCAAAGTTTTGTAAAATCCCCAAAAACCTCAAAACAAGTCGAATCGGCCTAAATATTTACCTATTTGAAGAACATACCACGAGGAATCGAATGAGCCCTTCCCCGAGGCCGTAGGTCAAACCATTCCCGATGTATGGCCCAATTTATGGTGCCAACATTTGCGTTATTTTGGTTTATTATTGTTTTTGTTTTAATAGCAGTAACCTAGTGACGTAGGGATGAAGTGATGTAGTAATGTGGATACTGGAGTGACCTCCTAAAAGGCTTTGTAGCCGATACACGGGTTGAAACATTCTGATAACCATTTAAAAAAAACCGCTGCAAATTCTTTCACTGGGGTTTATTATGCAATTGGCTTGCATTCATGAGATTCTACTAAGCTTTGGAGTGTGCGTGTTTCACAAGTGATAGTGCGATTATTGAATTTCAGGAGGCACACAAATATGATCAACTGATCAATCCAAATAGGTTTTTTGGTTGAGAACAGATTCACGTGCTCTATGCATATCTCCTGAAATTCAATAATCGCTTTATCACCTGTGAAACACGCACACTCCAAAGCTTAGTAGAACTTCAAATCATGAACGCAAGCCAATTGAATAATAAACACGAGTGAAAGAATTTGCAGCGTTTTTTGGTTTATTATTCAATAATAATAATTATTTAGCCAGCTTTCTCACTAAGTGCTCGATGCATGTCTCCTGAAATTCAATAATCGCTCTATCACCTTGTTTCAAATTAGTTTGAAATTGTGTAACTACTCGGTGTGTTTTGAATTCAAAGCTTAGGAAACGCGGAAGCAAAATTTAGGGGGCGCAAGGGGGTATTCCACCTGTTGAAGCTTGAAGTGTCGAGTATATTTCTATTTAAGTCTAATCCTAGATGCGCCTACTTGGATGATAATATGAGAAGTACCGAGCACGTAATCTGGTCTTTTTAGTAAAACTTACGGTCAAAGTCTACTTCTGCTTGTCCCATATTTATCTTGCTTATCTGAGCTCCGAGCTCGTTATTTGTATAGCCCGTCTCCCAAACTGGTTTGAGTCTCGGAAGGGCGTCAACCTCCGTCGCCTAACAACAAAGATGCTTTATGGACAGTCCGGGAGCACATAACTGTTTCCACTTCAAAACCACACGTTTTCATATCCGCTGTTTATAATTCACTTCGCTAATTCACTTCACCTCGCGCCTAATAGGGATTCGGAGTTGTAACGTAGGGAAAACATGAATTTTCAAGACGGACATTTAAGTGGCGAGGAAAACGTCTAAAACAATTAAAGTAGGTCGGTGCACTTATTCATTATCGCAGCAGATTTTTGGTGCTGGTTTGGGGGTCACTTATATGTTCAGAAAGTGCGATTATTTGCTACGGGTTAATTTCTACGAATCTGAAATCTACCTCAGTCGATTTTGCGTCCAAGATTACAAGACAGCAAAAACTCTCGAAAAACCACGTTTTTGCTTCTTGTTTTTGGCCCACAGCATCTATGCATGAAGCGATCCAACTGAGCAGACTTTAGGATCAATTACACCCCACGTAATGGACCATGGCTGTATGTTCTTTTACGGCACGTACGGCAGACAGACAATGCAGATTTGAAATTATAGCATTTTACATCAAATTGGAGGTTTTCAATTTCAATATGATGGATGACAGAAATAGATGATTTAATTCTGGGAAAGCAATAACAACAAATTAGCGAGTGAAACGTAACATTCAACAAGTAAGAATGAACATGATGAACGGAAAAGAATGAAACAATTTTGATGCCGATTATAGAAGCCGCATGTTCAGTAGCATGTCCTTGTTCGTACATTTTAAGAAACATTTTTCTTTGTTCTATAGGTATAGATCAAAGAAAAATGTTTCTACACTATAGACTATAGCGTACCTACCGTATTGTCCTCGACGTCGTCGGGTAGTGGAAGGAATCCCCTCGTTTTCAGCATCTTCGTCACTCTCACTACTTCTTACCGCATGGTTCGATCGGCTAACGAAACGCGGTCGTATTTCTTCGTCGTTCAAACTCATTTTCACAAAAATAAAGCAAGTCGTAACTAATGGCGGCAATTAGAGACTTTAGATAAGGCGAATCAACGGGCACCTTCGAAAGAATGGCATTTGGAAGAAATGGATGGAATGTCTTCATGTTGTGTTGCACGGAGTAGGTATTTTCAGAATCACGGGGCGTTTCCGCCTTCTACGCGGGCTAGCGTTGCGGCGTTTAAAACTAACGTGAAACGAACGATTTCCGTCAACCTCCAATTTTAAATGTAAAACCTCCAATTTGAAATGGAAAACATCCAAATTCATGTGTAAAACCTCCAATTTGAAATGGAAAATCTCCAATTTGACGTGAAAATGCTATAAAGCACCTTTAAAAGTCAAATTGCAAAATTTGTAATCTTCTATAATTCACATTTAATGTGAAAGGGAGCAGGGGTTGTTTTTATCGCTAGATGATTACAAAGACTTATTATTGGAAAATAAAACCTAACATTTTGATAGTTAGGTCATGCTGAACGACAGAGACATTTCGATTTTCTTTGATGATGATAAAATTTACCTACAGGTACTTGAAATCCCTGGAATGTTTTGATAATCAACTTTGATTACGTAAATGTAAATTCCACTTCAAATTATTAGGATCAAACATTCCCTTTAGAAGTCAAGACGAGTATACGAATTCTATAAACAAGGACAATGTCACGGTTTATTTACACAGCCCTACGTTTAGTCTATGATTAAACATCACTTTAGGAACTTGAGGTTGAATAATAGTTTTTATTTATTTTGAAAATTAATCTTTCAGTCGTAATAAAATTGACAGTTCTACCGACTTCTGGGTTTTAATTGTGAAACATGGAGTATCACAGATCAGATGAACGAGCCCTGTGAATAATTTCTTTCCGGTTCACCAAAGATACTGACATTTTATTCTGAGACTGTAGGTATTTTATTGTTGCTGTTTTATTGTACGATTTATACGGCAAGAGAGCAATTATGAAAATATAACATGAAAAAAGAGGAAATGATTCGGAACTTCAGTTGAATTCAACGATAAATGTGACTCTCTCACCTATTTTATTACCAAAAACCGGGCAACGCCGTGTGACCCAGGTAGTTGCAATATCATATGTTGCAATGTAGATGTGAAGTGATATCTTCATTATATGTGTAATAAATGCGTAGTTTGGCGTTCTCCTTTCGAACCCTGTACTCCTTGGCAGCGTTTAGGGAGTCAAAGTTGTAGTTCTCTTCCAGGAATTCTCGCTCTCAAGACCAGCTACCACTCGTAACTTTCTGTTTTTGAAGGGGGATCTCAACTAGGTTGACAAGTATCTCAACATTAGGTTTGGTGATCGTATAAGAAACGTTATAATATGAAGGGTACAGGGAAAAAACCATCTGTGTCACTTTTTTATCAGAAACGAGTTTGACACACCATTCGATTCAGAATGAAGAGTACTATCCAATAAGATATCGAAACAGGCACCAAACCAGTTTAATCACATATTAAAACGCTTCCGAAGATATGCCGTACATGGAAAGAACCATCCATGTCAAGCCTTATAAACGCGTTTTTCTCATTTTCGAAATAGTGTGACATAAGTAGATGTTTTCTCTCCAATACCTTCATATAATTTACGTATATGTACGAATATAATAGAACATTATTCTTTCTTTTTCGAACAACTTTGAGATTCCTTTCTAATTCTAATATTTCATAAAGGAGGTTTACAACAGAAAAGCACGAAAATCGGCAGAGAATTCCAAGACTTATGAGGAGCGCTGAAATGGATCGACCATCCCCTCCCCCCTCCTTCCGATGGCGACATGAAATTCAAAATTCTGAGGTTTATTGCACATTAGAGGTGTTTTTGGTCAAAATTAAAAACAAATTAAAATAACGATTTAACCACCTTACCTTTAGCCAATCCACTCACCAACTCCCATAATTACCAAGACCTGAAATTTGTTCAGAAACAAAAGCCCACTTCTTAATTTAACAAGAATCAATAAAATGCTGAATGAGTTCCAACGGATTGCCAACCATCCCCTCCCAACAGAAAATTCCACATATTCGAGGTTTGTTACACAACTATACAAGAATTAAGGTGGAACAAATGTAAAAAGTGATTAAATCAATAACACTAGATGAAAATAATGATTTTTCACTATTCCCCGTTTTTTTTTTTTTTTTTTTTTTTTTTTTTTTTTTTTTTTTTGCCACTGACCCGACAATCCGGCGAAATAATCTCTACAAGAGCCGTCTGTTATCAGTACGAATTGATAAGTGAACTAGTAACGTGCGGGAACTTATTAACGACGCTAATGAAGAGAGACCCCGGGATAAGGGCTTTAAATGTTGTTTTCTTTTGTTTTACAGGTGAATGAACATTGTGTATTGATAAAATATAGTAGATTCGCTGGTATAATAATTGTAACGTTTTGCTATCAATAACTCTTTTGTTTTGCAGAGAAAAGCAATTATGGTACTTGGACCGTCCTCCGGGAACTAAAACTCTTTATATTTACAATTTCTCATAATGAAAATTCACTGATTTTTAAATACTAAATCAAAATTATAATTGAATGACGTGAATCGATAGAGAATTCACACTTGAGCAGCGATTATAAGTTTTGGCTATGAATCCACGATTTCCCTCATGTCAGAAAAATACGGGACCCCCCTCCCTCCCCTATCGATTCTAATAGGCATCTCCCTTCTGCAAAGCCTTGCTTCTGAGGGAACTCCTACAATCTGGTTATACTGTTCGAAAGTTGAGGCTTTAGCGGATTTTGTTGGAGTAAGAACCATAATCTATCACTAAAATCCTGGGCAGTAATCAGCGAAAAGCAGGAAAATTCACATATTTGACAAAAATTAACTTCTCGGCCATATTTTTCACCTTCAAGTTACTCTCAAAAAAATTATTTTTGGAGGCTAAGGTGACGGGAATTTATCGCTCATTCCAATGGCATACTCAGATTTTGTTTTATCTTGATGTTAAGGAAGTTCTGAACTTTCTAGGGACCAAAGGTCGAAACACGAAAAAGTTTGGAATTGTAGTTGAGCAAAATACAAATCTAAGGGGTTCTTATTGTAGCAAATCAGTTGTAGAATACGTGAGTGCAGTTTAACGAATATAAAATACGAGACTTTATCAATACATATTAGTATATTAACAATTTATTGTAAGGTTATCAATTTTTATTCGAACCGTGGTGATGTTCCATAAAGGGATGTAAGCTACTTCCCGTGATTTGGCGAGAAGTTCAAGATAATCAAGAACGGACCAAGCTCGTTTCCCCGGTGTCCGAGAAACAGTTAGATTGTACTTGGCAGAAGACGAGGATCACGTTACGAAACTGGATTCCTACCGTGTGGATGTGGAGGTTCGCGAGCGGTTATCTTAGAACCGGAGGGGAACCCTATAACCGCCGCCAACTTTAGAAAGCCAACTGCGAGGAATCCAACTTTATCTGGACGAGACTTGAAGAGTCGACAACGACCTTCCTGCGACTCCTGAGACCGTTGGCAACTTGACTCGAACTGTCGGAGGGCTCACTATCCCTTCGTCGCGGACATAATCAACCGGTTTCCATCTCCTTCGATAGAACGTCTATTTCCCACGAAAGTGAAGATAAATTCTAGCACTAATGAGGATTTCTTATAACTCAGTTTCGTTTCCGTTTCCGATCTCAGATTTTCATCCCGAGAGATGCATCCAACGAATGATTTGCATTCAGCTCTGATGATGGAGCGTAATTTCTTTGAGGCAAAGAAGACGTGATGAGGCCTGCGGAGGCGATGCGATAGAGCACAAAGAACACTGTTCCGGGGAAAACGATTGTTTCATGTTCATGTGGATTCCGAAAAAGGCCCCCAGGTAGCAATCAAGCAAGCAATCCTACCTGCCGCGGAGACAGACATGTTTGTTTCATCTGGTGAAGAAATTCACTTGGACAACAATTTACGAAGGCACTAATACATGAAAAAAAACTAATGCAAGGCGGTAGACAAAAAAAATTGTTCGATTTACATTTTGTCCCACCTTACAGTGTGTACAATGTCAACCTGTCAACTGTGGGTAACCGGTTTCAGTGTGCTAAAGATGACGACTGAATGATTGTACCTCTCGACGCTCTCCAATCAGAGGGTGAATTCTTAATAAGGTTACATTATTCTGAAAGATTGTTTTTTGACATTTACACTTCCCCCAAACATATTGATTGTTTGGAGATGCCTTTTCCCAAACGCTGTTTTACTGTTTTTCGAGATCCCCAAACGCAACTTGCCCCTGATGGTGTTCAAGAAAATGTGTTCGAGCCCCCTATTCTCAATATTCAAACGAAGAATTAACTAACGATCAACTAATGAACGAAGAATTACTCATAACTTTTTCGAAAAATGAATACTTTCTACTTTAATAACTCATTATTATTTGTGATTCTTATTATTTTCCTTTGGTGTTGTTGAACAACAATCCTTATTATCAGTTACCTTAACACAATAACCTATCTGCAAGGCGTTCTCCCCAAATGTTCATTAACGTTTTCATCTGGGGAGCGGGCTGGGGAGTTGATTCCATCATTGAACACACTAGCGGGATGAAAATGCAATGACGTTGCCAATATGCTGGCAGGTGTTTTCTTTTTTTCCTCTTCCGAACCGATGCCGCTACGCGGGAAACATGAGAGGGAGCATCTGTGTTATGACACGGACGTCAAATAACGCTTCCCTCTGAGGTTCCCAAACCCCTACTACAGAAATATTTATAATAACGTAAGCTTTGGAGCATAACAAAATTAATAGATATAGACACTAAGAAATTGTCTCCTAAAACAATCCAACCCCAGTCCTGACTCTTTCACTCTAGAACCGTCGTAGGTGAATTCAAAGAGCGAAAATCTAAAAGAGGAAAGGGAGACATGCATAATTGGTCTGATTTCAAATTATTTTTACTCATTTCATGTTGGGACTTAAGCAGGGTTCAGATCCATCCGGATCGTTCGGAAATACGGATAGAGGAAGCTAGAAAAAGCAGTGGAGGGGATGGAGGGGAATCGGCCGAACACAAGCCAACAACTCGTTTCCCGCTCTTCCTTCAACAGCTGTTTCGGTTCCCGACGCCATTCCGTATGCGCAGTAGTGAACTGCGCCATCCGGAAAGAAAAATATTTGAAAAATCAGATGCGTACAGTTCGTTTCAAAACTGGCTGTCCGGAAAAAATATTCCCTCTCCCCAGCTAGTGTCCAACCAATCAGCTGCTCGTATTCACTTTCCGGATAGCTTGCCGGATGGATGTGAATCCAGCTTTAGGCATTTTATAAGAAGCAGCTTAGTATTTAAACGCTCTACAACATTGATGATGCGTATGGGAATGTTCGTAGATCACATGGGTTAGGAATTATTCGATAAAAACCAGAATATGTGTCATTTCAACCATCTTTTTGAGGTAGCCATTTTGTATTGCCACAGTTGAGAGGTTTTAGACAACGATTTTCCCACCCAGTATGAACTGAAGCATCTCTGTTCGTGAACTTCCATTTTCCCTTTCAGCTCCAGGACTTTAATTCCCTCTTGGGTGGAAACCCCAAGGCGGTCCACGTGTCCCCAACCGCACACGTCACAACGAAGGTATTATGCGATATCACTTAACTCATTGTCATCCCTTCCCCGTGCAAGTTCCCTCCAAGCCTAGAGTAAACCTTCTGAATGCGATAGGGCCTCAGGACGAGGAAGGACTTGAAACTCTAGAGGGGCCTCGAGTCGGGGGTCTTTTGTTTGTTACGGCGTTCCGGGAAGCCAGCTTTGTTGCTTCAGATGCCCCTGTTATTATATCAGGCGTTTTTTCTTTCCCTTATCTGTCGCTCTCCCTCTCTCTCGAGAGAGAAAACGTAAACATTTAAAAGTTGTGGGGTTGAATAATTTGATTGTCTGAACGATGTTATCTGTTAAAACCCTTTACTTTCCGACAAGGCGTTTTCGAGGAAATCAAAGTCGAAAACCAGAATTCCTCACAATCTCGTCAGCTGGTTTCAACTGTCGAAGTTTCGCACTAAGATTAGATTCCTAGACCAAGACAAACAGGAGCAATGTGAACCTAGAGGGGTGAAACACTAATCACATACGTAAACGACAAAATGAATCTAAAAACATCATGGTGAAGTTGACTTTTAAAAATAAAATACACAGATTAAGGAAGTACCGTATCCTAACGGTTCTTAAAGCCGTTAAACACGATCAAACATGTTTGCTAACCTCGTTTGTCGAACATATTTGACCGTGTGGGGTCATGTTTGAAGGTTTGAGAGAGAACCTTCTACCAATGCCAGAAAACTTGCAAACACACATGGGATTTGACAAACAAATTTCATCGTGTCTGAGCTCATCAAACATGAAACCTTCAAACCATCAAGAAAAACGGTGGTAGTGGGGGGTAATTTCCGTGAATCCCGGAGCTTGTTTCTGTGATTCACAGTTGGTGCCCGTCGTTCACATTTCTGCCGTCAGTGGTATTTTGCTTTTGAATATTCTTCCGCAGCAATGAACACCAATAATGCTTTTTCGGCTGAATTTAGTGAATTGTGGCAAACGATACCTGAACTATGGCGTGTAAAAAGCGGATAATATAATAACCGTGACAAAAAGAATGCTGCACTCAATACCCTCCTCACCAAATTGAGAGAAATCGAACCGGATGCTATTGTTTCTGAAGTGAAAAACAAAGTTCAAGAAAGAAAGCAACGTGAACACTGAAGGTTTATGAAGCTTGACGGAGTGTTTGACGGTTGGTTTGAACGTGTGGAAGCGGCGTCAAACTTCAAACATGTTTGACACAAATGTTTGTTAAATCAGGGGTGCCCACAGGAGGAGGGGGGGGGCGTGTCGCAGACTGCGTCATTGAAATTCTTGGGGGGGGGGAAATAAAGTTGATTGAAACAGTGTTTAACGTGACGACATACAAAACTATATCACATCACTTGATAGAATGTAAATAATAATGGACCTAGTAATTCATTTAAATATGGTTTGTTTTTCTATCTGAAAATGACTATGATAGTGCTCGAATATTGTCCGTGATCGCCCTAGTGTTCCAGTTATGGCCAAACGCCTCCCAAAAAGCAAACAACAGCCACTAACTCAGGCAAAAGCAAACACAATCCACAAGAAAGGGACTTTGATGCAAAGTCTGAGAGTGAAAGTGAAGATTTCCCAGAGCAAATTAAGAGTTTTTGGATTTTTGAAACCTTACAGATGTTTGATGAATTTTCTAGGTTTTGGGCTCTGTAAGTGGTTTACACAACTTTACTCACCTGAGTAAAATGAGTCGAGTTAAAATTATCAAAAACAGACTCAGATCAGCTATGGGACAAATCATGGTTGTTGAAGAAACAATTAAAAGATTTTCCCTGGTTGAATCATGTTAGTCCAACATGTTTGATCGTGTTTAGCGGCTTTTAAGGTATATGTACAGTTAACCACGACCCTTTTAGGCTGGGTGAACAGCGACGGAACGAGTTCTGGTTTTTAACTCACAGTTCAGAGAGCTTGAACATGTTCTGACAGTTCTAGTTTTTTTTTAACTTCTGGTTGAATTTGATTAAAACTTCTTCTGGTTCCGCTCATTACCAGTTAGCTATTATTGTTCCCTGTGGTTCTGCCAACTGAAGCTTTTTCTCTGTCACTTTCATCAATCTGTAGCGAGTCTTCAAAAATCCCGAAATTCCAATCTCCCCTCAAATTAAATAGGACGGATTCGTGAGTTACTGGGGGAATTCAGGCATTAAAAATAGAGAATTATATTTCTCCAAGTACTTTTTTTTAACAATAAAAACGTTGAACGTAATTTCTCCTTCATTTTCTGTTGCTACCCACCAGATTTTTGAACTTGGAAGGTTGTTGGGAGCTAATAATAGAATCCATAGAGATACCGTAAATCTAGTTTCCAAGATAATGGACTATTGATTTCACCAACGCTTAACAGCAATAAATCGTCGGCTCGACGGTAAAACTGATTATGAGACACTTCGGAAATTTTACAGGCGAAAGGTTAGACATTTCGGATCCTCTTTAAAAGTGGGATAGCTGCTGGCACTTTTTACGTTCGGGGATTGTTTTCTTGTTAGTCGGAGTGTCTGTCTAACGCTACCAAAAAAGTGTCACACCTTCAACATAATTTCGTCGTTTTACCTCGTCGTTGAAGGTAATTCCGTCTTCAAGATATGAGTTAATACGAAGATTACGAGTGTTATCAGTTCCAAAATGGTTGAACGCTTACGGACTGCGAGGCCTTAATTCTCATCCTCCTCGAATCGTCCTTAGATGGGACCTAGTTCGATTCTGAACTGTTCCACAACCCACTGCACAAACTATTAGTACACAAGCGCATACACTAAACAAGTGTTTGATTACGATCTCAACTTTTATTACTGAGATAACTCCAGGTGTAAATCGTTATCTTCATGTAGTAACATGATCATGATCCATTCCAGAACGGCGGCAGTTATTCACAATCCATTCATAGTTAACACATAAACTCCCTTTGTTTTGGTAGATATCTAGGCTGCACTAATTTGGGGAAAACAGGAGATCATACCATAAAATTTTTAAATGGAATTCCTGACCTCGGTTCGGATCTCCATTTGGTGATACATTTTTCTACGATTTTTTAGAAGGTCAAATTTTCAGCAGATGGAGTGCACTACGCCATAGCTTCAATTTTTTTTTAAAACATGGGCTGCATCAAAATCCTTGGGATCCTATCTACTTGCATTTTGACGTACACAACGAACACGCGAAGTATCCATTGAAAAGAGGGCAAAAAAAAGTATGATAAGTTGGGAGGGGCACATAGCGCCTTCATATTTGTTACTTAAATGGCTAATATGTTTTAAATGATTTTAAACATTTCATAATCGTGAAAGATTTAGGAATTGAGCTTGATAAAAATATTCAAGGAACAACGTTACATCTATACCTACCGTGCACTGCAATGATAAGATCGGGTAGAAATATTACGAAATGATTAAACTGTCATTCCTCGATTACCCTCCAAACTTGATCAAATTCGGATTATTAGGAAAAGATAAAATAAGGATGGAATGGATTTTATGTTTACGCATGCGCGAGGAGACCTATTAGTTTTTGAGCGATGAAATTCATAGGGGGCAATCCTAACCTGCACTATCCCTGCAAATTGCATTAAAATCGGATGAAAATTGAAGTAATTAAGATTGCTAAGAGGTCCTTGGATTTGCAGACACACGACAAACACACAAAAGGCGATGTCCAACTGGGTACGAGCGGGCGAGAGACCGATAACTAATAACTAAATAGGCGCAACAGCCCGACTGGGTACAGAGATCGAGCGTTGTTATTGTGTTGCGCAGTGCCGTTTAAAATTGTTCAACTTTCAACTTTTCCCCTTAACTGCAGACATTTATTGACTACTGCATTGACCAATAGAAAAACCTCGGAAGCTAATATAATTTCTATGTTATTTAGGGTTGAGAAACGATGATTTGTCATTGTCATGACCTGTAACTGTATCGAGGTTCCCAATTTCGAGTTGGTTTTTTGAATATTCTACCTGAGATTTAAAATTACATGAAATTTTCTCGTCTGTTAGTTACATCTGGATGGTTTTTCAACCCCTGCTTCAAGTTTTTAATGTCCAAACGCTGCACTATATTCAGGTCAGTTTAGTCTAGGATTCTGTTTTTGTTCTAGTCTAGAATTGTTAGAATCTTGATTCTATGAATGTCAGAATCAAATATTTCACACACAAGTGAGTTTTTATGCTCCCAGTTGGGCTGTCGACGGTCAGGTGAGCTGTACCCAGTCAGGTGATATTTCAGAACCCACTCGGGCGGTGTTCTTGCCCCTCAGTACCCAGACGGGCGATCCCCCCACACAAACACTCGAAGCGAAAGTATTTCAGAATGGTCTAAAAAGTAAATGTTAGTGGAAAAAACATTTGTACTCCACAATGAAGTCATCGGTAGACTCGAAAGATAAAGTTGTGGTGATTTTTACCCAAAGCCTTGGTGTTTTCACCGCCTTTTACCCAAACCCGTACGGCCCGATAAATACAGTAGATTTCTGAAGAAAAATTGAATGTTTTTTTGTAGATCCGTAGGTTTAGGGAGAAATCCGTTCGGTTGCCAAACTCGTTTCCAAGTCAATTTTATTTTCCGAGAGAAAAAACCACATGTGAACCAGTGTTCATCATTGAAAGGGTTACATAGAAATCCAGAACTCTTGGGATTGTCGACTGCTTCGACGATTCTAGATCGTTAAAAAAGCACTAGTTATTATTAGCAAGCCTGTAATTTATTATCGTAGTCCGCAGTGTAGGACAGTCCAGAGTTGATGGCAGTAAACTATGGTGGCAGGATGTAACGCCATGAAGCGCAGAGGAAGCGTGACTCACGGAGGGCAAGGTCCCACCATTCGACGAACCCACTCTCCTCAATCCCTAATATTTCCTTTTTTTCAATCGAGTTGCACGTACATGAACACGAAACCTACACTTATCCATGACGACATCTCATATACGAGCGAAGAGAGGTGGAAATCATTCTTAACGGCAACACGATAGATTCCTTGATTGGATTTGTTCGAACAGCGAAGCTCATCACGTCTTGAGAGTGATGAATATTGTGCCTATATGGATCTGTTAATCGAAATATTGGATTAACTACGATCACAATACGTTTGAATTATACTGAATCAAAATAATAATAGCTTTTCCATCGTTGCCATTCTGTTTTCGAATCGAGTTCCATATTGGTAATGTAAATTTGGGTAGATGCACAGTTTTCTGTCATCTTGGAGTAGCCCACTGCCCACGATTGTTC
Organism: Creontiades dilutus; assembly: GCA_031894815.1. Lineage (NCBI taxonomy): Eukaryota > Metazoa > Arthropoda > Insecta > Hemiptera > Miridae > Creontiades > Creontiades dilutus. Next base: position 1,389,358 of record JAVIWC010000461.1, on the reverse strand, counting down.
TCAACATTGATGCAATAGTTGATTTGCAAAAGTCACTTGTAGCACCTAACTTGATTATCGATCCATGATTTGAACGTTACACTATACATGCTACGAGTCATAGTAGTTGAAGCAATGGTTGATATGAAAAAGTCACCTGTTGTACCCATCATGGTCTACGTGTCCATCATTTGGACACACATTATACTATCTCAAAATATTAACTATCAAGTATCAACTACCTACAAAGTCAAGGCAGTTCATTCTATACTATCTACGATTCCCAGAGGTTGATGCAGTAGTTGATTTGCAAAAGTCACTTGTTGCACCCATCAATAGCTGATTGTGTCCGTCAGTTTATCAAGTCACATAACTCAACTCAAAATCTGTTGTGGAAGTATCAAGTTCAGCAATGGTTTATATGAAAAAGTCGCCTGTTGTACCCATCATGGTCCACGTGTCCATCATTTGGACGCCACACTAAACTATCTCAAAGTATTAACTATCAAGTATCAACTACTAATTCAAAGCAGTTCATACAATAGTTGATACGTAAAAGTCACTTGATGCACCTATCTTGGCTATCGATCCATCATTCACATGGTACACTATACTATGTACAATTCACAATAGTTGATGCAATAGTTGATATGGAAAAGTCACTTGCACCTATCAATAGCTGAATGTGTCCGTCAGCTCATCTAGTCACAAAGCTCAACTCGAGAGGGACCAACGCAAATTCTGTTGTAGAAGTCGATCAACTGAAGATTATGGCTGACGATTTCAAATAACGAAACGTATCTCGGAAAACATCAGTCAGTCTCCTGTAGGTTCAAAATATGAATATGGAAGCTCAAGGCGTTCCAGTCCTACCTTCTCCCTGAATGTCTTTCCAACCACCGAAGAAAATATTCAAGGTTTGTTTTTCACCATAATTCAAGAAAATTGACTCCCTTTTGGTTTATTATTCAATAATAAACCATTGTAATCGCTCTTGAAAAAAAAAAATTCTAACCCCCCCCCTGAAAATTGCATGGTTTACGTTTCAAAGGGTGTGTGATTAACTAAATAGAATATCACATTATTTAAATGAAATCAACAATCATCTAATAATGAAATCATCTAATTCAACCCCTCCAACTTAAATGGAAGTGAACGTGAATTTCTCAATTTAGGTACCTCAAACTTCAACGGAAATCGACGCACATTGGCGTGATATAGTATAAAGGACTAGCGATAGTACAACTTCTGAAAGTATTGATTTTAGTGATCTTCAAATCGAATATAGAGTTCAGATCTCTTTAGATAGCAGTACCAATTTTCTCATTCTCTGTAATTCACGCATTTGTATTACTTCAGAAAAATATGATTCACTAGATTGCATTTAATTTCACAATATACTTCACAACCTAATCAACTCAACAAGTGTCGTTGAGAAGATTAGTTCGTTCGTTGACTGAATGGAAATAGCCGACCCTCACATTTCGTCAGAATTATTTATTTTATTTCCTTTTTTGCACATTTAAATACTCCTACCGGGGTAGGTCATAATATGACCCATATTATAGTTTCGGCAGGTCATGTGTTTTTGGAACTATTAGACATTGGGAAAATATAATCACTGATATTCACATAAATTTGAAAGACTAGTCGTAGTAGAGAGAAAGTTATGCGACTTTGTTCCTGAAAAATGCATTCCAGTAGTATAAGTTAGATTTAAGTTTTTGATGAGTTAATGGGAGCTTTAAGACTCGGCTTTTCGTGAGTCGCCAGAGGGCCAAAACCCCTGGACCCCCAGATGCTTTTGCGTTTGCCTACGGCTAAAATTCAAGGAACACGAACATTCTTCAGCCTAGGAAGTCAATCATCGATCAGCCATCGAACCAGGAACGTTAATTATCGATTGGTGACGTTGAACCATGAAATGGACTCATTTAATGTCCAGTGACACGTCCTTAAATCAGTTGTTGTTTTATTTGTTAGAAACATAGCAACGGATTAAGCTTATTCAAAGCTTTCCACAAAATACATAATCTGATGTTTTTTTGAGATCGAAATAACGATCAGTTATTTATTCAATCTTATTCTTTCAGTATTTATTTATTTAGTCATTTTTTTGCTGTAGATCAATTACAGTTTTGGCGCAGTCGCGATGAATAACGTTTCCATGCAATTTAGATTCCGAAAAACTACCGACGGTGCGACTTCATTACGGTTTGTAAAGTTTCCGGAGAACGATGGATGGTTCGCGATTCCTGGAGGCTCGAGCGACATAGATAAACATTGGGTAGTTTTCACTGATTTCCAGGATGAATTGAATGAACTATAAAAAAAACTATCAAAATAGAAGTTAGTGAAGCAGTGGCGAAATTTTATCGTAATTTGGTTGGGGCGGACGATGGGTTTCCCGATTCATCCTTCCCGACACAATCAGGTGTAGATGAGGGAATACGTCCTCCACAGTCCCATTCAAGTGGATATGGATATCCTTTAAGTGGTTCTGTACCACTGGCTGATTCATTGTCTTTCTTCCAAAATATGATGGAAAACCAGCAAAGGAATGGAATGGTAATGATGCAAGAGATGATGAGCAGTATCCTGAAAACTTTCAAGGAAACAATGGTCCAGAACCCTCCTAAAGCCCCATTTAGAATGGATGTTGCACAATTTGATGGAAAGAGCGGTGATCCTAAATGAGGAAGCGGTATGAAAATTCTATTCAGGCTGTAATATTTTACCAATAGGTGGAACACGTTTGATCCAATCAAATCAATAGAACGTTATTGTTATTAGGAGTGTGTATTACACCAGGTGGCTAGCAGATATTACTCTTCAGCAACGGATATTTATCGGTTTCGGGCTACTTTCATACCAATCGAATATAAAGTTTTTCTGTCGTTATGCCCCATCGTATATACAAAATCATGTTAAAATGAATTAATTCAAAACGTCTGCCAAGTGGGTGTGGCACATAGCCCTCGTATCACCCATAACATGACTGTATAGATCATTGATTATTATTGACTAAAGTCAACTCGTTCAATGATAGTTCAAAATGGTTCGATCCAAGCTCGAGGCTAAAACTTCATTTTCTCTATATTACTCACGAGGACCATCTTTACATCAGTCAACAATCCCTGAAAATGTGTCATCGAAATCAGTCATGAAAACTCCACGAAGTTATGCGCGTTTTGAACAAGGATTTCACGTTTGCGCATGCGCAGAGGCTACTATTGATCCGGGGTTTCATGAAACTCATTGGTAGCATCTACACCCCAACCTCACAATCCCTGAAAATTTCATCAAAATCGGAAAATCGGACTATACTTCGTGTAGTTTTGCCCGTAACAAGGATTTGCTGACAGACAGACACACACGAAACCAAAATTGTTCAGAAAGGTCTAAAACGCAAAATGCGAGTGGAATTTTTGATTTTGGAGACAAAAAAATTTTCACATTCCGAAAGTGAAAACAATGCTATCTGCTACCTTGGTAGACTTCGGAAGCAAAATCTATTCCTTCAGACTTAGTAAAAAATCCACTTTACACCCACAAACTTTGCTTCAATTCGATTTTTTTTTCTAACCGCTGAAAGGATTATAAACCACAAAATGTGCATCCAGACTGCCACGAAGGCACCGCCTTGAATGGATGGAAACTCCACGGGTCTGCATTATACCTGCGAGGCAAGCGAACAGATGTTTTCATGGAACCCCGCTCGCTTCCAGAGAAGTTTTTTTTTCTTGTTTGCCAGCCCATTTCTTTTTCTTTCGCCCCATCAAGGGAGTAGAGGTCGTCACTGAGCCCACAGAACCGTTCTTCTCGGATGGCTCCGGTTGAGGCAACTGCGCTTTCAAGTGTCTAGTTGCAGTCCATTACGCGGGTACTAACTCTTTGTCACCGCTTCGCTAACAAGTCCTATAATTCACACCTCGATTTTGTTCATACACACGTCGTCAGGGTTGTCTTTCCTACAACGCCAAACCTCATTCAATAACACGACGTAATTTAAAATGTATATTCGCTTTCAGGTTTAAATGAACGAAACTGTCAAAATTCTCTGGTCAATAGACAAGTACAAACAAAACATGTACGTTGTCTCAAACTGTGGATGCTACAAAAACAAATCTTAATAGCATGGAGTTAAAACCAGTGATAGAGAAGCACATAGTACAGATGAACCAAAACAGCTTCTTACAAATCTGGCAGAATCTGAGCAAGTGGACAGATGTTACAAGCCACTCCCAAAACATCTCTCTTGGAGTCAATAGAAAGAATTGTAGCAGACTTTAGTTTTTTAAATATATGGAAATGAAACTGAAATTGTGAGCTTCAAACCGTACATGGCCTTCTTTGAATTTCAACCTATTCGGACTGTACTGAACACTAAGCATTTAGAAATGTCAAACACAACACCCCCAACTTCAGCGTTTAAGATTCAATTTCTTTCTAATTCATCTAAAAAAAATACAAATAAATAAATAAATTTATGATTTTGTCAAATATCCAAGTTCTGGGGGTCAGAATAATTTTGGATTTCAAGAGAACAAGGAATTCTATACACATTTGATAACTAGGAGCAAGTTAAAATTCAAAGGTTACATTCCGAACGGTAATCTTTCTTGGAGTTTCTAACACATTTCAAGCATGAATTTTGGTCAGAATTTTGAGTTCTATACTCATATGACTGTCTAGAACTCTAGGGATAATGTACACATAAAACATTGTGTAGGTTGGATTTCATTGTGAATATTCTTTTTGTTGTCCATTAATTGTCCTTATGGAACTGTAAAATATGGAAGGTAGAGATTGATGTTTTCATAAATAAACCTCCGATATTCCTGCTATAGAAGATCTCTCTACACGCAGACATTTCCACCTTATGAATTCTCTGAGTAGCAGTGTTGGAATTTTTAATGTACCTTGCAGGAATATTTCAATATACCAGTACACTTTTCAACCCCCTGGTGAGTCCTTTTCTCAAAGAATCAGCGAAGGGGATCCATCCATCTTGTGTTAGTCTGATTTCTCTCAGCCGTCGAGAGGACAGACGATGCGAGGTTAGGGTTAAAACAACACCCGAGGGAACGCCAAACGTTGACTAATGCCTCTACGAAAAGCGGTCGAAAAGCTACCAGCGACACGGGTGGAGGGTTGTAGATGGCAGATGGAAGATACCTAAGTAGGCCAGCTGTTTCCGAAAGAGGGTGTTCTGATACACTCGATTACTAATAACATCGTTGAAAATATCGTTCTTAATCATAAATTATTAGTAAATTGGTAATTATCATGCATCCGGATGATTACTTCACAAGTATACTTGAAAACCTACAAATTAACACAGAAAAGTTTGTTATTTCTGTATTGCGTTACACAATTTGGGTAGCTCTCGAGAGCCACATTACTGAACTACAACCAACACAATCCGTTAAACAAGAAACCACTATTCTTCGAAAGGTTTTGAGATCCTGATGTTTTCAACCTTTCAAATTAAACTTTAGGATTGATCAAAAGTGGATCCAAGGATTCGATTCCGATCGGGCTCAAATTCAATTTTGCATCCAAGTTTGAGATGTCTGTTTATGTTGCACATACTAATCAACAATATATTTCTTCGCTGTGAACATATTGATGTTCAAATTAAGTCAATAATTGCCTTTCCCCACCAATGTGCACTATACTAACTACAACTAACTATACCTTTTAAATAGGATCCAAAAAGTTTGAATATTGTTAAAATTGACGAAACACTCTTGTCTTTGTTCACATAGACTACAGTGGCATAATTTGAGGGGCAGGGTAGGCTAAGGCACCCCCATGAAAATGAAGGATATGGAAGTTCGCTGTGAAACGCACGCACAATGTGGACAAATTAATGATTTCACATTACTGAAGTCAGCATCAGCAACGTTCAAGCTCCCCTGTTATGTGGGCCTGCTTGTCTAGCAACCAACTAGATGTTGCTTTACTGGTTTTCAGGGAGGGGCAAAACACGAACAGACAATAAGGTGGACACTATAGAATTGAAGCTTAGCATAACTTATTCGCTCCCCCACTTCTTTTTGAGCTAGCCCATGTCCGTATTTAGTTGAAGCTGTCTCCACCCTCTTTATCACCTCCTCGATCTCGATTTATCGATTCAATGCGGTTGCATCGATAGTGTCCTTCTTACTATCTTTTTTTTGTGACTTATAAAAATCATAATTGTTCAGTCATAATTGTTTAGCAGCATGAAAATGGTAAAAAAAAATTAATGGAATCTTAAGTGGACTTAAGTATGTGAGGAATCGCCAATCTGCTGTTTGAAATCGATTACACAAATCTAGATGGTAACAAATCATCATATTTTCATAATTCAAATCGCTCAAATCATTCATCATATAAACCTCAATGGGGGTTAGTTCATTACGTGCCCATCCAGTTACCCTAGGACTAACTGTAATCGACTAAAAAACCGGAATAGACTTTATTCAAGGCATGAATAAGCTAAACAGGACTTGACGAATTAATGTGTTCCAGCTTGTCAGCTTCGGGGAGAAAGCAGGAAAGAAATTAGCACATAGAACAACAGAGCGGCAGTTGTTACCTGGTCATTCTTACCTTACCTACGACCTTAGAGAGGCTCTATCTCAAAAAAAGGTCAGCAACTCAACAAGGAAAAAAGACAAGTAGCTCTATACATACCTATAACATTATAGATAACACTTTCACATCCGTAATCCGATTCTAGTTTCGTCAAATAGAATGACACACTTAAAATATATTTGTTCCTGAGATATCTCCTCAGCATCTAATGATGAACCAATATTCACTTCGTTTATCAGCATCACGTAATCTTTTCTTAGAAGTACAATTTACAAAAAACATATTCTTCATATCTATTTCTTGGGTTAACCCATTATGTCCCGGTGATGCCATATGACACAAATAGAGCAGGTCCGTTCATGAATCCTTGGGCTGCGTATAAGTGTAAGTGCGGCTAATCAAGTTCTTGCAGGTCCTACGTCGTCCCTGGGGTGTATAAAGTTGTCTAGGATCAGGAGCTCGAGCTCTCATTCCGTTTTCAGCTGTGACACGAGTTTTCAAATAAGGGGCAACCTGGTAGATGTGAACCAATTCGAAGTTTTACAGGCGTAAATATCACTAAGGTAATTTTTAGTGGATAGTCTGGATCCAATCCCCTAGCTAGATGTTTTAGCTATACTTTAGGACACATTACGTTGAGCAATTTGTTTTTTTCATTATCACTGCCTCATGCAATCAAATCAATAGCGAGTGCCATATGGCACCGGGACTCAAGTGGTACACGTTTTTTCCAGGCCCGGTCTCAGAGTACAGGAAGCTATTGAGCTACTTAGCGACAATGACTCTCCCGAATGACCACCTGAAATGGTGCACATGGAACCAACTGCTCCTCAAATATTAACTGATGAGGAACTCACCCTTTTGCAGCGGCCCGTTATAATAAAGAAATGGGAGGGTACAGACCAAAAGGATGCGTACATTGGAGCCTACCAAATCACCATGAGAGGAAAGGAGTTTTACTGGCCTTTTTTTCACATGGATCGTAGACGCAGCAGTTCAAAACGCGTGGCTTGTTCATCGAAACACCCACGTGATCAACCAGCTGAACTTGCGCCAGCAAATCGCTACGCAGTATCTCTCGTCGAGTATAAGCCCTGGACCGACAGCACACCTAATCCCCCGTGTCAGTCTTGGAGTACGCTACGACGGCATCGGTCAGTATGCCACGAGAACTCCAGAAGACAAGCAGAAGAGATGCGTTTTCAAGTTGTGCTTATCTCAAACACGCAGGATAAGCGATAAATGCAGCGTCGGTTAGTGCCTTGACTGTTTCAAGGTTTATCACAGCGAGTAAAATGACGTGCGCATATATTTGTTTACCAATTCCATCATGAAGTTGTACTTTTTTCTTTGAATGTTTCAAAATATTTCCCGTTAGGTTGCCCAAAAACCCAATACCATTTGGGTCCCGGTGATGCCATATGTCATCGCAACTAATTATCGAATCCTGAGCTTTCTAACGGTTTAATTCTTCGTGGAACGTCTTCAGTATACTTCCAGCAGTATATTTAACCATTTTACAGGGTTTTACTTTCTTACTTCCTCTTCATGGCTCTTCCGCAAGTGAAATGTTGACAAAAACTAAGTAGTCTTCGGTTTGGGAGAAGTCTTCTCGGACTTCACCCGGAGTTGCAGGTGGCATTTCGCCTTGAACCTTGCAAAAAAAAACCGGTTCAAAGTTCACATTCTCGAAAGGAGAAGGGGGTTGAAGTTGATGAACGAGCAGGTTACCAACCAAAAAGACCAACACAACAAAAGGAAAAAACATCGAGAGGGCAGGAGAAGAGCGGCCAAGGCCGCAACTCGAGCCGGGTTGAGCAGGTACAATGAGCTCGGGGAGCGACTCGCGAGCATTACGACACTTCATTGTTCCACGGGGCCCCGCGGTCAGCCAAACGTAACTGGGACGAACCTCATCCTGGACCGAACGAACTGACGGAAGGAATAAATAGAGAATATCTCCTACTACTTCTCACACCCAAACTATTAAGATACCAAACTGGGGATAGAGGCACTGGGAAGTACCGTTTAGAACAGCTCTTCGTTGCGAAGAACTGAGACTGGGAACTGTGAGGTAAGGACAGCCGTTCAGTAACTGTGTAACGTATACCTAACCAGAATTGAGCTCATTAAGTACCGAATGGGGGAGCAGATGCGAATTTGGGGAGCTTTATCGACGGACGATCCTACACTGGCTACTGCTTTGACCACAATGGTACAGTAATTAGCTGGGAATCCCGAAAACAGCGAACTGTGGCACAGTCAACTGCTGAAAGCCATGGCCATAACAGAAGCAGCAAAAGAAGCGATACATTTAAAAAGTCTAATTAATCACACCAAAATTAATCAACCCACTATAAAAATTAAAACAGACAACCAAGCAGCGATAAGTTGGGCAAAAGATCTGGTTGTGAAATCCAAATCCAAACACATAGCTCTAAAAGAACATTTTATTCAAGAAGCTTTCGAAAGAAACGACGTTTCACTGGAATACTGCTGCTCTGCTAAAGATATGACTGCAGACGTTTTTACTAAGGCGCTTGCTGGACCGAAATTCTTCATCATCAGAAGAAGACTGGACTGGATGCAATGGCTCGTGAGGGGGAGTACTGGATTTCACTAGCCTCCACAATTAGTACCAACGTACGATTCCAATATCTTCGTTACCAGCAAGATGTTTACCTCGTAACGAACATGAAAAATTATTCTCACTTGATTCCTAAGATTTGCTAGCGAAATATATTTTGTTCTGAGTTAACTTAAACTTATCAATGATTCTCGGTACTGCGATAAACTCTAAAATCAATAGAGAACTGGGACCTGTGAGGAAAGGACAGCTGTTCAGTAGCTGTGTGATTTGTACCTAACCAAAATTGAGCTCGTCAGGAGCAGATACACAATTAATAGTTGTTGCCAACGATATGGTTCGATACGGGATCATTAGCACTCAACGTTGGCATCCACTTGGTACGACGAGATTTGATACCCACAATTCTTGAATAAACAATCAGAGACCTCTGTTGAGAACTACGAGACTTGAGACGGGTAGTTATCGATGAGCTCTGCAGTTTCTTAAGGAGCATTCCATTTCAATGAATGTACAACGAAGACTGGAAAACCGTCAGCATAGTATGAATATCCACTCCATTGCAATCCAAGATCTTATAGTTCTACCGAGGAGAGTTAAAACAGGATGGTGGAGAAAGGGATTGGAACGTAGCATTTTGTAATAAAAGTATACAATCCGTTGGTGACAAAATTATAGAAGGTAATCTTCTATCCTGAAAGTCCAGAAGCTTAGGACCATCAGCATAGTATGATGATCCAATCACCTGTAAACCAAGATCTCATAGTTCTACTGAGGAGAGTCAGCACATTATTGTAATGGAAGTATGTCAGTTGGTGACAAAATTATAGGAAGTAACCTGTACATTCCAGGAGCCTATGTTTTGTTTCCTTTCTTACTAAATGCACTTCATCAAAATCATGTAATCTACAAATATCACTCCCAAGAGATGTACATGATTTCTTGAAACAAGGGAGTTACAAACAGAAGATGGATCATCTCCACTCTCGTCATCAGTTCACACATGCAAAATGACTTGGACACCTCAATATTCATCCCAACTGAAGTATGGCAAAAGCCATTTGATAAGGAGAAAAATACTTTTCGAGGTTTGTAGAGCAAGTTTCTTGCAGACGATTTTCCATTGACCTAGAGCACAGGTACATCATAAGCTTAGAGACATTTAGCAGGTAAATTCGCAGGAATGGCGTTTTATGCTTTAAGCAAATGGAGAAGGATGAGAGCTGAAATTAACCCGAAACAAACCTTGGAAAGCCTAGAACTCCAAAGAACTTGGGGGACTCCACTCGGATCAACAGCTGATTGGACGGCGTAAAAAACTTAGAAGTACACCGATTTCCAATTGTTTGTACCTCCCTCATTCCAGAAAGTAATTCTTAGAAGTTGAGGTCGAATTGTTTCAAGCTTGGCGCTTATGAACTTCGACCAAGTTTTAGGAATTATTGGAAACAGCCTGAAAATGTGCAAGATTAGCCTACTTGGAATGTAATACTACGTGATTTTTATGAAAGACGTGCATTTCTAAAGCCACAATTACGAATAGATACAATTTCGGTCAAATGAGAAGATGTTTTCATATTGGGCAGCGAGTACGTGATGAACCCGAAAGCTTCGTCTTATCTTTCCCCAACACGATGAACAACCGATGACAAAAGTTGTACAACACAATGAGGGAAGGCCGACACCACACAATTTATAATAATTTTAAACAAATTAAAATCAATACGGTGAAAAGATGAATATTATAACTGCATCCGAGCGACCAAACCTTAACGGTCAACAAACGAAGCGATTTTAATGGTTTCACTGAAAGACACCTAACTCACGCAGTAAAGACTGAATCAAGGAGGAAAAGTAACGTGAAGCCTCGCACATGTTTTTCCCAAATGAACAAATAATGGGAAGACAACTAAGTAACAACTTATCCTTCCAACCGGACCGTTTTAAATCTGTCCCGACCCCTTGGGATCGGGAGTCAATGGTATTTTCATTGGACAGCTAACTAATCAAACTAACAACAGCCGATAAGAGCGTTTTTATAGCAATCTCTTGCGTAGGCTCTTTCTGTGAAACAGGAGATTACCAAGACATCTACACTCATTCAGTTATTCAAACAGAACAAACAATTAACATAATGACAAATCTATGAGGGTAACTATCTTGGATACTTACGACATAATTGATTATTGGGGCTGAGTAATAGCCATCTACTCTCACGGATCTTAATTCTGTCAAGATGTAATACGTTACAAATCAACTACAGTTTTTTTCTCTGAGTTCCAGTTATGCAATATGACCGTCTGAGAGAATTTTCGTAATTTTTCATCACGTTTATTACGAACTATTTCGAAATTGGAGCGTTTTCCTTGCAAAGAAATTGTTAACTATATATTTTATGGCTGAAAAACGGTCCCTGTAAAATTATTCAAAACTTAGAGTTGTACAATTACAAGTTATCGTTAAGAATGACATGCGGGTACACACGGATCACGCTTTTACCGCCCGAAAGTCCACTCAAAGGCAAAGGGGGAACAAGAATAAGAAATCGATTAATTAATCAAATCAAAAAGTAGGGAGGACGCCCTGGTTTACCCGACGCCGACTCATGAGAATATGGAAATTGAGGATGATACAGGAAGAAGAGAGGGGTGAAAGGAAGCGCTGCCATAAAATGACCACCGGTTAAGATCAGAGCCCCGAAGGAATCGAGTGGTGACACCATGAAGCATTCCCGACGAGATGCCAACTCGAGTAATTCCGTTGCACTTTTCCCGCACCACACTCTCCGTCAGGGGCACGGTCGCGGCCATGACCTTGATGCTTTGTTCTCCACTACTATTGCTGCTTGCCGCAGGTCTGCTCAAAGTCCACGCGTCCAATGACAACCTGGACATCCAGAATTACGTGGGACCTATCGGGCTTGACGGCAACAATTTATTACATCGTGTATACATGTAATGTCCTTGATCAGGATGAGATTATGGATCAGGTATGCAATTTAGCACAGTGATCCAAGTGCGGAACAACCGAGGTTGATAAACGATGATTACGGAGGTGGAAAATGAAGAAGTTACAATAAGGCGATTGGTAGAATCCAAAAAATAATGAGTGACTTTTTTAATTCGGTTTTAACCAAAGTTTTCGAACAATTAGGTCAAAATTAAAACAGGTCTTACAATAAAAACGGCAAATTTTGAAGAAAGAAGGTTCACACTTCCTAATAAGACGACCATTGTTGATCGCAACGCGACTGAATTGGACCAAGTTACCTACAGCTTCCTCGTTGTATTTTTAGTACAAGCCAGATCAACCAGCAAAGGTTTTGAGGTTAGGCATTGTTGACGTTTTTGCGTTAAAATGAAAAAAAAAGAAAAATACAACCAAAAAGCACGAAAAAGAGGAACAAATTCTTTTGGGGTTTTTCCTTGGAGGGAACAATACCGCGTTGGTCTCACCTCCCAAGAGGAGATCTTTTCTTTGACGGTCGTTTACCGGTGTAGATTCCCAAGGGTAGGTAGATAGGCTAGGAACGGCCGACCTGAAGTCGTGACTAACGGATCACCTCCAGCCTTTTTCTGTAATTTTTGATGAATCTGTGTCATTCAGCTTGGTGATTGAGCCAAGGCTGGATAGATAGTCTCTAGCCAGAGGTCGTGGATGATCAAAAGCACATTCTTCAACAAGAAGGTGTTGTACGATTTAACTGGCACATCTTTCTTGTAAAGAACAGGCATTACTCAAGTTTCAGATCAGAAAAACCTAATTCTAATATTCATCTACATAACAATGAATTCAATGTCGATTCTAAACTTTACCAAGAAACAAGTCAACTCATGGCAATCAATACGATTACACACTTCACGGAAAACGTCCAATACCTACGAACTAAATTCAATACTGAACTGTCTAAGTAAGGGAAAACGAAAGGTGGGAATCTGTCCAACTCTATTATGGAGATCAACATCATGTTTGTTGCTTGCCAAGCCTTGGCCGATGGAATAGATGTTATTTTACGACCATTCTGAGTTTTAATGTTAATCATAAATGAACAACAAACAAATGTTCATTATTGATGGGGAAATGCAAAATGCTTCCAAAAATTTCACATAAATGCAGAAGATGAATGTGTGTGGTACAAATTTAGTTGATTTTTTTATTATTCAACAAACAATAAAATTCATAGGGAACAATCACGTCTTCAACCATCAACATTTCTTGAGAATTCTGCAGACATCGAAATAAAATTGTGCGATCCTTACAAAAGGATTCTGCTCCTAGAGTTAGTTGGCATCGACACTCAATTCTTTCCATCCCAGAAACATGGTACGTAACAAGTACATTTAGTATCATACATAGGGTGTTGAGAGTAATTAATGGACTTTGCAGAAGAAAAGGTTCAATTGTGAGAGCTTTTCAATGCTTAACCAACGGAGGAGCAGTGAGACTGCTTGCGGTACGTAAATAGTGAAGGAAGTGATCAGACAAAGGCAAATTTTGGGACGGAAACGATGAAATTCATTGGGGATCATCTCGAGACAGTTGGAAACTGTTGAAGTTATGTCTGTGAATTGGGTATGAAGTTTGCGGAGGCTCAGAAGATAACCTTTGATCCTGCAGGTGATGTTTTTATCATGAAAAGTATAGGAGTTAACCTAGAAAGCAACCCATGTAAAATATCCATGCCCAGGAAAATGAGATTGAATTTGGGATTAGGCTAGTCCATAGTTTCTTCCTGTTTCCACGTCAACAGACTTGCAACACACACAACCCTATTTGATCAAGATGGATCAAAAACGGCCTGCAGATAATTTCTCTGAGTTTTATTATTTCATCTGTGTCAAATCTGGATTGACATGAAATTTGTTAAGTTGTTGATTCAATGATTAACGCAACGATTTTCATCATTACCATGTATTAAATAATGTTACATCACATAATAAAATCAATCAACAGCCAGGAAAACCCAGGGCTCAGGTTCATTGAACGGAAAAGGCCCGCACCCTCTCCTGGTCAGACAAGGGACGAGGAGTGGAACCCTATTTAAGCCCAGGGCGCTAATTGTTCTCCCGACAACTTCTAGTGTAGACTGGCTATTGGTTTCGCTCAAAACCCTACAGAAACTCTTTTACTTTCAACTGCCTGTAGGGCAAGTACTTTGGATTCGTCTGGACGAAAAACCCACTCTATTTAGAAAAAGCTAGGACGTCAGATCCGTCTCGACGAAAGACTTTGCAGGCCCTCCCGAAAGCGATTACGTCAAATACGTCTAGACATAAAAATTTCCACCCGTTTAACCAAGTAAGTCAGTTTCTTCTCGACATAAAGGTTAACAAAAAACAAACCTTACTTCTTCTCTTACTTGTCTGCCGTTTGAAACAAAAACGCCTCCTCACCAAGGTTGACAAAAATGGGTTTTTTACGTATCCTTCCTATTTTTGTTATGCTCTTTTCGATGGTGATGTCAAAATTTTGAAATTTCATTTAGAAGTGGGGGTAATTCCTACTTTTAAAATCGAAAAATCGTTGAATTTGAAGGTGAAATGCTTGATCTAACTGCTTTTTAAAGTGAAACACCTTGACTCTGTTCAAAAACGCCTCAAACTAATATTGATTCGTGGATATTTTTGATGGTGCAACGCCTTAACCCAGCGAAAATCGCGATAAGGTGTTTTACTTTCAAAAGCTTACTTATTTTTAGCTTCAGATTTGAAATCAGACAAATCTTCGAAATGCTTGATCTAACTGTTTTTTAAGGAGAAACACCTTAACTCTGTTCAAAAACGCCTCAAACTAATATTATTCGTGGACATTTTTGATGGTGCAACGCCTTAACCCAGCGAAAATCGCGATAAGGTGTTTTACCTTCAAAAGCTTACTTATTTTTAGTTTCAGATTTGAAATCAGTCAAATCTTTGAAATTCGCGAGGCGTTTCTCCTTCAAATGTTCACTCAGCTGGTTTTGCTTAATTTGTAGTGTTGAGGTGTTTAACCTTGAAAGAACAAGAGGTTGGTAACCCTGTTATTTTTTATGGTGACCCGCCTTACATGCAACTTAAGGAAGTTCACCTTCAAAAATATGGCAAACAAATCAATTGGATTTGATTTCCCCGCCTTAAATAGAATTTTTGGTTTGAAAATCGATTTTTCCTCGATAATTTGGTTAATTTAAGTACTTTCGATGTGTCTCTAAAAAATGGGGTTGAAAGTACAAACTGGAGGGGAACAACAGCCTGATTTCCATAGAAAACTTAGAACGATTTTTCTGAAATACGTGGTTTTCGAAGATAAGGCATTTTTATTTCAAATGGCAGCTGTCTAGGCACTAGAAAAACTGTAATTTCGTTTACAGTACCTAAGAAACTCTCAACAGTATAATAGGTCAAAGTGGGAATTCCCTAACGTACAAGTAGACTGGGACGCAAGCAGAAACTCGATCTAACATTGTAAGGTACTTTTTATTTCATGGAAATAGGGAACCTTGATCAATAATTTTTGTTCTCTTCAAAGGGTTTCCCAACTTCGAATTTTCTTGTGATTTAGTTCGTATCATTCTCCGTCTCACGGGGTGAATGTTGCCAGATATCTAGATCACAACGACCGGAACATCCCTCAGTACCGACTGACGAACGTCCTAAATGAAGCCAGGTACGTACAGAACATTACCCTGCCTGTCTAGGAAAAACGAGGAGAAAGCTGTATGCACCCGTCCAAAGACCATCTCCCGACCGCTTATTTCCAAGTGTAGACATTCGACCCTGGGCTCACTGCCAGTTTCTCTCCTCTCTTCCCGTTTCCCTTGTTCTTCCATATCGAACCGTACACCAGCGAACAAACACCAAATCCACACCGTGCTCCCCCCCAAACATCGTACAGCGCGTGGAAGTATATCATAAACTCTCCGCTATAAAAGCTTCAACGCGGAGAAAGGGGGGAAGGTCTCTTGGGCCAATGTTACTGATACACGGTTACTACGCAAGTTTATTGTTCTGGAACGCACTCAACGTCGGCGGAGAAAGCATTTCTGGTCATTCCCTCCTTCCTTCCGAACGGCTTCCAAGATTAGAACTACCTGTGTCTCCACTCCGGTTTCCATTTTTTCAGATCAGAGCATTTCAAAAGAAAACATCTCGTAGAAGACTAAGAAACGTCCAAGAAGGTTCCTTAATTGGATCTTTAAGAGCATGTGAATTAATTAGGTATCCGGACAGATTAATTATATGTTTTGAAAACGACCAAGAACTTGTTGAAGAACCGACTAAGTAATTAAGAATAATAAAAACATATCCAAGTAAGAATCTGATGTTTCTAGTAAAATTAGCCAACCTATAAAGTGAGAAATAACGATGTCTTTGTAAATACTCCAAAAAAGGATTTTAGTCTTTAAAATTGTGGTTAACTTCACGTTTTTGAAATTTGAAGACTATATAGATATTATCAAGGAGGTTATAGTCAACGATCCGAATTCTAGGGGTTTGGTGAGTATAGGGTGGACATCATAACTGCTTCTCCTTCATGTCCTTGATTCGCTTGTGCAGATTTAAGCACATCAATCATTTGCTTTCATTCCAAGGCAAGTACTGTGAGGTTCGGATGGCTGATTGAAGGTAAACCTGATTGGAATCGGACTAATGTGAAGACATCGTGAATGCTGGGGGAGGATATTTAAAAGAGTATTGCCCATTTTGCCTAGGTGAAGAGCGAGTCAGGATAGTCAATATTAGAGAGTGAGTCGGTCGTAATCACGCTCTGCTACCATAGAATAAGAGGTTGGCGAAATGGACACATCCCCTCCCAAAAGCTACTGCAACTGCCAGAGTATATCAAAGAAGAGAAGCTTCAGGTTCAAGCTCGGGCTTAGCAGTTTCAAGAATGAAGGGCGAACTATCCGTATCTAACACATTACGGGGCTCCCGAAAAGCAGTCGCTAAATAAAAGAAAAATTCTAGCAATTGGGAGGGCAGAGGTAAATTATTTTTAGGGGTAATGTTGAAAAGTATTGATAGACTGCTCACCTTTCTAAGACGGAGTATTTCATCGTCCTTGGATTCCTCCTGAAGAAGAGTAGATTCTTCTCCAGAGAACGACTGCGGCTCGCTCTGTTTTGACGCTGCCTCCTGCAAAGAAAAATAATAACAATGATTAATAATGTACATATACAGGTGTAAATGGAAAATAAGGTTGATTATGAACTTATTTCAAAATGCGTTCAACTCATTTGTAATCTAGTACTGATTAAAATAATCAATCGATAGGCTAATCGGGTATATTGAACTTCTAAGTAGGTGCATTTTCAGCATCTGTGAAATTTTTGGAGTGATCCTGGATTTTAAGGGCACTCATCAACTGATGAGTACTGGTGCTCATTGGTACAGTGGTAGACATGCATATCCACCACCATCCCTGCCTAGAGAAAACTGCCAAGTTGGAACCTTAACATGAAGCTTCATAGCCTCCATATCCCCTAGGAGGTTGCAGGCAATCACCTCATCCCCAGTCTTCCACCATGTCCTTGTTGTGGTAATCATCAGTATGGATACACAGTTGAATGCAGTAATTCACTTGATAACATTCTCAGTTTACTTAAATACGACAGTGTAAACGAGTTTTCACCTTGGCCGCTCAGACAGCATGCTTAGGGGTGTTAAAAGTTCTGAAAACGTACACTTTACTAAGTGTTTCGCTTTTTGTGCTAACATCCTTGTTGTATTGAAGATTTAAGTACAGAGTTGAGGAGGGAATGAGAGGAATGACGATTGGAAAGGAGAACGCAGTTGAGATGCCCAGCTATCATGTTTTTGCTGAACCCACCCGTTTCTTTGGAATACCCATAGATTGTGCTATGGAGAGAATGAAAGGCCTCCCAACCAATTATTTGGCAAACCATGTACAGTGAATCGGAAGCACGTGTAATACAAACTCAAAGAGCTCCTCGTCTAATCATGATGCCTATATAGCTTGTGGGGTGTACAAGTGTGTTACGGCATTAATGTGTAGATGTAGATATATAAACTTAACTTTCCTCTTCCAACAAACAAGCACCACGTTTTCCTAAAAGGTCAACGACTCGAGAAAACAAAAATAAGAAAGACCCCTTCATCTGTTGAGGTTTCTTCGCCAAATACGAGAACCGAAGGAAATGACAGTAAACTAAATTAACTTTATCTCATTTGCCGGGTTGGGAAACCGCAAGATTTCCTCCCACGGTAGGAAGCTGCCCCGACTTGGCCCCACAACCGCAATTTTCAGGGGAAAAAACGCTATCGGCTTCCCCTTATCTTCCCAACCTTTTCAACTCCACTAAAGCGATGAAGTGTTGAATCGACTCAAGAGTTCAAAGATGATGAATGAACCCTGGACGTTCATTTTCACAGAAAAATCCAACGTTGATTGACAGAGGTTTTGCAAGACTTCATTAGGGATAGTGATATGAATCAATATTCGGCCCTTTTCTGAATTCTATCATTTAAGTTCCGAATCTCTTAATTTGGAGCGTTACATCTGTTTATTCTTGTCAGAGACGTTTCGTCCCGCAGCGGGGACTTCCTCAGTCTAACTATGTATAACTACTAGCATACTTGAGGCATTGACATGGTGGTGGCACCACACATATCTTGTTGTTTGTTACTTTTAGCTCTGTAGTTGTCGTTAAACTTTTCACTCCTCCCTGTCCATGTACTCAAGTTGGTCATACTCTCTATTGCTCAGTTGTTTGATCTCAACTGCGTCAATTAGTTAAACAACTTTGCTCTGTTATAAAAATCAAAAAGGGGAGAGGAACTGCAGCATAAATTAAAATTACTGAATTTATGCTGCAGTTCCTCTCCCCTTTTTGATTTTTATAACAGAGCAAAGTTGTTTAACTAATTGACGCAGTTGAGATCAAACAACTGAGCAATAGAGAGTATGACCAACTTGAGTACATGGACAGGGAGGAGTGAAAAGTTTAACGACAACTACAGAGCTAAAAGTAACAAACAACAAGATATGTGTGGTGCCACCACCATGTCAATGCCTCAAGTATGCTAGTAGTTATACATAGTTAGACTGAGGAAGTCCCCGCTGCGGGACGAAACGTCTCTGACAAGAATAAACAGATGTAACGCTCCAAATTAAGAGATTCAGAATGAATGTGGTCACTCCACTACCCACACCCACTATCATTTAAGTTGAAAAGTAATATTTTTGAAGAATCCAAAATGTTTTAGGCAAGATTTTAAAATTCTACAAAATCGAATACAAATTAAAAGTCCATCTGTCAATTTGGGTGTATGACACTTACCAAAACACACGTATGCATGAAGGTAACAACGATATAACGTTTGGAATTTGTGTATAATCTCAAAGTAGCATCAAGAACATAATTTGATTTGCATCCCACAAATCATCTTAATACAAATGGATGTGAATTCCGATTTCCCAATTTTAAGTCTTCAAAAAAAGCCACCTTCCACCTCCTTCCATTTTTTATTTTGGATACTGCAACCAATATCTGTATTCGACCAGTAACGCTATTGGGATGCGCCACATTGGCGTCAAACAGAATGGGAACGTTCGTTTTGATAGCAGTAGCAACTTATAGTGATCATATTCAAATATGCGACATTCCACACGATATCTCTGTTTAGAATTGATATCAAATGAATTACTTCGTTTTCTGAAAACCCTGTGTAAGTTCCTCATCTCTTGAACTTGGGGACGGCCTTCACGTTTCATGGTTGCGGCTCAAAGACCCGTATATGAGAAGCGGTTTAATTACCTACCGATTTGGGGAATTAGGAAACCTCAAATTTTCTTAGAAATCGGGCATCAAACATTCTTCCAACTCCAAAAATTCAATCGTTCAATTTTAGCACCTTTTGGGATGTTAACAGCCACTTGCTCGAAAGGTTCGCCATTCAATACAATATCATCTCTTATGTTGTGGGCAGAACCAGAAATTTATTCAGGATAATTTATTCAATCAAACAAAATTGATACAGATGCATTCAGAAGGCCTTGGCGATTCACTCTTAAGGGCAATATGGCATTTAAAATACTTAAAAGTCTATCAACAATACATTATGAACAGCGTGCTCAACTTAGAGATAGGTCTAATCTCTATTTTATATCTAATTATTTATATCTAAATAATTTTGAGTTCACCCACCGCTCTTTTGGGATGGCCTTGGTTTCTTTGAATGCACGCCAATGTTGCCATTATGAGAGCAAGTTGTAAATTTGGAGGAGGGGTTTTCAATTCGTAATATGTTTTTGTTAAAAGATTTAGCTGGACAACGTCTATACCAGGTGACGAGGACTTCTTCATTGTTCGTAGTAGTTTGTCAAGATCTATCTCCCCCATCATAACAAGTGAAAAGATGTTGTCGGCTTCATTGGATGGCTTGCATAGTTTTCCCATTCCTCTCTGTTACAGGTATCCCGAACCCAGTTATTTTCGTCTCATACATATCCAGGGAGGTCACTCTTGGACAGGGGTCGAAATATCGTTAATAAGAAACGTTCCCAGTTGTTCCTAATCGTTCCCGGTCCGGATAAGATCGACATTACGAGTCGAGAAACGTTTCGGTCCGAACCGGCAAGAAATCCAAAAAATAACGTTCCTGAGCTAAACAGATCTTGAACGGCCCGATGTTTTCCGCTCCTGCAAGGAACGAAAAAATATCGTTCCCCGGATTTCGTTCTCATCCTTTTATCCGCTCAAGAAACCGTCGGATAAGCCTGGAATTTTGCACACAGGTTCCATCTGGGTCCACTGCATTACATTTTCGTAAAATTTAACGATTCAAGGATTGATTCCTTAGCCAAAGAGATTCTGTTATATTTATCCACTAGCCAGAGATGGATGACCGCTCGCTCCCCTTGCGGCAGAGTCAGGGGTGGTATAGGAGGCCCAAAAGTCGATTAAGTATAGCATTTTTAAGTCAAATTGGAGGTTTTACATTTCGAATAGGAGGTTTAACATTTCATGGATGACAGAAATACATGATTTCATTCTGGGAAAGCAATAACAACAAATCAGCGAGTGAAACGTAACATTCAACAAGCAAGAATGAACATCATGAACGGAAAAGAATGAAACAATTTTGATGCCGATCATAGAATCCGCATGTTCAGTAGCATGTCCTTGTTCGTACATTCTAAGAAACATTTTTCTTAGTTCTATAGGTATAGATCAAAGAAAAATGTTTCTACATTATAGACTATAGCGTACCTACCGTATTGTCCTCGACGTCGTCGGGTAGTGGAAGGAATCCCCTCGTTTGTCGGCATCTTCGTCACTCTTACTACTTCTTACCGCATGGTTCGATCGGCTAACGAAACGCGGTCGTATTTCATCGTCGTTCAAACTCATTCTCACAAAAATAAAGCAAGTCGTAACTAACGGCGGCAATTAGAAATTTTAGATAAGGCGAATCGACAGGCACCTTCATAAGAATGGCATTTGGAAGGAACGGATGGAATTTCTTCATGTTGTGTTGCACGGAGTAGGTATTTTCAGAATCACGGGGCGTTTCCGCCTTCTACGCGGGCTAGCGTTGCGGCGTTTAAAACTAATGTGAAACGAACCAGTTCCGTCAACCTCAAATTTGAAATGTAAAACCTCCAATTTGAAATGGAAAACCTCCAAATTGATGTGTAAAACCTAAAAATTGATTATTAAAACCTCCAATTTGACGTAGAAATGCTACTTTTGGGCCTCCTATACCACCCCAGACTCTGCCGCAAGGGGAGCGAGCGGTCATCCATCTCTGGCTAGTGGATAAATACAACAGAATCTCTTTGGCTAAGGGGAATCAATCTTTGAATCGTTAAATTCTACGAAAATTAATGCAGTGGACCCAGACGGAACAAAATTGATGTGTAAAACCTCCAATTTGACATGAAAATGGTACAAAACGGCGAAGGAACAAAAAAAAATTAGGAATGATATACCTATTTGTTCCAGTCAGGTACGAATCCCATCAAGAACGAAAATATCGTTCCTCGAAGGATTCGAATCCTAAAGGGAGCGATTACTTGTGAGACAGTTTTATATCACTCTGAAAGTACCGTTTTCCATCGGCACTTTGAGATCCGATATCTATTTTGAGGCCTGCTCTTAGATATCTCCCAGTCTATGCCATAAGTTCAAGGCTCAGGAAACATTTGTGGCTGCACAGAACTACGCTTCTCTCGCCATCTTCTTCGGTCGTATTCTCTAAAAAACAATCAATTTGTCTCAAAAGGAGCCCATAACGTTGCGCAATGGCTGGATGAGTGTTGAACGCTTTCTAAAGTCGCTAACAAGTAACAGAATGAGACGAGACGAGAACGGGAGGGGGAGTTGGGGGAATATGGAATCTCCACAGCCTTATCTGCCCACCGATGTGTGTCCAGCCTGGCAATACGTTTCACTTTTGAGTAGGCAGGTACTGCACACTTCGAGGAGACGACGGTCTGAATGTTTTCTCGCTTTTAAGGCGAAGGTTTCTGTTATCAATAGCAATTAACGCTCGGTTAAGAAATATATTTAACGAGCAGTCGAATAACAAAATGCTAGTTTGCTACAACGATACAGTTCTCCCAATTCGAATACTTCCATAATGGGACGACATGATATGAATTTTAGTTGAAGTTAAGTAACGCTCCTCAGTTTTCCAACCAAATGACTCAATTTCACTTTAAAACAGAAACACGAGTGATGGAAACGTAATATACCAATGGGGCGAGTAAGTGAACTTTAAAAATTGTTTGTATTGCAACCTGAAGTCCCAATAAGGCTATTAAAATCACCATTCGGCAGAAAAAAACCCGTTTTTTCCTTCAGGAGCTTAACGAATTTTGGAGATTTGAAAGCGTCCAGATTGGATGATGGTCCCATTTGAACGGCAATGCTCAATTTCTGGTCATGGATTGCACAGTAGAAAGTCGTTCTGCCCAAACACACCAAGTCATCAAAATTCTTTAAAATTATGCCATTTTCGGAAGGGTGAAGTTGTAAAATGTCATTACCGTAACAGTCCCATGACGAGCTAGTCAATTTCCTGTGTGTATTTAAACGTCAAACAGCCAAAATCTCGAATTATAACCAATTTGCTACCCCTCTCGTTTCAGGTTCGTACTTTTCAACTCGTCATTACCGAAAAAGTTTGTTACAATTTTAGAAAGCACAATCTCCAGGATCATGGCAATCACGTTTCGTTAACGGTGATGGTCAAATAAAATCATTATTTGGTAGACAATTTAGAGCAATTTGGAAGTTGATGTTGAAGGTTTAGATTAGATTTATAAATTTTGGTAGGTAGGTCTCACATAATTTAGAAGCTCTGATTTTAAATCAAATGTTAATGATTAACTGAGTGATTAACAGTTAATCACTTCAAACCTGCATTAAACACTGGCCCTATGAGTATTGTTTCTTCGTGAATCATGAATGTTGTAATAAAGGTGACCAGCCGCTCCGTAATAAACATGTTAACATAATACATGTTATCATGTGGAAATAATTTACCGCGTGACATATGGTTAACGTAATATGTTGATATATTGTTGACATATTATGTTGATATATTGGCCCATTTTTGCCATTATGTTGAACCATGATTGAACCATGACCATGTTAACGTAATCATGAACCACATAAGCATAGTGATTTACAGCATATCTTATGCGATAAATTAACATTACCCAGCAGAAAATAAACGCAATAATGGTAAAAATGGGTCAGTTTAAATTTTATTCACATTTTACGGAATTATATTTCTTTCCAAGCTTTGTATCCGTAATCCGGGAAGACCATAAAGTACCAAAACCCATCATGGCACTTAATTACCAACCAACTTTTTTTTTCAAAATTCGATCATCTCAAAACGGATAGGTAGTTATCTAAGGATAGAACTACCCAGATAAAACTTTCAAACGTTTATCGTAGCCGATTTTGAAATAATATTACTATGTGGTGATTAAAATGGAAGCGGTATCTAGAAATCTGGTAAAAGTGGAGGTTTGAGTGACGACTTGACCGTCTGGCTAATCATTATTATTAATTGCTAAGCCCTGGACGGCCGACGGACGGATTTTTTCGATTTTCGGATTCTACACGTCATGAAACTTCAAACAGCTAATTTTGAAGGGGGTTTAAAAATGTTGTTTTTCTTGGTCGATTAGGGAGGTTCATTATTGAAAATCATAATCTAAAATTATTGATTAGACCTAAAGTCAGTATATCTCTGCATGCCAAATTGTTATAGTTAAGCCACAATACCAGTTTTTGTTTAAATTGTTAAGTTCAAATATGGACGAAATTGAAAAGCAGTTATGTTGATTAGGATGTTGATTCTTTTCTGTTTACATATGTTGATGATTACAGTTATGTCTTGTAAATTCTACTTTAAATTATTCGGGTTGGACTTTTCGTTTAGAAGTTATGACGGGTATAAAAATGGTCGAACTCAGAAAAATGTAACGATTTGAAGGAACTGTCTTATGTTTAGTCTATGCACAAATACTAATTCACGCAATTTTTGTTAAATAATAGTTTTAAACTTAAAAATCAATCTTGCAAAATTTTGCAAAAGTGGCCATACGGCGTAAACTGTTCGATCTTAGGATTTTTGAGCGATAGATTGCATGGGAGAACATCCAGCCTAACCCACACATTTCCTGGAAATTTCATCTAAATTAAGCTCATTACAAGAATTTGTGGACACACACACACAGACTGGTTTGTCCTCAAGATACGAAAGTAGTTCAAGTCCAAAACGTAGAATGCGAATGGAAATTATGACTTTTGAGAAAAAAATTGTATTCCCAGAAAGTGAAAAAACGCCATAGTCAACCTAGAGGTAGTCTCGGAAGTCAAAAATTATTGCCTATATACAGCAATTATGTACCTATAACTAACTAAAAAAATGTTTATAACGACGTTGAGAGCTTTTTGGTTTTAGAATTTCAATAGGATTTTCCCTGAATAGATTTCTTTGTTTATTTGATTCACTAAAATGTAGAAATACCTTATTAATAAGCGGAAACTAATACCTATTCAATATCTTGAACAATCAATCATTTTATAAATTTGGATCTTTCTAGAGTCTATTGTTTGGAAAATTACAAGAGGTTATGCCTCAAGTTCAATAAATAGAGAGTTTATTTTACATCTTTTCCTTTACATGTTGCATTCTTCAATTGAATAATAACCGATGACCGGGATGAATGTGTAACCCACCCCGGAGTTCGTTCTTACTTCTAATTTTGATAAAGAATCTCTCACACTATATTCACACCACATTAATAATTAAAATGTTATATTAATATTTGAATTCCACTATCTTGAAATAATGCACCTAGTTGATAAGTAATTTTTATTTCTAATATTATTCATTTTCGTTTGTAAAGCACTAATTACGGTTTATCTCATATCAGTTTACAAGTTTCTTTTTAAAAATAGCTGGTCACTATTTACCTTCATTAGATTTCCAATTTTCTCATTTATTAATTTAATCTTCTAGTTTATTAATTTTTGCTAGCTGATAAGTTGAATACTAAGCAGTATTTTTATTGTAATAGAGATAGGAGAGGAACTTCGGTAACTCCACGGAGGTCTTCATTGTAGTTCTTCGAACTTCAGCCTCAGGACAAAAAGATCTACATTTTCTCTATATTTTTTGTTCTACGTTGTTGAAACCACAGCAGAAATTTATATGATTCGAATTATGTGGTAGCATTGAACCTTCTTTTATAATGAGCAAATTGGCATTAATCAATTTTGAAAATTTGGATCTTCCAAGAACTTTTTATTAGAAACATTGCAAGAGTTATGACCTAGGTTGAATCTTCTAGTTTAGCCCTTTGGACACGCAGAAACAAGCAGTTAAATTGTCTCTATATCGTTATATTTGTTGTTCTATGTGGTAAGAACAACAACAGAAATTCATAACATGATTCATATCATGTAGCAATGAACGTTCAACGAAGCAGACTGATATTTTTCAATTTTCTAAATTTGGATTTTTCTAGAGCCAATTATAATAAAAATTACGAGAGGTTTTCTATCAAGTTAGGTAGCTTATTGATCTGTTTGCTGATTGGATGAGTACAAAATAGTATTTTTACTGTGATAGAGCTAAGAAAGGAATTTGGAACTCCACAGAGATCTTCATTGTAGTAGCTCTTTGAACTTAAATCTCTGGGCACAAAGAAGCATACAATTTCATTCTGATATATTTTTTTACTTGTTGTTCCAAGTTGTTAGAACAACAAATTTAGTATGGTTCATAATTATGTTGTAGTATTGGACCTTTTTCTTTAATAAGAAGCAGATTAACATTAATCAATTTTGAAATTTTGGTTCTTTCTAGAGTCTAATATTGGACAAATTACAAGAAATTATGCCTTAAGGTAAGTATTCTGGTTTAGCCCTCCGGATACAAAGAAACATGCAGTTTTACTGTTCCTACATTGAGTATTAGTTGTTCTATGTTGTTATTTGTGCCAATAAAGAATTAATTAAGTATGGTGTAATGAAAATTACCTGTTTCATTTTCCAGAATTTGATGGGATCCGTTGAGCCGGTGGGGCGGGAGCGTGAGAGGCGGACGGAGGCGGAGAGCTCCCTGGGGAACGCCGGCTCGAAGGTCGGCAAAGCCGGGACGCTGCGCCTGGGGCCCGACGCCCCCTTTCGCGGCGTGCTGGCGTCCAGCGGCGCCCCCGACGCCCGGCCTGAAGAAGGCGATTCGGACGACGCCTTCCCGACGCCAACGTCGCTCGTCAGCTCCTCGCAGATCGTTTTCCCCTCGTCGAGATAAACGTAGTCGAGGGATTTGCTCTGCGACGTGTTGCTGAACGCCATCGACCGGGCGAACGACGATTTGAAATAGTTGTTGGGCCCTTCGGACGACAAATCGAAATTCACGACACTTCCACTACCCATTTTATGCGGTCAAAATTGCGGTTTTTCTTAAACGCCGATTTATTCGGACGAACCGATTTGACGAAATTAAGGGGGAGGAATTACTTCCTCTCAATGGACCGGGAGAAGGGGCGACAAAATCGACGATAATCACAGCGAACGGCGACTCATGGCACAAATTTCCCGTCGTCAAATCGGCACCAAACAACGAACACGAACTACGTTCAAACGCACAACTACACGAACCACACGCGCCGCACACTCCGGTACGAATGAAGCCGGGTGGAAGGTTTGAGCGGCGAGAAGGGCTAGCGGCCGCCTCGTGATACGGGTGGATGCTGTACGACGTAGCATCCACCCTTCCGCCCAACGCCGTCCTCCACTGCGACTAACGGCAGCTCCGTGATTAATGTGATTTGCGCTTGGATCGAACTGGAAATTTCACAGTACAAAAAACTTTAATATTAGGTTGAAAATTTGTCCCCGCTTACAGAAAGCTTTCCCATCAAATAAGCTACTATTCCTTCTAAATAGTACAGTTATGTTCGTACTACATAGCTACGTAGAGACTGGTGTATGTTTTATGACGGAGTTTACTTACGGCACATTTCTTGACTTGGCGTCTCCTTATAATTTTATAATTTAATTCGGGGCCTTAGAAATTGTTATTACAGCCGCAGATTTCAGGAAAGATTTTACGTAACTACAATGAACAGTAGGCACCCAACAACTGGAAATTCACGAGCTAAAACGATAAAAGAAACATTTTTGCTTCATTTGTCCGCATATAGTATAACAAATTATTTAATGAACTTGATTTCAGGTGGAACTCTTGAAAAGATAAATGACATTGCAATTATATCTGGTGATTCGACTATCACAATTCACTAGATGATTTTTACTATGTTACTAGATCCTACGTCTTTCGAGACAGTAAAAAACATGGCAAAATACGTTAATTTGAACTAGACGAGGAAGCTCTGGGCCACACCGAATTCGGCAGATGGTTTAATGATATAATTTAAGGCGTTTAGGACCAACAGCGGATCACTCTACAAAAATTAATTTTACAGGAGAGGACAAAGTTACTTTCGGTCTCTCATCCCCCACGAAAAACGAACGTCAAATTTTCCTAGATGGGATGAACCCGGGGAACGAATATCTCTCTCTGTGCACTACATTTACCTTCCCGTTCCTCATTTTGGACGTTTCCTCGGATACAACTAATCTTCTCCGATGTTCGAATCCGTGTTTCAAAGCAAAGGAAAACAGCCACAGTCACGAAATAGAAGGGATATAACAGTTGGTTGAAGAAATTGCACAGAAAATTCGGCTAATCGGGAGCTAAAATCGGGAGTGATTAGAAGATAGGGTAGTAGCGCGCGATTACTGCGACCCTAGCGGATTCTGGAGAAACATGGAGTTATCCGTTTTGAAACTGACATGGGTCTTTGATGTCGTATTTCTTATGGTTCCTATTCGATTTTGATCCTGACATTTCTTGAATACGAACTTCCCTATCCAACCTTGAGAAAAATCCACAAACATCGTTTTCTGAAATGTTAGATTTATCCGGTTTTGATCGTAAACGCCTCATTTCCCAATTACACACGTCTGACTCTTTTTCATTTCAACCCAGACCAATGAGTTGAGGAAGTTCTTGAATGGCGCTAGCTTACAAAACTTTCTTTTGGGACATCTGGCTTAAGGAAAGTAAATTATGGACACAAAGACTTGCAGTATCCACTTAACTCTCGGGGCTGTCGCGAGTCGGTGAAATACCCTTCCTCACGACCGTTACCCAGATAGTTCGAGGATCCGCCGCCGAGTAGCGACACTTGCCGATTCATTCATGGGTGGATGCTACGCTGGATATAGCATCCACGCGAATGTTTTGGTTTGGCGGCCACCTGCTTCGTCCTTTGACGGGTTCGCCGACAGTTGGCCGGTGGCCACCTGGTACCACCGCCCCCGCACCAAACCAAGACAAAGAAAATACTTAATAGGCTAACTATTACGTTCATGATGTTTATTTTACCTACACACAGAAGACACCAAGCGAAGTGGTTCAAAATGGTGTAAAACATGGGCGCCCGCAAAATTTTTGTCAGGTTTTAGTGTTTTGAAAAATTCAGTACGTTCAAAATTAATAAATATCGGCAGTTCCGCATAAACGCCGGGATAACGTCGCGTTACCGAATAACATGACTACTAAGTTTCAACACACATACAAAGGTTAGCTGAAATTTTTAAAAGCGACAGAACAAATAGTGTAGAAGAGTTCTCCAAAATAATGTTGACCGTCGAACAAAATGCTGCAGCTCTATGTGTTACTCTCACAAAGCCACGAGTCATTGGTGGAACACAAATACATCGATCAAACCAACCATCTGAGACCTTAAATGATTATTTTAGAGTGGCGGTGTTTCTTCCATATTTAGACTCTTTGGTGCAATCATCGAGTGACAGGTTTTCAGAAAAAATCCAACATGCTTTTGAAATATCCAACATGCACGTTAAGCATCCAAAAGTCATGAAAGCCCTTCCCAAAGAAAAATACGAAAGTTCTGTGGTAAAAAACGCTGCAAATTCTTTCACTGGGGTTTATTATTCAATTGGCTTGCGTTCATGATTTGAATTTCTACTAAGCTTTGGAGTGTGCGTGTTTCACAGGATAGGGCGATTATTGAATTTCAGGAGGCACACAAATAGGATCAACTGAACAATCCAAATAGGTACTTTGGTTGAGAACAGATTTACGTGCTCTATGCATATCTCCTGAAATTCAATAACCGCTCTATCAGCAGTGAAACACGCACACTCCAAAGCTTAGTAGAAATTCAAATCATGAACGCAAGCCAATTGAATAATAAACCCCAGTGAAAGAATACTTATTTACCCCAGCAATAATATTGAATAATATTTACCTATATATTATCAGCGTTTCATGCATATCAGAATGCTTCAACCCGTGTATCGGCTACTAACTACACTACAAGTATTCACATCGGCTATCACTCCAGTATCCACATTCACTACAACTCGACGCTATCGGCCGGACATCACTAGGTTACAAACAAACAATAATAAACCAAAAAACGCAAATGTTGGCACCATAAATACATCGGGAATGGTTTGACCTACGGACAGGGGCGTAACGTACACCCCCGCAAACCCCGCGATGCGGGGGGGGGGGGGGGCCCGGAGACAGGGCCGCTATAGCAAAATTCATTTTTATTATTATTATTTTTTTTTTTTTTAAAGAATAAAGCGGAACTAACGATACACAGAAAAATTCCATTATGAAACATCGAGTTTATAAACATCAACGGTAATGTAGGTTCATTGATCAATCATCTTTTGGTTTTATTTATAACCAGGTGAGGAAGGGTGTAAAGTAGCTAAGGTGTCAGAGTTGCGAAGGCGCGTACTAAGGATGGGACATCGACATCGATTTTATCGAAACATCGATGTTTTGCTTCGATATTACGATGTTTTGCCATCGATGCCACATGTTCGATGATATCAATATATCGATGTGTTGGCTCCGATAACATCGGTTTGGTTTACTCTTTGGTTCACAGAAACAATGCCATCTAGTTTGCTTGCTACCTAACGTGGAAAAAGAGAAATATTAAAAATTCTTTCAACTGCCGTAGTATTAGCGAATTTTCAAAGAAAAAGAAACTACTTATTGTTCTCGGACTAAAATTTTTGCATCAAGATCCGTTTTAAAGCATTTTAAGTCCACTGTCGGACACCAAGAACACATTCCAGACGATAACTCGCGATAAAATTAAGATTAAAACTCAAATTTGCACAAAAATCTACCCAGGCTTTCAAAAGGCTATGTTTGGAGATGAGCACAATCGCCTCACTCTAAGGGGAGGTTTGGGGCATTTCAAATGGGGGAAAGTTAGCCGAAAACCCCCAAGCAGGTGACTTTCTTTTATAAAGGTTTTTTCACGCTGAACACCACGGTGAACTCGGATTGGAAATATTTCAATCCGTTCAAAATAGAGCAGTTTGAAGATTATAAAACAAGGTAGATTGGCAAAATTCGCCAAAGAAAAAATAAATAAATAAAAATTCTTCAGCTTTCAAAAATTTTGAAATTAAAATGAAATATGGGTATCACAATTCAGAAAATAAAATTGTCGGTTTTTGCGTAATTCTTCCTCCTGCAAAACTAGTTACTTTGAAAATTTGCTCATTCCGTCATGCTGCACCTGGCAGACTTGGCGTTGGTCTTTTAAAACGCCACCGCTTACTTGGAGACATCTTTATGGATTATTCACACACTCACAAACGCTGAAAGAACGAACGAACAAAATCCTCAGAATACTAGCAAGAAGCGATCGGTAGTAGCGTGTATTGAGGATACTATTAACTAATAAGGACACCGATATCGAAAATATCGATAGTATCGATAGAAGTCTCGAGTTCGTAAACTTTACGACGTTAAGGTAGGTTCAATTGTTATATTATATTATGTATTTTTAGTTAGGTTATCGTAGCGTATTGTAGGATGACCGTTGAAAAAGTGCAAGCTTCGCAAAAAAAAAAAAAAAAAAAAACACTATGGGGAGGGTTCCCGAAAATATTTTGCGGGGGGGGGGGGGGGGGGGCGCTGAAAAACGTTACGCCACTGCATGGGACTTCCTAAACATGCGTCACCTACCTAATCTCGTCCTATACGATTTATTATTAGAGATTTTGTAGGGAAATACGTGGTACTTACCGGTGTATTTGCACGTCCCCGCGTTCCGTCGTATCAATCCTTGAAGATTCACGTTTCCGAATAGACGGAAGATGAAGAAGAAACGCTTTTTTACGCGAACACGGAGCGTAGTAGACTGCCGGAGACCCGCCACGCCCGAACGACCGGAGAAGACTGGTCGAGACGGGCCCGCTCTCTCGGATTCGAGCCGCTCGGCGGAGGGACACAGCGGCCGCCGCCACGCCCAAATAGTTCCTCGTTTTCGAAGCTTTAGGCCCCCGAAAACATCGAAAACGCGAACTTTCGTCGCAACTTCACGATACACACTTTTAATTAAACCTGAAAACCGAGTACCATGCCCTAAGCGTTCAAAATAGGCACTTTCGGTGGAATAGGTAATGATTCCCTCGAAAAATGGATTTAAAATAACGTTTTTTTAAAATAAAGGATGGTCCTATTCGGACCACTACAACCTGAAGGAACAGGGGCGTAACGTAGCGATGCGGGGGGGGGGGGGGGGGGGGCAGGAACGGGCCCGCTCTAGCAAAATTCATTTTTTTTCAATTTTAAAGAATAAAGCAGAACTAACGATACACAGAAAAATTCCATTATGTAACATCAAGTTTATAAACATCAACGGTAATGTAGGTTCGTTGATCAATCATCTTTTGGTTTTATTTATAACCAGGTGAGGAAGGGTGTAAAGTAGGGTAAAGGGTGTCAGTGTCAGAACTTTAGAGATTTTGAGGTTAGTGCGGATTGCGGGAGTTTAATGTTTTTCATCATGTTGTTGATTCGAATCGTTATAATATATATTGTAGACCATATTGATATTTAAAAATTACTGAAGGAACTAATGTGTGGCTGGGAAAAAGTTGACTTTTATAACACTCGGTCATACAAAAGTTTGCTACGTAGACTAGAAGTCTCGAGTTCGTTAAGGTAGGTTAAATTGTTATATTATATTATGTATTTTTAGTTAGGTTATCGTAGCGTATTGTACAATGACCGTAGAAAAAAACTTCGCAAAAAAAAAAAAAAAACATTATTTTGCTTTAAAAACACATTAAAAAACATCGAGAGGGGCCCTAAAAATATTTTGCGGGGGGGCCCCGCGGAAAAACGTTACGCCACTGCCTACGGACCTGGGGAGGGGCTCATTCGATTCCTGACGGTATGTTCTTAAAATAAGTTTACATTCATGCCGCTTGGACTTGTTTTGAGGTTTCTAGGGATTTTACAAAACTTTTACAGCCTTTAAAGGGCACTTTAAATTGAGTGAGAGAGCTGGCTCAAGAATTGGGGCGTCGTCGGACCAAAATGGATTTTTCCTGAAAATTTCAGATTTTTTGCTCCAGCCGTTTGGGAGAAATCGTGCGTACGGCGTACGGCTGACGGACGGAAAAATTTTTATTGCAGATACTACACCTTTTGAAACGTAAACCATAAAATTGTCGGGGGGGGGGGGGGGGGGGGTTATTTTTTTTTTCCAGAGCGATTACAATGGTTTATTATTGAATAATAAACCAAAATCGCTGAAATGTATGGAAAGTTGTTAGACAACTTCAAGGACGAATCAGTCCTATGGTATGGCCTGCGGGCAAACACACCAGCTGATTATAAGGACTTGGAGAAAATGCATCTTATAGATGTTCTGCATATCTTTAAAATGTTTACTGTTATGTTTCTTGACAGCACTCTGAGACGAGTAAAAACTTGAATAAGGACCACCATGTCAAACGAGCCTCTGTCTACTGTCTGTTCATAGGAACACAGTAAAACAACAAAAAGATGAGCTAATAGAAAAGGCCATCAATGTTTTTGGAATGGATAAGAGAAGAGTAAAATTCTTATTCAAGTCATAATATTTTACTTCCTTTCAGATCATGTCACACCTAAGTTCATTTTGAAGCAAATATAAATTACTTTAAAACGTTTTTGACTTTAACTTTTTTACCGCAAAGTTTCATACCCCCAGAAGACCCTTGCCCACCCTTGGAAAATATTCTGCGGGAGCCCAAGGTGTAAAACGTAGAATACGAATGGAGAATTTTAACTTGGATATTTCGTTTTTGGAAAGGATTGTTGGAATTTTGAAGCCACAAAGTGCTTCCCTAACTTTTCCCACTTATGTTAAGTTTCTTTCCATTTAGATTTAAACTTTTTCCACAAAGATTTTGACTTCAGTAATTATTAAGCCACATTTTGTAAATGATAAAAGATAATTTATAGAGAAGAAAGTGAACTGATTGAGAACAAAGATGAATTTCGTGAAAACCATCAAATTTATAGAGGTAAAATGTGAAAACTGAATCATTCAAGGGTTTTTACGCTCAGAACTTTTTCCAGACAAGTTCACAACACATACTTTTCTCTGGAACAGAAGTTAGAATAAAATGTAAATGAACCTTATTTCATTATAATTATGTAGATAATTCATACTATTCTATTTATTTTTAGTTACTACACTTTAAAACAAAGTAACCTTTTAAAACCATGATAGCTAAATTAATTGAAATAAGATAAATTGGTTGAATCATAGGGGTTTTTAAATTAGTAGGAATCTAAGAAAAAGGTTTTACTATTTTATTTGACGATTGACAGCCGAAAATTACGCTTTTACAACTATTCGCTATTCTACATTCCTAGCAAAAACTCTTAATTGTACTCGCCCATCCAATTGAAGGCCCTTAATATTCGTTTGGGAACAGTGATACCAGATGGCCCCTCCAAAAAAAAGAATAGTACCAGTTGAGACTGAACCTGATTTGTTCAATTTCTAAAAACTGCACTTACTATTATTTGGGTCATTCTCTCATTATCGACGAAATTAAGTCCTCTGTTGATTTTGGTATTAGCATTTTATTTTGAGAATGCATTTTTTTCTCATTTGAAAATATATGTCCTTTTGTTGGTTTCCCGTCATTTTCCATGAAAGTATTCCCCCATTTTCATCATGAAAATTAAATTCGAACTGCCCAAAAGTTAGTCCCTCACTTGTCCCACGACAAGAACTTATTTTGAGGGGTGAGTAATACTCGTATAATAGTGATTTGCAGCATTTTTTTTAACCATTGATTTTCCAAGGTCTTCAAGTAACGCTTTTGACGGTAAGCAGCTTCTCTAGTTGTCTACCGAACAATCAGTAGCATTGAACACCAGTGTCTCACTCCTTTTTGAGAAGGGCGCCTCCACTTTTCGAATAGCAGAAGTAACTAGTTTTCACGGTTGCCTACATTGCTCAGGTTGCCGCCAAACTCTATGTAACCTTTTCCAGGCCAACCTCTCCAATGTTTAGGTTATTTGTCAAATTGTTTGTGCGATAGTCGTTTCTGTTCATTCAAACGAGTTAATCCCTCACCAGCGTGAATGCTGACGAAGATAAGAGAAATTATATTATTCATTTGCGATAATTAGTGTGTTTTCAAAGGGGGTACAGTTTCTCATTATTATTTATCCCGAGAGAAGCATGTGGAGTGGTGCACCTCTCTGAAAGACGCAAAATGTTAGTCCCTCATATGTTAATTCCTCATTCCATAAGTAGTGAGGGACTAACATTATGATTTAAATTCAATGAATTCAAGTCTGTGAACCAATGTATTTAGGTTTTACATTTTTTCTCCCTTTGAGCTTAACAGAGTGCAAAATTTTTCATGTCAAATTTGACTAAATTGTTGAGCTAAAATTGTGCACAATCAGTTAGTTCCTTACTTTTTCAGTTAGTCCCTTACTTTTTCAGTTAGTCCCTCATTATAATGATTTCAAAGATAGCTCTTATTCCACGAACTTGTATGAATGGTTTTTTCGTAGGAGTAATCAGTAGCATACTTAGAAGGGATTCACGAAAAAAAGTTTATGAAAAACTTCTATTTCAGCTGGTGGGTTCTGTAAAGCGAATTTCGTACATAATGGGAGAATCACCCATTTATTATATTGTGTTATTATAATTGTTACTCATTTATTCAAACGACATGAGTAATATGAGATATCAATGGATCATCCGAACGTCAAGAAGCTCGTCCTTTCTTGTTTAATGGTTATGAAAGTCAATGAAACGTTTTAAGATTAATGCACCCGATACTCGTCATATTATTTTACGTTGGCTTTAAAATTTTCAATAATAACAATAATATTGAAATTATGTTATAATTTTATTGTTTAGTTGTTAATCAAATAAGAATTCCAATGATGTGAAATAACTGTCGAAGGGCTTTTTGTGTTTTTTTCAAGTTCCTTAACCAATTTTACAATTCTTGACAAAAACTAGAGTACTTGAAGAAAGTGTTTCTGGATAGCCAACAAGGTAGGGTTTTAATCAAAACTGAACTTCTCTTTTATGAGATAATTTCAAAAAACTGCACATTATCATAGAAAGGTTTATGATTTTTGTATTCAATAAACCTTCTACGAAAATCACTGATCTGGGTATAGAGGCACCAAGCCTAAATATTTTACCGTATAAAATGTCAAGTAAATCTTATTGAAAATAATAAACCCAACTAGAAGCACACACTATTACAAAGAATTATTTTTAAAGAATTGATGCATCAGTTGTGAAAGAGCGCCTGACAGAATAGGCAAGCCCGCAGAGCTTTTATGTTCTGCAGATTCACCGCCTACCATTGTGTGAGGGGCCTCTAACAAACCCTTAGCAAGTGGTCTGATCCTTGTATACGGTGACAAACTCCTGAGAATAAATGACAGCATGAATTACGTTTCCCTCTTTTGAATAAGTTTTATTGTGGGTGAGGTTGACTAAGTTTTGGAAGAACTTTAATTTGAAATATAAAACCTCAAATTGAAAACCGTTTATCTGATGGGGAAAATCTATTACAAAATTACGTGGAGTTCTTGTGAGTCAATCAGAGGTTGATAAAAACTACAACAGCCTCTGACTGACTCTGAACATCTCCATGTAATTTTCAAAAGATACAATAATATCAGTCAAAAAGTAAAGTAAAGTAAAGTAAACAAGGAATTTCACCTTGGATTTTCGTCCGACTACCCGGAGGTGTCGCGGACGTCGCCAGCCGTCCTCCAGAGAGGATCGGAACTAGTAATATCAGTCAAGAACTTGAGCACATTATTGGAAATCTTTTACTTTAAATGGGAACATTGTATTCAATTAGAAAAAGCTCAAATTTTATTCGAAAAACCATGGATTTGTCTTCGAAAAGCCCACAAATCAATGATGCATTCATTCTTTGAAAAAGTGCGTGTTTCTTGTTGGGTTTCTTATTTTCAATAATGTTTAATAGATGCTGTCAATGGTACATTATCTAGGCTTGCCGCTTCTATAAACAGATCACTGATTTACGTAGAAACATTGTCTACTTACAATTCTAACTTCATAACTTATATTATCCACAGAGCGCAAGAGAGTTATGTGGAAAATGCTAAAAGATACACGAGATCAAATAACAAAAAACCAGTTTTAAATTGGCTGGTAGAAAAAGGGTTAGTGGGATGTGAAACTGTGCTAAGCAGTATTTATGGACGGTAATTGTTAAGAAATTATCTTCTTTTAAAATTGTAAATTATAAGAACATTGTAGATTATTGTAGGTATACAGGATGTATTTTCGGTAGATGTGTAAGTAAGTGTTCCAAATATCAAAATGCTCTTGAATTCAATCAACGACTGAATCGCCAAGACCTTCTTAAACAGCGAGGGCAAGCCTATCGTTGAGAATGTATCCTAAAGCGAGTCGCTCATGTTCAAAATTGTGTATTTATATCAATTTTATCTATTGACTGAATTAATTCTCTATCTATCTATCTATCAAACATTTTATAAAAATTAAACGTGTTTGAATAGATTTTTGAGATGATTAAACCAAAACTAAAAAAACCATCCTTCAAGTCCCCTTCTCGTGAATTTCAAAATTCCTTTATTTGATTGGTGTTTTCTTATTCCTATATACAACCAGAATGCAGCAGCAGCTTATGGTATCCAACAATGACCTCTTTTGTGGGCGTCCCAGACCAAATTTGAAATGTGACAGAGCGGAGCACTATATTAGTTCACTGATAATTTAGTTCATTTATGTCATAACTAACAACTAACTTTTTGTGAGAGAAAAAACATTTATTGGCCATTATATGGGGTGGAATGTTGGGTTAGTTGGGATTTGTGAAAAGTATAAATTGATATGCCAAAAGCTCGAAGTGGTATGCCAGAAGTTGAAATTGAGTCGCCGAAAGTTTAAATTGAGATGTCAAAAATATTAAAATTGATTTGTGCCAAAGGTTCAAATTAATTTGCCAAAATTTTCAATTTGATATATGCCAAAAATTCAAATTGATTTTGCCAAACTAAGGTAACGGTACCGGTTGGCCAAAGTTAAGAATTTTTTGTTAGTTTAGTTAAGGAAATTGTGGGCCAACAGTAGTACTTGAAGAACGTTATCTTCAAACTCATTTAAATATAGCCCGAAAATAAATTTTACCCTAACATACCCATTGCCTAAAACTATCAAAAGAACATTTTTTTCTATTTTTTATTAATTTTTTCTCACACCATTATTTTGATCTAGTAGTGGCCACATCAAATTACGAAATTAACCTCCAAATGGCCACGTCATTGTTCAGTAGTGGCCAACATTTTGCCCTCCTTACAGTTTAATATTCATTAAATTCAATACCAGATGAACAAAATTGATTCTATCCAGTAAAGAAACTACAGCCCAAAAATGATCAAATAGAGGAAACTAGGGACGGTCATTTGAGAAGTTTACCACAATTTCTAATGATGCTATCTGCGCACTCTACCTAGTTCAACCTCTGACTACAAGATGACATGAGCTGTACCTCCTGCAAGTTTGAAGCCACTAGGAGACCGCCTTAAAAATTCAAATATTACTTGGTCAACTTTAAAATGGCCACTATTTGATAATGGCCACTTCAAATTGATTTTAAACTAATCGGATTTTCTTTTTTTCCTAACTATTTGTTGGTAGCTAACTTTTTGTTAGTTACTAGTTATAACTAAATGTTTTGAAATCAGTTAATAGTAAACGTATTGTCTGGTTTATCAACCAATTTAGTAATTAGTTATCAGGTGAAACAAGTAACTGATTAGTTGATAGGAATATATTTATAACTAATTTCTCATTTAGGAAAATTTAGATGAAAAGAATAACTATTAACTGATTGCTTGTTAGTTATGCCATTATTTATCCAAATTATAATCAACAAATGCCCAACTCTAGTAGTTGATTTCCATTCAAAATAATTTTTAGTTATTTACAGTGTATTTGCAGTAACTCACTGCAATTAGTTACTTCACTGATTTTCTGTAGCAACACTGAGCAACTAATTTAGTTATGGATCATAATTTAGTTGTTAACTAATAGCTAAATCAGTTGATAGTTACACATTTGTAACTAATAACTAATTTAGTAAAATTTATTTTTAACGAATAATTATTAACTGATTAGTTTTTAGTTATGACAATAATTAACTAAAAAGGAACTAACGAATGCCACACTCAAGTTATTGATCTACATTAAAAACAAATATTAGTTATTTATCGTGCAATTCACAACAAGTGCAACATATTTCACAGTTTATGACGCCGCAATAATAAAGGGTTTTAAAAAAATGTGTTGATATGGTGTTGTGTTGGTTCGTTTCTATTATTCTTCAGAAATATATCGTGTGAGTTTTGAATTTTCCCAATTTTATTATTCAATTACTTTATTTATTGATAGATTTTGATGATAGATGCATTCAAATATTGTAAAATTAACCTCTTACTATTTTAAGAGTATTGGTGGTGAATTAACGGAATCGCAACCCAAAAAAGCAGTAGTGGTAAATTAAAGGAAAAGATCCTGATTCCAGCAACTAATATTAAATACATTTTATTAGTTACAATGAGTAACTAATATAGTTACGAATTTGGTTATGGATGATAAATGATAACTAATAGTTTTAGTTACTAGTTACATTTTTGAATAACCAATGAAATGCAAAAGGGTTAACTAATAGATTTTACTACATAGTTAACTAATTGATTTTCATCATCCGAAGTTCATTAAACATTTGGTTTTTTTTCTTTTGTTCTTACTCATTTGATACCTATCTCAAACCAACCTACGCTCAACAGTTATCAAGTTCCCATAATTTTTAAATAAAATGGCAACAAATCTTGTAAAATTTATGGTTTCAAGTTAAAGGGTCATTTTCTCCATTGCCTTAGTGATACATTTAACTTAAAAGATGATACACCGAAAAGGTGTCTGTTACTGAATTGAAATAACTTTGAATTTCACAATCATTTGTTTGCTTTAGGCAAACGCTTATCAATTCGTTCTGTTGATTTCGTTTAAAGCTACTTATGGTTTTAACTTGTTTTAACGGAGAGGGATTCGAGATACAGAACCGTGAAAACCAGAGACCTTCACCTTAGCGATTATTCATCTGTCTAACCCGTACTGCTTATGATTCAGAGTATCACCTAATTACCTGAGATGAGTGCTCAGTAATTATTGCTGAGATGATCCACTTCACACTATTGCAGCTTGAAATCGAGGCTGATTAAACCAAACATCATACGCTCAGTTATGTAGCTAAGCTAACAGGGGTAGGTTCCCCTTCGAGTTGATTGAATTAAATTTCAAATCGTTGCTCTCTGAGAGCGGCTTTGAAACTTGGGCCACAAGTGGCGGGAAACAGCTCTTCATCGTCTCGATAGGTACCTACCTACCAAGCTACTCCCTTTGATGGCGTCGGGTTGTTCAGCTGTCTGAGGGTCACAATGATCAAAGATCCCGTCAATTGATCTCACCTCCCTCCACCCATAAGTTACGTTAGATTTACATGTATATACAGCTTTTCCAAGTAAAGTTAAAGGTTTTCCGACAAAAATTAAAGGTTTTCCACTTCAAAATATAGATTACCTCTCGTTCTTTGGAATATTTTCGGTTGACACCTGTTCCTCGACGAGATCGGACTCCTTCCAAATGTTCACCACTGGATGCCTCACTTTCGATCGAAATTCGACCACGACGGAGGTCTCCTGGCCGACGGATACTAATCACGGAATCGATGTCACTGTACACGTCCAAATTTCTCAAGATTTTTGCAACGCAGCAAGATCGAAACGAAAAGGAGTGACTAAGGGGGATAATAGATTGCTGGAATACGCCACATAAAGAAGGGATGCCCGAAGGGCGATAAAAATTACATGAAGAAGGAATGCACGCGTTCAAACTGTTGGAACAACCCAGAGTCTGGGTACCTATGGAGGGTAAATTTTGGATAGTTTTTCAAGATAAAAGATGAACCAAAAAAATAAGGGGCTGTTGCGGGGGACAAGAAAGTTTTTAATTATATTTTATGAGAATTTTAAACGTACGAATTACTCCGGTTTAGAATGGATTAAATTTAAATAGTACTTAATGAAATCTTACAGGTCAGATTTTTTTTCTCCACCAGTGCCTTGTTACTCTTTTGTTTCTTTGTCCTTATCTGGTCTCTTTTCCAAAAGATAATCTTCTCACCAGTACAACTTTATAATCGAATAGTTTTCATTAGAAGTGCACACTGCTGACTTGAACTGGGAATCCTCCCCTTCGTCTAAGACTAAATTATTTACCATGGGTAATTTTTGTTCCCCTTTATCTTTTACTTTAAACGCTTGGAAGAGATACAACCCCTAATTAAGTACATTCAGGAACAAATGGATAAACAGAAAGTGAAGAAATTGGTCTTGGATAATGGGCCCCAGTTCAACTCGAAAGCTTTTGAAGAATTTGCAAAGAAAAAAGAACTCGTCTCGTTCACACCATACCATACAACATCATACCATCCATACCATCCCATACAACACCATACCATCCAGCGTGTAACGGCTTGGCCGATAGAGAAATAGTGTTTGACCTAAAACAGTCCCTCAGTATGTAACCACGATTTAAAGGACGATGGAAATTTTGTTTAGAATCGGACGTAAAACATTTAAACTAATCTCATTGTTCAGAAATCGGATGCTCTCCCCATTGTGCGGCTGGGTAAAATCCTTATACCGAGCAGGCATTGAATAAAAAATCGACAATAACCTTATACGAGAGAAACCAGTTTCAAACGAGAAACAAAGGCAATACTGTTGAAGATGAAAATAAATTGTGACAACAGACATCCAAGAAAAGTTCCTTGACCGATAGAATGTGAGCACATTAGTGCAATCTGGGTTAGTCAACAAGGCGCCTTTGGAATATGAACTGTTTATTTTCAAGCAAATTTTGGATGAAGCCCTAAGAGTCTTTTTCATGACGGAGGAGCCAGTGAAGAACAAGCAGCTTCCATTAAGA
This sequence comes from Creontiades dilutus, assembly GCA_031894815.1. NCBI lineage: Eukaryota > Metazoa > Arthropoda > Insecta > Hemiptera > Miridae > Creontiades > Creontiades dilutus. Next base: position 1,347,288 of record JAVIWC010000461.1, on the reverse strand, counting down.
ATCTGTTGAAGTATTTTCCATGAGTTGTAGAACGATCACAAGAAAGGGAGAGTAGTACGACTATAATTTGATGTGACACTTGACTTCAGTAAATAGTGTAACTGGGTTATATGGTGGATAGAAAAAGAATGTATAAAGGAAGAGTTGTATACTGGAGTTCCTTGTTTAATATTTAATCTTATTTATCTATAACTTAGGTATAATAAATGAGTGCTCATCAAATTTGAGTTGGTGATAAAAAAATATGGCAAGTTGCTGGACGTGCCTTGTGCAAGATGTTTTAGCTCAGTTGGGCGGACCATTCGAAAATTTCCCACATTTACAGAAGAAAGAAGAGAAGAAAACCGTTAGGTCAATCGAGTTGGGGGGGGGGGGGGGCCTCTTTAAATCTGACTTTTTCGAGGAAGCCTTGTCGTCGAGAAAGGAGAAAAGATTAGGTCGACAGCTGGCCCGCCGATTGGCTCTACACCTGTTGTACCCTCCGATATTCGCTCTCTTTTCCTTCTGGGAAAAGTCGGGTCCAACGGGCCCTTCATTATTAACTCTTGAACGTTCGAGTTCACTGCGAGGATGATAGAGTGCGAGTTATGAGTACCTACGTCGGAAAATCACGTAACAACCGTTGAACCTGAATTTTCAGCATTTAAGGGCACTTTTTTTAATGGAAAAAGACACTTTGTGACAGGGGTTGAAAATAACAGTTATTTTAGAATGTAATTTTTAGTGATCATTTAGATTGTGTTGTTCCTTTATAACTCATTTTGAATTTTTGTTGGTCAGCGAAAAACATAATGAGAAAACGGGTTTTCATGTTGAGTTCACTGAACCTGAATTTTCAGCATTTTTGGACATTTTTTGTGGAAAAAGACACTTTGTAACAGGGGTTGAAAATAACAGTTACTTTACAATGTAATTTTTAGTGATAATTTCGATCGTGTTATCCGTTGTAACTCATTTTGAATTTTTGTTGGTCAGCGAAAAACAAAATGAGAAAACGGGTTTTTCTGTCAACTCCACTGGCCCTGATTTTCGGCATTTTTGGGAATTTTTGTGGATAAAGACACTTTGTTCCAACTCATCTTGAATCGAATGACGCCATAAAGCTTTGTTGGTTTATTATTCAATAATAAACCATTGTAATCGCTCTCGAAAAAAATGCTAACCCCCCCTGAAAATTTCATGTTTTACGTTTCAAAGGGTGTAGAATCCAAATCTGCAATAAAAAATTTTCCGTCCGTCCGCCGTACGCCTTAAAAAAAGTCAAGGCGGCCTAAATTTGAACTTTTTTTGAAGAACTTTCCATGAGGAATCGAATGAGCCCCTCCCCAGGTCCGTAGCTTAAACCATTCCCGATGTATGGCACGATTTATGGTGCCAACATTTGCAACTGCGATCAAAACAAAAACAACAGCGTTTTTCTTGTTTTGATCGCAGTAACCTAGTGATGTAGTGAATCTGGATACTGGAGTGAACTCCTAGAAGGGTTTATAGCCGATACAAGGGTTGAAGTATTCTGATAACCATAAAAAACAACGCTGCAAATTCTTTCATTGGGGTTTATTATTCAATTGGCTTGCGTACATGATTTGAATTTCTACTAAGCTTTGGAGTGTGCGTGTTTCACAGGTGAGAGAGCGATTATTGAATTACAGGAGGCAAACAAATATGATCAACTGATCAATCCAAATAGGTATTTTGCTTGAGAACGATTTAAGTGCTCTATGCATACCTCCTGAAATGCAATTACCGCTCTATCACCCGTGAAACACGCACACTCCAAAGCTTAGTAGAAATTCAAATCATGAATCATTGAATAATAAACTCCGTGAAAGAATTTGCAGCGTTTTTTCATGGTTACGAAACAATAGTTAACTTGTGAAAGATAGTTTTGTTGGACAGCGAAGAACTTGAGAAAATAGTTAGTTATAGTATCTGTTTTTTTTTCCTGACCGAAAATGAACACGTTAGGGTTCTCACTGATGATAGGAATCTGAAGAGGATATTCAGCAGAAAGGGTGAACATGAATTCGTTTTAAAGCTGAATTGCTTTGATCTCGATAAAACGTCAGTGTCAACACAAGACGCGCCTGTCCTACATCTGCATTGTTCTCTGCGACCTCAAGAATGAACAGTGGTCACCCTATCCGATACTGGGTCTGGAATTTTTCAGGGAACCTTTTGTAATACTTGTGCAATTCTTAACTACTAGAAAGAAAGGTTAGGTGAAGTTATTGATAGTGGTAGAGTTTAAAATAGAAAAATGTCTTGGTATTTCGACATTCCAATCAATAACGTGACTTCCACCTCTCGAAATTGATCGATTTAAAGAACTGGAAGTATGTCTCTCACTTCGATATACGCATAAAGACGTCTAGAGAAAAAATGGGGACAATTCCTTCGTACTTCGCAAGAGTCTCTACAAAAATTAGTAGAAAAATACAAAATTGATGTTTTCTGTAGTGTTGAAATAAGGTGGGAGATCTTAACGCCTACTGGTAATAAATAAGAATTCTTTACGAAATCTATTATGGATCTTCACTCTGGGGGTCCGAGAGTGTTCGAAAATGCCAAAAAATGGGATTTGAACGAATTTGATTTCGGAAGTTATTTTCTTGTCGGGCCCACGTGCGTTTATTGGTGCTGTATTAGTATGCGCCCCACATCCCTCCGGCGCCCCACAACCCTTGATTTCTATGGTAGTATGCGCCCCACAGTGCTACACAGAATATACATGTCGAGAAAAAGGTACTCGTACATAGGAAGCTTTGTGGAAGGTACAAGAAATCCTCATTGAATGGCGCTTCGTCGAGGCTCTATCACAGTTCAGGTTCGGTATACTTCTTTCACGTCCTTCAGGAATGCGACAAACAGGTCTGCAGCCGTCTACCCCGATTACGTTTACCAGCAAACCGGGATCCTTAAATTTGAACAGGGTGGTCGCAAGTGCCTATCATTTGCGGACGATTGAGGAACAAACTTCACGACACATATTGGACCAGTCCGTGATGGTCTTGGTTGATTTTCCGGTCAAATCAGCGGTGGTGGTAAGCGATAGGTAAAGAACAAACATAAACACAGAACATTCCCGTGTACGGAGGTACCTAGTTCGTTTGAGAAGTTTCGGTCGACTGAAGGACAAGATGGGATAGGTTGATCATAATGGAACATTCGAATTTGTTCTAGTGATAAGCCGGTTGTCTTGCGACAGTTGTCTAAGATGAAACACAACTTCGCGGTTGTGTACGAAACAAACACCGCTGGGGGGCACATTGCTAGTACGTAAGTGTGGGGCGCGTACTAATAGAGAAACGTGACTGTGGGGCGCATACTAATATAGCACCCGTTTTTTAATACTCGATTTTCGGTTTCTTTACATCTTGACATGGAAAACGTCAAATTTTGAGGTAGGGTTAACATATGGTTTTCTTGATCGACTACAAAGGTTATTATGGAGAATATACAGTCAAAATGGTTAACCTATTGGCGTAAGTGGAAGGTCCACGCATTGTTCGTACAATCCACGGTGATCTGTAATGATCCTCGGTGTCGCTTGGAGAAAATTACTGTTGTTTTTGTGGTCGAGATTGCTATGGGGAGGAAGGCTGGGCTGGGCTGTGACATTAGTTCCGAGCCCGTGACCGTCACGGTTCGGAAGGCGGGAGTTCCATTCCCTTTCGGCCGCTTACTTTTCCGTCACCTTCGAACGAATTTCGTCCCCCGAACCGCTTCGAAGTTCGGCAGCTGATAGAGAAATACCAGAGATATTGGAGAGTTATAGTAGCGACAATGAACCGGCAAGCGCATTCGAATCGTCCAAGGTCGGTTTTCCTACATGCGGCTGCGGCTCCCGTTCGGACGCATGGACTCCTTCAATTTATTTCACATGAGACCATTTCAATAGATGCGGTCGGGCTGCTCTACTGACCAGTGCCTAGGTGAACCCCATAACGTCCCCTTAAATAAAAAATAGGAACCACAGACTCCAGTTGCGTTGTCGAAAGTCAAACAAGAAATGATTTCCCTCGAAGGTAAAGAAATTCTGGCATGCTTAGAAGAAAAAAAAGTCAAATTGTATGCAATTCAACCGAAAACAGTTTCTAAACTTCTGTTCGTCATTTTTCAAGTGGTCTTTGACTAGAGTGCCAAAAACCCCTTCATAATGTCTTCCAGTGCACATATCTTTGGGACCCCTCCTCATTCCTTCTAAAATCAATCTTTCTTCCACATCTTCTCCCGTGGAAACCAACCAAGGAAACAGAGGCTTGTTCCTCGGAATTCTAAAACATTCTGAAAATAAAAAGCTAAAGCCGCACGACCACCAGGCCAGAAAAGCACATAGCAAATATACCCATAAAATTTAGGAAAACTTACTTTTAGTGGCAGGTGTGGACGTCTGTGGCAATACGGTGACATTTTAGCGATAAGTCAGCTGATTTAGTTCTGGTAGTGAACGATATGCTTCAACTTTCAAACAAAAACCGCTGCAAATTATTTCAAAAAGGTTTATCACACCCACCCTTCGTAAAAAACGGTTCCTTTAAGAACGGACTGGTCTGGTGCCCATCTGAATCGATTTGGGGTCAAAATTACTTGGAAATTACACACCACTTGCCTAAGTCAGCAAAAATCTCGAAAACGCACTTTTCGGCCCATAGGTACTATGAGTCTCCACCTACTAGACAACAAATGCAGCCCATGATCGAAAGAATTGATTTGCACATCATGGGCCTTTTGCGGACCATATATATGGCGTAACAGGGGCGTATATAAGGGAAAATTTGGAAAATATAAATTAATATTGTATTTTTCGGTTTAACTGAATGTTATTTAGGCCTAAAATAAGCTTTCCCTGGGAAAAGAACCACTTTTCTATCAGTTTTTTTTAGTGCTAGAATAGTTAAACATGTGATATTAAACAATTGATTTGAAAAATTTTCCCGGGGATGGACCCCCCCTTATTCTCGGCCCTCCCCGAAAATTTCATATATATACGCCGATGTGGCGTAAGGACAAAGCAGAGTTTAATCTACGCAGCTTGAAAGGTAAAATGACAAAGTTGCAGGAGGGTAAACAATTCTTGGTATACGATTACGAAGGCTAAGCATGTCCCATGTTTCTTGAATTACAACTATAGTTACTAAGAAAAGCATTGGGTAGTTCCAGTTGGAATACTTGCTTCCAAATCTCCCTATAAGCAGCTAGAGCTTAGTTCTCACATTTAGAAGTTGACAGATGTTTGTATCAAAGTTCGAAATTTCCACACCCATTTTATTTTTTAGAAGTTGATGAAATTTTCAGGAGATGTTGGAGGGAAGATGGTTATTTGTTGAATTTCATCGCTCGGAAATGTCTAACTCACTCTACGCATGAGCAAACGTGGTATTCGTCAATTTCTCAAGTTCTGGTGGTCCGATCTTGCTAACAATTTGGAGGATTGGTGGTGTAAGCTGATTCTATCACTTCATATCATTGTCTTCAAGCATGATGAAGGAGTTTCTTTTCTTGCTCAACTCATAGGTTTGATATTGAAATAAATGAACCAAAACCGGTTAATAATAAGAATTGTGAAGGGCAAGCACTAATGATAGTGCACGTATCGACGTTATGGAGCAGTAAGACAGTTTCGTGGACCTCACGCTCCACAATCGAAAATTGATGAAGGACCGGGTGATGTGGGCTTTACCCCTTCACTCAAGCCCCTCACAAGTTTCCGTTGATCTGAAAGTGGGACAACTAAGCGACTTCCTTCGCTCCAAACTATTTCTTATGAATTATTCATGCCTCGTCAACCTCTGTTCGTTGATAAATTGCGGCACAAGGTAATTAGTTGCAAGCTCCTTGCGACTCCTCGAAATCTGAGTGGAAACTGGGTAAGTACCCACATAATTATTATAGCTGGAGCGGTAAAAACCCTCGGAACGAACTGCGGCAATTTGAGATAATGAAAGAAACATTTGGTGTTGAAAAGCCATTACCGAGAAAGGGGGGAAACCATCAAGGGACAAAAGGCCAGTTCTATTCAGTTCATTTCGACCTTTTAGTTAAAGTTTGATCGTCTTTTCAAATGTAAATCGAATAGGTAGGTAGACGAGAGGCTGGTCGCTCTCAGAAAATAACATTACCTTACAATAACAGCTGCCACAAGAGTTCATGCAAATTTATCAAAACGTGTATTTTCGCAAATATTTTCAAACTCGAGAATGCAAAGAAGGTTATGAAATACTTCATACGTGTTCGGTTTGGTCGAAATGTTTGAATACTTTGTGAGATGAATTTTATAATGAAAAACCGCAGAAGAATTAGCGAAATGCAATCGTCTGAACCACAGTCATGCATCGAAATCCAGTTTCAACTAAGGAGGAAACTTTGTGTGTATTTTAAACTATAAGCTTTTCAAGTGTTGTAACATTTTGATGTGAAAGGTTCAGCTTGAGAGTCAGCCAAACTTTTTGTCATTCTTACCATAATAATTGAAGCTATCCATACTCCATCTCCCAAGCTACCATTCAGTTAAGAAGAACGAGCTAAATCATCATTTTTGTCTGCATTGTCTCTGGTTGCACAGACCGATTCTGGTAGTTGATCCACGTAGTAGGGCTATCTAATATAGAAATAATAAACCTTTGTGCAGTAATTTTCTTAAAAATGTAACACGAAATTTCCCCTATACAAAAGCAAAGGCGTGAAAACATCAAATTCCAGTCATGCAGCATGATCATATGAGCGAATTTTCCTAAATCGTCAAATTAAATTAATCTAAAATTGTATGGAAATGTAATAGGTAATTCATTTCAAAGAAAACTTACTTTTCTAATTAATATCCAGATGCACTAATGAATTGTGGATTTTTACAATTGCTTCGTATGTTTTTATCATTTTTTTGCTTATTTGAATGAAATTTAAATACGTTCTTCATTACAATGTTGTCCTTGGATATTTGGTTCATTATTCAATAATAAACCATTGTAATCGCTCTTGAAAAAAAAAAAGTCTAACCCCCCCTGAAAATGTCATGGTTTACGTTTCAAAGGGTGTAGAATCCGAATCTGCAATACAAATTTTTCCGTCCGTCCGCCATACGCACGATTTCTCCCAAACGGCTGGAGCAAAAGATCTGAAATTTTCAGGAAAAATCCATCTTGGTAATCCACTCTCAAATTTAAAGTGTCCTTTAAAGGTTGTCAAATTTTTGTAAAATCCCTAAAAACCTGAAAAAAAAAGTCAAGGCGGCCTAAATTTGGACTCATTTTGAAGAACTTTCCACGAGGAATCGAATGAGCCCCTTCCCAGGTCCGTAGGTCAAACCATTCCCGATGTATCCCCCGATTTATGGTGCCAACATTTGCGTTATTTTGGTTTATTACTGTTTTTGTTTTGAAATCAGTAACCTAGTGATGTAGTGATGTGGATACTGGAGTGAACTCCAGTGAAAAGGCTTTGTAGCCGATACACGGGTTGAAGCATTATGATATGCATGAAACGCTGCAAATTCTTTCACTGGGGTTTATTATTCAATTGGCTTGCTTTCATGATTTGAATTTCTACTAAGCTTTGGAGTGTGCATGTTACACAAATGATAGAGCGATTATTGAATTTCACTAGGCACACAAAAATGATCAACTGATCAATCCAAATAGGTATTTTGGTTGAGACCAGATTTACGTGCTCTATGCATATCTCCTGAAACTCAATAATCGCTCTATCACCTGCGAAACACGCTCACTCCAAAGCTTAGTAGAAATTCAAATCATGATCGCAAGCCAATTGAATAATAAACCCCAGTGAAAGAATTTGCAGCGTTTTTAATGCCATATTTCACGTTTGATTAACTTCGTCTACGTTATATTCTGCTTTAAAACAAAAAAAGTCGATTTTAAACCATTTCTAGTGATTTTTTTAAGCACTTTTTTCAAAATGTTACCCATTTAATGAGCTCAAAAATTGCAGTCCAACGAACTCACCGTTTCTTATGGAATCTTGATAGTTTGGACGACGAACGGAGTTTTGATATCCATCCTCTTGAGAGTTACCTTCTGGAATGACATACCCACAACACATATGTTAAATCATATATAAAAGCGTTAAAATCCGTGTACCATTTGAGAACACCTCAAAAAGGATTTCCATGAAGAAAAATTGTTTAAACTGTAACTTTGAACTGTACTTTTTAATATAGCTTCATCTTCTAAATAAAATAAATCTAAAAATTAAGCCTAGGGAGGATTGTCTTGGGTTTACAGACCAGTTCTGGTACTCCGATGATCCGCATAGGAGGGCTATATGATACAGAAATGATAAAACTTTGTGCAGTAATTTGCTTACAAATGTAAAGCCTAAATTACCCTACACCAAAGTCAAGATTTGAAAAATTGAAATTCCAGTCATGCAGCATGACCATATGAGCGAATTTCCCCAAGTTAGCGTATTACATTCATGTCAAATCTCATCGAAATTTAATAATACATTTTATCGCAAATTACCTTTTCTCCTGGCGTAAAAATAAGTTGTGGATTTTTATAATTGTTTTCGATGTTTTTATCAACTTTTTGCTTGTGTTTTAATGAATTAAATGCGTTCTTCAATACAGTTTGTTCCTTGGGTTTTTTAATTTTGTTTGTCTAAAATAAAAATTGCAGCCCAACGAATTAATCCTTTCTTATAGAATCGTGATTGTTTGGCCTAGGAACGAAATTTTTTATTACAATCCCTCAGGAGATATCTTCTGGAATGACTCGCACACCATACATGTATATTCACACACACCTATATCATATCAATCATTTCGCAATACGTACATTAAAAACGATCTCCACGAAGGAAAAGAATTAGATTGTAATTTTAAGCTTCAATAGCTTTATTGTCTAAGAAAATTCGCAGAAAACAACGAATTATTCAGAAAGTTTCAAAATACTGATTACAGGAGTTACATAATCTTCCAAGTACCCCTTGGGCTCAGTTGAAAGTAAAATTGCGACGATTGTCACACCCTTGTGCCCTGTAAACTTAAAGCCAGTTGGTAGGAACTGAACGCACAATTTTATTAATACAGAAAATCAACAATAGTTAAGTAAGATGGTAAAATAATGAAAATTAAAGTAAACAAACGGCACTTAACATCAAGTAATATTAGTGTTTAATAGGTTTTGCTCAGATTGTACGTAGACGTCCATTGTGCAGTTGACACATATCCGACAACCATGCTCACGACATATCACTGTTCGACATTTGAAGCACCATTCTTTGGTTTTTCTGTCAGCTGAGCGGGGGCACATTTGGCACCTCTTGAACTTCTTAAAAGGAGGCTCCATGATAAGTTCTTGTTTCGTCGGAAGACTGTCTTGGATTCCAGCAAACTGCTTCACTTTTGAAAACAATTGTTTCGGAAGCGTTGGCATGTTTGCACGCACTTGCAAATGATCGTGAACCATAGAGCGGCCCAGATTTTTCAGAATTCCATGGATGCTTCAGATTTACCGGTGTTTCGCTCTACAATAATCTGAGCGTTGCAGCCAGCGACATTTAACAAGAAGTAAAACATGGCCAGGGGCCAACGACTGCTCTTCCTGGATAGACTGAATTCATTGCAGGTTTTCATGGAATTCTCGAAACCATCTTTTGAGTCACTGTACACACTGAATATCTTCTCCTCCAAATCGAGTTTATGGAAATCATCACCCCCTAATGTCGAATATAGTATGTTTTTACCATCAGGTGATGGCAGTAATACTCCTTTTCTATAAAAGCGTGAGTTGTTACTTCCCGTTTTTAAAATGCGTGAAGATGGGATTTCTGGGCTGGACTTTTTTAATGTACACACACTTTTGATATGATTTTCGAGTAGATCTTCTGCCAAATTAACACTGCTAAATGGGCAAAATGTAAGGGTACGACCACTTCCCAATATAGAACTACACATGTTTTTTACAATTGCCAGGTGATTTTCAGATCGCAGTTGCTTCTCAACGCAAATATCCAAGTTGCTAATGTAGCGTGATTCTGCGTCAACCAGGCAATACACTTTGATGCCGTATTTCGAAGTTTCCCCTGGCATGTGTCTAATGAATGGGCAGTCACCCCGGAAAGGGACGAGTGTGGCGTCCAAAGCGCACTTTTCTGAAAGGACAAAGCAAAGTTGGCAGTTGGAAGTAAACTTTTGGAAAATCCACCTAAATGGTGCTAAAGGGTCTTGGGAGGGGGCATCGATGGCAAAGCGCATGGTTCTCAATAGGAAAATGAACCTCCTTTCAGACATCAGACAGGGAAATATTTCTATTCCTGTTCCATCTGTGGACCATAACCACGACGTATTAAAATGAGAAGCCCTTAGAGCCCCTATGATGTACGTCAGCCCTATGACAGCTTTGATCTCTGCAATATTTGTGGGGTTAGCGCCTTTCTCCTGAGTGTAGTTCTGCCTCGTCTTGTTGATGGATTTATTCGTGCAGTCAACGATCACCTGCAGCATTTCATCAGTAAAGAGCTGATTCCACGCTTCCAAAGCAGTTTTGCAGAGACTGGCGTTGCCAGAACATCCAGGTGTTTCCTTGAACATGTTGATTTTAACGTCCTGTTCCAAAGGCGTGCAACTCCAAACCGTCTCCTTGTCTCGACCCAAAACCATGTATTTCCCATCTTTTAAAGTCAATTCAGGTTCTTCACTGTCGCTGACGCATTCTAAGTCTTCATATCCATCGTCTAATGCATCTAAATCTATTTTCAAGTGTTCCGCTTCATCATCCTGATAATGATCTGATTCTTCATTCGACTCACCACATTCTTCGTCAATCTCAGTTGGACACAAGAAGTGACGGGACATGTCGTACCCCCCACTCTCCTCCATAGCTCCAATAGGTATCTGAAACTAAAATTAACTAGATTTATTATAAAACTCACTGAGAGTTCCACTCAGAACAATTCAAACACTGAAAACACTCTAGATATCAGATTCCAGCCAATACTAATATCTATAATTTAGTTTAAAATTGTTTCAGTTGATGAGTTGTAGTAGATTACTACTACTACAGTAATTGTAATTGGTTCCAATACTTGCTACTAGATTGAGTTGGCGTCGCTTATTAGTTATTAGAGTGCTATATCTTATGATATATAAGACAGATACATATATGACAGATACAGTTTATGTATGGTAACTACTCGTAAAAGATAATGAGGAACAGAATCTACATGTGAACAGTTTTAACTTATACTTAATGCACAAATATGGTACGGTAAAAAATTTTTGATTTACGTGATGAGGAGGATTTCCAATTCAAGTCAGCTGTGTGCACTGTTAACGAAAAACTGTCCCATTCTAAAGTTGGGCTTGAGAGAGATTTATCTTTTGGAAAAGAAACCCAGTTGTAGTGGTGGGGTGCCTATTCTTTCACGCATGGCGGAGGAAGGAAGGTTGTGGGAGAACCCCAAACTCCCTTGTGGGACGATTGATGTCAAAACCCTCTTTGAAAACGCTGCAAATTCTTTCACTGGGGTTTATTATTCAATTGGCTTGCGTTCATGATTTGAATTTCTACTAAGCTTTGGAGTGTGCGTGTTTCACAGGTGAAAGAATACTTATTTACCCCAGTAATAATATTGAATAATAAACCCCAGTAATAATATTGAATAATATTTACCTATATATTATCAGCGTTTCATGCATATCAGAATGCTTCAACCCGTGTATCGGCTACTGACTACACTACAAGTATTCACATCGGCTATCACTCCAGTATCCACATTCACTACAACTCGACGCTATCGGCCGGACACCACTAGGTTACAAACAAACAATAATAAACGAAAAAACGCAAATGTTGGCACCATAAATAGGGCGGTATATCGGGAATGGTTTGACCTACGGACGTGGGGAGGGTCTCATTCGATTCCTCATGGTATGTTCTTCAAGTAGGTAAATATTTAGGCCGATTCGACTTGTTTTGAGGTTTTTAGGGATTTTACAAAACTTTGACAGCCCTTAAAGGGCACTTTAAATTGAGTGAGAGAGCTGGCTCAAGAATTGGGGCGTCGTCGGACCAAGATGGATTTTTCCTGAAAATTTCAGATCTTTTGCTCCAGCCAGTTCGGAGATATAGTGCGTACGGCGTGCGGCGTACGGCGGACGGACGGAAAAATTTTTATTGCAGATTCGGATTCTACACCCTTTGAAACGTAAACCATGAAATTTTCAGTGGGGGTTAGAATTTTTTTTTTCCAGAGCGATTACAATGGTTTATTATTGAATAATAAACCAAAACGATGGTTCTGCCCGAAAATGGATGTCAGAAGCCCATTGATCTGCTACCTAGGGAAGGCCTATAGTTGATAGTGAGACACTATCCATAGTTCGATACTATCGGTGACTAACTATCGATAGCATCGATAGTACGGAATATTAAAAGGAATGCCTGGACCCTATCCCCATTGTCGGCAAGTAGATCAGACTCTTCCAACGTGTATATATTTGCACGTTCAATGGAGATGGTGTCCACCCTCCTGTATAAAATTCCTGTACCTACATTAACTCAGCTCAATAATAATAATTATTTATATTCAAATAGATAATAATTTACTTTAATCAAATATTGAATAGCTTCCCAAGGTACACATGAGTTAGTTAAATCATAAATATTTTCAAGTAGGAAAATGTTCTTTTTGTAATACGGAGAACTTTAAAAGTTTTTAAATTTTAATTAGTTGGAAATGGAATAGATATGTAATAATTTGAATGGAAACTTGAGAGGGTTAAAAAAAGAAATGAGACATACGTAGTAGCAAATACCATATTTATTGGCAATTAAGATTTTGGTTTATTATTCAATAATGAACCATTGTAATCGCTCTTGAAAAAAAAATATTCTAACCACCTCTGAAAATTTCATGGTTTACGTTTCAAAGGGAGTAGAATCCGAATCTGCAATAACAAATTTTCCGTCCGTCCGCCGTACGTCGTACGCACGATTTCCCCCAAACGGCTGAAGCAAAAAAGCTGAAATTTTCAGGAAAAATCCATGTTGGTCCAGCGACGCCCCAATCGCTCACACTCAAGCTCCAAGCTCTCTCACTTAATTTAAAGTGCCCTTTAAGGGTTGTCAAACTTTTGTAAAATCCCTAAAAACCTCAAAAAAAGTCAAGACGGCCTAAATTTGGACTCTTTTTGAAGAACTTTCCACGAGGAATCGAATGAGCCCCTTCCCAGGTCCATAGGTCAAACCATTCCCGATCTATGGCCCGATTTATGGTGCCAACATTTGCGTTATTTTCGTTTATTATTGTTTTTGTTTTGATATCAGTAACCTAGTGACGTAGTGATGTAGTAATGTGGATACTGGAGAGAACTCCTAAAAGGGTTTATAGCCGATACAACGGTTGAAGCATTCCCGTAAATGTAGGTAAAATGCTACAAATTCATTCACTGGGGTTTATTATTCAATTTTATTCATTTGGCTTGCATTCATGATTTGAATTTCAAATTATTGAATTTCAGGAGATATGCATAGACCACGTAAATCTGTTCTCAACCAAAATACCTATTTGGATTGTTCAGTTGATCATATTTGTGTGCCTCCTGAAATTCAATAATTGCTCTATCACCTGCGAAGCACGCACACTCCAAAGCTTAGTATAAATTCAAATCATGAACGCAAGCCTATTGAATAATAAACCCCAGTGAAAGAATTCGCAGCGTTTTTCAATGGGGTCTTTTATTTTACTATAAAGTCTGAGAAATGTGTTCTGTCTATAGTTCTACCTAAATATTTTAACTTATTCACCACCCCAATGGTCTGACCCTGGTAGGTCCACCTCTTGCTCCGAACTGGTCTCCCACCATTTCTAAACACGATGATCTTTGACTTACAATATTGATCTCTAGGTCATAGGCACCTCAGTATTGCTCTAGTTTGTAAATCATACGTTGCAGTTCCACCACACTCGAGGCCAGCAATACCACATCGTCAGCAAATAGTAGCGCAAGTACATTAGTATAGTCTCCCCACCATAAACCACCACCCAGAGATTCGGTAAGATCATTAATACAAAGTGCAAATAGCGGGGGCTCAGTGGACACCCCTGCTTGATACCTAATGTTGATTCAAAGAACTCAGTTGTTCCCCCACTGGCCAATTTCACTGCTGATTCCGTGTTTTGGGACAACCCTCTCAATTCAGCAATAAAAATAAGTACTGGCGATTGATTCTGTCAAAAACATCAGTGAAATCAATAAAAAATGCATAAAGCTTGCTACCCCTTATTCTTAGTTTAATTTTGAAAATACCTCAGATTGAATATATTATCCATTGTTGAATAACTTTTGCAGAACCCTGCCTGGAACTCTTTCAGCACTTCAAGAATAGGTACCCCACCATTACGACTGGGTTTCTTTCCCAAAAGATAATTCTCTCTCTGCTCCAACTTTTGAATCAGACAGTTTTTTGTTAACAGTGCACACTGCTGCCTTGAACTGGTAATCATCCCCATCACTAAAGTCCAAGATTGTTTACCATATCATTTTTGTTCATTAAGTTTAAGTTAAAACTGTTCACTTGTAAATTCTATTCATCATTATCTTTCACGAGTAGTTTTCATACATGAGCTTTTACAAACATCATAATTCGTAACAACAATAATTTTATCACTAATAGGTTTTTTCATTCTTTCTGTATGTTTGTAGAGTCCCCTGGGTAATGGAGAAATAGAAATCCGAAACGTTGAGAACAAGTTTTTTTAAATTCAAGGCAGAACCTCAATAAACCCCCAGGAGCTTCTTCCACTGCCTCAAATGTGGCATCCAATGTGATTTAGAAAAATTAGCAACACGCATACCCGACGAGGTATTTTCTCAGTTCAAGACAAATACTTTACAACACTTTGAAGGGACCTACAGAACAACAAGAGAAGATCAGACCCGAAAATTTGAGAATGTATAGCGAAAAAGAAATGAAAACCCAAAACCTGGCCATCCTGAATGGTTCATCAATCTCTACAAAGTCCAAATTCACCCGACATACAATTTTTTATCACTTGGACCTAAGTTCTTAGTGACTCTAGAAAACAATGAAATTCCTATCGACCAAATAATAAGTGATATAGAAAATTGTATTCAGAATATTGTTAACACAACCCAACAAGAGCAAGTACGTGAGCATCAATATACTCAAAAACAGTTTGGAAAAATATAAAGTCAAGAAGAGATCAGAGAAACCCAATCGTTCCTCAAACCTCATCCAGATATCGTGATAACTAAAACTGACTAAACAAACCAAACTGTTGCCATCAGCAAAACAGTTCTCAATTAAAACAACAATAATTTGAAAGCTAATAGGTTTTTCTATTTTTTCAATGTTCGGGAGCAAATATATCTGAATCACTTCAAATCACATTTATGTCACTGATCAGTATTGCCGTCAATTCTCAACTAAATACAGTTTTGTAAGTGTTTTAAAATTTTCTCCTAAGTGGATGTACATGTTTCGTGGAAAAGTATGGAAAAGTTGTGCCTACAGGACCCAGGAGAAAATACCAAAGTCTGTATTTTTCACTCCCTACAGCTGTCACTAGACAGAGCTATACAACGTGCGTCGTCACTACTCAGCGAAATATTATTGGGGCTGTTTTATCCACTTACGCTATGAAAGAACATACCATCTACAATGGATATCCGCCTCAGGGAAAAAAAAAAATTGGATCAAATCAAGCAGCCTTATCAGCCCATTATTTCAGTGTCACACGGTTTTTCCTCACGTTTTGAGGAACACACTCCCTACAATGTTTTGAAAAGTAGCCCCCAACTGTCAGGAAAGGGTGTTTATGAAGTTGCTTCTGTTTTATTGACATCCCTTACTCAAGAAGGTCCCAACGCTGGTGGTTGGATTTTGCCTAGACCTTCCCTGTCAGATCTGCCGGGAAAACCATCCCCAGAGCACTGATCAGGGCACCACTGATGTAGAAGCTAGGGGCTCTAGATAAGATGTCGTAACTGCCCGTTTTGGAAAAATTCATTGCTCCCTAGATATTTTTGCAATATATCGACTTACTAAAACGATACTAATGAAATATGGATTTATCTAATGCTGATACATCGATATTTTTGCAATATCAATGGCACTAATACATATATAGACCTTGGGGCAGCAATGTAAATTCAACTGTGAGGACGATGGATAACGAAAGAACAAGCTCAGGGAAAATATAGGTAAATACTAATATGTAAATAGGAACTAGTATCTGGATGGTGACTCACTTTCTGAGCTTGATGGGTTAGAATAAACAACACTGGGACAGCAATGAGATATCCTTTAAAATGTGATAATGGTTGTGATGGATATGGTTGGCCCCTTCCCGAATTTAGAATCTGTCGCCTTGGGAGATGAACCAGACTTCAGCAAGCGTCTGAATCATCCTCAGAGCGTGGCGGCGCATAATAATGTATCCACCTGCTCGGAAGGGGCAACTATACGTCACCAATCACTTCACATGGTGGATAGATGAAAAACAAGTTCAGGGGAAATGTAGGTGAATACTAACGTGTAAATAAGCGCTATAATCCGAGATTGTGACTCTTTTAAAAGTAAAAACCGAGCGTGGGGGTATAATGAACCACAACGTACACAAGTACTTACAACTATAAAGATGAGGGGGAGTGAAAAAGTAATTTGAGGGGAACTATACGTAAATATCAATGTGTAAATAAGTACAAGTATCTGCGTGGTTACTCACTTTCTGAGGGTGATGGACTCGGCGTTGGGGTACAATAAACCCCACCTGAACAGAGATGCGGCGGTTACTGTCTGAGTCGGGCCGTCGCGACGGAGAAGGCCGACAACGGTGGGAGGGGCGAGTGGTGGGGACGACGGGGATCGATGCCGCCGCTGTAACGTACGTGTCGGTCGGGGGGCTCTCGGACCCCTGGTGACCCCTCCCGTAGGAAAAGCGAAGTTGCCAGATCGTGCACCCGCTCGGCTGGAGCTCGAACTTGGGCTGCTCTTGGCGCGAAGAAGGTCAAAATATCACAAACTCCCATGCAAAGGAGAATGAGAATGGCGATACTAGGTTGACAACTACCTATATTGTATACAATTCTAATAGGGTAAAACCGCCTATTGTTGACACTATTCCTAATGTTGACACTCCAAATTCAAAACCCAAAAATAAGGTAGTGAGGCACTGTACACACTCGAAAGTGTAATCGTTATAATGACGTAGAAATTGTCTGGGTGATTGGAAACTGATGACAGCTGTGTCAGTCACGCCACCGACCGATATCTAGTGTCTCGTGCCACTGAGGTAAGTCGACAAATTCATACCTCTTAACTCAATTTTTGCGTATAAACACATAATAACATAAGGAAGAATATGTACGCATCAAAAGCTTAAATTTCACTAGAAAAACGTCTGCCAAGTGGGTGTGGCACATAGCTTCCTCGTATCCATAACATGACTGTATAGATCATTGAAAATTATTATTGACTAAAGAACTTCGTTCAATTAGGTGAAGTAAATATTGAATTAGGGTGAATTTATTGTTATGCAGGAGCATAACTTGAGAAAATAAAGGTAGGCATGAAGTAAAGTGATAAATTGACATTATAGCACTTCGAAAAATAAAATATATGCATCGTTCAATGATGGTTCAATATGGTTCGGTCCAAGCTCGAGGCTAAAACTTAATTTTCTCTTTATTACTCACGAGGACCATCTTTACATCAGTCCGAACAATCCCTGAGAATTTCATAGAAATCAGTCATGAACTCCCGGAGTTATGCGTGTAACAAGGATTTCACGTTTGCGGATGCGCGAAGACTACTATTGATCAAAAAAAAGTTGAAAATCGATACACCCTACTGTACACACTCGAAATTGTAATCGTTATAATGACGTAGAAATTGTCGGGGGTCATGAAACTTATAGAGAACCATCTACACTTCAAACCGAACAATCCCTGAAAATTTCATCGGAATTGGTCAAGAACTCCCGGAGTTTTGCGCGTAACAAGGATTTCACGTTTGCGCATGCGCAGAGGCTACTATTGATCCGGGGGTCATGAAACCTATAGGGGACCATCTACACCCCAACCCGCACAATCCCTGAAAATTTCATCAAAATCGGACTATAACTTCGTGTAGTTTTGCCCGTAACAGAAAGACAGACACACAGACAGACACGGAACCAAAATTGTTCAGAAAGGTCTAAAACGCAAAATGCGAGTGGAATTTTTGATTTTGGAGACAAAAAAATTATCACATTCCGAAAGTGAAAACAATGCTTCCGCTACCTTGGTAGACTCGGAAGCAAAATGGATTTAAGTCAGGTGTCGACATTAGGTTCCATGATATTGTTAAACGACAATAGGTTTATGTCCTATTGTTGAAACCCTGTCAACGTTTGGGAAAACTATTGATTGAGTTGCTAATATTCGGTTGAAATGATGTAGTAGAATATCGAGAGTCTTGCATTTTTTCATGAAGCAAAGTGGAACCTTAAGTTGACATTGCCTGTTCCCAATGTTGACATTCCGTTCCTAAAGTCGACATGAGTATAACTTGAAATCATTTTGTTGCTACATTAACTTGCCGCCTCTTCAATACTGACAGGTACAAAAATTTAGAATTGCTGTGCGATTCAAACCTAATAGTGTCTCATCTTTTTCACAGATTGATTGCAGCTATGCCACCTATTAGATGTGTGAGGATGCTGTTAAAGAAGTACAACTATACTATTTCGAATAGCATAGTTCAAATTTCAATTCCCTGTTTCGATTCCTGTTGCTCTATAAAATGACCAACCCATGTCGAAATCTTCATTCTCTGTCGTCGTTAAGTTACGATTCTGAAACCCTGTAGAACTCGTTCTTGTGTGTTTTACCTACTTCTACATAGACATTAGTAAATTGTGTACCCTTTTGTTAATTAAAATTACCCAAATGGTTTCAAAGCCTCATTTAGCCATCCAGGTAGGTATCTAAGGTACTCGTAAGTTAGGTAGGGAAAGGACATCAAGAAAACGAAAGGTAAACAGAACGTATTGGTGTCAACATTAGGACCAGCAAGAGTCAACAATTGGAATTTCTAAGAGAAAATGTGCCAACATTAGGGACAAAAATCCACTTTTGAAAAAAATTCATCTCTGATAATGACCAAAGGTATTTGGGGGAATCTAATACGAGTAAACTATTCACAAGGAACTCACAGTTCATAATAACTACCCAAAATTTTAAATTTCTTAAACGATTGCTTACAAAGCGGTTTGAGCTGATTGGTCTCTCTAATAGTGTCAACAATAGGCGGTTTTATCCTAAGCTGTTGTGGGGCCAGTGCCTAATGCGTTTCTCGTTTATTATTTTCAATAATTAATGACTAACTATTAGTCATCAACGGGGAAAATTATTTCGTTGAACACTAAAAAGTTAAAGTCACTCATTTATGGAAGAATGTGACCTTTTCCGTGAGAGACACACCAGCCTTCTCGGCTGCCCATCTCGCAAGGTTAGAGTCTCACAACAGCGTTTTATCTCTCTAAACAACGTCAACGAATCTCAATCTCCTGGGGTTATACGAAACAAACATTGCCTTATTTATTCATGCTTGGGCTAACGAAATGGTGTCGGTTAAGTTTCGTGAAAAACAGCCGCATTCTGGGTCCTTAGCGATACTTTCTAAGCTTAATTTATCAACAGAAGTACAATTCATTTTTAGGTAAAGGTAGGGTGATTAGGTAGGAGAATGGAAGGACGTTTAGATGAGAAACAATACCTGCAAATACTGTCTTTCGGAGCGGTGAGAACAGGATTTCTCTGTTATAGTTGGTTCCGGGTTCGATCCGCAGGAAGAATTTTCCACTTAACGCGATGATGAAACGTTAAATACAAGATATCAATCAGGTATAAGTTGATTTGAGATGGGAAAACAGTTTAACGAGTTGCGAAAAAAATCAAGCGCTCTCTTCTAATCGGTCTTATTACCGGCTAGTCCTGCAAGGAGGAGTGAGGCTCGCCAGCCCGAGAAGCCCACTACATCTAGCGGAATCAACAAGTAGTAATTAAAACGACCAGTAACTAATACGACATTCTCTTATACATATAGATTTTAAAATAATAATAATAATAAATAAACGTTCTACTAATGAACAAAAATCGGACACTTTACCAACAACGGAGACGGAAGCACTGAAATAATGAACTAGGCTTCAGAGAAGTAATATGTTTTCCTCCGTTCCTATCGGTCCAATTATTTCTGAGAAAAACAACACAGAGAAGAAATGGTGAACCATACAGCGAGAAGGGTTGTACACAGGAAAGTTATCAGGCTCTGGGTCGTCTGAGTTCGGACTAGCATTTGGGACAATGGCGGTTCGGTACTTTTCACGTATGTAAGTCTAATTCAATTTGCCGAAAGTTTAATTAGACTCCCACTCTCTCTCATTTCGATCTATGTGCTCAACCGTGGCCAGTGCTCTCAAGTTATTCAATGCTTTTTGAACAGTTATTGTTAAAACTTTTCTCGCATCTTTTAAACAGAGTGGTTCATTGAAGACTCCGTTGCTTCGATCTATTGGAAATCAGGTGAGTTGCATCTGTGGTGTATATATATCCATTTGAATCTGATAATTGAAGAGAGATAGTAATGTTGGTTGACAAAGCTCACACAAAATCAAACAAATAGCGTCATTTGATTAATCGAGCCGACATTACGGGAAGTTCAATTCATTTTGCGGAAAGTTGAAATCAATTTGCGAAAGGTTTAGTTCAGAGTGCGAAAGCTAAACAATAATAGTATTATATTAATGTGAGCAGAATATATTTTTGGAAGAAGTGTAAGTAAGTGTTTTCAATGCCAGAATGCCCTTTAGTTTAATCTATGAGTGTATCGCCAAGGCCTTCCTCAACAACAACGGCCAAATCTATCTTCGAGAAAGTAACATGAAACGAGTAGCTCATGTTCAAAATTGTGTCATCCACATTCACGCATTTGTATTGAATTCATATCGAATTAGTACCTAACAAATACATCTTAGTAATACGATATCAATTAATCGATCGTAATTACACAACAATAATTAAGTTGATTGTACTCGTACATCTGCAAAATCATGTAATTCGTTAGGGGACGATTATCTAAGCAATTTCTTTTAACACACTTCAAGACTGCTTGGTATCAAGTTCAAAACTTGGAATAACTTCAAAATAAGTGCATATTACTGTAATTACCGTGGCTTCATTAATTTGTATATGATGAGAACTTATCAGTCTAAGGAAAACACCCCAAGGCCCTTCCAATAACTCTGGCAACCCCCCCCCCCCTTATCTGGGTACTTTCTCATACTTCCCAAGGAAATCCCAATAACTCTCCACTTCCTGATTTCCCTGGATTTCTTCTTGACCCCACTGCTTACTTTACAGACTTTCTGGCGACCCCTAGTAATTTCTGGATACTTTCTAACAAACCTCACGGCACTGCTAATAGTTCTTTGTACTACCTAACCTCCCTTGTTTACTCCCTGACGCCCCTACCTATTCTAATGTCCTCCATCAGCACCTATGCAATTTTTTGGCAACCCCCTGTTTTTTCTGGGTACTTTCTAACTTCTCCGAAGGCCCTCCGATAACTCTTGGCTATTTCCGATGTCCTTTGCTTTCTCCCTGTCGCCCCTGTTAAGTTTATCCTCCTCCTTTTGGTTTATTATTCAATAATAAACCATTGTAATCGCTATTGAAAAAAAAAAAAAAAATTCTAACCCCCCCTAAAAATTTCATGGTTTACGTTTCAAAGGGTGTAGAATCCGAATCTGTAATACAAATTTTCCGTCCGTCCGCCGTACGCCGTACGCACGATTTCTCCCAAACGGCTGAAGCAAAAAAACTGAAATTTTCAGGAAAAATCCATGTTGGTCCAGCGACGCCCCAATCGCTCACACTCAAGCTCCAAGCTCTCTCACTTAATTTAAAGTGCCCTTTAAGGGTTGTCAAAGTTTTTTAAAATCCCTAAAAACTTCAAAAAATGTCAAGGCGGCCTAAATTTGTACTGTTTTTGAAGAACACTCCACGAGGAATCGAATGAGCCCCTCCCCAGGCCGTAGGTCAAACCATTCTCGATCTATGGCCCGATTTATGGTGCCAACATTCGTGTTATTTTGGTTTATTTTTGTTTTTGTGTTGATATCAGTAACCTAGTGACCTAGTGATGTAGTAACGTGGATACTGGAGTGAACTCCTAAAAGGCTTTGTAGCCGATACACGGGCTGAAGCACTCTGATAATTTTCAGGAAAACGCTGCTAATTCTTCCACTGCGGTTTATTATTCAATTGGCTTGCGTTCATGATTTGAATTTCAACTTAGCTTTGGAGTGTCCCTGTTTCAAAGGTGATAGAGCGATTATTGAATTTCAGGAGATGTGCATAGCGCACGTAAATCTGTTCTCAACCAAAATACCTATTTGGATTGTTCGGTTGATCATATTTGTGTGCCTCCTGAAATTCAATAATCACTCTATCACCTGTGAAACACGCACACTCCAAAGCTTAGTAGAAATTCAAATCATGAACGCAAGCCAATTGAATAATAAACCCCAGTGAAAGAATTTGCAGCGTTTTTAGTACTATCTGGGTACTTTCTAACACATACCAAAGCCCTCCTCTGCACTTCCTGATTTCTCTTGCTAACTTCCTGACTCCCCTGCTTAATTTATCAACCCCCTTTAGTACTTTCTAACACACCCCAAAGCCCTCCTTTGTGCATCCTGACCTCCCTGGCTTACTTCCTGACGACATTGCTTACCTTAACCCCCTCCCGAAATATCCCAGGCACTTTCTAAAAAAACCCAAGGCCTCCCTAATAGCTCTTTGCAATTCCTTTTTGAGTTCCCTGAGTTCCCTTTTCAAGTCTCTTTCTGGCAATTTCAAATTCTTCATGGGCACCTTCCATCACCCCTACGGCCCTGACCCTATACTTAAAAATTGCGAAGTAAGCATGAAAATGATGATCACAGAGGTCATCCTAACCAATCAATAAAACACCTACATATTGATACTCAAATTCAAATCCTAGATCTCCTGAATAACAGAAAAATCCTAGATTCTCTTATTTCATGGAAAAAGTGTTTAAAAACGAAGCGAAGCCTGCAGTAGGTGGTTCGATAGGATAGTGATATAAGTGCAGACAAGTAAAAATTTGTGACGATCCGTTTAGAAGTCAGTTGTGTAACGTGAAACCAAAGTTGTACAGAAAGGGCTAGCACGTGAATTGGTTTTAGAAATTCATTACAATTTAACTTGGTAGACTGGAAGTAAAACAATATATCTTATGGACAGGTAACACCTGGATCAAATTTCTTTTATGATTGGAAGTTTGATCGTGTATATGAGTTCCGTAGCGCCCTATTGCATTAAATCTGATCCATTTTGTGGCGTTCTTTCAATTCATCTCCCAACTACATTGGATAACCCATTCTAGAATTACACGTAAAAGCGCTCCCACTCCCCTTCATCATCTGTTACGTTCTCTCCTTCCAAGAAAACACAAAACTCCGCTAATTTCAGATCGGCTATCGACTCCATAATTCCTCCTAGGGATTACCACGGAGGAACTAATACCAGTGAGTGGGAAGGGGGGTGGAAATCTTCGCCGCTAAACTATTCTCGTGTTTCCCTAGATCCTCGACTCCGGGCGGAAGTATCCGCAACTTCGTTCTCTCCCGCCCCAACGTGGCTTCCTTCCCACCGAAGTTTGTTCGCCGGTGAGTTTCTTCCTCCACATCGCAACACCCTTTACCGTCCAAAACATAATCCTGCCCCCCATCAAAGACATTCTCCGTCTCCTTTTTCCTTCACTTCGGCCTTTCCTTTGCCCCTAAGTTTCAAGTCGAGAGAATACATCTCTCCTTTCGACTTCATTTCGACAGAATACGTTTCTTCCTTACTCTTACCCCGGGCAACAACTTTTTCTAACTCAAAATACAAAGCAGATAAGCTGAATGATGTATGACATCTAGTTGGTAACTCAACCTGTCTTCAGAGAATGAACTCCAAGTGCTTAGTTTCTCACGAAAACTCACCAATTTACCCAATCCATTGAACATATGATTGTATGAAATGAGGTAGGTGTAACATTACGTATGACATTTATTTTCTAACTCAACTTGTCCTCAGAGAGTGAACTCCAAGTGCTTATTTTCTTACGAAAATCACCAATCCATTGAATGTATGACAGGAAGTATGAGATTACGTGTTTTTCTTTGACATTCTTTTATTTACGACCGTTAAATTAAATAACATACCGTATTGACAAATTAGCTCAAGTATTTTAAACATTTGACCTGAATTAACTAGGAAATGAATCAACTAGGATCATGTGCAGCGATTTACCATACCGTGTCCTGTTCTGATACGAATCAACTGCACAATATCTTGTACGGGAATGAGCAATGAATGATCAATGCCAATACACACTACTAGCAATTTTTGAGACTAAACAGTATAACTCTCTAGCAACAGATTAGTTGACTGTAATCGATCACCTGACTGAATAGACCTCATGAGATTACGTGAGGCATTTGTTTTCTAACTCGAACGGTCTTCAGAGCGTAAAATCCAAGTGTTTGTTTTCACACGAAAATTCACCAATTCACCCAATCCATTGAACGTATGATATTTATTTTCTAACTCAACTTGTCCCAAGTGCTTATTTTCATAAGAAAATCACCAATCCATTGAACGTATGACAGGAAGTACGAGATTACGTGTGGCATTTATTTTCTAACTCGAACGGTCATCAGAGAGTATCCAAGTGTTTGTTTTCTCACGAAAACTCACCAATAAACCTAATCCATTGAACGTGTCATTGTATGAAAGAAGTGTGAGATTACCTATGGCATTTATTTTCTAAATTAACCTGCCCTCAGGGAATTAACTCCAAGTATGGGAGAAGTATGAGATTACGTACGATATTTATTTTCTAACTCAACCTGTCCTCAGAAAGTGAACTCCAACTGTTTGGTTTTTCACGAGAACTCACCTATTGACCCAATCCATTGAACGTATCATTGTATGACTTGAAGTATGAGGTTACGTATGACATTCATTTTCTAATTCGACCTTCTCCCAGAGAGTAAAGCGCTGGGTTTCACGCTAAAACTTTACAATTTACCAAACCCATTAAAAGTATCGTTATTAATAATATTGGAAGCTACTGAAAACCTCATGAGTGGTATGTGAGGTCCACATCGGTTCTGGTTCACTTAAAGATGATATTCAAGACAATGCAAAAAAATTCGGAAATAACAAATACAAAACAATAAAACAGGTGAAAATCCAGAAAAACGTGGTTTTTTCAAATACATCTTGTGATTGATGAGACTTAACGACTCGGAGTTCCCAAATGCCCTTTTGAATGGATGCTCTGAAAGAGGTACGCCTCGGAACAAGGCGTAACAAAAATAATTAAAATTAACAATCGAGAAAAAACTAATTTTTAGGCAGTAAAAATCAATTTTTGTAGTAAGATTTTATTGTATTGAAAAAACGGTTACACTACGGAAAATAGGGATTTTTCCTCTTTCCAAAACACTGGCGTTTTAATTTTTTTGGGGGCGGACTGATGACGGCTGTAGCCTGCGAGTGAACGCAAACTTGAGTTTTACAAACTTGGACTGTCGGCAGTGCGGCGAGAATGAAACGAATTTGTCTGAAACTTAGTGGGAAATTTTCATTTACCTGGAAGTATAACATACTCAAGAATAATCAATTTAGGAGAACTTAAATTTCTGGAGTTCAACCTTTCACGTGCCCGACACTCATTACTGGACAAATCGAAAGTACAGTTACAAGTACATGTCACTGAAGTTCTTAGTACTAGCACTTACAACAGGACTAGTACTTACTTGTTCTTCAAGTACAAAAGTAGAGTTTCTCTGAACGGGGGCAAGCAGAAACGACCGTGTGAGGGACGACTTCAACATGATTTTAGTGATACAAACAAATATTATCACTTTGTGAGGAATTTACTTTGAGTTTGGAGCCAATCAATTCCGTGATTATTACACTTAATTTCTCCGCTCTAAAACTATTTTTACCATTGTAACTGCGCTAACATATTAATGTGCAAAGCTAGAATACGACTTTAGATCGAGTCAAAAGAACCCCACTTTTGACTTTTGAATTTGACAGTGAAAGTAATTGTAATTGAAGTGCACATAGATTCTACAAGTATTTGTCTTTTACTTGTAAACCCAAAGTATTGTATTCGAAGCGTACAAGTATGCTTGTATTAAATACAATAAATACAAGTACAAATTTTGTACTATGTATTTTGTACTTGTAAGCACATTTTCAACAATTCTGTTCATTCGATGCGGTGGGTGGCTACCATAATTTTACGCTCAGTTATATTTTGATTATGCTGCGCAAACTCCGTTTGATTATTATTTTTAGGATTTTTATTATTTGTTCGGAAAGCGTATCTAGGACAGAAATGATGAATTTTCGTGATTATTTGCTTTACTTCATGTTTATATGACATACAATTTAAACCCAGTGATTCCTATTATGGCCACACAAATATTGCTTCAGTTTCCTAACCCTTCAAAACAAAGTTCAAGAGGCTTCTTCCACTCACATCCACGCACAGACGATCAAAGCAGAACTTCTTAATCATAATATCCCCCGAGCAGGCACGATACAGCAACAAACAAGAGTTGATATTATTTTAACCCTCACGCCCCCGGAATTCATATCTTGACGACCTCCTAATCATAATCTCCCAAGGCAAGCCGGTAGAATGGTGTACAGAGGAGGGGCTTATGGCATTTTCCATCCTCCCATTTCTTGTTTGACTAAACTAACAACTCGTTCGGCATTAACTAAACTTCCCCCACCTCCTTACCGCCGGTTTAATTAACCCCCTTGTAGCTCCAGGGGTAACATCGCTACCGAGCTAATTGAGAATGTTGCCTTCTTGAAAAGTTGTGTAGAGGGCGGTATCGAATAATCGTGCGAGTTGGTTTAGCCGGTGGGAGGTGGAAAGTAAATTGGGTTTCAAGAGTAAATCAGGTTCCGTTAAAAGCCCACTGTCCCGAATTTTTAAACAAGCTCGGGGAAAATCAATAGACACATCAAATGATCGAACAATTAGATTGATCTAATTAGCACATTAAAATAAAAACTAAAATAAATAAAATTAACTTATAGCTATGACATGAACATTTTATTGCTTCCGAGTCTGCGAAGAAGTGGAAGCCTTGTGCTTACTTTCGGGAGCCAAACAATTTTTGTTGTCCGAATTCAAAATTTCCACTCGCATCAACAACAACAAAATTTGAACAAATTTGGTTCCGTGTCTGTCGGTCTGTCTGTCTGCATTTCCTTGTTACAGCCATAACATCCACAATTTTGATTGAATTCAGCACATATTTTGAGAGACTATGCGTATAAGGCCTCTTGAGTTCCCATACGAATTTCATCTCAAAATAATTAGCGGTACGCTCTGCGCATGCGCTAACGTGAAATTCTTGAAACAGGTATAACTTTCACAATTTTCATTCAATTTAGCTCATATGATAAGTTATCATACGCACACCGCCCCCCAAGGTCTCTTATGAATTTCATCATGATCGAACTAGCGGTAGGCTGTGCGCATGCGCTTACGCGGAATTAATTCATTATCGTTTATAGTGCCTGCCCCGCAAAAGCAACTTGTTTTGAAACGCAATGTAACCAACAATATCGATAAGTAAGTATAATTGCCTACTTGTGGGAGGGGAGGGAATTGGGAAACTATAACCCTTTCATTTTCCGGCTTGCTGTCACACACGAACGATTAAACAGGAATTGGGAAACTATAACCCTTTCATTTTCCGGCTTGCTGTCACACACGAACGATTAAACAGATTTTTAATTTCTAATCACCTGGAAATTTCAGATTTTTTGCTCCAGCCGTTTGGGAGAAATAGTGCGCACGGCGTACGGCGGACGGACGGAAAAAAATTTATTGCAGATTTGGATTCTACACCCTTTGAAACATAAACCATGATATTTACAGGGGGAGTTAAATTTTTTTTTTCAAGAGCGATTACAATGGTTTATTACTGGATAATAAACCAAAATATGAAAATATTATTTCGTTTATCGGTATGAGAATTACTCCATGAGGTAAGGTAGGTACATGTTTGTCTACCGTTTTTTTTTTCTCATGCAGTTTTAAATGTGAGAAAAGAAAAATACAAGTTGAAATTCGTATTTGGGTAAGTAAACCGTCTTTTCCGTTCCGGTTGTAATGTAATAATAGCCCTTGGTGATATCTGAGCACCTCCGGTGTGTGAGGAGCCCCCACTGCCTACAACCCTGTTACGACCATCAGTTGTTCACCGCTTCTAACAGTGTCTGGTGTTTTGACAATTTAGCACTCTTGCGCCAAGATGAAGGTGTTAAATGCACCGAAGTCTTGGCAAAAAGAAATTCTTCAATCAGTTGTGACCCCCAACCTGTTTCCTTGACGTCGAATTATTTCCTGTTTGCCACAAAATTTCACCTGCCTAATATGAAAATGCTGCATATTATGAAATATTCGGGCTCAACCAGATCTGCTCATTCCTGAAAGACGAGAGTAATAAAACCGCTTTTAACCTTCCAACCACCACGGAAAGAGGAAAACGGTTGTTAAATGAAATGAAGGTCTTCAGAGGAGAGATGGGGGTGCGGTCTTGTGTCCAGCTTACCTCTTCCCGCCATCCAGTCACCTCTGACTGCCTTTTCATAAAAAGCTCCATTGTCTGCAACTTGGACGCACCTCCCTGCTCTGCCCATTCGTCGTGACCTGGCTCTTTGTTCCGTCAGACGTGAAATTTGTGGTCCACATTATTATATAGGTGCACCTATCCCACTCGAGCAGCGATAAGACGAGGGGTGGATTTCACTTTTGTCCCTTTAAAAAAAAATGTATTTTACACCCGGTGATATTTTTGTTTTTGAGGGAAATAGGACAAAGCGTTGTCGACAGGGGTGGGAGGAAACCTCGGTCCGAGAGTGCTTTTACAGTTGCTGCTGACAAACTAGGGCTATGTTATACACCGTCAAGGACGCACTTAAAATGTCAGATGAATGACACAATTTATTTACCGTGTTTAGGGCCAGTTTCGCGAAGACGAGCTCTGAATCGAGAGTATTCATGTATTTAATTAAATGAACGGCAAAAGTCAATGCTTATATACAAAGAAAATACAAAACGAGTTAATGAATAACAACATGATATCACAATAAGATCAGAAGCAAATAAACAAAATAGTGAGACAAAAAAAGATGGAAAAATACAATAAAAGGGAACAAATCATTAATAGAGAATCTCGGCCAGAAGAAGCATCAGGGTGTGGGAAGAGGTACCAAATAAGTCAAAGTCGCTTCATTCCAGGAAAGCATTGACAAGGCAAACGACACGACGGTCGGTTCAAAAGGTACCTAGTTGTGGGCTGCGAAAGCCACGTGGGACAAGAGTGTTGGGCGAGTTTTGATGGGAGGCACATTTATGTTGACTTTAGAGAGAAGCGATGGGGATTAGAGAACTCCATTCACAAGCTTGTAAAAAAATAATATCTTCCACCTCTCTACGGCTTTTAAGAGAGGGCAACCCGTACTCGGTCGCCAGGTGCCTAAAATCAACCTAATCCGCTGGTATAGTCAGTTTGAATGCAAAGGAACGCATAAACTTCCGTCGAACGCTCTCCAATGGATATCTGTTTGCTGCATAAAATAGGGACCAAACTATACTAGCATACTCCAAAATCGTTTAGTGCAGCTGTATGCATTGGAGTCTCCGAATATGGTGAGAAGAAGACGAGGAAGAAGAATTGGCGTAAGAGAAGAGTGGGTGAAAGACCTTTTTTTGCAGAGGAGACAGTGTGGAGAATGGGCATATGGTATTGGGGCAGCTTTAGGTCCCATATTGCGGGTCTCTCCTGCACCAGAACAATTATTTTTCAACATCCATGCCGAATATCGCCGATCACGCCCGTCTGAATTCAAACTAGATTGAAAATTTTCGCCTTAGCGTTAATTCGCACAAACTCGCGCGAAACTAACGCTCGCAGTGGACGGGATCCCACTTAAACCCCGCTGTTTGAAAGCTGGCGAACTGTTCGCGCCAAATATCGCCTTTTCGCTTGTTCTCCCTATGCTCGAAATCGCGTCCAGTGTTCGGCCAGCCTTATACTTTGAGTATTTACTCCTTTATGCATTGTACCAGAGACAAAGTATAATGTACATAGATGAGCGATTAACGTAGAAGAGCTGTCTTACACAGAAATAAGAATCGTGTTCATTTTCGGTTGGTCTTAAAAACCACTGATTTACTTGCTCAAGGGCCTTGAATCAAGGCTTACCTATCGCATACGTTACTGAACACTTCTCCAAATCTATCCAATTTCTTCCTCCTATTGAAAGCAGTGAGTGAGCAGAAACTTGATTGTTGTGGTGCTTTCCGACCTTCGCATGTAAAAGATGAGACCCCCATACCGGGTCATCTCCATTCAAAAGGGACCCCAAGGCGGACTCACGGGACCCAGGTGTGTCCGGCACGAGCAAGGAGGCGCTGACGTCACGGGGGCGAAGGGTCCAGGACTGAGGGAAGGGAGCGCCCGAGCCAGCGTACGGGGGACTCTCGTCCTGCCGCTCCTCACTTCAGTTGACTCCCGTCCGTTGACTCGCGACGGTTGCCCGCTCTCCTGTTGGCCCGTGCCAAGTTTATTTACGCCCCTCTTTCCGAAGTTTCTCGTGTTTAGCTTGTCGCCCTTCGGCAACGAATTTCTTGGATTTCAAGTTCTTGGATGATCTTCAGACAAATCATTTGAAAGGTACTGAACCACTAATAATGGCAAATCATAAATTGACCGACCTTTTCGTTATCCATCCAATTTATTGGCATATCATTGTTTGGCTATGATGGATTTGTTTTCTTTTCGTAGAGTAAACACATAATGCACAAATAACCCACATGAAAGCTGCAACGAACCATGTTTACTAACTGTATCATGTTGAAAAATACACGGACTAACCTTTTTACAATATCTATCTTATTTATTGGCACATGATTATTGTTGTATTACATAGGTTTTGTTTTCCTTACCTTTTCACATTGATATTGAAGTAACCACACGTAAAATACCTACATGAAATCTACAATTCTACCTAATTCAACGGACCATGTTTACTAACTGCATCGAGTTGCTACATACATGGACTGTCCTTTTCATAATATACATCTGATTTATTGGAACATGATCATTGTTGCATTACGTTGGTTTTGTATTTCTTACATTTTTCACATAGGAATTGAAGTGACCAAACATGAAATACCTACAAAAACCTACATCCCTAACTAATTCTACATTCCACGTTTATTAACTGCATTGAGTTGATTCATACATTGATTGACATTCTTATACTATATATATGATTGATTGGCATATGATTATTGTTGTATAACGTTGGTTCTGTTTTCCTTACATTTGTCACTTAGGTATTGAAGTAACCATACATAAAATACTAGCATTAAACTTGCATACTATGTGTCAACATGGCATGTGTTGAAGGTATTGAAGTAACCACACGTGAAATACCTACATGAAATCTGCAAATGTACCTAATTCACCGCACCATGTTTACTAACTGCATCGAGTTGTTACATAGTTGGACTGAAATTTTCATAATATATTTCTGATTATTGGCTCATGATCGTTGTTTCATTTATTGATCATTATATGGGGTGGAATGTTGGGTTAGTTGGGATTTGTGAAAAGTATAAATTGATATGCCAAAAGCTCGAAGTGGTATGCCAGAAGTTGAAATTGAGTCGCCGAAAGTTTAAATTGAGATGCCAAAAATATTAGAATTGATTCGTGCCAAAGGTTCAAATTAATTTGCCAAAATCTTCAATTTGATAGTATGCCAAAATTTCAAATTGATTTTGCCAAACTAATCTGATTTCATTTTTTTCCTAACTACATAATAAATAATATATTATATTTATGTATGTAAGTACGTTGTGTGGTGTGTGTGTGTGTTTCATTGGTTTTGTAAAATTCTTAAAATTTGTTTAATCGCTTTCAAACCTACTCTCTAAGGGGTTTTTCGGGGTGCTGAACACGAATCTGAAGTCCGTTTTTTCGATGAAACGGTCCCTTCATGGTTATTTTCCCGATTTTTCATCAAAATGTCCTTAAAATAAACTCTGTTTAAGAATTGAAGTAACCAAACATGAAATACCTTCAGAAACCTACATACCTAACTAATTCACCGTACCATGTTTCTCAACTGTATTGTGTTAATAGATACATAGGTACACGGACTAACCTTCTCATAATATTTATCTGATTTATTTACACATGATTATTGTAGTATTGCTCTTTTATTCATTTTCCTTCGATTTTTCTTATACACATATACGAATATACATGTACATACGATGCAGTTATTTCAATACGTGTGTCAATACATGAAAAAAATATTGTAAATAATATTATTTACGACCAACAAAAGTCGTATTTTAATATACGGGAATTATCGTAAATAACACAATCAATATTAATAATATTATGGTTTATTGTAGTTTCTAAAAGGGAAAAGTCAGAGTCAAGAAGTGCTGTCAATTCGTACGCATGGGTTTATTGTTTTTTGAATAATACGTAATTATTCCTGTCATTGTGGGTTTGTAACTTCTAGGTTCTGAAATTAGATTATTAGAATCACAGGCGATTTTTCGTTCAAAATTACTAGGAAATGACATCCCACTTGCCTATGTCAGCAAACACCTCGGAAACCCACGTTTTTGACACTGTTTTACCAGTGTTGGACCACACTTCGCTTGTAGATACGACCAAGTGGAGTCCATGTACGAAATAACGGATTTTCTACGTCAATTCTAAGGCCTTGTTTAACATGGATGGACATGGAATGAATCGCCCACCTTAAAACGTAAAGCTACAAATTTTGAGGGGGAGTTGTAAAATAATGTTTGCTATACGATTGTAAAGGCTTATCAGCGGAAATAATAAACCGTAAACAAAATAAACACAAACACTCTCTACTCCTACTAAGTCTCACTCTTCTTCATCTACTCTGCTGAAAAACAACAGTTTATCACAGATAACATCTCATCGTCCATCTTCATCTTCCTCACAAGACAACCCCATAATGCCTCACCCGGCTATCGACCTAGGAGGGCTTTCGTTTTTCCCAATTCAAACGAAAGTCCCGAGGGGCTTCTATTTTTCGATTCTTTTTGTCGACACTCGTTTTTTCCGATATCAGTGTCGGTATTAAACGTATTAAATCGATACCGTTTCGATATCAATCAGTATCGTTGATTAGTAGTTGTTCTTCCTTGGGAGTATCATGTCAGTGTATTGTTCGTATCTTACTGTCCCATTTCTGGATCTGCTGAGTTACATAGCTCTTGGTAACCCCTAGTTGAGGATCAAGTCCGATAGGGTTCGGCGCTAATCCCTTTTTAGCCAGGCAATCAGCTGGGCAAACAGCGGAATCCGGGGCAATGTTAGTTTGTGGCAAGGGCTGCAGCTTTGAACGAGCCGAGGCAACTCCAGATTACCTTCGAGGTTGTTCAAGAGTCAGAAATACCCTTCAGTGCTGCCTGTCTGTCTGACGGTACATTATTCTCCCACCGTTGTAAATAAGTTCACTTTTAATTTATACGAACGAACCCAAGTGACCCAACCCTAAAGCTCCGAGTAATTTGATCGCTTCTAATCGTCTTACCAAAAATACAAAATATTATTCAGAAAATGAAAACAAGGTCTTGTCGTAGGTCTTAGGGTCCCAGAAGGAAATGAAAAACTAAGTCGCCAAATTCGTCCAACGATGATGAAAAGAAGTTGTAGGGTCATAAAGCCTTTTATTTTTTTCCCTTCCCAAGTTTTTCCTTCCTAATCTCCCACCAACTTCCAATTCGTTGTTTGGTTGGGCGGTCGGCAACTTCTTGGCATTCATTCGTTCGAGGAAAAATATAATTCGTTTCAACCCCCCCGGCGAGATTACTTTCCTTTGAAGGGGAGGGTTACGGTAGGTACCTTTCTCCTGATGAATACAAATTTTTCTCTTTACTTTCTCCGCTGCTCGTAAAGAAACGTGTGAAAAGGTTTATGGTATTTTTATAAAGATGACCAACTTCATCTTGATTCGTTTTTGAATGAGCTCAACGTGATGAAACCGAGCGAATGTTATATACATCAAACTTGCTGAGGCATTCATATCTGTCAATGACATGTCAAGGGTGACCACAAATTTTAGTTTTTCACTTTCTCTTGTCATGAAGTCTTATGTCTAACGAAGAAACAAAATATTACAACCTACCTCAAAATTTACCGTTCTATGTTCGAAGATGAGTATAATTTGGTTAATTTGTAATTAACATGTTAGGAATTAATTTGAAAAGAAGTAACGATGAGGCGTCTTGGAATTAATTAGGGAAATGATTGTATATAGGTAGTGGATAGAAATTGAGAACAACTACTGATCAGAGGTAGGTATTTCCATAATGTGGGATTTTCGCTTCGAAAAGGCCAAATCGTGCTCCAAATAGTTCAAATCTGCGATGGGTGCAAATCAATCGAAGGACGATTTGTCTGTGTACTCACATAGACATGTTGTAACTTTGTGTGACTCCTACATGATGTAGATGAAGTTTTAGGAAGCCTAAGACGGTTGTGAGCTTACTGAGAGAGTTCAAATTCACAATAGAGAATGGTAGGGTTGTCAAAGATTATGAAGGTTGCTGTTTCGTCGGTCTTCTCACATGACTTTATTTGACTTCCATGTGATGCAGATGAAATCTAGAAGTGCCAAGCCAATTGTAACCTCATTGAGATTTATGCCTAGAAGGGTTCATATCTGCGATGGTTACGTGCAGCGACGTCGTCTTCTCACATAGCCTGCATAGTGTTGAACTTCGTGTTGCTAAAATGTGATGTGGATGGAATCCTAGGATGCAAAACCTGACCTGATTGAGGTTCATGCCTTAAAGTGCAGTTCTCTGAGAGATTAAGTGGGATGCTGTTTCATCTATCTCTTCACAAAACCTGGAGAGGGTCGAACTTTCTTGTGACTTCTATGTGATTGAGTTGCAATCTAGGTGTGCAAAAAAAATTGTGACCTCATTGAGGTTTATGCTGAGAAGAGTTCATATCTGCGATGGTTGAGTGCAGAGCCCTCAAACGTTATGAAGGATGCTGTTTCGTCGTCTCCTCACACAGCCTGCTCAGCGTTGAAGTTTGTGTTGCTAAAATGTGATGAAGATGGAATCCTAGGATCCAAAGCCGGTTTTGACCTGATTGAGGTTCACGCTCTGAAGACTCCAAATCTACAATAGGCAAGTGCAGTTCTGTGAAACATTAACTTGGATGATGTTTCAAGTGTTTCTTCAAAAAACCTGTACAGGTTGGAATTTTCTTGTGACTTCTATGTGATGTAGTTGCAATCTAGGTGTGCAAAACAAATTGTGACCTCATTGAGGTTTATGCCGATAAAATTTCATATTTGCGATGGTTGAGTGCAGGGCCCTCAAACATTTTGAAGGATGCTGTTTCGTCGTCGTCTAACTTCGCTTGGCTCCTACGTGATGTAGATGAAATACCAGGATGCGAAACCGGTTTTGCCTTGATTGTGGTTCATGCTGTAGAGTTTAAATCTACATTGGGTGAGTGCAGTTTTCTGAAAGAAAGAATCTATATTGTTTCACTTGCTTCTTCATGTGCCCTGCAGAGAGTAGAGTTTTATTGTGACTGCTATGTGATCAGATGAAATCAAATGAATGGAAAACCAATTATGAACTCATTGAGGTTTATGCTCCAAAGAATTCCTATTTGCAATACTTGCAATACTCGTATGGGTCTCAAAGATTAAATGTAACGCTGATTCTATTGTTTCTTCACGTAACGTCTGTATGGTAGAGCTTTATTGTGACTTCTATGTGGTGTTTCACCTTCTTTCTTTCTTGAATCCTGTCTAACGTAGAAGAAATCGTAGGAATGCAAATCAGGTTAAGAGAGGAACATTTTTTGTATTCCTACCGGCTTGGTGTTGGGTCCAGCCAACATTTCCCTCACTACTAAACCATCTTCCAACAATTTGTTGCTTTATCCATGTTGATAGCCCACGGGAATATATTATTTCAATTCAAAGTCTCGTTCATTTGCCCTCGAATTGATTTTGTGGTCGGAGCATCGACATGATAAAGTCAGATATTCCCCGACAGTTGAACGCGAGAAATATGAGCTATAGGAGGGCAGGAATAAACGCGACAAGCAGATTTTGCCGATGTATTGGCCTGAGGCTGTCGGAGAAACTTCATTCATATTAGTTTATGTTGTACGATACTGTGTCAACAAATCTTGTGCCACTCCGCGCGGGTTAATGGTTTGAAGGGTTTACAGGGCGCGGCCGCCGGATATGAGGCGAGAATGGGGGAGCGATGCGGTACCTAATCCCATAAACTTCCATAAATACGTCAAACTATGATTCACAGTTGAGTCCGTTATATGTATGCCGCCGACAGGTAGTGCGAGGAATAACCTGTAATAAATTGTGTATAAGACAGCCAGCAAGAGTATACCGTAAAACGGGATTAATAGGATCATCTGGGTGTGTGTGTGTGTGTGTGTGTGTGAGAGAGAGAGAGAGAGAGAGAGAAGAGAGAGAGAGAGAGAGAGAGAGAGAGAGCGAGAGAGAGAGAGAGGTATTTTTTTTGAATAATGAATATAAAAATGAAATAAATTGACAAATACATGCGTAAATTAACAATGAGCTATGCCCATCTGTCAGTGTCCCCGTTTTATGTTTGAAATAGATTCATAAACAATAACAACAAGGGTAGCATAACAAAAATCAGCAACAGCGAAGTAGCAGCTCATAATTGGAGGGTGTTACATAGCTGAACAAGAAATTTTAAACATTATCCCAGTTAAAATGCTGGATCAACTCCGACCTGTACCCCCAAGCTGTTTGGCAATATGTAGCCAGCGCTAGGCGATTCGCACCATTCAGAATGCTGACTGGGATTACACTAGGTTTCGAAACCTGCCACTCAAAACTCTGCAAGGATAGGGCAAATCGCCAAAAAGTGTTCTAGGTCCTCGGGTACACCCATGGTACCCAGCGTATCATCTGGGGGAATAGGGAAAAATTCGGGAAAATTTATGCAAGCTCTTATAACTTCGATTGAGTTTGAATTACAAAATAAAAGTGAAAATAAATCAATTCCCCTTGACGATACTATTCAATCTTACGAGTTCAAAAAACCCTTCTTCAATCAGATGTACGTCTACCATCCCTTTAAAGAAGAAGAAGAAGGAACCGTTAAACTGCACTATCACATTTAATCGATTTCACAGTTATAATTAAGGTTTCTACCTTGTTTTGTTTACGAGTATTCCCGCTTGTACGTGCTCTACCATCCAGTTGTACCAAATAAAATGAATATAGTTTAATTTAGAACATTTTTTCTTGGTAAAACGAGTTTTAGTCAGTTCTTGAATAGGGACGAATCAGCAGAAGTCACATTTAGCCCATTTTTATCACATAATCTGATACAAATGATTAATAACAATTTAGATCTGGGTTTAAGGGAGGTAGAATAAAGAATACAAATAAACATTTAATTTTGGTAGGTAGTTTTCCGCAAGTAAACAGTTGTTCTAAGACGTGATTTGGCCCAATGAAGGAGTATTGGAAAAATAAAGTTCGATCTTATCAGACAGGAACGGATATGGTCGGGAATCTGCATCCTGGACGGTCCAGAAATGGTCCTGTTATGGTTTTCTAGAGATGCCTGGATCGCCCAAGCCAGGGTACGTTGATACGTTCTCCAAGAAGGAATCTCCAAAGGGTTATCCCAATTGTTTCTACAAATTTGCAATGGAAATCGGCAAGAACTATCTTGCAAAGTGGAATACGAACTGTCGGTGAGAACACTGGTCACAAAAGTGAACTCGAAACCACAGACCAAGAGAAGAGAGGGTGGACGATTGCTTTGGTCGACTTCACCAACCCTGTTATCGGAAACTCAGGCATCAAACGGAATTTAAAGGTAAACAGTTCATGGTAAGAGGACCTCATGGTAAACATCGGGGATCCAGAAGATTGTCAGATAACTGGTTATTACTTTTCTTGCTGGGGTTGAAGAAGAAAGGTGTACAATCTACGAAGAACCAGAGGAAACCCAAATTGGCTGGAAGAACCCTAATACAGCAGGCAAACCACCAAGTCGCTCCCACGTCTTCTCGTTGTTTTTTTTTCTTCTCCCACATTTTAAAAAGCCCAAGCTCTGATAAATTACAGGAGCGAGAGGGTGGGGGGTTTGAGATCGGACAAAGGAAAAACCCCCAACAAGCGGGGGAGTCCCTGGTCGTATATTTCCAGAAGGTTCGTTTGACGTTGTTTATGGGTCAGCTTTCCGTACAGAAGGGGCAAGCGGTCCACATACGCTCCGAGTTTTCCTCTTGTGCGATCCCTTTCTCCGACAGAACAGCTCACAACCGGGATGGACAGCTTTTTTTCCACCTCCAACAACTCAAACGGCTAAGGAAAAGTTACGCAATCTGTCGCTACAATTTTTTTTTCCTCTGGAACTCACCCAATTCATAAGCTGATACGTAAGCCCAATCTGAGCCGGTATATACCTTCAAAAATGAAACCCAGAACTAAAAGGCGGTTCTCCGAAATAGTTTTTGATATATCGAAGTGAACGTTTGAACAAATATTGGCAATACTTTAGTACTCACACGAATTCTTCGAGTCGGATCATGTTTGGATTTAGAGTCGGGGCTGCATCTACACTACCAACCTTGTTTCGAATAACGTACCGAGAATATGTCATAGCAAGTTGTGCAATATATCCGATTTCTGCAAATAATACCAAACATGGAACATATTTGTAGGTACCTAATGTGTGGATTACAGCGACTTAATCAAGTTTGGTTTTTACATGATCACACTTATAATCATAACTATGAACAATTTAAAAAACTAGCCAGCATTTTTAATTGAACAAAAAAATGCACGATAATGGGCTGAATGCTAGCAGGTGTGGGCGCTTTGATGAATCGGCCATTGGCCCTCAGAATTCAAAACAGCGAATTCAAAATACAGACAGTGCAAGAGAGGTTTATGAATCCTCTAATTTTTACTCAAATTTACATATGCGTTTTTACCTCTCTACGTAAAATCAGACTTTAGGTTGAGTCGTGATAATGCCATCATATCGGTTGAGAAACATCGTTCATAGTCTATCGATACTTGTTCCTCGAACTAGTTCATAACTTGGCCGGAATCAATGAGTTGTTTGATAAAACCATTGATTTGGGTTATTTGGAATCCAATTGATTGCTACGTCACAGCTCTTAACACCTAGTTTACCAAGAATTGGTGGAGGCTCCATGTTGTCCATTGAATTGACTCATTATTTTCTTGAAAAAAAAAAAAAAAAAATTATCAGTGAGTTATTTTGGAAACAAATTGACGTGACATCCTCGACACCAACTTTACCAAGCATTGGTAGAGAATCGTACATGTAGATCATATAAATTGTAGCATTATAGGTAAATTAATATGCATACTAGATACCATAATATTAATGAGTTGGCGATTAATGAGTTATTTAAGGAATCCTATTGGTTGCTTTGTGCCCATTCTTAACACCTGGTTTACCGATTGGTACAGAACTCTACATATTGTTCATTTAGGCTTGATCATTATAAATTAGTATGCATTACTTGATGTGAAGTTATTATTGAGTTACTTGAGGAATCCAATTTATTGCAATGTGACAGCCCTTAACTCCTGGTTAATCAAGAATTGGTACAGAACTCTAAATATTAGTCGTAAAAGCTATTTTCTGTGATTGATAACAAATTTTCAAGGAGTTATTTCGGAATTCAATGGATTGCTTGTGACAGTCCCTAACACCTAGTTTACCAAGAATCGTGGAGAGAACTTACATATTGGTCATATAAGCTTGAGCATTATAGACCATTATGCATAATTTGATACCAAATTATTGAAGAGTAATTGGTGGGTAAGTGCAATCTGCCAACACCTAAATTATCAAGAATTGGTGGAGAACTCTACATATTGGTCATGTAAGCTTGAGATTTTATAAAGCTTGGGTGGAGAACTTCACGCATTGATCATAATATGATCAATATATTATCTACTTGTGCATTATAAATGAATATGCATAACTTGATACCATGTTATTATGAAGTTATTCCTGGAATCCAATTGATTGCTTTGTGTCCACTCTTTAACCCCCAGTTTATCAAGAATTGGTAGAGAACTCCACATATTGGTCATAAAATCTAGAGCATTATTAACTTCATTCCAAAATGTAAATGAGTCCAACTGGTTGCTGCGAACCAACTCTCAACACCTAGTTCAATTGTTTCATTAGTACCGAATTATCACTGAGTTATTTCGGAATCCAATTGATGCTGATGACAGTCCTAAACAATTTACCGGGAATTGGTAGAGAACTTACATATCTGTCATATAAGCTTCAGCATTTCATCAAACATTGCTCAAAACAAAATTGATCATTGAACAAAATTTGATAGCAAATTACTGATGAGTCCAATTGGTGGCTTAGTGCAATCTCCTAACGCCTAGATTATCAAAAATTGGTGGAGAACTCTACATATTGGTCATAAGCTTGAGAGTTTATCCATAACTAGACACCTTATTAGGAAGTTATGTAAAGAATTCTTTTGATAGCTGAGTGAAAATTTCAAACACAGTCTACCAAAAATTTTACATATTGTTCATATTAGCTTGTGTATTACAAATTGATATGCATAACTTGATAACAAATTATTAATGAATTACCTATTATGTAATTTTCATTACTCGATAAAAAATTATTGATGCAGTTTTGGAATCACCTAGTTTACTAAGAATGGGTAGAGAACTCAAATAGCTCTTTGAATTGACTCATTTATTTATCAATAAATGACGGAGCAGCAATTTGGCTACCAGAAGACTAAAATCACACACACACACACACACACACAACGTACTTACATACCTACATACATATATATAGTTAGGAAAAAAAATGAAATCAGATTAGTTTGGCAAAATCAATTTGAATTTTTGGCATACTATCAAATTGAAGATTTTGGCAAATTAATTTGAACCTTTGGCACGAATCAATTCTAATATTTTTGGCATCTCAATTTAAACTTTCGGCGACTCAATTTCTACTTCTGGCTTCCATACCACTTCGAGCT
The DNA here is from genome assembly GCA_031894815.1 of Creontiades dilutus. Classification (NCBI taxonomy): domain Eukaryota; kingdom Metazoa; phylum Arthropoda; class Insecta; order Hemiptera; family Miridae; genus Creontiades; species Creontiades dilutus. The sequence goes on along the minus strand of JAVIWC010000461.1, from coordinate 1,306,023 downwards.
TTTGGCATATCAATTTATACTTTTCACAAATCCCAACTAACCCAACATTCCACCCCATATAATGATCAATAAATGTTTTTTCTCTCTCTCAAAAAAAAAAAAAAATATTTATTTCGTTGATACCAAATTATCAAAGAGTTATTTCAGGATCCCATTGATTGCTATGTGCCAAGTCTTGTCAAGAATTAAAACTCCTAGTGTATCAAGAATTGGTAGAGAACTCAACGTATTGGTTGTGCATTATCAGGGACCGGATTCTTAGGTAATAACATGTTTTTTTCCTGAACAGATATTCCAAAACTTCCAAGTTATTTATCCGTTTCACGTCAAGCTGATTCCAAAAATGCACTTTTTATTTGACATATAAACGCATATTTCTGAGTTAGTAACATATTTCAGGAATAAACGCATATAAATGCATATTATGAGATTTTCCAAAAAATGAAAAAATAAAAAATACGATTTTACAATAATATATTTGGTGGTTACCCGTATTCAAAATCAAAGCGTACCCAGTACTTACAGCTTAAAACTACCTAGGTATTTAGGGTCTTTATTATAGTTTTTCCACGGGTTGGTAAGTACCTATGTATACGTTGTAGGAAGATACCTACCTATGTATCGTTTTCTATGTACAAGACATTTCTTGCTGACAATCGCCGTAGGCTGACAGTCGAGAATTTGAAGCACACCCTCGTGTCAAATTACTTCTTCTCAATTTCAGAGGAAGCGGTGGAATGAGTTTACTTCAAATGAGAATTACCCACCCCCTAGTTACCTACCTAACTTACCTAAAATGTACCTGTACCTACTTTTGAGGTTTTGAGTTCATTGAAATTTTGAGTTCAATTTCATTTTGATTAAATTTTTATCTCGACATTTGACTTCAATTTCATGTCATTGAATTAAATTTCATGACATTTTCGTCGTTTTTGTATGGTGAAGGGTTGTTGGGAAATCGAACGATAGTTCCTGTGTGATATTCGAGTCATTGAATTACGCAAGTATTTTGTATACTTGAACGTAAGTACTGAAAAAAAGGCATTTAACATTATTTTCCTTCCTCTTTCATTATATTTATAACGGCATATAATGCTATTTTAAAGGCATAATTTCAGTTTTAGCGACATATTTTAGGCACCTAAAACGGCTTTTTTAGTGACCTAAGAATCCGGTCCCTATGCATTATAAATGAATATGCATAACTTGATACCATACTGTTAATGAGATATTCAAGGAATTGCTTAGTGTCAACTCTTTAACCCCTAGTGTATCAAGAATTAGTGGAGAACTCAGATATTTGATTATTTTGCATTATAAATTAATATGCACTCCTTGACAATAGTATTAACTTAACGGTGACGTATATAAATAATACAGGCTATGACCAATATAATACAGGCTATTAATTTATGTTTTAGAGTGTGAACATGCAAAGCCGTGTGAGATGATAGATAGCGGCGTGGGCTCCACTTGGCTGGATGGGGCTGTAGTCGGTAGTTGTAGCCATCAATCTTAGCTCTTCATTGAATGCATCGAACGGTAATTCCGTCGCCGTCAACCCTGATAGAACACACTCCCTAATATGACGTACTCCCTACTAGGACATACTCCCTTACTCCCTAACAGGACCAGGTGTTATCATATCGTCTGCCGAAGCTAACGGGGCGCCTCACCTTCGAGTCGACTATAAATAGATCAGCCCCCTTCTACACGCTCGCTACTCGATCGGACTACGCTAAAACATCCTACGATTTCCACTCTCAAATATTGACGTACAATATTGTAGCATTATCCAGTCAAACCATTTTCATTCAGAGAGCTTGTATCTATTATAGTCCAGGAGCCGAGGCTAAAAATTAGTAGTAATTTCTCTAGATGGTTTTTCCATTCTAAGTGAGAAAATCGTTGTCTGCCATTACAAAATTGATGAAGTACAAACTGGAAGCATTACAAAGACAGCTTAAATTGAACGTTTAGAAGTTTTTCGAGAATACATTCTAAACCATACGTGCTACATTACTTTAACTTCATGAGAGTTTGAATTAGAGATTTTTGGAATTTTCAACCTTCAAATTTCCTTTTAAGGATGATTAAAGTGATGGTGCCTTTGATGATCATTCATCAGGGGGGTTTCCTTCAATTTTTGAAATCTGCGTTCCTTGAACCGTGAAGCAGCAAATTTTGAGGGGAGGCTACATTTTTTTTTAAATTGATTACAAAAGGTTTAAAATTGGAAATGATGGATCAAAAAATAGAAATTTGTATTTGTAAATTTTGTCAATTTTCTCAATTGGTTTATTATTCAATAATAAACCATTGTAATCGCTCTAGAAAAAAAAATTCTAACCCCCCCTGAAAATTTCATGGTTTACGTTTCAAAGGGTCGAATCTGCAATAAAAAATTTTCCGTCCGTCCGCCGTACGCCGCACGCACGATATCTCCGAAACGGCTGGAGCAAAAAATCTGAAATTTTCAGGAAAAATCCATCTTGGTCCGACGACGCCCCAATTCTTGAGCCAGCTCCCTCACTCAATTTAAAGTGCCCTTTAAGGGCTGTAAAAGTTTTGTAAAATCCCTGAAAACCTCAAAACTAGTCGAATCGGCCTAAATATTTTCCTATTTGAAGAACATACCATTAGGAATCGAATGAGCCCTTCCCCACGTCCGTAGGTCAAACCATTCCCGATGTATGGCCCGATTTATGGTGCCAACATTTGCGTTTTTTCGTTTATTATTGTTTGTTTGTAACCTAGTGGTGTCCGGCCGATAGCGTCGAGTTGTAGTGAATGTGGATACTGGAGTGATAGCCGATGTGAATACTTGTAGTGTAGTTAGTAGCCGATACACGGGTTGAAGCATTCTGATATGCATGAAACGCTGATAATATATAGGTAAATATTATTCAATATTATTACTGGGGTTTATTATTCAATATTATTACTGGGGTAAATAAGTATTCTTTCACTGGGGTTTATTATTCAATTGGCTTGCGTTCGTGATTTGAATCTGTACTAAGCTTCGGAGTGTGCGTGTTTTACAGGTGATAGAGCGATTATCGAATTTCAGGAGATATGCATAGACCACGTAAATCGGTTCTCATCCAAAACACCTATTTGGATTGATCAGTTGATGATATTTGTGTGTCCCCTCTACATCTGTCTACCTTGGGCTACATCGTTTAAATTTGGATTTGGGGAAGTTTTAACGCAATACGAGCGCTAAAGGACTTGATAAATTATAGATGTTTCTATTTTGGGGGGTATTGTGGGGAAAAAACGCTGCAATTTCAAACGAAATCAGCTTTTTGACATGAAATAATGCCTGTGTTGTTGGATGAAAATGATGAGACAAAGGGGAAATAACCAAGTAATTTTTCTCGAAGAATCGAATGAAAACATTTCTAAAGCTCTCCAAATTATTAAAATCATGAAAAGAATTCACGTTTTTAACGTTTCATTTTGTTGAAGTTATCTTATCAGAATCTTTGAAATTTTGGTACTTTAAGTTTTTGAAACATCATTCAATTGAAAATCATTGAAAATACAATACGAAGGCAATATCAACGAAGAACGGTAAATCTCGACAGAAGCGGGTTAATCTACAAAGTGTCCGCCGTTAACGTTACAAAATGCAACGTAAACAAATGTTAACGGGATTGCGCGGCGAAAAAGCGATTTGAAAGTCACAACACGGGGCACGAGGGTTTGCCGCGACAAACTCAACTAGCGCGGTACCGCGCTTTTACGTATGACAATTCCATAGAACAGCATAGTTTGATCGCTTATAGAACAGATCGCGTTGGTGGCCCGCTCGCTCGCGTTCGTTTTTCACATATGACCCTGACGCGTCTGCGGCTGACGACTTCTTCATGTAAGTGCATACACAAGCGCGCCGCGCTGTGGGAGAGTTTTCTCTCAAGGGGCACAGCGCGGCAGGCGCCCAGCGCCCCTGAACCAATAGCCCATATAGGGGCGACCCCGTACCGCAGGGACGAAAACCCCTTCCACGCCATCAGGTGGCAACACCACAGCGGACCCTTCAACTCAGCTGACTTTCCCTCATTAGCAGCAGCAAAAGCCCCTTTCAATCTCCCCAAAATCTTTCCGAAGTTTATTGGAAATAAAAGCCCCTTTTCAATCTCCCCTCTTGACGCAAGACGTTTTAGTTGTTTTTGTTGGAATATGTAATTTTTTGTGAGATTCAAAATGTTCTCATCGTTCTGAGGAAAACAAGTCGAAATGTCATAATAATCGGTTCAGGAACACCTTATAAAACAAGTGTGTGGCCGTATTGCAAAAGTGTAATAAGTTGCAAATAGTAGAAATTCAAATCATGAACGCAAGCCAATTTAATAATAAACCCCAGTGAAAGAATTTGCAGCGTTTTTTTAGAAGGTTTAAATTTATACGTGATGTATAAGTTTTCGCTCGACTACCAAAGTAATCAACTATTGTAAACGATAAACCTGCAAGTACAATTCATGATGACCTATCGATTTATTGGTACCAATTGAATAACAAGTGACCTCGGCGTCACATATTGCCTCAGCGTCGACTCGGAAGCAATAAAGACTCCCTGTTGCTTACACTCAACAGTAAAATTTACGAGTTGCTAATTTAGTCTGGCGCGAGCGTGGGTTGTCAAATAAGCCGCTAATTGACGGCTACGATTCCTAACGTCATTTCTAATAATGAACACGATATTGCCTTGGCCCATACCCGCCCGTGGTGGTCTCGATAATGAAGTCGACATGATTCGCAAATGAACGGGGACAATGCGCTCGGAGCGCATAGAAGGTTTTGTTATTGAATGGAATCAAGAACGGACCTTGTTCAATCAAGTTGATTGGAATTGTGCAGGAAATACGGGCGCATCAATGAATTCATTCTTTTCCCGACCCCAATTCGAAAATTTGTGTATGAAATTCAATTCCCAAGTTTCATCTCGAAAGCGGTTATATATGCATACCTTATGCATCGAATCAAGTCAATGATTTCAACATGGGGTCATTCTGAATATAGCTCCAATCATGCAACTGGACTTCATTAGCGCATTTCTTTAGTTGTACACAATTGTGGATTATCTGTGACTGGGTTATCACTTGACCTGCTGGGCACGTGCCAATGTGACATCCTTGTAACAATCATAATTCCTACAGTTTTAATCCAATTGTGATGAAATACCCAGGAAATGTGAGGGTCAAGATGGTTCCCTCTGAGTCTCACCTTTCAAAAATCAGGGTCCCATGGCACCTAAATTTTCGGGGTTGTCTGGGAAAAACGGTTTATTGATAAATAAATTTCCATGCGATAGTATTGTTAATAGCTACTGCGCATGTGCTAACGTAAAATACGTGTAACAATCCTAATTTGTACAGTTTTAATCCAATTTTGATGAAACACCGGGAAATGTGGATAAATCAATGAATCACTGTGCGCTTGCGCCACCAGCATCATATTCTCAAGCTCATCTGGTTTCATCGAGGTCCAATTTTTAAGAACGACACAATGATCTCATTATTCTGTCCATTTGAATCCGGAATTAGTGAAAAAGACCCCCAATACATGTCGACTGACATTTTGAAGGGGTTGGATGTCCAATGGAATTTCGGTTATGTGGTTCGATTCAAGAACATTTATTTTCAAATACATTTCAAAAGATCTACCAGACGAGTAAGCAATGTGCCATACCCAACTTGGTGGATGTTCTTTTATTCAAATGGTCTTAGCGTGTATAACGCACGATTTGTGGTGGTTGGCTTTTAATAAACACCATATTCGACAGAATAGCTTTTGTCGTAAATGTTGTGCTAAAGAACTGAAACGCATCGCGTTTCGAAGACATTTCATTTCGGAATAATTGAAAAACCGAACGGTTTGGTAAAATACCTGTCAGGACGCACAAAAAAAAACCCCATTTCCACTGATAAATGGATGACGATTGAGCCAGAAGGGGGTTGAAGAGGGTGGGGATGCGCTTTGGAGACCTAAACGACCCCAAAGCCCTTCGGGAGAGGGTCGAAATCCTCGACAAAAGCTCCAAAATAAATCTAGTCACCTGGTCACCCTCCTCTGCCCTCGGCGTTTTCAGTGTAGTTCCGAGAGGGCAGAAAACAGAAGGGGATGCACCGCAATAATACATCCCCGCCGGGCTGGACTCTGCGAGGCATTCATAACGCTAATCCGGGGTACCTGCCCAGCTCCCTCGGTCCAGGAGGTAATAAAGACGGCAGGCGGACAGCCGGACAAAGGGATTAGCCCATGAAAATTAGTTGGGGGAGAGGCGTTGGCTGAAAATTTAAGGAAAACTGCGTTTGAGGAAAACCTGGAAATGCTTTACTAGAGGTTTCCCGTGGCAGGTATAAATGCTTGCATATTTTCAGTTGATGTCAGGGACGACATTTATTTTCAACCTGATATGTATTTTCTGTCACCCCTGACAACACGTATCCTACTATTTGAGAACTGGGGGGGGGGGGGGGGCAACTTCCCTGATCTCTCGGTCCGGAAATGTAAATGTAAAGAAATGAAAACGCTGGCAGGCAACGGCTCAAAGGAATTAGGCCAAGAAAATATGTTGGGGAAAAGGAGATGGGTGAACATTGTAGGATACATTTTTGAAGGAAAACCAGGAAATGCTTTGCAAGTGGTTTTCTTCGACATATATATTGTTTGCTTACTCTCAATCGGTATTGTGGAAGAGATCGATTTTCAAAAAAATATTCCTCCCTGGGTAAACTGCCATTAATCACAGTTACCCACAGTTAATCACCGTTCTGTCATCCGTGGCAACAGGCGTCTTACCTATACCGCACAAAGACGTAAAGCATCCCAATTTTCCGTTGATTATTCCGTTTAGAAGAATTTCATTAATTGTGGTCCAACGATGGCTATCGCGCTTGCACGAACGTATTCTATTCCTGTTAAGGTGAACCCAAAGAAGATATAAACGGTTATGCAGTTAACTGATGGAGGCTATATTTCAAATCAATGCGTACATGCTCAATGAGCGAGTATGGAAATATATCATTCAATTCGTATTCGTCGAAATAGTGAATCAATAGAATAAATAAAGGTGTGGTAGAATGAAATCTTAGGGCGCTTCTGCCGAAGTTGAGGTTTCGCGGGTAGCCAACAATATCACAAAATATGCTGCTTTGCCACTACTTAGTTATGAAAATGAAGTCACTTTGATAACTATGATATGAAGTCAGTCGAGTTAACAAAGGTGTAAGAGCAAGCTAAAAACGAAGGAGAGAACTAATTCTGGATTCTGTTAACCAAAAAACGGGAAAATATTTTTTGGAGGGGAAGTGAAGAAAATCTAGAGTGGGGAATCGCGAGGAGTAGAGAGAGGGGGGTAGTAGAAACCAATCAGGGACGGGGTTACAACTACCCCGGGAAACCCCAGGGTGCTAGGGGAGAGACTACGGGTGACTGACCGTTTGCCAGAAAAAAGTGTGGATTGGGAAAAATCAACGGCACAAAGCAGCTTGGGGAACGTCATTAAAGGCTTTAAATATTTTTACATAGGAACGGGATTAACGGACAAAGAGGTAACCAACAGCGGTGAGTATGGTCCCATTACCTGCGGGCCTTGAATAAGAGTCAAGTGTGGTTTTCAAGAGGTAATGACCGAAACACCGAAAAATTCTTCATGATCCAAAACCATTTCAGATACATCTGAACACAAATGATAGCAATTCTTTTGTTGATGCTGTCATAGGTAGTGTTGTTTATTGATTTACAGCTTTATCCAATTGCTTATTCATTAGTTATTTGCTGTTCAAACAATCCAATAGAGAATAAACTATATGAGCCCACTCTAATACGTGGAAAAATTATAGACTGCTAAAAATCAAGTGTAGAGAACGAATGAAGTAGTAGTTGCTTGAATTCATGGTGGATTTATTTGATGCTTCAAACATGGCAGGTTGAAATATTCTTCAAGAAAGAAGTCAAATTCAGTTTCTTGGAGAAATACAGTTACCGTGAGCGGCGCACAGTAGAAAGGACAATACATTTGATAATTAAATTACGGAAAGAGCACTTGGAACGACGGGCGAAGCTTGGGACATTTAAATTAACTTTAGGCAGTGGAGAGGGACATTGACGAATGTCCACGAAATTAATTTTTTTCTTTTTAGTGGTAAAGTTGGTAAAGTTGAGTACTGGAGTGGGGACATTTTTTGCCAATCCGAACTATTGTAGTGTGGTTAGCCCCCTGGGGACATGTAGCATAAAAGCTATGTGTTGTAAAAGTTTGAAAAGTATTTAAATTTTCCAGAAGGTTTTGGTGTAGATCAATGAATATGGTCACACATTGCTTCGTGTATATTTTCGAACAAATATTCGTTTTCAATGGATTATAACAGAAATTTTCACACTGATCATGAATTTACCTCATGCCCTTATATCTATAATTGATTTTGTAATTGAAAACATTCAAGAAATCGTGCTTTTCAAAGATTTAATATGTCGTAGGCTGTTAATCGAATCAGTTCGATTAGTATATTGATTTGTCGCGTGGGCGCTAATCATAGGCGCAGCAATATTTGATTCCGCGAGACTCCTCTGTGCCTACATTCTGTGATCGATCGACCTATCCATATAAATGTTTTTTTTCCTTTTGATACACACAAACGTTCAAGCATAAGCGTTCTTATAAAATAAAAGCGTTCCAATACCTAATATACCTAATGAAAAATTGAATTTCTGAAGTAATTTAGTAATATTAACCCACAAAACATTACATTATCTCTCTAATCGTCGACTACTGATTCTCGAATTAGCTACAGGGAGATTTAATGAGCCCGCCCTCAGACTTCAAAGGCTTACTAGTCGGATCTGTCAGTAACATTGTTCTTCAAAATAAAATTCGGAGTGTCAGATCTATGGAATGTAGATAAAAATATGGTGAGCTGATGATAGCTCTTTCGATTCTGCTATTGGAAACAAAGTTTTCCGGGACGGATAACTATTATTTGGACGGTGTTAGAATCAAACTCAATGGTACACCTAAGCAAGCTGTTACGGTAAACCGAGATACGTGCTCAAGTCTTTGGTTCTTGGGGCAGGTAATAATAACCGCTGGTGGATTTCGAATCCGTGTCTACCTACTCATCATGCGGTCTGACAATCAAGCCGGTCCCCTGTATACGTTGCGGCTTCGCGAAATAAGGAAGGAATGTGGTATTAATGGTGCACCTACTAGTGTGATTATACATACATGAAATAAGCGGTTTTAGGGTTCATTTTCAATAATAAACCATAGTAATCGACAAAAAATAAAAACAAATAAAAACAAAAAATTCACCCCCCCCACCCTTCGTTGTTTGTTTTGTTCGCCTCTCGCTGTCCCGAGCGTTTCTCCGAATTTACTAAACCGAATTTAATGAAACTTGAATAAAAAAATCACCTTGGTGCTAAATCGCCCGCATCAATCCTTACCGATAAAGGGTGAAATCAAAGGGCTGAAATATATTGAAAAAATCAGAATATATGAAGCTTTTGAAATAGTGGAAAGCGTTTAATTTTCATTATTGATAGACATCCTTTCAATAAATAGATTGAGTCCGTTCGGACTGCTTTAAGTTGGTCCTTTCGCTCTTCTTACGGAACAGGAAAATAATAAAGATAATACAAATAAATAACGCTAATACGAATGTAATCATGAACACATCTGAACATAGTAAACATCGCCAACCAAATCGTGACGATCCAGTTAGCTGACAGGTATATTCGCAATTCCATCATCTGTTTTGAGAGTTGCTTTTGAGATTAGTTTTTCATAACTTTTGTTGTATATTTGCGGGCAAATGAAGCGAAATTTCATGTGTTTTATCCGAGGGGTTTTCCGTCTATGTCCTTGCACATTATAATGTACTATTTTAGGCATTTAGATAAAAGATTTTGTTATGTCCTGAGGGACTCGTAACGCGTTGAAGTTTACAGACTTATATTCATGAAGAAGTTGTACTATCTCCCGATAATTTCAACATTGCGTTTGAAAAATGGTTTCCGAAATGGGGTTTTCGCGAATGATTATGGCTAAGTGAACAATTTTCTAATCGACCGTGGAAGAGGAAATGGGAAATGGAACTCCTTTGTGGCGCGAAGAAAACAATCAGAATGTGTGGTGGCACACACTAATCAACTGAAGTAATCTTATGGCATATTTCATTTCTAGTCGATTTACGGCGCTGAAATGCAAATTGAGGCCTTTTAAAGAAAAATCAACCTCTAAAACAAAAAAGCTTTAAATTTTTGGTTTTTTTATTTATTTTTTTTTTTTTACTTTTCTTGAAATTTACCGTACAATTAAAAATTGATCTGAAGTTCTGGTAATAGGACCTGTAAGGCAATAGAAAACCCTCGGAAGCTAATTTCAATGTTTTTTGGGGTTGAGAAGCCCTGATTTTTCATTGCAACTTTATCGAGGTTCCCAGTTTCGAGATGGTTTTCCGAATATTCTACATGAGATTCAAAATTACATGGAAATTCTCTCGTCTAAGTTACACCTGAAGAGCGGCTGTCAATGGTTTTTCAACCCCTGCTTCAAGTTTTTGATGTCTTAACACTGCACTTTATTCAGGTCTCTTTAGTCTAGGGTCATTGTCATGACCCAAAAAGAATGTGTTCCTAAGGGAACGAAATGGGGATTTTCAAGGGAGTTCTTATTTTGGTGGTAGCAGCAACCGAGCACTCCTTTGGGTCGCTTTATACGGTAGGTGGTGTTTTCTGATCAAGCGAGAACATCTAAAAACAGATTAGTATGTTAGTATGTTTACTCAATGTCATTTTAATTCGGTAAAACACTCGAGTTTAATTCGGTAAAACTTGAGTTTAAATCGCTAAAACTCGAGTTTAAATCGCTAAAACTCGAGTTTAATTCGGAGCGTAAAACTCAATGTCATTTAAATCGCTTCGACAACATACCTATTCGGTAAAACTCGAGTTAAAATAGATATATGTGGTGCCAAACTCGAGTTTAATGGCTAATTGTTATACCTATTAGTTTAAATAATTTTTTTTTTTTAATTCCTAAAACTCGAGTTCAAAATATGTGTATAACACAATATGTAAATCGGTAAAACTTTTATGATTAGTATTGAGGAAGTAAATCGCTAAAACTCGAACAGATTTAAAAATCGCTAAAACTCGAGTTTAATTCGGTAAAACTCGAGTTTAATGGCCCTGATTGCTAACCTATTATGTTTGATCTCAACATTTTCTTTCTACCTACTTATGCTCTTCGAAGGCCGTTTCACGTTGCATTTTTAAAACCCACAAAAAGTCCGGTAGTATTGGAATAATCTCTGTTGAAAATCCGAATTGTCATTATCATGTAGGTGTCATACCATATTCGTCACTGTCGTGACCGAAAACACCACGTTATTGTTATGACTTCTATCAAATTTGAATTTCGCGGAGAATAATGGGTGTCTTGAATGACTAAAAACAGAAAGACATCTAGGGAGGCCAATTAGGTGATAAACATCCGAAAACCTAGCAAAAGAAACACTTAAATTTTTAAAATGTCAGGACCTGAAAATTGCCCGTAGTTTGAGAATCACCTTTGTCACCAAAATTGTGGTATAGTTGGCTTCCAAAAATGTGAACGAATTCATTGACTTTGGAAGGTCACTGAAAGTACAGAGATGAATATTATTGAAAATCCTTGGAATGAATGAGTCAAGAATAGCGTGTAGCGTGTTTTGAAAAATGATGCATTTCCAAAACCAAAAAAACATTACTGTTTCCTTTTTTTCTAATTGTCAAAATTTTGTTTTTTGTATAAAACAAGAGTAGGTGGATCACTTTTGAGTGCATAATGAACTTGAGGTAAAAATTTGGAACTATTATCCCATTACGTATAGCGGTATGATGGCATGCCGATGAAATGGTGACCTGGGCCGGCGATCGAGTCGAGAAGCGTTAAAATTCAGGAATTATGTTAGAATGCTCCAAAACGGACTGAAATTTCTCCAAAATTTGGATTTTAAACTGGTCAGATCCATTGCAATGGCTTCATTTTCTATGAAAATTTGCTAAAAATCAGTCTTTATAAAACTTTCGAAATAATTCAAATGTTTTATTGATCATTATTGATAAGCATTCCTTCAATGAATTGAATGGGCCTCTTCACGCATATCCGTTCGCTCTGCCTAGAAGGGATATCCGTTACAGAACTAAAACTCATGTGATCATTTGCAGCAGTTTGTAGTTGGGCTGGAAATAATTCAAGCTGCTTCGTTCCACATGATGACGTTAGTAGGATTAGGATCGCTGTATTATCGGTATAGATGGAATAATACAGTGGTATTTTGACCCGGCTACAACCCTGTCCTGAAGTCATTCAGTAACAATGACCTCAGAGATGTGGTTTACAAGGACAACTGGTGCGTGTTCACTCCAGGCGGTCGCGTAGGATTCCTTCCCATTCACCGTTGGAAGTTGGAATATCAGTTCTACTGAGATTAAAGATCATCATATAGTCCGTTTTCGAGTAATTTTAGCGAAGTTCAATAGATATAACTAATTTTTACATTTCGAACTCAGGGCGGTTAGTTTTTACGTCGGAAACATTGAAATAAAACCGTGAAAATGTATTTACATCTCTACCAGAATTTGCCATCCGTCATCTTTTTTGTGTTATCGCTGTTTTGTTATCTTAAAATCTGCTTATCGCAATATTGTGTTATGACAAAGTGTTACGACAAACTATGGGCTAATTGCAAAATACTATCCATTTTCCTACACGCGTTAAATCCGCGAGAAAATTTATAAATCCCCTCAAAATGCCTAAAATTATGTTTATATGAAAAAATGTATTGTTAAAAATTTAATACGTTTTTCAATGTAAAAAATTTGCTAAAAACGGCAAAAAAGGAGCCTTAGAATTTCCTTGAAGAAAAACTGAATCTCTCTTTTAAATGCTTAAGTAGGACATGAAAAATCTGGACGAAAATTCAGCAAAAAAATGGCCGTTTTCTCTGATGTAACTCAAAAAATTTTGGCGATGGTTCCAATGAATTTTTTGTAGGCGAGAAGGTAGGAAGCATATACTATTATGCCATTCAAAAACTGCATTGGAAGTAAAAAAGTCCTCAAAAAGTAATACTAGTCATATACCTCGGAAACGGTTTGAGTTGAAAGGAATGCAGTTTTGTTTATGCACCTTTCAAAAATACATTCAAAACAATACCGCAATAGGAATAGACCCAAAATGTTTAAATATCCTGCTTTTTAAACTGTTTATTTTTTGACGATTTCAAAATCTAAAGAAGAAAACCTGTTGATATTACAGCTTGATTATATGAATATGAATTTTCTAGCCCGACCTATTAGAAAGTGCAGTTCTTCTCGGAAAAAGCAGATAATTATGTACAAACCATCACAAACATTGGGATCTATAATTTGTTTTAGAATTCCATAAATGGATTTTCTTGTGAGATTGTTGCATTTTACAGTTTTTAATTCCATCTCAATAGCTTCCTTTTACAACAAGCTTCGCGAAAACGTTCCTTTTTATTTGCTAAAAATCAATTAGAACACCTCAAAGCTAATTTGCTTTCATCGTAATTGTACTATTCATATAATTTCCATGTTACGTTCGTCGCAGCTAGTTACGGGCTGCGGGAGGAAGGACATTTAAAAATAACTGTTCATCAACTCAAAAAGACATTCTCTACTTCAATCCTCCGGGACTGCCCACGTCCTCGGTTGTGGAAGTACCTAATAAGGACAGCACGACAACGGGACAATGAGATTAGGCCGTGGAAATTGCCCGGGAGAGCGGGAAAAGAGACGATGAGTGAAAATTAAAGGAAAACAGGAAAACAGAGAGACGAGAAACGCGGTACTGGATGTTTCCCGTACAGATGGATCGTTAGAGAGTTTCAGTCTGCTTTTATGCAGAGTTCCATTCTACCACTATTCGTCTAAAACTGTGTATTACCTTTAAAATGCAAAGTGAAATTTAAAAGAGAGGGGAAGTGATGAAATTGGTTTTTCAATTCTCCAAAACATTATCAACAATTATCGTGTATCGGTCTTTCCGAGGCAACTCCAGTTTTCTGCGTGCGGGTAAAAGCTGTGATGTATACATTCCTGCCTCCCTTTAGACTGACAAATTGCCGGTTTTAAGTACTCAATTATTTTCATCGTTCCCTCCACCTTACAAACTGAAAAGCCAGACGAAAGAAAGATGAAGATCAATTGGGCTAGTCTCGTAAAATACCTCCACACATTTAACATCCCAGAGTCAACTATTCGTCCCGGGCCCTAACTATTGATCCCTGAATATCTGAAAGTCAAGTTACTGACTCTGATAGAAACATTTTCTATCCCACTGGCAATATAATAAAACGCAGCAAACTATTAAAAAAATGTTTGTTATTTTTGTATTAACCCTTCGATGTAAATCACTGATCCAAGATTACAAGAAGTAGTTGATGGTACTCTAAGCATCTTAAAAAGAGCTGCATTTATATTTTTGCACCTTAAATCGATTATAAAATAAATTGGCATCATGGATCCTCCAGCTAATCAGGGTGTCTCCATACCTTGTCATTGACCTCTTGGTGTAGACGATGGTATGACTTTGTGATAAGTATGACTATGTGACCACTAACACTTAACCAGACTTAACCAGTCCCTCAGTTCGTAACTAAATATGAAATGTGAGAAGATAAAATTGTGCAGTTTACTGTATATCGACGCAGACTTTGAAACCCACGAAAGGAACAGCTGAAATTAAATGAGATTAACCAACAATATACACGGTGTCCCAGAGACAATTCCAGGGGTAGTTTCTGCAACTAATTTTAAGATTTGTCCCTTGACATCTTCCTCAAAACCATCCAGAAATCTAATCTGTTTTCACTTTCAAAATTTCTTCGTGTTTTGACCTTTTATCACAAAAGTGGTCATAACTCCCTCAAAGTACCTAATAATTAAATTAAAATGTGAGGATACCGTTGAAAAGAGCTTTGAATTTACTGCCTCTTCAATTCATAACTAAAATTTAATAAATTAGATGAATAAGTGAAAATTCAGGACAAAGTAAACATTTTGTCAGTTAGGTATAACTATTAGTTTATTATTCAACAATAAACCGTTATAATCGCTCTTCGAAAAAAAAAATTCTAACCCCCCCCCTGAAAATGTCAAAGGGTGTAGAATCCAAATCTGCAATACAATTTTTCCGTCCGTCCGCCGTAAGCCATACACACGATTTCTCCCAAACGGCTGGAGCAAAAAAGCAGAAATTTTCAGAAAAAATCCATGTTGGTCCGAAAACGCCCCAATTCTTTAGCCAGCACTCTCACTTAATTTAAAGTGCCCTTTAAGGGTTGTTTAAGTTTTGTAAAATCCCTAAAAACCTCAAAAAAAGTCAAGGCGGCCTAAATTTGGACTTTTTTTGAAAAACTTTCCATGAGGAATCGAATGAGACCCTCCCCACGTCCGTAACTCAAACCATTCCCGATGTATGGCATGATTTATAGTGCCAACATTTGCATCCACATTCACTACATCACTAGGTTACTGCAATAAAAACAAAAACACAGCGTTTTTTTTTTTTGTTTTGTGTTTTGATCGCAGTAACCTAATAATGTAGTGAATGTGGATACTGGAGTGAACTCCTAAAAGGGTTTATAGCCGATACACGGGTTGAAGCATTCTGATATGCATGCTCAGTATTACGAAATTTTAAATTTTCAAATAGAACATTTTTCCATTGTAACCGTTCTTGAAAAAACGCTGCAAATTCTTTCACTGGGGTTTATTATTCAATGGTTCATGATTTGAATTTCTACGAAGCTTTGGAGTGTGCGTGTTTCACAGGTGATAGAGCAATTATTGAATTTCAGGAGATATGCATAGAGCACTTAATTCGTTTCTCAACCAAAATACCTATTTGGTCAGTTGATCATATTTATGTGCCTCCTGAAATTCAATAATCGCTCTATCACCTGTGAAACACGCACACTCCAAAGCTTAGTAGAAATTCAAATCATGACTCATTGAATTATAAACCCCGGTGAAAGAATTTGCAGCGTTTTTTGTTAAACCGATGCTAAGCTAGTTTTGACCACACACGATCGTTACTCTCTTCGGAAAAAACATCTGCGTTTCCCGATCTTTTAAGTGTTCAATCTTTAGTTTCAATGTTTTTAGACAATAACGTTCGGGTGCGGAAAACGTGGGTTTTTACTATGAAATCAGTGTTTTTCTCCCGTAATTACTTGTTGCAAAAAATAAGTTTGGGAAATTCGATTTTAGTTACAGTTTTTCTCAGGATCGAATGGTGACCCTCTCGGACGTCCTCAAACAACAAATCAGGGCCTTTCGTTTATTTGAAAATTCTGTTCATCTTTAAGGATACCTCTGAAACTAAAATGCTTCAGGTTTATGTTCAGTAGTAACAAGAAAAGGGAAGAGGGAACTTCCCATATCCATCTCACAATCGAGAATTTCAAATACCAGAGGATGGCTGAAAAGGGAAAAATTTGTCATTTTTGAGGAGAAATATTTGAAAGATATTTCCCGTTTTTAATATGGGGCCAGTACTAAGAAATGGACTGTCAGAGTAGTCGATATTACAGGGTGGGTGGTTAGGAATCTGGTTATACTACCACACAACAAGCAGGTAATGGAATGGACGAGGTGCTCCTTCCTGGGGCGTTAAAACAGTAACACCTGGAAGACACCCTGCAGCTGGGTAAGGAAGTCATTTTTGAGGAGAACTATTTAATAGAGATTGTCAGGTTTTTCCTATAGGGGCAGTACAAGGAAATGAACTGTCATCGCTGTCAATATTATTAGAGCGTGAGTGGTTAGGAATCTGGTTATACAACCACACAGCAAGGAGGTAATGGAATAGACAAAGTGCTCCTTCCAAAGGCTGAGGCGATAAGCCTGCAACACCTGAAAGACACCCCTGCAGCTAGAAACAGTTTTAATAAACTGGAAGATGGAACTATCCATGTCTTACAATACTGTCAGGCAATCGAGGCTCTTTCATTTTTTCCTTCTTCTAAATTGATTAGTTGAGATCCCATCTTTTCTGGTTCCGTTGTCAAATAGTGTTGTCACTAGAGCAGTAATTCGAGTGGAATCTCGACTTCAGTTTGAGGATGAGACTG
Organism: Creontiades dilutus; assembly: GCA_031894815.1. Taxonomy (NCBI): domain Eukaryota; kingdom Metazoa; phylum Arthropoda; class Insecta; order Hemiptera; family Miridae; genus Creontiades; species Creontiades dilutus. The sequence continues at coordinate 1,288,870 of JAVIWC010000461.1, read as the reverse complement.
ACGATCCGATCTCTCCTCGATAATCAAACAATTAGTCTAATGGCTCCGACCCTGCCGCCACCAAAACATCCTCTCCCGCTAGCTTTCAGATAGTATGAGACAGGCTTTCCCCGTCGGCGACCGATAGATCAATAGATTCCTTTATCCGGGAGAATTTAATTTGGGTTCTCCGGGGCTTTGAAAACCAAAGCGGAGGGCACTCGGTGGTGGTGGTAGTTTTTCCGTTTTCTCTCGGCTTCCTCATGCCGGCGAGTTTATTCCCAGAGAAACGGGGACGCGGCGGGATTTCGAGCGACAGGTTTCCGCAAATAACCAATTATTATTTGTCACCCAACCCTACGGGTAAAAGACAAGTTATGCAGCCGGCTTCAAAATTCTCTCCGGAATATTCGCCGGGACATAAACCGTACGAAATGCTGGGGGCCCCACTGTCAGAACTACAAGATTAAGAAATGTTTCTTTAAACCTGGAGATTTTCCTACCTCTCTAACCAAGAGTTGAAAAGTTTTCGTTCTTCGCACTCAAAATACCCACTCGCTTTGTTCACTTTACTCCAATGTTGATTCACGAACTGTATTGATAAATAAATAAATCCTAATCATACCCACAACCATTCCAAGTTTTAGTCTGATTTGGATGGAATCTTCAGGGATCATGCGAATTAGTTCCTAAATGGTACAGGTAAATGTCATTGCCATAGGATCAATTTCTTGAACTTCGATAAGTACTAATCGTGTTAAAAATTCGAAAACAGTTGATTATATGTTCGGAAATGGTCCCTTATAAATTTTATGGCGAAAGTTTGAGTTATAACTATCATACATGCACACAACTGTAAGGGGCAGGCAAAACCTCCAGATTAATAGAACGATTTTAATTAAATTCTAAGGATCATGTAGAATAGCTTCTAAACGGTTCACTTTCATTGCTGTCAGATCAATAATAGAGTCTGCGCCAGCGCAAAGGTGGATTTCTTGGTGAGGTGACTCTGGGCCTGAGCTCAACACTAAATACAATATTAGTCCTCCAAAATCTTACACTGTGAACTTTATCACTTGTACGCTGAATCAAACATTAGTTTTGTGGAATGAATACCAACTATGAAGAATATTCAGCAGCAGCAACCAGGTGAAAACATTTTCAATTCACAAATTGTATGGTCAGAGCTCTGTTGGCATCATTGAAAGAGTGGGCATACTTTAAGCAGACTGCAGCTCCAAGTCCAACTTAATTTTGATGAGGTAGAGGGACAGCTTTTGCTCCTTGGTAAGGTTCAATCGACACAAGGAACCCATTCTTGGTGGCTATGGACCAGATTTTGTAGCCAAAACGGATTGGCTTCCCCTTTATGTGCTGCTTGCTGCCATGCCTACCACGGTAGATCTGTGAGATCTAAAATCCTCCTCCAACGGGGTCATCAGAGAACAGCCAACATTATGTTATTTACAAACACAGGCTACATCCTAGAAAACATTACCACAAAAAAGTCCCAGAATTTTACCTGATCTTCAGCATTTTTCTCAAAACTCTTAACAAGTTGCAGGGAAACACGAAATTCACGAGATAACAATACATATGAGCTTATCAGTTGAACTGTCATGAATATTAACTTCTTCTATGACTCGTTAGTTGTTGTCCATGCCCTGTAGATCCCGTAGGACCGCAGAAAAATGTGGAGGCTTACTTATTTTTAAATAATTATCAAAGTAGTGTCACCTAGAGGTGACTATAGTACTTGGCGGGTTAATAATAGAGAGGTTTTTAATTGGTGTATTCCAATAAACAGAGAAAAAAGGTTTATGAGGTTGTAAAAGCTCAACGAAGGTCGAGTGCAAACACTCGGAAAATGAACTGCCCGATCAATGCATTTACCGTGAAGGATATACGAGCTCGAGCTGTAGATTTGTTTGCCCCGTTGAAATGAAGAGAACCCAACGGTAAATTACTACGAACTCCTGCTATCGTATAAGCTGGCCGCGTCAAGGACGTTGGGAGGCCAATCCCTCCAGGCGAATCTACTAGTTCAGTCGAGTCCGGAGACCTTCGGAGCTCTCAAATGCCGTCCGCTCTTCGCCAGCCGTAGAAATCGCCTCTCGCGGAACCGAACAAAGAGGTTTCTTTTTTTCAGGGCGATGGGAAAACCCGGGGAAGTTTTAATTGGAAAATTGCTAGCCAACGTCCGGTTTCTTTATTTAAACACGGGGCGGTTTAGCTTATAATTTTTTGTGTATCTTGGAGGATACCACCGTCTTAACTTGTAAAACAAGATTAGCGTTTCAGGTATTACCTTTCTGGAAAAACTCGAATTCTAGTAACATGCTCAAATTCTTACTTAGGCATCCTAGGTTCTCTTGTAGAGAAAGTACTTGCTGTTCTGTATGAGTTACCCCTTCTTCAGATTATTCTATTATTATGAGTTACCCCTTCTTCAGATTATTCTATTAATCTTCAGATCGTGGGGTTCCGGGTAAAAGTGACCAAGTAACATTTTTTTCAAAATGAGCTTTTTTTTGTCATTCCGGTACTACGGAACGTTGTCTACTGTGTGTTGTTGCTAAGAACGTTATCTTCAAACTGATGTGCAAGAAATACTTGAAAATAAATTTTACCTGCCTGACCCAAAGAGTTTTATGTGACCAAATGGCATTTGAACTCAACCACAAAACACGGGATGGATTATAAATGTACTCTCGCTGGTGCATGTAAATGTTATCAGTTGCCATTTGATCACTTTTACTGTGTAAGATTTGTAAGATTGCATAGTGGGCAGGTGAAAATGACCAATTACAGTGATAGGTAATGGATAACCTTCTCTAACAGAAATAGGTATGTCATTGTTGTTTAGATGCTTGGCAACACGATAAATTAACGAAAAAACTATTCAATCCCTCAATTTCATGTAACTATGCGACTGATTTTCGAAGAATTGAATTGACCAAATGAGTAAAGCTTGAAACTCCAGGCAGGTAAAAATGATCAAATAGAGTTTTCCGAATAAACAGCTCTTATTCAATCTGAAGTGAATTTTGAAGCACGATTTCATAGGCGGGCACTAGCTAACTACCTACAGGATAAAGAAAAATCGAAACATAGTCAGATGAGACATCACACAACCAGTGTTCGTAAGAAGAAAATAGGTGAAACTTCAGATCGCTCCCTTGTAAAATTTTGCAAATGTTACTTGGTCACTTTTACTCGGAACCCCACGAGATTATTCTATTAATTATTCTATCAGACTATCAAGCGGCGTCTATAATCTTCAGACATCAGCTAAAAACATTGCCAATTCTACTAGGATTTGGAGAACGAAGCTGAACGAATAAAAATCAGTACACGTCAATTTCACTAATAAAAAACGCTGCAAGTTCTTTCACTGGGGTTTATTATTCAATTGGCTTGCGATCATGATTTGAATTGTCTACTAAGCTTTGGAGTGTCCCTGTTTCACCGGTTATTTGCGGATCATTTTTGCATTTTTTACAGAAATGACATTTTATTCGCCTACATCATTAGAATCATAGAAAAATGTTTTGCACGTTTTTGACCAGTTTTTGACACTTCGCATGTACTGTACGTGTGAGGTGATCAAGAATCAGGATGTTCCAAAATGTTGATTTGAATGTAAGTCACCTTGAATATTCTGTTATTATCACTATTTTTTAATGAATTTTTGGCCTTTTTAGATCTATTGAGTCCAATTTAATCTAATTTGATCTACATTAAAAACACTTATTATGCTTTTATATCTAATTACGTTTACAAGTGAGATCGTACAGGGACGGACAGAGGGGCGTGCCTGTCATGTTTGCATTACCTGCCAATACCTTTTCCTATCCAATCTTCACTGCTGAAATGTGCTTTCAACTTGAATCATTGCACGACGAAAGAGAACGGAATGGAATAGGAGATATTATGAAGGTCGATTGTTCGCAGTTTGAATTGATGACCCTTTTGAAAAGGAATATTTCGTTGTATTGTCCTGGTGCGCGGCGTTCCTCACTACCATACTTCTACGTTGCCTCAACGAACTCATTTGAAAATCAACAACCCATTTCCTACAGAAAAAAACTGAAATCGTCTCAATTTAAAGTTATCTTGCAAATACATTTTTTGAAGGAGTTCTTGATATACGGCACGGTACATGTGATACAATAACGCGTATTACCGGCAAATTCATGAACTTTCGTTGAATGAATAGATGTAGTACTTCTTTACAAGATCTGCGTTAGATGTAGGTGGGTGATCAAAGGGAAACCATCACGTACCCAAATTCAATGACAGATGCTTATGTAGTGAATTTACAAATAATACATGTTCTAGTAAGATGTGCTTGGAGTGAATGGCGTTAAGTGTGAGGGGGTGATGAGGATGTTGTTTTAGCTAAGCTATTGCAGAATGCAAATCAAGTTCTGGACCTGAATGATGGTAAAACAAGAATATCTGTCGATTTTCTTGGTAGCAAAGTCGATAGATCTACTTGGGGCAGTTGCTCTTTGGGGCCCGTGAAATCTTCCACGGTGAATATGAGCGAGTTGTGTTGAGTCGGTTCTACGACTGGGGAGTGACGGGGGAGGAATAGCCGCGGTTTCACACGGGGTCGCTCCGCCGCTCGACGCGCCCTTTACCTACGGCAACTCGCCCTCTGTGCACCGCCCCGGAGCAAATCGCATTATCTCAGGTTCACGGCTCAGGGGACTCCGACCCCGTCACACCGCCGCTCGGAAGGGGCTTTCAGAAAAGGCTACCAGTCTCGAGGAGATGCCAAGATTCATCCGAGGATCGGACATACTCCTAGCGATCACAAACATTCGAATAATAGAAAAATGGATAGATATCGTCGTTTCTCAAACATTAAATGTAGATCTTGCATCGATATCGGCAAAAGAAGACTACACATATAGTACACAGGAAAAAGCCATTTACTAATATTGTAGCCGGACTAGAGCATCAGAAAGAAAGAAAAATCATAAGAAGAAGAGGAAGGAAAGCTGCATTTGGGTGTCTGCCTTCTTTCTGATGCTCCAGTTCGGGTAGGAAATTAGCAAATGGTTTGTCCAGTGTGTATGCAGTTAATTAGTAAGGGAAAAGCACCAATAGTGAACACTGTACCAATAGTGGACACTTCGGAAAAAAAGTTGTAGAATAAGGATTCGGGTTGAGCAGGACACTTGAATGTTTTTGGATTAACTAAAGTAATAGCCTAACAAACGTGATGAACCGAAAGAAAACGTTAGGGCCAAAATGAAAAATAATAACTTGACATTAAAAACAACCAGTCTGTGGGTGGAGTGATTTTGAGCAGGACGCTGTGCAAAATGCTAAGGAGTAGAAAGTATGTTTTAAGCAATTTTCACACATAATATTCAAATATTTGTGCCCATTGGTTTGAATATATACTTCAGTAACTAAATCGACGATTTTCCAGTCGCCTAACTCCGTTCATATTGATAAAGTGGGCTTTTAAAGCATGTCCACTTCTAGTACAACAAAAATGACGGATGCTCGGGTAGTGGACATCCCTGTTCACTACTGGTGCAATTTCCCTTTTCACGAAAGGATATTTTTTCTTAATTTTCTACTTGTTCATTTGTATTGGAACAAGCTCTCGGTACGATTTTCAAATGAATATAGTGTTGCGGTCCAGAGGCGGAGAGGGGGTGTCCTCTACTAGTGCAAGAGATGTCCACTACTAGTCCATGAGCTATCTTCTACTTATACATGAATTGTTCTCTACTGGTACTCACTTCATTCTTCCAGTTGAATTGAATTATTTTTGTTTTACTACCGATTAGATATATACATGATTTTAAACGAGATTTTACGTCGTCTTGTTGATATCTACGACGTGTCCACTACTGGGTCATGAAGTGTCCACTACATCAACACGAAAATTTTAGCTGTCCACTACTGGTGTTTTCTGTTATTCCACAAAATTTGACTATATTTCTTCAAACATTTATAAAATTGGTGTTTCCTTTGATTAAACTCAACTAAAAATGTCTGAAGAACGTGTAGACACCCCAAAAAAAAGTGAGAGTTAAAAATTTATGAGGTAACACAAACAATCAAACAAGATTTTCTTAACATGTCCAATACTGGTGCTCTCCCCTTATCTATCTACTGCAATATACTCGTAAGAATCTGCGGGAAACGGTCTCCAGAATAAGAGACTGCGTTACGGGTACGAAAAACGATCTGCATAGGCGCGAAAAAAAAGTCCTAGTTGGTTCGGTGAAACCTGCCTTGGTAGTAAACTGGACCAGCATTTATGCAGGGTCGGTGTTGCGTATCATTCGGTAGTCTGGATGCTCATGTCGCAGAAGTAAATTAAAACCTAAATCAATATGACAAATAGATATATCTCTTTATTTGTATAGTCTTTCAACGTTTAAAATATTGTAAAGGTAAATACAGTATTTAGAAGAAACGTTCAGGTTGAATCCTGAGAGAATCAATAGATATGAAATTTCCTCATGAAAATAATAATTTGTTTGAAAGAAATATAAGGCACAGATTAATTGGTAAAGTTATAAAAGTGAGAGAGAGGAAAAACGGAAACAACAATGAAGGGAAAATTCTTATTCAGTGGCTCTAACATTAATTACGGCTTGCAGAAGAAAACGTACTGCTATGGCTTGTTCCTTTATTGGCAAGTTGAGTATGGACAGGAAATGGCCTAACGACAAAATGTCCGTTTCAAAATGATACAACCTCGTGAACAGTCGCAAAAGCAATGAATGAATGAGTCGGACACCCCAAGCCCGCTATCGGACTCTATGTTGAAACTGGCACAGTGATAATTAGCCTTCGGCTAGGGGGGATTCCGGGGACCTTTCTTCTCGTTACCACTCGTAGCAGCTAGAAAGTGATAGAACTGTTGAGGTTTAATAGGCTTTTATTGCGATTTAATTGGTTGTTTTCGCGGTTTAATCCGCTGTTACTGCCGTTTAATTGGATGTTAATGTTGTTTAAGTAGCCGTTAATACTGTTGAATCAACAATAACATCCTTGGATGAACTTTTTATTTATTTATTTATATGAACGGTCAAACCCAATCCCAAAAAAATAGAATTATGAAAAAAGTTTAGCGTCACTGGTAATAACAATAATATACATCTGGTAATATACATAACCACCAATGAAAATAACAATGTTGGGAAGGACACAATTGAAGACTTCAAAAATCTTATGGAACAGGCGAAAAAGTCCAACTCAGGATGAAGATGAAAAATGCAGTTGGCTAAACGAGGAATGCGGCACAACGGGTGATCCTGAAGATGGTATTTGGGGGCAAAACTCACGTAGAACGGAAGAGAGCTGCGAGCGGAAAGACGAGGCTCAAGGAGGAATATCTCTCCGAGTAGTGCTGGCGAGACCATTGCTCCATTCAATAGTTTGTGCAAAAATACCAGATCAGCCACACAACGTCGGGTCTCCATGGGTAGGAGGTGAAACACCCCTATTGGGGCACCTCAAGCTTGAAAGCAGTAAAGCGAAGAAATTTGTGCTGGACCCGTTTCTGAGCATGCTTGACATGGCAACGATACAGAGGAGGCATAGAACAAAATTTTTGTGGAATAATTGTTATATTAAAGGTCTTGAAAAATTATGCTGTATCAAGCTTGCTGTAAAACCAATCCATTTATAAACAATAGAACTAGGAATATGATGTTTAAGGAAGTAAACTATTTTGGTAGCCATGAAATCTGGCATAGGAATGAGCAATGACGACGCCAACTCACTCTTTCAGCAGATGTTGGAACCAAACAATTTAAACGATTCAAGAAATCAGTGCCTCTGCGTTTAACCCTACCTCCCCCCACCCCCATCTGTGACACTTAACATTCCTATTATTGGTCAGATATCTGGATGGACAGATTTCAGAAAGTGTAACTTTCTTTCAAATTCCTTGTCGATTTTAAATGTTTTAGACCTCGCTCATCTTCATGGGATTGATATCTTGCCCAGATTGTGCATGGAACGTCTTATTTCCCTTTTAAGCTGCAATCGTGTAATCCCAGATATAACTGGTTTAAACAGCTTGGGGACGGTGTGGGGGCTTTTGGAGTGAGCCTGCCCATTGACATCATTCTATTGCCTGCTTACCGTTGCAGACTTGTTGGTCTCCTGAACTCCCTGCCTTTCATCTTCAAGAACATCGATCTGCAGATGGCTGCGCTTTCTCATGCCTGCCTGGACTATGGATCCTGCGACTACCAGGAACCCTCGCTTCAACCTCAGCACTACCTCACTCGGGACTGGCCAATGTTTATTATACGCCCTTCGGCCCAGCTGCGTGTGTTTGGAAAATAAAATTCGAGAATTCTGGTTTCGAGCCTTAAGGTGCAGTTCTCGTCGTCCTCTTGCCCCATCTGCTCCTGGAATATGGAAGACTCTGCACTTCACTTCGTCCTTCAGTGTCCCATGCTGCCCCCCCCCCCCTCCCCGGCGGAAATTTCTACTCCCAGTCATTCAGTGAGCATCATAAAATGTATATTGACGACAGGTGAGCTTAGAGTTGCCAACAGGCTGTTCCTCTATCTCAGCGAACTACGATCAATGGTCATGAGCATCTAACGTGGGAAGAAGAAAGATAAAGAAGAAAGAAAAAGGAAACGAGAAAAGGAAAAAGAAAGAAAAGAAGAATTGGGGAGGGAAGAAGAAAGAAATGTGTCTGTCAAAGAACATTTCATTTTATTTTTATTTTTCACATTTTTATTTCATTTTCTGGCATTCTGTGTTAGCCGTTTTAGAGATTGCTATAGATGTCAATATCTGTGAAGCAATGCAGAATTATCTATCTATTTACCTATTTGATATCTTGCCCAAATTTTCATAGGTCTTCAGCCGAACTCTAAATGAACGAATTAAATGGTATTTTAGGAATGACAATTAGTTATGTTAAGTTTAGTTATGTTATGTTAAGTATATTAGTTACTACGTTGGGGATTACAATAATCGTTCCTTCCTCTCACACAGCTCTGGGGCAAAATAATGAACTGTTGCCTCTTATCTGTCACTCATGACAGACTAGCATTTTCTTCCAGTCAGTCCCCCCCTCCCCCTCACCGCAGCAAACAACCCCTCTTTGATCCTGATCGTTGCCCACTCAGCTGAATAATTGATTACAGGGTTGAAAATTTTGAACGGATTCAGGAATTCTCTATCGTCCGCCCTTGAAGTGGCTTCGAAGGAATCTGGTTGACGTTCCGGATCTATTTGATGTGTATCTCCACATCAGGGGAAGTGGCGCAGCGAGACTATCTCTTCTGTGATGGTTACGGTTAGTTCCCTCATCCTGTTTCATGAAACTGCTACGACGAGCGTGAACCTGAAAGTGTTGGCTTCAAAGGGCACCTCTGGGTGTTGCAGGTTAAGCCCTTGGAAGAAACATCATTCCATGACCTTCTTGTTATAAAATTTTATTTGGCACAAACTTAGGTGGACTAAATAATGGTAAGTTCTTTTATTATCGAAGTTTGCGATATTCCACAAGCTTAAATGTTTCTCTAATGTTGAGTTTTGATGTCTAGCAATTTTGATTCAATATTGCGGTAGATCACTGGCTGTTCCTATCAATTCCGTCGATATTATCACCAGAATCGAGTCGGTAAACCACGATAGAACGCGGGCATGACCACTTTTCTCTTTCCGTCTCCCCCCTTATCGCTTACGTGAGTCGACTTCTATGAAGAAGGGTTTCAACATAACTTCTGAATGACGATTCCATCTCTGGGCTTTTCCTTCTCGAGGAGGAATTCTCTTCTTTGTGCCCTTAACTACCCGAACGGCCTCGCTCTATCCCTCCTCTGTGAGATGTGCCCTTTTCAACCCCCCCTCCTTCCCCTCCGGCCGTCCTCATCTCCCCGGTTGAGGCACTATTATCTCGTTTCTCCTCTTTCTCCGCTATCGTTCCTTTTCAGACTGAAATAGCTCTCTTCCTACGCCCTTCCCCTGCTCCGTCCTCTATCGACAAAATATCTCACTCTATGAATATGTATGTGACGATTATTTCTGTACTTTACTCCCACATCGACTCCATCACGCGCTCTCGTTCAGAATACATTTCCTCGAAAAAGCTGACTAAATCGAGCGGTCGACCGCTTTGGTGAGTTCGTTATAAATGCATCCAAATATGGTTTTAAGATAACACAGCTTTGACTCACCGTCTGTAATGGAGCGTTCCAGCAGGAACTGTCAATTCTTCGTGTTGTTAGTGAATTCCATATCTACCAGAGATGGGCATCCCTGATTAACGAATAGTTTTACGATTACATTTGCGATTACACAAGAATTCGTAAAAGTAATCGAACAATGAGAGTAATCAATTACTTTTGTATTCGTGCGATGCGATTACTTTTTCGAATACTTTTGCCGATTACAATGGTCCATGGTAGGTGTTTCTGCATTTTCCAAATTTTTGGTAAATTGAAAAAACTTTAGGCTCGTAAAATTGTTTGTGATGCACGTGCGGGTACTTGAAAGGAATAGCAGTTATAGTTTTATATAACATTATGAATAATGATTACGGAAACTTGACGGTTTTGTCGAAGTTTCGATGTGAAAAATGGGAGCAAAAATTAGGGTTTTGAGAACAAAGTTGTGTGGGGTATCGTTTTCGATGTATGTTGTAAATTAGGACGCTGGATTGATTGGAATGTGTTTCAACATTCCAATTTCAAGAGCGAAGTATGGTTAAACTGTCAAATTTACTTTTCTCAGCCCGGGGTAATTTTTCCTTCACTCAACCACGAAGATTCTTGGATTCTTCGAAGATTCTCACTTCTGAGACTTCGAAAAACAAAGTACCTAATCGTTATTCGTATCTGTGATCGCAAAAAAGTATTCGTTAATCACGATTACCTTAAAAGTATTCGCTGAAAAGTATTCGTTAATCATGAATACTTTTTTAATCGTTAATCGTTTCGCCAACGAATAACGATTACTTCAAATTAGTTATTAACGATTACATTTATAATCGCATAAGTTTTCATTAATCGATTAACGCCCATCACTGATATCTACAGGGTTTTGGTGAACACTTTCCTATAGGATGCAATAATATTATGTATTTTATATGATTACTGTAGCATTTCCAAGTCAAATGAAGCCTTCTCGCCATTATCAGGGAAATTACGAAAAATACGCACAATCCCTAAATGTAGTACGAAATGCTTGTCTGTGATTGGGGACAGGGATGAAAACAATTCTCGAAACGCTGTAGGTAGGTATCGATACATGAAACTTGTAACGAAGGAATTAATTGATGATTAATTGTCTCGTACTGGGTATTAACGTAAAATGAACCTAAACGTGATCTGCATAACCTTTTATTGGGTAGGACAATGGTTGGAGATACACTCGTCTTCAAGGTATGTACAACTTGTTGAAAATCCAATAATTAATTCAAAAGGAGATTGAATCGAAAAGGGGAAAGTTAAATGAAGGACGATGCGGTAACGAGCTAGGGCGATGCCTATTAGCTAATAATACGCAGATGGAAGATGAATCCGGAATGAGAAAGATACGTTCCGTCTGGTCGGATTCCCTTCCCTTGTGCCTACTTGTTGTCATTACTCGTAGGTGTTGAGTGACCAATGATCACAAACATAATCATGTTTTATTAAAAAATAAATCAAGAAAAAATATCTAATACATAAAAGTTCCGTGTCGCAATGTCAGTCACCGTACTCCTCCGAAACAGCTTTACCGATTTTTATCAAATTTTATATTTGTTTCCAGTAGGTCTAAGAATTTGCTAATATCTATTTTTCATACCCCTAAGTGATAAGGGTTGTTCACCCTTAACATTTTTTCTTCAATTTTTGGACGAAATTTGTCGTTTTTTTTATTATTATTTTTTTTTTTTTTATAATGTGGCATCAAAAAATACATACAACCCAAAATGTTTACTTTTTTACCATCAACCCCTATATTTTTATAGCCATTTTCGTAATTTAATCATTATCATCCGGCTGGATATCTGATCAATTATAGTGTTTTCAACTGTACTTCGATTAAAATTTCCCTTAGTTTATGGCAAATCTAAAATTGTTTAAATGAAAATAAACATTCAAGTTTATCATTGAAGTTTAATCCCGATATATGGTTAGTGTTACCAATCTTATATTCTAAAAATTTGCCTTCACTGGTGAGTGATATTGCATAAATATAAAACAACGAGATCCCGTATCAGGTACCTACTTCATTTATTATGAACTTGATCATTAACAATTTGCCGTTTGTTATTTTCATATTCTCTTATCTTTCATAGCGCTCCATGCCACTCATATACCACATATTTACACACTTATAATAAGTAAGTTACATTTTGTCTACACTAGTAGGCGATATTTTCTTTGAAAGAAAAACTTTTATCACTTCTTAACATAACTAATATTTTAAAAGTCTTAAAATTAAAAATCTTACTTGTGGAAAGTGTAACTTCAATTTTATTCAATTTAAAAAGAAAGCGCAGGTAGGTACTTTTGTGAAATACGAGCAGGTAATTTTAAGCAATTGAGAGGCTGTCCAATTGATGCTTGCAAGATGCAGCAAATTATTTTGCAAAAGTTAAGTTTCCCTCTGTATGTGCAATGTCTGCTCATGTGTCAAAAACCAGAGGAGGTCATGTACACTTTCCTACTTTCGAGCCTTCAGTCTTTCCTCTTGTCTTGGAAGAGTTTCTTGGTTTCTTAGACTTTTCATGACGGGATTTCAATTTCGTTTATGTTTTTACAAAATTCGACGATCACTGCAAAATTCAGTGTAATGAGAGGGTTAAAAATCTGAAACCCAAACAAGACATTATTCGAACCAATCAAAAAAGGCTTACAAGGTTTTTGGATTCGGGACCCTCAAAAACCCTTAGAATAAATAATAAGAAGCCGTCAACTCGGAGGTGATTTTTTTTGTAGGGCAGTGTTATTAGTAATTGTAACTGAACACATCCGAATAAAATCTCCGAGTTACCGTGCGTCTTCAAACCTCAACTCATTGACGAGAAATTCATTTCGTCCACCCACCTGCCTACTCATTCTACATTCCGTTTTGTTTACTCTTCAGTGTTTTAGCAATTTTTTATGCTACAATGAAAGCAAGACACTGTCGAGATTTCGTTACAGAAGAATCTAAAATGTACTAACTACGTAGTTACATCATTGAATCACAAACCTAAACATTCAGAGTGAGTGCCGAAGTTGAAATAAAATGTTGGATCTCAGATTGTCTCGCGGAGGTGACTCGTGAGTAAGAGCGATGCCAAACGGACAACCTTCCGAGACTGGTCTGGACACTTTCTATCGAGATTTGTTCTTAGGTGGGCACTTGAGCCGCTTTGCGATTCTCATTCGTGTTGACAACTTTGGGGCACCAAAAGTTGATTGCAAAAGACTCTAAGGAGCCTGATTCTATCCATTTAATAAAGCGCCATCTAGATCAAACGCAAAACTCCATTTTATTTTTACTGGCATTTTTTTGAAACGAGGATCTTTAACCTTCCGATAGTCGCGCCTCCAGCTCGACATGGATAGTCGCGCGTATGTGTCACATACACAAAATAGATTGAAGCATTTTATTCAGCCAAAACACAAGGATTCGGGGAAAATAGGTTAACAGCACACAAAGGAGTATTCACAGAGATGTATTTATAACAAGAAAGGCACTAGATATCAAATTTTTACGAACGTAGAACGTACGTTGACCACATTGTGCAGTAGGTATCTTTATGGTGTGACATTTTGAACCTTACAGTCTTATTTTTGGTCCACATTGGAGAACCACATGCAAAACTCGAGAATGGAATTATTAAATAAAGACTAGTGAAAAAATCCGAATACATATTTTGTAAAAATTTGGAATACAATACAAGAACATTTTGCATACATAGGTAGGAATTTCTAAAATTTGCCGGGCTGTACAAGATTTTAGTCAAATATAGAATGTTATAAAGGAAATTAGACTTATAAACTCATCAAACTTATATTAAAACAAAAAAAATCTGAAGAATATTTAGTTTGGCTGAGAATCACTGCAATCGGAGTGAATAGGAGTTGAATGTTGTATGCAAATGTATTTTCTGCATTTTTGGCTAGAGATTTTTGGCGTGTTGTCCGGGTTTGGTTTTCCAGATGGCAGGGTTTGTACCTTTTTCTTCCGGCAGTTCTTCTTCCTCTTGATACATGTGTGAAAAAATAACGTAGATAGTACCATGTATGTGAGGCATACAACTTAGCGTTACGCAGAAAAAAAAACCCTCAATGAAGGCCAAAAGTGAACTGAGTCCTTTTCCGAAATGAGAGGGGAGATTAGGAGGCGAAGATTCAACCCCTCGCTTAATCGCGTGATTGAGCTGAGAGATTCAAGCGACAAATGCACGCGACTATCAGAAGGTTAAAAATGTGATCCTTTCAATTTCTAACGTTGGAGTTAATCGAACGTGATGGTAAGATTTCAGGCGTATGCTCTCCCAATATGAAATTCTTGAGCCAATTTTCATACTCTTTGGTCGAGTAGTTTCGAAGAAAATCATCGGACATAGTAAAACGGAAAGATTTTACACGTCAACCATAACATTTTGGTATCATACATAAAAAAAATCATGAATTAGAAATTTGAATCTAAATTGATTGGTCTCTAGACTGAATATTATCTTGAAAGGTGTCATCAAGTTTCAAGAGAAGCAATCGTTCGGACGATAATCTATTATATTTATCCGTTGGGGTTGAAATTATATTTTGAAAGCTTTTTCTCGACGACACATGTTACTGGGGGAATTGAATATCAAAGCGGCTCTAGGGAATTATAGGTCCTTAAAAGCTAAATGTCAACTGCGGGTCAACTTGAAATTAACGCTGGGAAGAGTGATGGCGGAAGGGTGAGGGGGTTTTAGCTCCCAAGGGGAAACTGAAGCTTTGGATCGTTTTTCGATGTTTTTAATTTGTCCCTTCCGTTTTTAGGGGAGGGAGTTTGATCGGTTGGCGTCGGATATAACAAATTCATGGTCTCCAACCGAAGGGGTCTTTTAAAGTCCGGACAACATTTCTTGTACCCAATTCCGCCTATAACGTCACACACGACCCATGAAATACGTACTGACCTACTGAAGTATGAAGGAACTCATTCCACCCGTTCGGGAATGGTATGACCTCTCAAGGATTAGAAACATCCTGTCTCCAAACAGCTGGACGTGATATTCTGGAGGTGCTATTCCAGCTCCTGAATTTTTGACATTTTCGCAATTCACAATACTCACATATTAGGGGGCCCCCCCCGTGATCTCAAATCCAGGAATCCCTAACCCAGCAGTGCGACACAAGGCTACGTTATAGGGTTGTAAATCGCTACCAACAAAGAGGTACAGCCAATTAGGCGAAAATTGCTCGCAGACTAATCCGTATGATTGAAATGTCTTGGCAAGACAATACAGAACTGTACAGCACACCCTTGGAATCAAATAAGAGACTGCACGGTTTCAGCTGGAACTAGTCAGCGAAGAGTTTCTCAAATGTTGAATACGAATTCGATTCCATCAGTCCAGGATTTCGAACCAGAGATGTAACCTATAGCCCCGGCTGAACTCTAGGGGATTAGAAAGATCCTGTCCGAAAACAGCTGGACGTGCTTTTCTGGAGGAGTTATTCCAGCTCCTGAATTTTTGACATTTTACTAAACTTACATATCTATTAGGAGCAACCCCCGCGAGCCCGAACCAACGAATCCCTAACCCAGCAGTGCAACACAAGGCTGTATTGTAAACTATGCCTGAAGTAATGTGTTGAATAGTTCCAGGCCGATTTCCAACGTGGGAAAAGGATAGTGTAGTTTTAGTGGGTTTGAATCCTGCATTCAAGAAGCGGTCTGCCTACATTGCAGAAGAACGGTCCCTTCTGGGTATCTTACGAGATCTGATTTTCACCTTAGGATCTTGAAGATTTCCTCAGGTACCTACGTAAAAAAAAAGGAAAAACAGAGTTGTAAGCCACTAGTAACGCAAGAGGTACAGCGGATTAGGCATAAATCGTTCGCAGGCTAATCCTTATTATTGTCAAAAAATGGGACTGTAACGTCTTGGCAACGCAATTCAGACCAGCCGAGGTAATAACACCAGAGACTAAACGATTTAAGCTGAATCTAGTCAGCGGAAAGTTTCTCAGATGTTGAACCCAAATTCGATTCCATCTGTCCAAGATATCGACCCAAAGACGTAACCTATTGGCCCGACTGACCTCTCAAGGATTAGAAAGATCCTGACCCCCCAACAGCTGGACGTATTATTGAGGTCGACACCGAATCAAATATCCGGACCCCGCAGCCCGCCCTCTGTGTTAAACCGACAGCTCTGATTGCTATTCCGGCTCCCCCATTCTCCTCTCCACAGTGGAATCCCATCGGGGTGAATTAGGCCGGATCGGATACCGGCGACTCCTTTCACGAGGCTAATACAACTTCGGGGTATTGAAATATTGTTAGGGCTGATGTCCGATTGATTCGACAAACTTCGATCGTCCGTTCATTCAACCAGTCGATGGTGAAATTGCGCAGTCGGATTTTCAGCGCTTTAAAGAAGGTCTCCATATACATTTGCTTACACACAAACCCGTGAAAAACGCCACGGAACTTCTTAGATTAGCGAAATTCTTTGAGAATGATATTCACTTTCAAGCAAGCGTCTCGGAAGAGTAGGTTCAGCTTTATTTTTCAACCCAAAAATACAATGGGAAATCCGCATGAATTTTGTATTTTGAATCCAACTCTACATTTCTATATGGCTGAAGTTTTACACACACATCCTCAAGTACCAGTGGAAAAAATGAAGTTGTATGAGATATCACAATGAAGTCTCTCCAACTTTAGTGACGGCACATTTGCAAAGATGTTCAGCTTCTATGATTAATTTACTGCAATCATTATTTGATAAGACGGGAAAAATAATTCTTAATACAAGATACTCGAAGTTATAGTTCAGTGCCTAATCAGAATGCCACTCTAGAAGGTATCAGATAGGAATACTTTTTTTTCATTTTCGACCAGCTCGATTGTCTCTCCACTAACTAACGAAGGGACCCGTCCAACTGACGCAACTTCATCAAC
This sequence comes from Creontiades dilutus, assembly GCA_031894815.1. Lineage (NCBI taxonomy): Eukaryota > Metazoa > Arthropoda > Insecta > Hemiptera > Miridae > Creontiades > Creontiades dilutus. The sequence goes on along the minus strand of JAVIWC010000461.1, from coordinate 1,271,779 downwards.
GCCGCCAGTTTTGTTAAATTATCAAAATTATCTGGAAGTGGTTTCAGGTGTGTGGCTATTGTTTTCCTTATTTTCTCGGGAACTAGTTTCAGAAAAATAAAAGGAAAAGAAAATGATGGAAATTCCCCATTAGAAACCTGTAAACAACATTAATAGATTGTTTACACCAGAGTTTGAGCTTGAGTTTGCGTTCTGCTTAGATTCTGATACCTAATTCATACGAATAAATTTGGAATAAGTATTTATTCGTAGAATATACTTATAATAAATAAAACAATTATAAAATTAAAAACGAATCCCGGCCAACGCTTTTTCCCGAATTCACTCGGCCAAATATTTCAAAATCAGGATAGTGAATTCTTAAAATGCGAGAGTCGATATGTAAAGAACGGCTTCCGAGTTGAATACGGCACGTAGCTTCCTTCTATCGGATTTTGGAATAAAGCAAAACAATTTTGCATTTCAATAACGTAGAAACAATGCCTCTGCTACCTTTAGGGATGACGCGGAAGAAAAATCAATACTTTGAGATCATGCCTAATAAAATGGCATTATTGTCATTAGATTTACAGGCAACTGTGGTCAATGAATCAAATGAGAGTGTTTAATTTTACCTCATTAATTTTCATTGCGACTGTAAATATGGTTATATGTTGACGGTAATGTAGGTACAATAGGTACATCATGATAATTGCCAGCAGATTTTTGATCTGAGAAGTCAGATTCTGTATTTTTCGACGTGATGCATTTATTCCAATGAAAGTCAGTTTCTGCTGAAAGCGTGAGGTTTGAGCAAATACGGAAATAATCTCTCTCGTAATAATTGTTTGTGCCTTCGACGATTTGATTAATTCCTGGAATATTTTCTGGACATTAGCTCTTTAGGGGATCAGAAATTAAAGCATTGAATGGAAGGATGAAGTTATTTTGTTAGTACGAAGGTATTATGTGAATAATAAACCGCAATCGAAGTTAGTTTGCAGAATGTTTAATTTATAGGGAGGCGTTACAGCACTCAGCACTTTTTCTGATTAGCAATCCACAGTTTTTGATCGAAACCTGCGAGATTTCCTTATCCCGAATTTTATGGCTTAGGCGTCCTTTACTCCGCTCTTGGTACCTTCTTTTGATTAGCTTAGTGCTTGGCTTAAGATGGGTGGAGGGGGGCTCGGGATGTATCAACAATCTGATGAATTAAAGATAAACCGTTGAATAAAACAAGTCTACTCCTCTCCATGAAGAGACCACTCTTCGGCATGAATCGTTAATCGAGTTGTAAAGGCTAACTCGGCAGAGTTGACGGGGTCCTGACTCGAGGGCCGTGGGGCGAATCACTTAACTAACTTAGGATTTACGAGTCTACTTAATTATGGTTTGGAGCCACTCAATGAAGTTGCAGGGAAGGTAATGGGAATGAGGAGTTTGACTAAACAAACTGCCTACTCTTCGGTGATGCGGATGCGGTGTACTTATTGGCTCAAGAGTGAAAACAGCGGCAAAAAAATTGAGGTTGCTTTGAGGAAAAGAAGAGAGTTTGAGGGTATAGCAAAAAAATAGGTTTCTAAGTCAGATCTTCAATCGTTCCGGCGTTTCGTGTGCCCGGACAACATCAGTGTTAGTTGTTTTTCTTTTGACGTGCACTTATTCTGCCGCATTGTACATTGGGGGTTCTTTACAGAATGTTTGAGGTAGTAAATAAAGCGGTGAAAAGTGCAGTGTGACGGTGCTTTAACCGTGATCAAAGACAACGAAAAGAGAGCAAGTCGAAACCAAGGGATTTTTAATTACTGCCGAATCGGAATACTCGTGTACCTGTCTCTCTGATCAGCGCAGTTGTCATGGCTTTCCTGTGTGTCCTGCTCTCAAGATACTTACAAAGACCATTAGGTTTCCTGCAATATTAAAAGCCAGATTTCTTTGGTGCTTACTGAAAGGTGTGCTCCATTTCCCAGCTTCTTACATGCATGAATGTAAATGACGATATTTAAACTTATACGAAAAAACCATTGCATTGAACAAATAGATCAGAATTCAATAACTCCTCCTGGTCAACCTAGAAGCCGTGTTTAGGAGTCCAGAGGCAGCTCTGCTTTATGGTTAGTACCTACTTTTTTTCCCGGGGGGGATCTTCCAAAGAGGAGACTGATAACCTAGTCAAGGCCTTTGGATTTGCCAAGTTTCTGTATTGAACCAGAGGTGAGGCAGTGTGTCTAATCACACTATTAACTGAGCAGGTTGGTACCAGAGTTTTTGGCATTGCCACACAACTTCCAGTGTTGAGCATGCAAAACAACACACGCTCCCTCACGCGCTCAGTATTCAAAACTCCTCCCTCATTCAGCATAATGATAGCATGCTGAGGTATCCAAACCACTGCCCCAACAAATCCAACCTCAACTGAGGGCAGGCATAGCTTACGTGCTGATAGCCCTACCCACAGCACCACGTAAATGAATTGAGTGAAGGAATCACAATGGGAAGTGGACAATGATATGATGGCGAAGTCAAAGATAATTCTTGAATCGTTTGCGTGATACCCTCCTTAGCCTGATCATTTCAGTACTCATCGGTGATAGAAGCTTGTGCATATTGTGATTCAAGGGATTGCAGTAGATTTTTTTGCTTCTCCTTTGTTACATAAAATTCAAGGGGCTGTAGTATATATTTTTTGCTTCTCCTTTGTTCCATTTAAAAATGACCTCTTCTTGCTTTTCGTTCCCATCTGTAGGCATCATGGAGATTGATGAATTTCAAGACTCTGTACCTGGTGGCAATGTATACGTGGTGTAGTACTCTCCATCCAGACCGCCTTATATAAAACCAGGAGTAGCATATATCACAGACTTCTGTCTTCTCTTTTACCCAGGTCACTCACGTGAGGGTACTTGCACTGGTGACACACAGACTTAAGGAACTGCAGTCTTTTCTCCTCCTTGAAGATTCCCTAGACTTCCAGAATCCCAGCACTTTAACCATCGCCCGCCAGGCGAAAAATCCCCGTACCTCATCTCAATTCCCATTCTTTGCGACTCGCCACCAGCAGTCACTACTGGAATATAAATGAGCAAATCGCAAGCTGGGTAGCCAGACCATCTCATCTCATCAGTGCGAATGACATTTACCTTTTGTTACAATTTGCGTCACAAAGGGCCAAGGCTGAGGCGGTTGATGCTCAAACGAAAACAACGATGCTAAAAGGTGGCAGGTCACTGGAAATTGTTCATCACAATTCTTCTAGAAGCCAAAATAGCCTTCAGAGAGCCAGTGGTGCACTTACCGCCCCAACCTTATGTTCAAGCAATCTGTCTTTGGAAAAAGTTGCTGCATGCAATTTTGGTTTATTATTCAATTAAACCATTGTAATCGCTCTGGAAAAAAACAAAAAAAAAAATTCGAGCCAAAACAGCCTAGTGAGCCGATAGCGTCGAGTTGTAGTGAATGTGGTTACTGGAGTGATACCCGATGTGGATACTTGTAGTTTATAGCCGATACACGGGTTGAAGCATTATGATATGTATGAAACGCTGATAATATGTAGGTAAATATTATTACTGGGGATTATTATTCAATATTATTACTGGGGTAAATAAGTAGTCTTTCACTCGGGTTTATTATTCAATTGGCTTGCGTTCATGATTTGAATCTGTACTAAGCTTCGGAGTGTGCGTGTTTCAATAAAAAAAACGCTGCAAATTCTTTCACTCATTATTCAATTGGCTTGCTTCATTATTTGAATTTCTACTAAGCTTTGGAGCGCGTTTCACAGGATAGAGCGATTATTGAATTTCAGAAGGCACACAAATATGATCAACTGATCAATCCAAATAGGTATTTTGGTTGAGAACAGATTTACGTGCTCCATGCATATTCCTGAAATTCAATAATCGCTCTATCAAACGCAGCACACTCCAAAGCTTAGTAGAAATTCAAATAATGAACGCAAGCCAATTGACCCCAGTGCAGCGTTTTTCTTTACTGTCTACATGCAATTTATGGCATCCATGGTATTACTCAGTGTACCCCACCTAGACCTGAGACCTATTGACACCTGACTTCTTACCAGGCCACTTCGTAGACAAAGAGCAAAGCAATGATAATTAATTGCTTTGATAAGAAGGATGACAGCTTATTTAATCCTTTCATTGCTCTCCTGCAGGTTTTTGCAGTTGCCATTTCTAGTTGTTCTCAATGTCTTCCTTTACTGGTACTAGAGTAACGCCCATTAAAACTTCAGAGTGAACTTGAGTTCGTCAAACCACAAGCTTAGATAAGAAAGAATGTTTGTAGGTCGGTATAACAAAACTATTCTCGAATTGGTATTATTGAGCGGGTGGATGACCAGCGCCAAATTACTGTTCATCAGCTGTTTGCACATTCTGCTGAATTAATTCTCATTTTAATTTTCTTCTCTTCAGATAAGATCAAATACTGCACGATATCTGACAAAACTAGGCAATAAATTAGATGACCCACTTATTATTAGCTTTTAGAGAGGAGTTTTGTGGAAAAGCTTCATTTCACCTATTTGACTAACATTATGTGGTTACTCTTTGAAGGAGATTAAGGTAAGTAATGGTTTCCCACATCCCATAAGAGTTGTAAATGTCGGTAACCACTTAATTTTGGAAAAGGAGAGACTAACCGCACAATAACGCAATAGGGAAATTGAATCTGGAGACAATCCCACATATTAGGGAACGGTACCTGCGTCAGGACACGTGACACATGAAGGCACCATGTCGAAAGTTCAGGATTCCCAGAATAGCGGAGAAGGAGAATTTGAGGTGTGAGGCGTTGATACCATTAATTTGTCACTTGATTGTCTGGGCGACCTGTCAGTATACACTCTGCTAAACGCGATATAAGGACGAAGTTTCTATGACAGGGCGATACATCTTTCCAAGAATGTCGGTAGATGATTCTGAAAACGACGCTTCATCGGTTAAACACATCCGACGCGACGTGGGTTGGGATTTATCTGTTTTCCCCGAGGAATCTGTCACCGCACGCACGGAACGTGGGAAGTTTGCGGTAGGTTTGCCAACGCCATCCGAGGTATCAAAGGGCCCCGGTTTAGGAGTTAGAAGTGACGCTGTTTCAGGATGGTAACCCCACAAAGGTCGAAACCTCTCGCGCTCGACCGCGGAGGAATAGGAATATTCAACGAGATATCACGGTTTACGGTGTTTTCTCCAGGTGTCCAATCCCTGAATGGATGACGGTCGTGCATAGTTAAACCCTTACGTTTGTTACACCCGAGTTCTGAATACTTCTGACACGTCTTTTGGTATGAAAAAACCAATTTGAGATAGCTGCTTAAACGTATAATACGCAAATAGGTGTCCATTTATTTGCAAAAATCAAATAGTCACTCTCAAGAATGGTGGAAGCTGTAAAACGATCTAGTTAGTACTCGATATCGATACTATAACCAGATTACTGTAGCGCTAATAAGGTTGGCCAAAACTATAACTTTTTTAATTAGTCGATTGGTTCATAACTAACTGAAATGGCTAAGTATATACTTCGATTTTGATTTAAGAAAGTTTAGTAGCTGAAACATCATCTGTTATGACCACTGTCACCACATCGGACTGCACGAATTATGAGACAGCTGCAGCTGCAGGGAGAGACTTAAGTTGAAAAATTCGTTCATTCTTTTCCGTTCATTGTGTTCATTCTTACTTGTTGAATGTTACGTTTCACTCGCTAATTTGTTGCTATTGCATTCCAAGAATTAAATCATGTATTTCTGTCATCCACCAAATTGAAATGTAAAACCTCAAATTTGAAATGGAAAACCTCCAAATTGATGTGTAAAACCTCCAAATTGATATGTAAATACTCCAATTTGACGTGAAAATGCTATATAACAATTTCTACTCGAAATTCAGTTTTAGGTATACTAAGGTTCAGAATCTCGTCACCAACCTAGTGGTGTCAAAAGATTGAAATCCATCTAAACAGGGCCGGCGTCGGGTGAACCTAGGCGTCTTAGGTCGTTTTTGGTTTCATTCAATGGAGTGCCTGCCTTTAACGGGTTTTTATTTAAGAAAGGGTTCTCAACCAAAATACCTATTTGAATTCATCAGTTGATCATATTCGTGTGCCTCCTGAAATTCAATAATCGCTCTATCACCTGTGAAACACGCACACTCCAAAGCTTAGTAGAAATTCAAATCATGAATCATTGAATAATAAACCCCAGTGAAAGAATTTGCAGCGTTTTTTTTTTCAAGAGCGAGTACAGTGGAAAAATATTCTATTTGAAAATTTTAAATTTCGTAAGACGGAGCATGCATATCAGAATGATTCAACCCGTGTATCGGCTACAAACCCTTTTAGGAGTTCACTCCAGTATCCACATTCACTACATTACTAGGTTACTGCATACAAAACAAAAAAAAAAACAAAAAAATGTTTGTTTTGATTGCTGTAACTTAGTGATGTAGTGAATGTGGATGCAATGTTGGCACCATAAATCGGGCCATACATCGGGAATGGTTTGACGGACTGGGGGCTCATTCGATTTCTCATGGAAAGTTTATTTATTTGAAATACGGGCAATGCCCAATTACATATATAGAAAAAAACACATTCATGACACTCGGATATCGTGGATGAGAGTTCTAAAAATAAAAGAAATTGAAACAGAATTACAAATTAAATTCAAATTTTAGGCCGCGATTGGTCGCTGAATAAGTTTTTTGAGGTTTTTAGAGAGAATGCTGATTTTATACAGAGACAAAACTTTGACAACCCTCAACGCGCCCAGTTACCAGGGCACTTTACATCCCGATTAAGTGAGAGAGCTTTAGGCTTGAAGACAACCCTTAAAGGGCGTTGTCGGACCAACATGGATTTTTCCTGAAAATTTCAGATTTTTTGCTCCAGCCGTTTGGGAGAAATCGTGCTTACGCTTTACGGCGGACGGACGGAACATTTTTTATTGCAGATTCGGATTCAACACCCTTTGAAACGTAAGCCATGAAATTTTCAGGGGGGTTAACATTTTTTTTTTTCAAGAGCGATTACAATGGTTTATTATTGAAAAATAAACCAAAACCATTAATCCTAATGTAAGTTACCCATTTGTAAGAATGAAGAAGAAATCTCAATATACATAATGCTCGACGACTCAGACCTGCCAGGCTAAATCGGGCTTTTATCTCGAAATATAAAGAAGGGGTGACCTAATTAAATTGTGTTAACATTTTTTAAAAGAATTTCCAGAATAAACATTTTTTATTTCATTCTAAAACGAGATAAACACTGTCGAAATCGCCCCGGGGTCGCTGTAGATTCAATGATTCAGTTAGAACGAGGGACCATAATTCTTTATTTAAATAATAACTGGCGACGAGGAGAACTTAGCTCTTTTAAATGGTTTTTCGCCATTACTGTATCGAGAAATGTAAACCATCAATTATGAATAGGGCGCCGAACTTCAACTCTGTTACATAAATTCCTCTTGAAAGCCGAGAAAATATAAAACAGCATCGTCACCCTAATAGAAATATACGTCCAATAAATACCGCCTCAAATTGCTTTTCGTGCATGGAATTTAGATTCGGGGGGAAAAGCACGTCCGAGACCTATTACGGAAACCTTCAACTAATTCGCGACCCGGTTTTGCGGTTGAGGAAGGGGTCAACCCCGGCACCCCGGAGCCCCGGACTCGGAGTGTCCGACCTCTTTGAATCCAATTACAACAGCCACCACCACCACTACCCTATCAATCCTAACGAAATTCATTTTCCCAGAGATTAAACTCGGCTCCTAACCACCTCTAAAACAATTTGGGCTGCATAACAAACTGAGTTAACAGCGAGATCCTTATCTTGGATTTGGTGGATATTTAGTGGTATCTGGGGCGGATATTTTAACGTGCAACATATAATGAGTGTTCTTCGTACTCAAAATGGGTAGTCGTGACCCTAGAACATCACACTTATTATTACGGGGTTTAAGAAACCTAATGGTCAGAAATCCAGAGATCAATTAAAGAACACAGGGGAGAGGGGTGATAAATTTGACAAATTGCTTTTTTGACAAAATCCGGTTGAAACTCCGCTGTAGCGCGCATGTTCTCCCTCCGCCCAGCGTTTCTGTGATTCACAGCGACTGGTTCAGTCCCGGGAATCAACTCCCAACCGTTCACTCAGTTTAGGGATGCGTTCTTTGGAATCAGTTCACCCGTTCAATACGTTCACCATGGAAGAAGTAGTCTCCTTCTCCTTCCCATGGCGTTCACTACAATCAACTCTTTCCCTCCCCGCCAACCGGTGTCCTCTTGGATACAAGGATGGCCATCGATACATAATATATCGATGTTCGATAATATCGGCGGTATAATATTGATGCCGATATATATCGCAGGTTAATCATTGATAGTAGACACCACCGATAGTATCGACCAAAAAATATCAATAGGTAGTTTTAGAAAAATATCGGATGAAAAGTTCAATAAATACACCACTATTTTTCTGTTGCGTTCCTAGGCCTTCAAAGAATCTTACCTAATTCTGATTTTAAATTGAAAATACTAGGTACAGGAAGCCTAGGTACTAGTGAAACTCACAAACTTCTCTATAGGAAGTGGGTGACCTGAAAAAATAATTCTTTCTACTCGCGAATCAATTTCAATTTTTACTGAACTTGAAAAAACTAGCTCTCGGCTACCGTCCATAAAAATAATAACTTTGACGGCATGACTGAAAACTGAACAAACAAAACACGAGAAGTCCTTCATCCATGATATGAGAATGGCAAGGGTGTTGGTTCGGGGTGATTTGAACAGCTTGGGAAGGATTCAAGTGAACTGAAGTGGTGAACGTCAACTCTTTTGGTATCCGTTCAGTTGGAATCATATCTTTTGACTGATGCGTTCACTGGGGTCCGTTCAGTGCTGAACGCCACATCTCTAGTACACCGCAAACGCCTATCACTTCGTACGGGGAGCTTCCGGTAGCCACCCAGTGAATTATTATACCTATTTGTTTACTTTGTTTTACGTAAATGAAGTCTCATACTAATAAGTACTTTCAAGATGAAATATGTTCATTTGAAGAATTTGGGTTAGCTCCCATGCATTGAATAGGTGTATTGCCTTTATCAATAGAGGCAGATATGATTTGATTTTTCGGTATGCCAATTTCGTCGCTTACCCCCTTGTTCTGCCCGGCCATTCAATTAATGAAATCCGTCTGGATCCAAAAGACTTAAAACATTACATTCCCTGATGTAGGGGGTCATCATTCGTTCATTTTCTCACTCAGTTGAGTCAGAACACAAACGTGACAATGACCTCGATCGACATCTGACTTATTCCTGCGAGCATCCGCTGAGTCATAGGCCTGCAGTTTCACTTCGTCATTTTGTCCGACCCTAAACCGGCCGAGAGCGCTGGTATTTGACTCCAGAGAAATGTCACGTTCAAGGAGCATAACCCACAATCGTATAGGTTTGATTGAATCTATCCCTATCTTAGCTTGTTGAAACTAAAGAAGAAAATTTCCGTTAGTTGTCAGGGTACCAGTTCGAACTCAGATCTATCAATACACATAACATAACACTAAAATGGCCTTAACTCCCTTAAACTACTCTCTAACATCAATTTTCAGACCACCAATGGAAAATTGGAGAATGAGAAAATGTCAACATTAGTTGTCAAAGATGGAATTAAAAAATAAAATAAAATAAATAATAATAGGTATACGGCTTATATTTACGTTTTCCTCGTTCATAATAAACAACTATTGGAACTCCCAAGGAAAACTCCCCTAGAATCTCAAATCTCCAATGGTTTAAATCGAATTAACCTTACACCTGGAATTTTTTGAAACGTCAAATAGGTGAATCTTTCTTTTGGAATTTTTTGACGAAAATTACGTTTGAACCAGAAAAAACCTTCAATTTTCCGTTAAATCGGGAGTTCACTCCAAGTTAACTCGCTACAAACAAGAGTTTGCTGCCGAATTGTATGTATTTTTGTATGTATGTACGTTTGTTGAACGTGGAGGTAAAATAGGTTCACCATTCGATTCAGCAAAAAAATATACATAAATTCCTATGGCAAACTCTTTTTTTACTTCAAGTAGATTTTGGTTTAAAAAAAGTCGATTTCAGGGCATAAAACCGTGATTTTCACGTGGTTTTCTTCATAAAAATTTAGCATACGTTTTTTCTGCTGATACCTTCGGAAAGATACGATTCTGGGGAGGTTTTTTCTGAGGCGTTTCAAAAGCTCTTTATTGTGAGCGAGAAAATACAGAAAAAAGTAGTTTTTTTCATAAATTCTTGAAATTTCACGTTCTGACTAATTCTTTACCGTCTAAGTCGTTTTGAATTTTTCTTCATAAGCACTTAGTATTGTGGATCGGGTCATTCTTTGCTCAAACATGGTATTGCCCCTATATTTAAGGGTGGAACATTCAAATCTTATCTGAAACCCATAAAAACTGTACGAAATGGGCTTATTAAAGTCTTGTTAAACAAACAATTTAGATTCCCTACTGATAGAATATACAAAGAATTTAAATAGGTATGTGATGTTGAAAATATTTTTATCGCAGAACACGCTTCCCGACCATCTGTGTAATCTTCCCAACGCCCGGAATGCAATGTATTCAAATACGTTTCTTCCTAGAGTAAATACAGAATTGTTAAGCGTATCGCATATGTAAAGGCGATGTATTTACTCTGGAAATATAATATTGATGATTTGAAAAATACAAGTAGTCTAAAACATTTGAAAACCTTTCTACGAAAATTGTGAGTACGGGCGTTATTGTCGTATAACGTAATTTATTTTGAGATAAATGCGAGTTTTAATTTTTCATTTTTATTGCGTCAACGATTTTTTATTCTTTCTCTTCTCATTATTTGCTTTTACTATTATAACTTTCTATTTTCACTTGTTTGACATGCAGATTTAGTTGATCAAGTAAGCTCTTTTCATTGCTCATTCTTACTTGTTAATAAAGTCCAGTGTTATGAATTGATTATGTGAAAGAATCCAAGAAGAGGCTTCGTTCTCAAGTTATTCACGGCTTAACATTTCTTCCGTGTTTTCGACTTTCCGTCACACAAACGCTGCAAATTCTTTCACTGGGGTTTATTATTCAATTTTATTCATTTGGCTTGCGTTCATGATTTGAATCTGTACTAAGCTTCGGAGTGTGCGTGTTTCACAGGTGATCACGCGATTATTGAATTTCAGGAGATATGCAAAGAGCGCGTAACTCGGTTCTCAACCAAAATACCAATATGGGTTTTTTTCCTGAAAATTTCAGATTTTTTGCTCCAGCCGTTTGGGAGAAAACGTGCGTATTGCGGACGGACGGAAACATTTTTATTGCAGATTTAAATTCTACACCCTCTGAAACGTAAACCATGACATTTTCAGTGGGGGTTAGAAATTTTTTTTTCGTAAGCGATTACAATGGTTTATTATTGAATAATGAACTAAAACAGCCATAACTTCCTCATTTTCCAACGAATCTCAAATCTGAGGATATCGTACGTAAGAGCGTTGAATTTCCCGTCTTCGTGATAACAATCAAAATTTCTTTTGTTTAGGTTTAATGTTGTTTGTTGGTTTTCATGTTTTTGTTTTGTTTATGGCACAAAATCAGCCTAAATTGAAAAAAGGGTTAAATTCGTGAAATTATTGGTATTTTCGTTCACCAGTAAAGCCTAATTTTCTTGAACACCCTGTGTACTCTTGATGTTATGTGGGTTCACCTCACCCGTTCATATAACAATAAATAATAATAATGATGCCAATTGCACATAATTTCGTTAATTGATTCAAGGTAGAATGAAATACGGGCTTCAGCTTTGGACGCAAGTTCGTCCGGTTCGAAAATCCATGTTCGCGTGTTTTATTCGAACGTTCTGTCGTCGTCCCCGCCCTTCGTCAGGCTTCGAGCGGGAGTATCGAAATAAATCGCACTTGGAAACGAATCGGTTCTCTAATTTACATCCCCCGTTCCTTCTCGCTTTTCCATATTCATTTGTTTTTCTTCCATTCTCGTTGTCATCTGCGTACCGCGATACAAAATTGTCAACAACCCTCGCGCCCTTCCTGTTCAAACAATACAATTCATCTTTGTTTTTCCAGGAGAACAAAACAAATTTTCCCTCGCTTACTTCCGTTAATCTGTCGTTATTAATAAAAAATCCCTCAGCCTTGTTGGGTAGTTTTCTCAATTGATGAAACTAGGATCGATCACTTTATTGTCTGCTTTCCAATAGTAACGACGGAAATGGAACCTGCAGGCGAGCTAAAGCGAACATTCCTTGTAAATTAATATCATATTACGTTGTTGATAGACTTTCACGTTCATTTAAGGGGATTGTTCAGATGTATCTGACATGGTTTTGGATTTTTCGGTGTTTGGGTCATTACCTCTTGAAAACCACATTTGACTCCTATTCAAGGGCCGCAGGTAATGGTGACCGTACTCGCCGCCTTTACTTCATTGTCATGAATCCCGTTCTTATGTGAAAGTATTTAAAGCCTGTAATAGACCCGGAATTCCCATTGCCGTAGGTTTTTCCCAAGCTACCCGTTTCCTGGCAAACGGTCAGCCACCCATAGTCTCCTCCCCTAGCACCCTGGGGTTCCCGGGGTAGTTGTAACCCCGTCCCTGATTGGTTTCTACTATCCCCCTCTCTGCTCCCCACGATTCCCCACTCTAGATTTTCTTCACTTCCCCTCCAAAAAGTATTTTCCCGTTTTTTGGTTAACAGAATCCAGAATTAGTTCTCTCCTTCGTTTTTAGCTTGCTCTTACACCTTTGTTAACTCGACTGACTTCATATCATAGTTATCAAAGTGACTTCATTTTCATAACTAAGTAGTGGCAAAGCAGCATATTTTGTGATATTGTTGGCTACCCGCGAAACCTCAACTTCGGCAGAAGCGCCCTAAGATTTCATTCTACAACACCTTTATTTATTCACTATTTCGACGAATACGAATTGAATGATATATTTCCATACTCGTTCATTGAGCATGTACGCATTGATTTGAAATATAGCCTCCATCAGTTAACTGCATAACCGTTTATATCTTCTTTGGGTTCACCTTAACAGGAATAGAATACGTTCGTGCAAGCGCGATAGCCATCGTTGGACCACAATTGATGAAATTCTTCTTCTAGCTCCGTTAATTTAGTATTGAATTTTGGGCTATATTCCTACATCTGATAAATTGCTGTTTCGGAGATCCATGTGCAGAACAAGCATTTGCTTCCATCGAATCGACGACATCAGGCTGTTCTATGATTTGAAATGTGTCTCCCTTGAAATATCTTAAACTTTGTCACAACGTATGGAGGCACACTTATCAGCTGAGTGTGTGCTATAACTAGAAGGTCTGTGATGAACTAGGCTGTAGTGAACTTTCAAAGGCTGAGGGTTTATATGCTTGCAACTCACATACTAAAAACTTCTGATATAAAGCATTAGCACAAGCTCAGGCATAGCAGTTTCAAGAAACTTGAAGATGAAACTATCCACATCCATAAAATATTTGCTGTTAATTCCTTTTCTAATCGATCCAGAGTACTGATTTAATGCATCTAGAATACCATTACAAGGTACAGAGGCGCAAGGTGGCCACTTCAGACGATGCACCTCATACGACGTCTGTTAGTCATAGAAAGGCTGCACAGAACGGTTATCTAGTATGAAAATATTAAACTTTACAGTAATAATTTACAGCGTCTTTTATTAATGAAATTGACAAGGGAACTATACTCAACATTACTCATACATTTCCTGAAAATACGATCGATATCGATTGAAATGTCTTGATGCAACGCAGGTTACATGGTGTTGACCATTTAATCATGGGCAGCACCTACTAATGGTACGATCATGATGAAAATCATAAGGAACGGTTAAATCTACCTTCCTCGCCTGCGTTCCAAATTTGAGTGGAATTAAGTGAGCTATAAGGAAATGTTGCTTGTTGGATTTTTCTATTCTCAGAGTGAATTACCGATTCATAAGCAATGAAATTGATTGGACATCGCCCACAGTGAAGCTCCCACATTCTAAGAAAATATAATGAAGATCGAATGGAGACTAGAAATGACTGACAGACCTAAAACCAAAGTGTTTCAGAATGATCTAAAACGTGAAATATAATGAGGAACTTTTTTCTGGCGAAATATTTGTTTTTTCGACTCCCAAAAGCAAAAAACATTTCCTCTACCTTGTAGGGACTTAGAGAATCGGGAACATTTGTTATAAAGAATTATTTGACCATGATAGCAGAATATAATAGATCAACAGACTATTTTGGGAGAACTGTGAAGCGTCGCACCGTATGTTGATTATTTATTGACATAGTGTCAATAAAAAATACGTTTGCCGATTTGATTGTGGCTCTTATTGATATTTTGAAAAGTTTTGATAATCTCAAAAGTTATAAAATATAAGCTTGTTACAACAATTCATAAGACACGTTCAGGCAAACACCAACGCCTTCAAAAACCACCACCCACTTCGCGTCCCCTTGAATTGCTGGTCCGCGCGCCAATTCTACAGCGGATAAAATGATGATTGTTGAAGGAATAGAATAGTGTTAAAATTGATACGATATTAGTAGATTGTTTTTCCCCAGTCACTCTCTAAATTCGAGCGAGTTCGGGACCTCTGGAACCTGAAAAAATGATGCCTTGCTGATTTTTCGCTTGTGAATGAGCGGAATGGAGTATTGATTTTGGGCAATAGAATACTTGGGGGACCATCTGTATTATAAGCCGCCCATTCCCTGAAGATTTCATCAAAATCGGGTGGAAACTGTAGGAATTAGGCTTGTTGCAGGAATTTGATGTCACACGGGCAGACAGACGGATAGGCACGGAACGGAAGTTATTCAGGACGGTTTAAAACTCGAAATGGGGGAGGAAATTTTGATTTTTTATGAAAAATTGTTTCATATTTTGAAAGTGAAAACAAAATTTCTCCTTCAAATGGGCCGCTCGGCATTACAATGTACTGAATAATTCGAAACCCATCTAATGAGATAGCTCTTGCGAGACGATTTCATTCCCGTTCCAAAACTTTCGTTCGAACATTCAAGCTTGGGGTATTGACAAATTAAACTGTCAATACACGTTGCAGAGCTCATATAAAATCTGAAGATTTTAGTATACAAGACCAGCAAAGAAACTGTGAGCAAGCTCTGAAATAGTGTGGGCTTGGGCTCCCCGCAGGGAGCACATGAAACGAAGACAAAGGGTGTTGATACTTTTTGAGGCCGCCGGAGAACGAAGCTTGTCTCTTACCTATCACGTTCAATAAAGGAGACTCCCAATAAAGTGCTGATAGCGGGCCATCATTCGAACGCTGGCGAAGGAACGAACACTCGGAGAGCCTCTTCGGGGAATGAAAGACTGATAGGTCTCGGGGCCTTCATGGGTGATTCACGACTCAAAACGGGTACCCAGATACCTCGGCAAAGGAAAGAAGAGGAAAAAACTCGCTCACAAACAGTGCATTTGGGATATTGCGGGACTATAGGACTACTTGCCAATCCAATGTACAGTATCAGAATATAAACACAAGAGTATCTAACACTTTACGACGAACTTGGAAGAAGGGAGCGTATATCCAAATTTGACATGAATAGCGCTAGAAAAGTGTGACGGTGTCATTTACACTTAATAATAAACTATCTGGTGCAATTAGGGTACAGGAGGGTGATAATTAAACTAAAAGTTATAATATTTGATTTCAAAGAAAATAATGAACAGGCTTTAGACAACTCAATCCAAATTCCATCGGAGTAAGGTCGGACTGAGCGGAGACCACCGGACGGGTCCATACTGACCGATCCATCTGTGAGAAATTTCGAAGTTGAATGAATGCTTTAAAAAAATCGTTCAACGTGTTTTTCCTAATGTTGAGTTGAAAATTCTTTTACTTTTAATGTGAATTATGACGAACAGGGGTTTCAGTTTCTTACCTGTTTTCAAAGTTTGTGTTCATCCATTCCCTTACTGCTAGAATTCTGTGGGCCGGACACCCGTTTATTGAAACCAGAGATTCATTCTCTCCACCAGAGCCATATCATCAGGATTAAGTCGAGAGATCTATCATTCAAAGAATAATGGACTTCTGACATCAAATGTAACAAACCGACGAGAGCTTCGAAGTGCTGTTGATGCAATGCAGAAAACGACACATTCATGCATTCAATAAAATAGAGGCCAATTTGAAAAACTGCACCTTGGAAGACAAAATGATTAATTTTGTTCCCAAAAATGCCAACTTCGGTATTTAAATCCCATTACCAAGCGTCAAAAACCTCGACTTGCTTCGCTGTTTTTTGCATTCAAACGACGTTTTTTCAACCAAATAAAATAGTAAAAATTGTTTTCGATATACCGTTCAAAAGCTGACTCTTTGGCGCATTTTTTAACCTACAGGCACTTGATCAAATGCAGATTAGAGTGGAGTACTGAACGTTTGAAAAAATCATCTTTTTACAAATTTTCTTGAAGTTTGCTTTGTAGAGTAATTTTCGACAGCTTGATGTGGGCGAAAAAATTGCTTTGGCGCTCGAAGGATAGGAAATTTAACGCAAATATACTTTTAAGGACCTTATTTTATCTAAAACTAAAAGAAGATCTATATTGGGTATTGAAAAAATTCAAACCGGGTCCTTGTCGAAGCACTGTCATTGCTATTTATACATTTTCAGATGGAAAAGCAAACCACATCTACATCTAGTGATGTAAATATATTTTTGAATAGGTGTCGTCACGTTAAACGCTGTTTCAATAAACTTAACCCCATTTTTGGACCCCCCCCCCCCCCAAGAATTCCAATGACGCAGTCCGGTTTTTTATATGATCAATTTAATCTAAACACTTAAAATTGCTTTTATAAACTAGGACAAATTATTAATTAAAAAAAACTGTTATCGGCTGAGAATTCTTCCTTGATATCGTCTAAAATTTAGACTCTAAATCGTCGACGCTTCATGAAACGACGTTGATCGATGTTTATTGACAACAGTGTAACCATTGATTACATTGGTTAAACCTTTGTTTCAAACCAATGTTCAAACCTCTGATTCCATTAAACAATAATCTAGTTTAGAAAATCAAAAATCGATTAATTAATCATTCATTAAATATTTTACTGTATTTTGCATCTTATATTTTTTTAAGCATTATATTTTGGCATCGTAGACTGAAAAAACTCTAGTTTCGGAAAGATTTGGAAATATTTGGAAATTATTATTTGAAGAGTACACGGAAAGTATGGGATAAGTCAATTTTTTATCAAAATCAGTTGAGAATGATACTTTTTGTAACAATAATAGCCGAACACGGTGGTCAAAACAGGGATGGAACGTGCCTAAATTGTTAGAAACAACATCTAAAAATGTACACAGCAAAAAAAAAAAAAAAAAAAAAAAAAGCGTTTATGCGAGTTATCCAGGAAAAAATGGGTTAGCAAATAATGGATTAATTTTTTCATTCATGATTGTATGTGTGAATTAGTCAAAATCACCGTATAATGTGTGAAACTATTTTGAAATTTAATCACGTTGTATACAAAGAAACGGTTAATAACTCTCCGTTTCTTTGCAGACAATGTGATCAGATGGTAATTGTTATCGATCTGGTTCTAACGCAATTAGAAGCTAGAATAATGCAATTAGAGCTCATTTTTCACCGTATAAGTTTGTACTTGATTTTTTTTATTCAACACAGTTCATTGTTACAAACGTTCTTTGATAATTGTTTCCTAAAGAATAAAATTTGAATCCTTTTCAGCCGTTTTTAGTGATTTTTTATAATGGAAAAATCAGTTTTGTTTCGTAAGTAAAGTGTGTGTTTTATATTCCGTGACATGTTTCTTGAATTACTAAACCATAGTTAGAAATTAAGCTCAAAAACGAATTTCCTACGGCTTTGTTTTTATTCTTTTCTTATAGTAAAACCACTTGTTGGATTGTTTGAACAATATACAGGATGTTTGAGGCGGTATTTTGAGAGTAATAACGTTAGAAGAAATTGTATGGTTATTTTAAGAGCTGGAGAAAATCTCGCCCCCCATTTCGGTCTCACTCAAGTGTCGTATTATCATTCATGAATTCGCAATGTTGCAAATACAGTAAAGGAGACATTTTGCATATTGTATGACCGTTGTCAAAGATGAAAGAGGCCGGCAGGATCTCTCCCGCGCACTCTTCGATATCCCATCAAACGTCGTGAATCCTTCATGACACGTGAAGTCCCTTGTGTTCTTCCCGAAGACACGCATCCTCGCATAATTGATAAGGGGGGGTCGTTTTCAACATCTCTCAGCTGGGGTATCTGAGTACCCGTTCGGGCTCGTGAATGAACCATGAGAACGGGAGAACTATTAGCCTTTCTTTTCCCCGGGAGGCTCTCGCAGCTGGTTTATTCCTTACCGTTAGCGCGTCTGGATGACAGTGCTTTTGGACTGGTCGGCCACCTTTTCAATTTCCTTTCAGCGAGCTAACGACTTGTAGCGCAAAGAGGTACCTACCAGTGGGCGAGGCAGTTAAGGAGAACTGCAGAAGATGCGCTACAAAACATAATATGGTTCATGGCTTGTTGGACCTGTCACTTCAGATTGTAATTGTTCCCATCTCAACTGAGAAAAAAAGCAAATTTAATCAAATTTCAGTAAAATTTGTCTACAAATTGACAAAAGCGCTTTGAAATTCAAAATCTTTGTTTGAATAGCAGAATATTATTTAGAACCAGATTGATGATAGGGTGATTCTCAAACTAAGGGGCAATTTTTAGGTCCTGACATTTTAAAAATTTAAGTGTTTCTTTCGCTAGGTTTTTGGATGTTTATCACTTAATTTGCCTCTCTTGATGTCTTTCTATTTTTAGTCATTCAAGACATCCATTTTTCTTCCCGAAATTGAAATTAGATAGAAGCCATAACAGTAACGTGGAGGTTTCGGTCACGACAATGACAATTTCGGTATGTTTTCACCTACATGACAATGACAATCCGGTCTTTTAACAGAGATTCTTCCTATGTTGCTGGACTTCTTGTGGGATTTAAAAATGAAACGTGATACGGCCTTCCAAGAGAATAAGTGGGTAGAAAGAAAATTTTTGGGATCAAACATAATAGGTGAGCAACAAGGGCCATTAAACTCGAGTTTTACCGAATTAAACTCAAGTTTTACCGAAAAAAAAAAAATTCTTTCACTGGGTGCCAACATTTGATTATTCAATTAGCCTAGTGCGTAGTCATGATTTGAATTTCCGATACTAAGCTTTAAAAAAACGGAGTTCTGTCGTGTTTCACAGGTGATGGAGCGATTATTGAATTTCAGGAGGCACACAAATATGATCAACTGATCAATCCAAATAGGTATTTTGGTTGAGGACAGATTTACGTGCTCTATGCATATCTCCTGAAATTCAATAATCGCTCTATCACCTGTGAAACAAGCACACTCCAAAGTTTAGTAGAAATTCAAATCGTGAACGCAAGCCAATTGAATGATAACCCCCAGTGAAAGAATTTGCAGCGTTTTTTTTTAGATGTTCTCGCTCGATTAGAAAACACTCCACCTACCGTTTAGGGCTACTCAAAGATGTACCCGCTTGCTTGTGAGTCACTTTCCCAACCGATAGGTCCTCCTTCCAGCGACATTATTGTCAAATAAAAGAAAGATGTGAGTGGGGAAAAAACGATTAATAATTGGTTCTTTTGAAATATGATGACATATATGATTGTACCGTAGTATATTTGAATGATGAAAGGATGTAAGTTGGAATGCATTTTATTCTAGCCCTCAGAAAGCGAATGAAGCCCCTGGCGGCCGCCCCATCAAACTGACGGGAGTTCCGCGACCACTTTGAAATTCAATTTTAAAAACGAGAAACAATGTACCCGTCAGGAAAAATGTCTGCAACCTTAGCATATCGAGTTAATACCGGACCACCAAAGTTTAAATGAAATCCGGATAAAACAAACAGCAACTTCATTAGGTCCCAACTGAGCGCCATTTTCCGCAGAAAATAAGACGCCACACTTGATTTTCTGCCTAATTGTTTCAGGAAGGAAGATGATTAGACCTGGACTAAGTTTGCCTGACTAATCTCCAACTCGAAACAGCTTTAAAGTGGGGATTACTAAATTATTTTTTATGCCTTAGCTCGGAACAAATCCCCTCTAACTCTTGAAGTTTCACCACCCAGTCAGTAATATGAAGAATAGGACAAGGAAAGTTCTCAGTCTTTTGAATATTCTAAGATCTCTCTCGTGGCTAACCATAATCTTTAAACTTGATAAAATATAATATTTATAGAAAACAAGCTTGAAATTTCTTGGCTCTTCCGTGTCTGCATATGCATGGTTTATATACAGGGTGTCCCAGGAGTTATGCACAATCCGATTCCTACGTATTTTACAACTCATTTCCGACCAAAAATGCCTCGTAGCAATTTTTTGCCAGAGGCCTCGTTTTCGAGCTATTCGCAATTTAAGATTTGTTTTCGCGTTTTCGACCTTAAGTCATTCATTAAAATTGTCATAACTCTCTCAATTTTGGAGATAGCTCAAATTTGATGACGCTGGAAAGAGCGTTACATTTTCTATCTATTTGATGTCAGACAACTTTTTTTGAATTGCATTGAAGATGTGCGATTGCTGCGCGAAAAGGCAGTTTTGTCAAAATCTTAAAATCGCCTGTTCTTCATCTCGCCTAGAAACCCCATGAATCCTTGACGCAGAACTGTGCAGACCTGGTAAAATGTGCGCCAAAATGTCAGCTTTCCAACGGTTTAGTCGTTTTGGTTTTTAAAAATATTTCTAGTTAAGGAAATAGTGTTTAACTGCAGATAAACGTGTGTTTTCTGTTAAAATTGAGGTTTTTCCAAAAGTCTCGAAGATGAATGCAACTCATCGCAGTCGGAAATGAGTTGTAGAACACGTAGGAGTCGGGTTGTTCATAAGTCCTGGGACACCCTGTATCACTAAAAAAGACCTAATGTTTGAAAATTGGAAAAGCTACGGAGGAGGCATTGTCTTGGTCAGGGGCAAGGATATGCAATGACCCGCACGACCCCCCGGTCTTGAAGGAGGGGTTGCTTTGTGCGCCGTGTATTATCAACCCCAATCTGATTTGACCGTAGCATTGGGTGTTGCAATGTTGATAATTTGTTGTTTCTGACCAAATTCAGTTTAAGTAAAATGTTTATTGACTCGAACATGTTATCCAGTTGTTGAACAATGGTAAGATGTTGGGGTTTAAATCGAGATCATACAAACCCACCCCAACATCTACTTGTTCTCTCGTCGACTACTAGATTTCCAAAGAGAGGTATTAATAAAAATTAACAGTTGCTCCCTAACCCCCCACACCAAGAAGAATTCCCATACGAGGAAGCGGCAACAATTTCTGGCTGACCAGCTGGAGAAATACTCAACTAATCTGTTAGTAGAGAGTTGTAGTGTTTAGTTGAAAAACGCTGCAAATTCTTTCACTGGGGTTTATTATTCAATTAGCTTGCGTTCATGATTTGAATTTACTACTAAGCTTTGGAGTGTGCGTGTTTCACAGGTGATAGAGCGATTATTGAATTTTAGGAGATATGCATAGAGCACTTAAATCTGTTCTCAACCAAAATACCTATTTGGATTGATCAGTTGATCATATTTGTGTGCCTCCTGAAATTCTATAATCGCTCTATCACTTGTGAAACACGGACACTCCAAAGCTTAGTAGGAATTCAAATCATGAACGCAAGCCAATTGAATAATAAACCCCAATGAAAGAATTTGCAGCGTTTTTTTATGGTTATCAGAATACTTCAACCCGTGTATCGGCTATAAACCCTTTTAGGAATTCACTCCAGTATCCACGTTCACTACATCACTAGGTTACTGTAATCAAAACAAAAACAATAATAAACCAAAAAACGCATGTTGGCACCATAAATCGGGAATGGTTTGACCTACGGACTTGGGGAGGGGCTCATTCGATTCCTCGTGGAAAGTTCTTCAAAAAGAGTCTAAATTTAGGCCGCCTTGACTTTTTTTGAGGTTATTAGGGATCTTACAAAACTTTGACAACCCTTAAAGGGCACTTAATTTAAAAGTGAAAGAGCTGGCTCAAGAATTGGGGCGTCGTCGGACCTACATGGATTTTTCCTGAAAATTTCAGCTTTTTTGCTACAGCCGTTTGGAAAAATTTTTTATTGCAAATTCGGATTCTACACCCTTTGAAACGTAAACCATGAAATTTTCAGGGGGTTAGAATTTTTTTTTTTTTTTTTTTTTTTTCCAAGAGCGATTACAATGGTTTTTTATTGAATAATAAACCAAAATTGCTAGTAGAGTGAGTTGGCATCGATCATCGCTCATTCCCGTACAAGATTACTGACATGTAACAGATATGCTGTGTCTCAAATTTGGGTGGGATGGTCGGGGAGTCATGTGATTTACTCAGCAGCCATGTGATCTATTCAATCAACTAATCATCTCCGTCAATCAACTAATCATTCAGTCAACTAACATCCAGAACAATGAAAAATATAAAAAAAAAAAAAACAGCCCATAGGCTTGTTGTGAGAGTGAGCGCCCACTATGCTCCTCAGGAATGAACTCTTCTTTTTAACAAATGTTAAGAATTTATGAATGGTGACAAACGATTTTGTGATACTTCTATGATACGTGATTGTGTGAAAGTTCAGAAGTAATTATAGATGCTTTCATTGCGCCCAATTTTCTATGCACCTTTTTCTTCAGCGCCGGTAATTTTTGGATTGCTGCGAATTTTCCACTCTCTGGGAGGGGTACGGTGAAGGTCTGCGCCGAGTTTTCCGCTGACCCCCTCAGATTAGCTCCCAATCTTCCTTCGCCCGATGCTTCGCCAATCTTAGGCCTTCATTAGATAAGACAGCTGTATATTCCTCTAATGTATCTCTAACTATACGGTCCACTCCTCTTAAAACCACTAGATGGATATGTCTTCTATTTCTGCATAGTCGCTGATCAATCTTCGGCATGTTTGGCCCCGGATTAGAGAAGATAGCAATCAGTGATTGATTTTATTCCTCGTATCTATCTTTTATCTGTGACCTACGCCCTTCTATGGTTTGCAATCATTACGTGGATTCTACGATAGTATTCCTTCTGCCTATTCCAGTCTTTAAACATGCTTCGGCACTTTAAGCCCTTGATAGGAGAAGACAACAATATATTCCCAGTATCTGTCTTTTACCTGTGCCCTCCACTTATTATTATGCCCTCCATTATTCTTCGGCAATCTTAGGCCTTCATCAGGTAAGACATTAGAAAACCCTCTATCTCTACCCTCCAACCCCCTAAGGCTTACAATCATTAGATGGACTTTTTGTTGGTATTTCTTCATCCTATGCATAGTCCGAGTCAATCTTCGGCAATCTTAAGCCCGTTTCAGAAGATACATGAATACACCCCTCGAACCAATCCTCCCCTGTAAAATTAATAGGTACGATTCGTTATTTTTAAATAATAATAAAATCGCATGTACCTATGGCAGTATCTCTGCTCTCTACCAGGCCTATTCGTATATTCGCTCCTCGCTTCTACGATTCCATTGTAAGTTCCGTGATAGTAGAGCGCTCTGCCTTTTCCTAGCCTTGGTTGCGGTGCCTCCCAGCTTTTCACGCCGTACAACCCTCGGAATGATTCGGTCAACAAACACGAGGACGGGAAAAGCCTAACGGAGTTGCGAGTTCAAATACAAACGGAGTTGGCCGGCTGCCGAGGTACCGCGTAAGGGGAGGCAGAAGGACCACGTGTGAAGACTATTTACTCTGTGAAGCCAGGAAATGAGCCGCCGTGTTTGGGTTCCTGATTGAGGTGAATAAACTGTCTTTTCAGCGCCCTTTTCTGCGGAGGCCATGATCGCATCCGCCCTAACAGAATTGCCTTATTCACTCTGACTTTAGTCTGAGGAGTAAGATGGAGTCTATAGTGTTCTATTTATCTCTACTTCGTTTTCAAGTACAGTTTATGATATTCTAATAATTTCGTTTTAGTCAAATGTTAATGTTTCAGTAATGACACTGATGTCAGTATTGAATCTTAAAATACATATCCAGTCGCAATGAACAATATATCAAGTACACTTATTGAGTCTCATTATGATTTTTATTTTTATTACGATTTTTTTAAAATTTCTTGATGATGTTCCACTCTGCAATGTTAATGAAACATGAATTTAAAATAGCGTATGGGCCGAGGGTCGATTGTATCATTGGTATCACATCCGACCAACCCTAAAGAGTGAATGCAATGGGCAGAAATATTGAACAAAGTGCAATAAAATCAAATCAAACAAACAAACATTGCATGTTGCACTGATATCAAAACATGAACAATAATAAACCAAAAACGCAAATGTTGGCACCATAAATCGGGCCGTATATCGGGAATGGTTTGAGCTAAGAACCTGGGGAAGGGCTCATTTGATTCCTCATGGAAAGTTCTTCAAAAAGAGTCCAAATTTAGGCCGCTTCGACTCTTTTTGAGGTTTTTAGGGATTTTACAAAACTTCAACAACCCTTAAAGGGCACTTTAAATTAGGTGAGAGTGCTGGCTAAAGAATTGGGGCGTTGTCGGACCAATATTGATTTTTCATGAAAATTTCGGATATTTTGCTCCAGTCGTTTGGGAGAAATCGTGCGTACGGCGGACGGACGGAAAATTTTGTATTGCAGATTCGGATTCTACACCCTTTGAAACGTAAACCATGAAATTTTCAGGGGGGGTTAGAATTTTTTTTAAGAGCGATTACAATGGTTTATTATAGAATAATAAACCAAAAATCACTCCATTCATCCTCTTCCATAATTTAATTGGAAAGATCTGAAACAGGTCTTAACACAGCATCAAAGTCCTTGATCGAACACAAAACAATCAAGGAAATAATCAGTAACAGCTGCAAGAGTAGCGTTTTAATGGAATGCCCATTACCCCTCCATTCCCCCTAGCTATGAATTTATGTTGAAGGAATACAGGAATAATAAACCTCTGTGTAATTGTTTGCAGCGTTTTTCAATCTCGACCCCTGCAGAATGAGATGCAAGATGAGTCGTTCCCAAATCAATTTGAGAATTCAAAGACCCAATTTATAGAATTGCAAACCAACTTCGAATGATAGCGTTCACGATGTATTTTGTAAAATTACCAATTGATTGAGGCAGTAAAAAATTATTAGAAGGTCTGTTCATCCTGCTGATAGATAGTAACATGATTATCATGCACGTTGATACTTTCTTCACCTCTCTTCATTAGTAAATCATCATGGATATGGATAGTTCCCACTTTTTGTTTTTTGTTACTACTTCCGCAGAGCACAATCCTGAAGCCTTTTAGCCCCTATTATATCCTCTGGGTGTTGGAACCTTAATCGCCTCTGCCTTGGAAGGGGCGACTATTATTTTCACTGTTACAGTTGGAAAATTAACTGGTTTTTGGATTATCGACCAAGAAATTTGCAGCCAAATCCCCCCTTATCTCAAAAGCATTTAAAAAATTGAATTTAAAAGCTCCGAAGATTTTCTCCGAAACTTGTGGACCAAAGTCTATAAAAATTTGTCTATAAAAGTCCACATCAATTCCTACTGGATATGCGTGTAACCCTGCAATCTTCGTCAACCAACTATAAGGTAGAATTTTTAAGGATAACTTTGAATCATGAATTGAATAAAAATCAAAGTTTCGAAAACTTACAATGTAAAAGGGGAGTTTTTTTGTATGATTTAGGTAGAAATTAGTTCCGTGAATTGAATGATCCCCACTGGGATCCGGTTGCCGGACCATCCATTCGCTCGCTATTCAAAAAATTGGTGAGGTAGACCGTCGGACTGCAAAACCTTGAAGCTATCGGACGGGTGGCTGGTAAGACTAAGGCTGGTGATAGACCACAAAGCGCGGTTGGTGCTATACAATTATACGGCATCCACAACGCCATCTCCCAAGCTTCAATTCATTTAAGAAGAGTGGAAGTATCCTTCTCCCCTGTATTCTTATGTTATCTTGCTAAATTTACACCTGTGTTTCCGAGTGTAGATAGGAAGGATTGTTTCTAGTTGTTCACTGAACAATGTTCAGTCCAGTTCTAGTAGCCAGGTGAATCACGATGGACGGTTACCTGATACAGAAAGAACAAACCTTTGTGAAATAATTGGCAGCTTTTTTTCTTCTTTTGATGTAAATTTTAAAGAAATGTACAGTTGACCTAAATTACAGAAAAATAATTCGCTCCCTTGTCTAATTTGAGTCAATTCTTTTGGTTGTTCTAACAGGGAGATCTAACAGTGTCATCTGCAACCGGATGACGTGAGAGAAGGAAAAGTTAGTTCAGCTGGGCAGGTCGAGAGATCGATTCGGCGCGGGATGGAGCGACCATGAACCGAAGCGAGGGGCACATCAGCAGCAGCAACAGCCTCCCGAGGCCGCGCGGCGCCTCCGCCTTCTCAGACGCTCACAACACTTTGCCGCGGCAGAGGGAGAAGGGAGCCGTCAGAATCAAAGAAGGTCAGTTAGTAGTCAATATGTTCTAACTACTTTTGTATTGTGTGGTTTGAGGTTTCAAAAAAGACTTGGTCGACATTAATACGGTATAGACGTTATGTGCTATCCACGCGAGTTTCCCCGTTGTTGTGTGATATCTACGACCAGTATCTATCTGAGACGTCAGTAGGAATATTTGGTCTCCTCGACTACAGGAAAATGGAAATTTAGAAAGACGATTTTCATCGTTTCGCCACGCTCCTCGCGACAATAAAAAATGAAATCGCAGAAGGCTCTACCATTATTTCTTATATGTGGGCGGGCCTATAGTAAGTACGTACATAAAACGGTGACCACTCTGAAAATTTTGTCGGCCCCGTCAATGGAGCCCCGCCAAACTATAGAGCCCCTGTGGAATCAGGTCAAACAAAAATACCTAATAGAACGTCAAGGAGCCAGGAACCTTTTGGGCAATGAAAATTAATTGAGAAATGATGGAAATCCTGAACCCAACAAATGCTGCTTTCGATGCCTTCTTCAGAGACATGGACGACACATTCATCAGCCTCACCCCGACAATCTTCAGTGTGAAGAGATCGCTATTTTTGACAACATAAGATTTCACACTTTTCTTAAAGAAATCACTTTTAACGGGTTGTACTTAGCTGTGATAGCCAACACCACCTATCGGAACTAGCTATCAACGGAACAAATCGCGAGAGGAGTGAGGGGTGGTGGCAGGGAGAGGGGGGAAGAGAGATACCCAGGCTCTTAACTACTCACCGCGACTCTCTTAAACACTCTGCTTTGCGCCGACCTACGACAAGGTAATCCATTCCGCAATTTGTCATTGTATTTAAACCAATTTGATATTAATATTCTGTATCCATCCTATTAACCAAACTCCTTACCCAATACCCCTGTGGTGCTATTTCATAAAAATAAAAGATAGGAAAGGGATACTTAAATCTTTTCCACATCGTGGTTGATAGGACCCCCGTAGTTATTCTTGGAGCAATAAATACAATTATTGAATAAATAACTCAATCTATTAACAAAACCTTGTGTATAATTATTTCTTGAACCTTATATATCAGTATACATAATAACCTTAGTAATTAATAAGGTAAATAAGGTCAAAAGGGGGATAATATCTAGAAATCGTAATCAAGAAAAGGTAGAATTGATAAAACGAGTCATATCAAGTATCACATAGCACACGACTACAATGCACGGAACCGGTAGATACCGTTCTCGGCGTAGATAGCACATAACGTCTGCACCAATAATACTTGTAATTAGAGAACGGTGGCTTGGAAATTCTGTTGGTAGATTGGTACATCCCTGGATTTTGTGGTGGATGCGGAAAGTATTAATCCGTTTATTGAATTGGTCGACTACACACGTCTTCTAGCGACTTGAATATCCTCTCGGTGTTGAGGGCATTAGTGCCATCACCTCTCATGTTACAACCTGCAACGGAGCGTGTTTTTAGCGATCCCATCTCATGTTCATAGATCTAAATTGATTCTTGTGAGAATCATTCATTTGTTCTTGTCAGAACGAATGGGTCTATCACATCTCTTCCTCTTCTTCTTTTGTCTTGAATATTATAAGGTTTATTTCACTTACAACATCTCAAACCGTAATAAAAACATTATGTCTTATTAAAATGTAAGAAAATTGTTCTGAAGAAAAACAAATCTTGAATTTGGTATGGAAAATCTTGAATTTGGTTTGGGAAGTCTTGTATTTGACTTGGAAATGCAATATAATCCAGGCTCAGAATGTAGAATGATGTCCAATTTCTCGTGCATTTGCAGGAGAGCGAGATCGGCCGGTGAGCCTCTACGACAACTTGAAGGATGAATCTCCGCGAGAGTCGCCGTCGCGCAGTGTCGGGCCGTCGATGGCTTCGGCGATGGTGACGACGGTTCCCCAGAACATCGCCGCCCCCAAAATTGAGGGGCGACACGCCCCCACGCGGACGTCTCTCCGCCACTCGAGGATGATCGTTCTCACCCGACAAGGAAAAGGTCAGTCATAATCAGAGTTCAGACATGGCAAACTTCAGGAAATGACTATATGTCTTTGTCAATATGAGTTGAAAAAGAACCCAAAACCTTCATATATGACGCAAAACATGACCAAAAAAACCAAATTTTTAGTGTTGAGTTCCAAAACAACTCAAATTATTGTCCTACTTAAAGTTAACCCCAGAACCCCGCCCTAACTTATTTTCGGCACTTTTACTTAACTTTTCCTTTAGCTTAATTCGAATGAAAATCCGCACTGAACTTGAGGTTTTGCACTGAATATTCACTTTAGTTTGAATCGCATCCACTCAATGATAGGTGACTAATAGGATATACAACAGGCTATTCATTGGAATGCCTTCGGGGAAGGGGGGCTTCCGGATTTCCCAAAAACTTCACACTTGGCTTGGATCTCCAGATATGTTGCATGCTGTGGTTTTGCCACCAAACATCCATAATCTGAAACGGGTAGCAACATTAGTGTAACCATTCGGTTAATATACCATAATAAACAACAATAGGTTGCTATTGAAAGCAATATATTTTCAATTATAATTGGAATACACAAGGCAATAGGTTCTATTCCGCACGTACACGTGATGTTTATCACCGTCCTGGGTTTCGGTTATCTGGTCCGGTCATGTCACCTATCGTTTCTTAGGTGATTTGTAATTTTCAGGGAACACCTAATTATTATGGTGTTGGTCATTAACCAGGAAAGGAAAAACGAATGGTCTAGACCTAGGATTAAGAACTATATTGCTTGTTGTGTCTACTATAATACAGTACTATTATTACAAAATTTATGTTTCAACACACCATTTTTTATCTTGCTTGAAAGATGTGTTTTCATGAAGTAATACAATCAATATGGTGGTTGTAGTCTGTAGAATGCCAAGAACACCTCAATAACTAACATTTCTATGTTCAGTTGCAATGTCAAAAGGTGGAATATTTGGGTCGAGGGGACATTTTTTCTTTCTTTCGTATTTTTTAACAAAACTTGAACAAAAATGTACAAATTTAAAAAAAAAATAAGCAAATTTTAAAAATATGATGCTATATATGAACTAACAACTTTAAAATATGATGTTATTAGAAAAAAGGCGAATTGTGTGTAATATTGGAGACAGCTAGTGCCGTGAAGTTGTTCATTAACTACTTCTAAATACCTCATCCAATAAAGGGGACAAACATGAAAATATGACTTAATCCGAACTCCATTTATAATTTTCCTGGGAATGATATGTCAATTATATTTGTTAGGTGGTTTGATTTTATAGTGTAGGAAATGATTGATTAATGAGTGGCAGGGGGGGAGTATCAATGCACGGTACTTAGTGGCCAAAAGATTGCTGATATTTTCAAGGGATACCCAAGTTAGGCTTCAATGTACTTCTACGCATCGATTAAAAATCAGTAACCACTTTGGCGCAAACGTGAAAGCTGCCAAGCTCCATTTTCTGCGGTGCTAGTGGTCTGATGTTGCTAAAATTTGGAGAATATGTGGGGAGAACTCTTAATTTAGCTCGATTGAATTGTTTCTGCTGTAGAATTAGCGGGATAGGTCTGCAATACAAGTCTACTCACGCGTTTGTAGGCGTTGATGTCTGGCACAACATGCTTCACTGACTTCTGTTCTTTGAACCGTTGTAACATACTCTTTGATATTCTATATATTTCAAGATTATTTACTATATTTTAATTATCACAAATTCACGTACTACAGCTACAACCAACTTGGGATTTTTTTTCCTCTTCTTCACAATTTTTGTCAGGTTCTGATCCCTAAAACATCTAATCTGAAATGCCCAATCCATCACATGTTTTAGCTTTATTTTACACGGAGTTCACCAAAAACAAAATGACTCTATTGAACCGTTCAGGTCATCTGGTAATTGCATCGTTCCGTCGCAAAACACTCACCGAAGAGGCTTTCGGCGTCGGAAAACACGATGCTTTTATTTTAAGACGAAGGAACGAAACGGGTTACCGAGGCCGAAAATAGACACTAAAGTGTTTGATGGGCGGGGACACTCCAACAACTACCAGCCCGCTACTATAAATAAATAGGGACAATTGAAAATTAACAGAGACCCCCCAAGCACGTAACCAAAACAATTCAACCCAATCGCCGGCACCGGTCATTAATCAACATTGAAACATCCAGAACATACAGAAACAGTCGAAAAGCCTATCAATTAAGAACCCATATAAATTAGCTGGTCATATAAATACTCTGTGAAAAATTATAGAATCACAGAATTATTTATAATATACCTATAGGGAGGTATAAAATACTTAATCCTTAATAAAATAAGGAGGATTACCAGTTCAATTCAGCAGTGTGCATTGTAAACTGACTTTACTAAACATGACATTTGGACTTAATTTTACAATGTTCAATTTCCGTTTACAGTGCACAGTACATACATTTATTGTTGAGTACAACCTCCTCTTTGAAGTCGGTAAAAATAGATGGAATAATATTGATGCAATTATAAATTGATTATTGAAACTGTTAATCAGTCAATTGAAGGCTTCTTCTCATTGGTATCGATTCATTGCAAAATGTTGTGCGAGAATGAGCAATGAATGATCGATGCCAATGCACTCCACTAGCAATTTTTGGAACTAAACAGTATAACTCTCTAGCAACAGATTTGTTGACTATAATCGATCACATGACTGAGTAGATCACATGGCTGTGTATCAAATTCAAATAGTCTTATGACGTATTAGTCAATAATGAATTCAAAACGCTGCGAATTCTTTCACTGGGGTTTATTATTCAATTGGCTTACGTTCATAATTTGAATTTCTACTAAGCTTTGGAGTGTGCGTGTTTCACAGGACAGAGAGATTATTGAATTTCAGGAGCCACACAAATATGATCAACTGATCAATCCAAATAGGTATTTTGATTGAGAACAGATCTACGTGCTCCGTGCATATCTCCTGAAATTGAATAATCGCTCTATCCTGTGAAACACGCACACTCCAAAGCTTAGTAGAAATTCAAATCATGAACGCAAGCCAATTGAATAATAAACCCCAGTGAAAGAATTTGCAGCGTTTTTTTATTGAACCTCAATACCCCCCCCCCCCACAATAAAAACATCTATAATTTATCAAGTCCTTTAGCACTCGTATTGCATTAAAACTTCCCCAAATCCAAATTTAAACGATGTAGCCAAAGGTAGACAGATGTAGAGGAGGCACACAAATATCATCAACTGATCAATCCAAATAGGTGTTTTGGTTAAGAACGATTTACGTGGTCTATGCATATCTCCTGAAATTCAATAATCTATATAGTTAGGGGCATTTTAATAAATATAATCTCAAAATATCACCTATGAAACACGCACACTCCAGAGCTTAGTAGATATTCAAATCATGAACACAAGCCAATTGAATAATAAACCCCACTGAAAGAATTTGCAGTGTGCGTGTTTCACAGGTGATAGAGCGATTATTGAATTTCAGGAGGCACACAAATATGATCAACTGATCAATCCAAATAGGTATTTTGGTTGAGAACAGATTTACGTGCTCCGTACATATCTCCTGAAATTGAATAATCGCTCTATCCTGTGAAACACGCACACTCCAAAGCTTAGTAGAAATTCCAATCATGAACGCATGCCAATTGAATAATAAATCCCAGTGAAAGAATTTGCAGCGATTTTTTACGATATATTAGGTACACGCTGATCACTACCATTACATTTGCTAAAATTATTTTTTCTAACTTTCCTCGACAAACTTGAAGTTGGTCTTGTAGGTGAAAACATACCAAAATTGTTGTTTCGTGACCGAAACCGCCGCGCAATTATCGTTGTTATGTCTGCTGTCATTGCCGAATTTCTGTGAAGAATAATGGGATGTGTTGAATGACTGGGCGTCAGAAAAACATCCTGGGAGGCCACTCAAGTGATAAAAATCCAAAAACCTAGCAAAAGAAACCCTTTAATTTTTTTAAATGTCAGGACCTGATAATAGTCCGTAGTTTAGGAATCACCCATTTAGAGGTAGCCAATACAGGATATGGAGGCGCGAGGCATCGTCTCTATATGTCTTTGGCTATTTACATAGATTAGTTCTTCACGTAGATGGGTTATTTATCCTAATACAGGAATGGTTAACCTCTGTGTAATAACTTGCAGCGTTTTCTCTCCTGAAGAAGTTGGAGTTAATTTTCTATCATCTGGATGACTCTGGAGGGCGAGTGATATGTTGCCACGTCGTACAAGCTACATGGGAAAGCCACACAAAAAATTTAATAAACTACAAATACCGTGGTAGGGCGTAAAGAGTATAACCAGCTGTATGCGTTTTGCCTCCTCCGTTTTATGACCCATCTCGAAATGAGAGAAAAACTTATATTATTCATCCGATGAAGAAAGCGATGCTTAGCAGGGACGCTTTAGGCTCGACCCGCCTTCTTTAAATATTTCGTGACTCGGTATTTATTTCGCGAGGGTTTTTACGGTTTTTGGCGCAGTAGGCTGAAACACCTTATGGGAGACTTACATTGCATTTACGATGCGTTTCACGTGCGTTAGGGCTGTTTTATTATTGTACAATCATAAAAATCTTAAATCATTGTGTTTAGAAAGTACCTATCCCGTACATCGTTGTCTTGAAGTCGGTTAGAAGGAATTTAATTTGTATCCTGAGAGTACCTACCTAGTTAACTTAAGTGAGATCATTAACGTTATTTGGATTGCTAACAAAGACATATTGGTCAGTAATGCATACGTTACAGGTACGACCCTATGTCCGGGTTTTTTATGACCTCACCTAAAAACACACCTATTAACACTGATAAATATGTTTAAAAACTAGACCAAATTACTATTCGAACAAAAAAATAGGAAAACCTGCTGAGAACTCTAGCAGTTATGGACAGCGCTTGAATCGATCGACAGTAATTTTAACAAATCACCATCCATTGTTACCTATTTGTTAAAAGTTTAATTATAATTAACTTTAAATTATTTTGGAGGAGTTACTGTTCAGTTTCACCGAGTCAGAGTGGCATTTTCTTTTCAGCTTCCGTTGACTGCTTTGAGGTGGTGGGTTTTCGTAAATTTCTTTGACGAGATCATTGGGGTGAAATTGCATTGGTGGTGTTTCTCGTACGATGACTGGAGAACTTCAGTGACCTCTGGTATGTGATAATTCTCCTGAAGAAAAGAATTATATCTAGCATTGTACACAAGATCAATGTCCTGGCACCGGTAATAGTTGTGCAATTTGTCAAGGACCGCTGGAAGAATAAGTTTAACCTCCCTAAAAACTTGGATTGTTGGGTATAATCAATAGGGGAGTCCCAACGGCAAAAAAGGTCGTTTCAATTGAAAATTATGAAGAAAATGTATGATTATGATGCGATTGATTTTCTGGAAAATCTCAACAACAAAATTAATAGGTTCTGCAGAAGAAAATGCTTAATACTTTGTGTGATGAGGTACCTAATTACGGAGTGGGAAGTCTACGAGGGCAAACGCCTCCTAGCTGTTTTTTTCTTGCGTACGCTCTTGTGAATGTGTAGGATTCAACGTGAGAGGTTGGTGCATATTACAACTGAGTTCTGGCAAATCGTGAATGGTGCGTGCTCCCTTTTTGTAAATTACGCAGCAAACCAGCGAGTTGTGGCTGTTGAACGGTGCGGGAGAACTGGGAGGAGGGGTGTTTCAGTTTAGTTCATCCGCGTTTATTATGGAGAAAGAGAGAGACGGAGTGATAGAGAAGGAGGGAGAGGGAGAGAGAGAAAGTGATATAGGGGAGAGGGGATGAGCGAGAGAGACCCCTTCACGTAGCGGAAAAGGCAAAATTAGACTTCACGCCCGGGCCATATATCTTAATAAAATTTCCAATTATCCCCTCCCCCGTGGGGGAGGTTACACGGTGGTTTACCGGGGGAGATCGGGGAGGAAGGTCGTAGAGACGTTGAGTGGGAACGGGTATCGTTCCTCATGTCAATCCGCCGATTTCGCACACCCTGCTGCCATGCGGAGATCGTGATTATCGAACCAATTTGCTTTACGGCCGGTTTCCCCAACAATCCCTAACCACGGTTAAACTAGATTATTGTTTTACGGAAGAGATTTGAACGTTGATTTAAAACAACGGGTTCCATCAATGTAATCATTGTTATCAGTAAACATAGATTTACAGCGTTTCCTTAAACTTCAAAGTTTGATTTAGACCAGTGGAAACGAAATATCAGTGAGAAGTGATTGGGGAGGAGGGGATGATTTTAAAAAAAAATAAATATAACTTTATTGCATAAGATAAATGTATTACAAGTTGGGTTCCACTTATATTGGTATACAAAAATAACATGAAACTTGATTTGGAGGTGAAGCCCATTGGCTTTCTCCTGGAATATATATCTATTTGATATTGGCAAGTTTTGAATAATTTAACAGTTCATAACAGTTTTATAACAGAAGTTAACAATATCGTGGGTGATTCACTCGCTCTCGTTCGTTAAGTCTCGGTGGTGCTTCCGTTTGAGTTTCCGAGGGCGTTCTGGGGGGATTTCGAGTGAAATACTGGATACTAGGGGATTTTCATGGTGTTCGAAAGAGCTGATTAGGTTGGCATAAGATGTCTTCAGAACTTCTTTGACATAAGGCACTTTGAGGTCTTTATGTAGGTTCGTATTGGTCATGAACCATGGAGCATCAGTGATGACTCTCAGTGCACGATTTTGAAAGACTTGGATCCTGGCAAGTTGTGAGTCGCTGGCACTCCCCCAGATCGGGCAGCCATACTGCCACCTTAGAGTGTTCTGGTCGCAATAATGTTAAATAAAGCAGGCGTTTGACGTCCAGTGATAGTGGAGAGTATTTTCCAAGCAGGCTTCGGAGGGATCTTAATCGGTGTCTGCACTTTTGGAGCGTGGTAGTTATATATTCATTCTACGTTAGCCGCTTGTCAAGTGTAACCCCCAAGTACTTAACTTTGTCCTGGGTAGGGATTTGTCGATCATCGATAGTGAGTGATGGCTGCGAGTAGTTCCTCAAATAGGTGAATGAAACCAAGTTTGATTTTTGAGGGTTCAACTTGATTCTCCTTGATTCTCCACTGAGCGGATGATGAAATTGGAGTAATTATAATATAGTCACAACAGCGCATACTACGTAGAGAACAACATTCACAAAGCATGTTCTGTCGATGTCTCTTCCTTCAGCTTTGACGACAAAACGACGAGGAATAGCTGTGAGGTTCTATTCAAGAGGAAACTGTTATTCGTGACAATTACACAGTTTCTTGACTCGTGATCGTTTTAAGCGACAATTAATACCACAGTAATT
This sequence comes from Creontiades dilutus, assembly GCA_031894815.1. Lineage (NCBI taxonomy): Eukaryota > Metazoa > Arthropoda > Insecta > Hemiptera > Miridae > Creontiades > Creontiades dilutus. Next base: position 1,235,878 of record JAVIWC010000461.1, on the reverse strand, counting down.
CGGAAATGTACCTTATAGGTCTCATTGAAAAGCTAAACGGGTTCAGCTTAAAGCTTTGAGGGAACAAGATGTACCATATCGAAGCCAAATTAATCATTTGTTCGTTCATTGCCCAGTTCGACATTCTCGCAAAGAGCTGATTCAATTTCCTACCCTTAAAACGTGTTTAATATCCGGTACGAGGACTTACGACCTCCCGGAAGACCAAATTCTAATTTTCAATGTCACCTCAACTACTTACTACAAAGACTGACTTGGAAACAAGGCTTACCGATTTGACCAAGGTACACATTCCTGATTGGATTCTAGTTCCAGTTTCATTTGAAGTCGTTCGAACGTTTGAAAACTTTTGCTGACGGAGTTTTTAAATAAAAAATATGACTGTGAAGCGAAGGTTAATTTCTAGCAGAATGAATTAGTTTTGGGTAAAGCTATGGACACTTATCCATAGCTATTCTATTCAAATGATATTAAAGATAGGAGGGGGGGGGGGGTGTTTTACTGCAAATTCAGAAATGAGCGAAAGGCCAAAAAAGGTTGGGAACCATTGATTCAGACGATATCTAGGAGGAATTTGTCCGCAAAATGAAGGTGATAACATAACCAAGAACCTTCCTATTTTCGTTCTATTCCCGTTTTGGTTCGGTTACTCGTTGCTCTACTAACTACTCCACTTCCTTTACTCCTTGTTTTCTGTTTTTGTTAACAGTCTTGTTCGTGCTCATAGATCGTTAGTTAAAATTGTTGTTGTTGTATTGTTATACACATGAAGCCTAGTCATCGACGGGAAAGCATGGGCTTGGGATAAGCGAAAACGTGAACCGAAGTTTGTGTATCTCAAAAAAAAAAAAAAATAAATAAATAAACACTACTTAGTTCATCTTGTGTGCGAATTATAATACAGAAATAATAACATTTGCGCTTGTGAAAGGGGAGGCCATAGAGGTTTTGGGGCAGTCAATGTCTTTTACTTTTTTCCAATGTTTAAAGAAATTCGAAGTGGCCCTTACGTAGTAAAGAATGTTCTGTCTCCCATATATCTGGTGGGATTACGCTGGAAATAAACTGATATTTAAGATAACTGATTTGCCCTTACGTACCCCCATGCTCTCAATTTTGTCACTTTATGCTTTGTTTTTTAAATTGTATTTATTTTGTTTCATTTCAATTCAAACTATAGAAAGTGACTGTTACAATAGGGATTTACAATATTTTTTAAGGCACAAATGAAATCATCGTCAAGGTCGATATCCCTATAGTAAAATCTGCGTATTTCTCGTCTAACACGTCCTCAAGCATCAGCACCTTAACTAAGCCATCGAGCATCAACATTACTTCTTAAACTTTGTCATTAATCGTTTGAGGAAATTAATGTATGTTTTTAAAATTGTTAGAGATTTCTTACCCAAGTACCAGCTCCGTTCTGTATACATGGCATTAGCGGGCTCCATAATAAATTATGGAATTTCTGTGACTCATTTAAAACCTTTACAAATGGTTCGGAGCAGTATTATAAAGATATTACTTCATAAGCCTATCCGTTATCCTACAATTCTTCTTTATAAGAATATTAACGTTCTTAAAATTAAACAGTGTTTTCTGCTTGCTTCTTGTTTGACAGTTTTTGAATTAGGTTTATTTGAATCATGTGTATCTAATTTACCCCATACAAGAACTGCTAACCTGAGTAATTTAGTGGTATCATGAACTAGAACTGAGTTCTATAAGAGGGGTGCTTCTGTACAAGCGGTTAGCTTTTTTTATCTTAATAATATTAATCCTAGGAACTTCAACAACAGAAGTTCATTGAAGAAATTCCTCGCTTTGAAATTTTGCCTTCCTCGAAGAAAATTTTCTTGTAATGTTAGCTTTCTTTTTGGTCTAAGAATACATATTTATTTTGGTGTTTTTTTTTTTTTTTTTTTTGTTCAGTTTAGTAGATACTTTTCTGCTCCGGCTTGATTAAGTAGCTCTGCCAGTTCCCTCAAGTTCCTATGAACTTTTCAACTGGCAGGCATATGTTTATATCTTACTATTTACTGTAATTTGTATTTTTTCATTTGCTATTTATAAATAAATAAAAATAAATAATATAAATTAGCCAAAGTAACCAATAATAAAAATAGCCCAATAGGCAGGAAAACACTAACAAAATATGTAACTAACGAAGGGCGTTGCGGGCATTAATCACCTCAGCCTTTGGAAGGGGCAACTATTCCATTCCATCGCCTCTCATGTAACACATTCGCATGACCATTGTTATGAACCGCTGTCCCCCTACTATTGACTGTAGGCCTCCATATTCTCGGTAGTCCCCGATGCCCCTGTAGTCAAAATTTCTGAATGAATATTGTCCAATGAAACGTTTTCAACCTAATTCCTTCAGCTGATTCTAAATACATCAGCACTACCTCCAAATTCAAATGACGTAGTTACTGTGGCTACAGAAAATTTCATTCTACAAGTCTCTACACTACACTCTTCGCTTTCTAATCAAGTGTTGTAATAACTTGATTTCATATTAATTTATGACTCATCAAGTTTATTGAGGGCATTCAATAGGAAGTGTTCCACGCTGATGACATTACTCCTTCAACCCTCCAGGGCGCGGAAAGTAAAAATATTTTCGAGGACCACAGATAGGAGGCCGCGCCGAGCGGGCTTAACCCGGGATATTTCACGAGTCTCATCACGTTTCTAGGAGGGAGATATTCATAATTTATCTTTCAGGAGTCATCTGCCGGCGATAACCGCAACTGGGGTCCGTCGGCCCGGGGGTTTCCAAGCGAATTCAACGGATCTCCGGAATCGGAAATCAGGGACATCGTCAATCAAAAATGCAAACCCGTTTCAAGGGCGAGAGGGGTCCGGCGAGAACCGAACGTGGCCCGTTGGAATGGCTCCACAATTTGATAAATTGCCGGGATTTTGGAGATGTAGCTGGTTTCCCGAACGTAGCACAGGATGCGTACATCTGAGTCTGGTCGCACATAGTTACACCTAGTTTCTTTATGTCAGTGTTGGATATTCTTTCAGCACATGGGTGGGGTTTCTTAGACGTGTAAGTTCGAATTACACCCCTTCACTCCTGAAAGTTTATCGGTAGGTTTGTGTTGAACATCGTTGAACAGTTGAATTTACACAAATATTGCGAATGAGCAGAGGCTACCGTTCATTCAAATGCATTGCTTCTCAACAATCACATATTGACTACCATATTGTGTAGTACCTCCGTAGGTCAAACCATTCCCGATGTACGCGTTACGCCGTACGCACGATTTCTCCCAAACGGCTGGAGCAAAAAATCTGAAATTTTCAGGAAAAATCCATCTTGGTCCGACGACGCCCCAATTCTTGAGCCAGCTCTCTCACTCAATTTAAAGTGCCCTTTAAGGGCTGTCAAATTTTTGTAAAATCCCTAGAAACCTCAAAACAAGTCCAAGCGGCATGAATGTAAACTTATTTCAAGAACATACCGTCAGGAATCGAATGAGCCCCTCCCCAGGTCCGTAGGTCAAACCATTCCCGATGTATGGCCCGATTTATGGTGGCAACATTTGCGTTTTTTCGTTTATTATTGTTTGTTTGTAACCTAGTGATGTCCGGCCGATAGCGTCGAGTTGTAGTGAATGTGGATACTGGAGTGATAGCCGATGTGAATACTTGTAGTGTAGTTAGTAGCCGATACACGGGTTGAAGCATTCTGATATGCATGAAACGCTGATAATATATAGGTAAATATTATTCAATATTATTACTGGGGTTTATTATTCAATATTATTACTGGGGTAAATAAGTATTCTTTCACTCGGGTTTATTATTCAATCGGCCAATCATGATTTGAATCTCTACTAAGCTTCGGAGTGTGCGTGTTTCACAGGTGATATAGCGATTATTGAATTTCAGGAGATATGCCTAGACCACGTAAATCGGTTCTCAACCAAAACACCTATTTGGATTGATCAGTTGATGATATTTGTGTGCCTCCTCTACATCTGTCTACCTTTGGCTACATCGTTTAAATTTGGATTTGGGGAAGTTTTAACGCAATACGAGTGCTGAAGGACTTGATAAATTATAGATGTTTTTATTGTGGGGGGGGGGGGGGTTGAGGTTCAATAAAAAAAACGCTGCAAATTCTTTCACTGGGGTTCATTGTTCAATTGGCTTGCGTTCATGATTTGAGTTTCTACTATTTTATTTTTTGTGTCTTGTCATTTGTGATTTTTCAGTATTTTGTAATTTTGGAACTACTAGCAAATGTTTTTTCTAGTTTCCATCTAGTTAGATTGAATAAATTACATTTTTACAACAAAAAGTTTGAAAGAATTATAGTCCAAGTGGCCTTTTTGATACATCGCGCTTTTGTGAGTTACCTGTTCGTGTAACATTCATACATAAGTTTAAATACCTATGTGTAAGCAATTCTATACCTTCTTATCTAGTTCAATTGAAATAAATAATCTAGTTTTTCAACAAAGAAAAGAGTTGAACAAAAGTAATCATTTTCCAAGAGGCCTTTTGAAGCCAATTGCGTGTTTTCGGAAGCAAGAGTTCATTTTTAGCCATTAACGACTATTAACGGCTGTTATTTTAAACAATAAAGAATTTTTTTTATGAAAAATGTGATTTTAAAATTGTATTCTGGTTCTTTTGTATTTACTGCAATGGAAAGTAGAGAAACCAGCAAGATAATCATTGAAAAATCACGGGCGGTCGATAGACAGCTGCGCGAGCGCCGGTGTGACTCAGGTTGGCGCAAACGCGTGAAGGTTGATGGTTGTATCACATGTGAAGGCTGAACGGCTAAGGAAAATTCTTGGACTGAAGAAAAATCGAACACGCGGCACGATCGTTTTGCCGCAACAAAGCGTGATGCCGCGTTGTTACGTCTGACACATCTGTAGAGTTGTATCGTTTGATCGCACTGATAGATCGCGATGAGCGCCCGCTCGCCCCCGTCGATCGCGTTCGTTGTTCACTTAAGACACGGCGTCGAGGTATGGTATCCATGATGCGTCTGCGGCTTGCGATTTCTTCATGTACCTACCGAAACAGGCGCCAGCTGCGCCGCGCTGCAGGAGAGTTATCTCTCAAGAGACGCGGCGCTGCAGGCGGCGTACCTATGTGCCAGCGTCAGTTTCGATCAATCATCAATCATCATCATCATCATCAATCTATATACAGACGAAAATATCAGAGCAGGTAGGTATATCAGGGGGTGGTAACGTTGGGCGGGTGGAATTCTCCGCCACCCCCCCTCTCGACCGCGCCTGTGAAGGGGACCCCACCAATGAGGACCGTCTCCGAGGGCAACCGCTGGGTGGAATTCACCCCCCCCCCCCCTCTCGACCGCGCCAGTGAAGGGGACCGCACCGAAGAGGAGCGTCTCCCAGGGCAACCTGCTCCCCTCCTCGGGGACTTGGAATATACGATTTTTGGTTTATTATTAATAATCACTGGGGTTTATTATTCAATTGGCTTGCGTTCATGATTTGAATTTCTACTAAGCTTTGGAGTGTGCGCGTTTCACAGGTGATAGAGCGATTATAGAATTTCAGGAGATATGCATGGAGCACGTAAATGTGTTCTCAACCAAAATACCTATTTGGATTGATCAGTTGATCATATTTGTGTGCCTCCTGTATTCAATAATCGCTTTATCCTGTGAAACGCGCACACTCCAAAGCTTAGTAGAAATTCAAATCATGAACGCAAGCCAATTGAATAATAAACCCCAGTGAAAGAATTTGCAGCGTTTTTATTAGAAGAACTAAAGATCAGTATTTATCAGGCTCTATTTGAGTCAATTTTGCATTATGCCACTGTATTATGGGGAAGCACTTTCAAGTACCCAATTGATAAAGTTTTTAAGATTCAAAAATGACATTAAGGCTTTCCCTAAGCCCAGGCGGCATCCAACCGATACATTATTTCATGATTCGAATCTGTTAACTGTCTATCAACTGTCCACGTGGAATAAGCTCAAACTAAATCGTAAATACAATAGTTTATATTTTGCTTATGTGAGACAGCGGCAATCAAAATCGTAAAGACCGAAGTTCATGAGAGGTGAAATAATACAGAGGCATGCATATAGTAAATGAAGATTTTGAAAAAACTATAAATCCAATGAATATAAATAGTGAACAGGATTTCAAAAAAGAAAGTTGTGAACTAGTAACAGATAACCGTTATGAGTACTTTATAAACGAAAATTAATGATTTTATAACCATTACTAGCTGACCCGGCAAACGTTGCTCTGCCTTATAAATTATAGATAGATTCTAGTGTAGGCAACAAGTAACTTACTTATTTTAAGTGTGTAAATGTGTGGTATATGCGTGAAATAGGCATGCGTTATGAACGATAAGGAATATAAAAGTAATAAACGCCAAACAATATTATTTTCGAGTTAGTGTTTATTTTTTAAATTACGTATCAAATAATAATTACGACAGTAACACTAACAAACACATCAATCTTGTAATGCTATAGCGTGAACAATATTTTTTGTTACCCCATCGTTAGCGAGCACAAACAAACTGGATGGTTTACCCACTTCGTAAAATTGGCCGTGTCAGAAGCATGGTGTACTCAAATATAAATAGACATCATTTGGCCTTGGGATTTATTGATTGTCATTGCAAATGCCAATCTAATCGGAAACTGGATTCGTTGATGATAATTATTAAACTAAGTTGATAATGAAACTGAATCGAGCGGGATGATAATGATTAAATTACTAAAATGGCTATAAAAACATAGGGGTTGGTGATCAAAAAGTAAAAATTTAGGGTTGTATGTATTGTTTAATGCCACATTTAAAAAAAAAGAAAAACTTCAAATTTCGTCCAGAAATTTAAAACAAAATGTTAAGGGTCAACAACCCGTATCACTTGGATTACGAAAAGTACATGTTAGCCAATTTTCAGACCTACTGAATACGCATCCAAAATTTGGTAAAAATGGGTAAAGCCATTTCGGAGGAGTACGGTCACTAACATTGTGACACGGAAATTTTATAGCAATAGATAGCAATTAGAAAGTAATACAAATTACGTCTCTACTCAGTAGATCATTCCATGGAAGTGAAATCGAAATTTTAATAATGAATGTGGTGCAAATATAGTGCTATAAGTAGGTACTCTATAAAATTAGAAGTGAGAAACAACTCCGGGCTGGGCCACTGTGTTACGGTATCCAGCTCGATCATCGGTTATTATTCAATTGGAGACTTTAACATGTCAGGGAAATGATGTAAATACACTATCTATCTGTATATTATGGATAAAATCAAGGGTATAAAAAATTGTTATTTTAGAATGTAATTTAAAGTGACTGTTTTACTTCCATTCGTAAATTCACTGTTACCAACTAACAGCAGTTTTTGAGGGATGTGTTTTTGGTCAGACAAAAAAAACCACAAAGATTACCAGTTAACCAATAATCTTCATATGACAGGTTAACTGTTAATAAATGAGAATTTTTTTTTCTATTAATTATAACTGTTAACCCCTGTCCTATAACTATTTGCTCAACTTGTTTAGTTGCTAACTGTCTAGAGGTCTTCTAGGTGATTATAGAACTGGTTGCCGATCAAAAATGTCTCTAGCAGTTTCTCTTTTTTCCTTTAGAAATCGAGTAGTTTCAATTTATCGATTTCTGTCGTGTTTTCGTCGTTGCTTCATTAAAATATCTATGTACAACTCCCAAATCAAACTAGAGGGTACCGAGGTTAAAAAGAAGGCGTATCCTATTTAGATAAAACACTAGCATATTTTGTTTCAATTTTGTCAAGATCCCATGCATCCCACTCACCTTTCCATCTCAAAACGGTAAAACTGACGTTAATTTTTGCATAGGCGAGCCCTAATACGGTAGGGGTTATGAAACCGGAACATATCTTTCTATGTAATCGAGATACAGTAATCATTAACCCAAATGCAGAATCTACAGCGTTTTATTCAAACTCAAAACATCGAAAACGCCTCCATTTATTTTTTCCATACCTCCTTTGTCCTCACTATCAATGAATCAATTGAACCGTAAGCATACAACGGATTTGGGAGGAATACTATTTGAGATAGTTCTATATGTTGAAACACGTACGAATATTCGAACGATAAGAATTTAAGCTAAACTTCAACTTGACACGTTTCATCATTCCACACATCCAAGCGAATCAAGAATCCATAGACTCGGAGATTTCCCATGGTTTAAATTGGCAGCAAAGCAGTAAGAGGTGGGAAAGATCTGTAAAAATCTCCAAATGATGCAAAATATACTGCTGTAAGGAATTCTGTCACAGTGAGGGCATTATCTTGTTTCTGGGAAGAGCCGCAACGGAATAGTTTGTGCAGAGTTCCCTACTTCTGAATTGACAAAAATAGTCCTGTCAGCACCTCGTTGATAATTATATGATTGCAGAGATTTGTTTTCAGGCTTCCTTCGCGAGAACAATCGAAATTGCCGAATAGCAAAAATAAACCTGTCAACGAAATCGTTTGCGAAGAAGTTGCGCGCGTGCTAACTACCGTGGCTATCTTATCAAGTATTGCTGAGCATTCTTCGTTGGAGGCCTCAGGCCCTCGGCTTATCTTTAATAGCGGCCGCACGCTTTGTTCCAGAGATCGTAATTCGGGTTCAAATAAACTGACTTACTAATGTTATCTACCTTGTTTCTGCTCTCCGCTTCCATTCTGGATTTCCGTACACGGGCTTCAACTTCACAATTCCAAGACCTCCGTTTTTTCTGGTTGTTATGTTGTCAACATTGGAAGGGTGACTCGAAAATGCTAGCGGTGATGGTTGAAATGAATACTTTATTGCCCGAGTAGGTCACACTGTCCAGCGTTTGACTCTAATCGCCATCCTGTCTAGAGCAGGATTTCTTCATACAGCCTGTCAAATAAGCGGACTGATTAATGTTGTCAACCGACTTTCGGCTCTCCGTTCCCGTTCTGAGTATCCGTACATGGATTTGAACTCCACAATTCCCAGAACTCGTTTTTTATTGAATTCCTGGTTGTTATGGCCAAAATCGGAAGCGTGACTTCAAATAGCCAAGAGGTGATGGTTGAAATCAGTGATTCTTTGTCCGGGTCTAACGTTCGATTCTAATCTCAGCCCTATTCGGAGAAGGGTTTCTTCACATAGTCTGTTGACTTCCGTACAAATGCTGTTTCCGATATAGTAAGCATATGTTAAGCATGCCACTAGCAGTTCACGTTCTGTCGAATTCTGGTTGTTCACCCCTTCCTTGAAATGTATACAGTAGACAAAACTAGATATTTCAGATCCGAATCTCAACAGTCTGGCAGACGTCATTTTCGATGAGGCTTCATTTTGGACGGAAATACGCGTTAAGGGCTCATTATAAGTGATCGAAACAAAATTTGGATCAAAACTCTTAACTTGGTTATATCCATAAGCAAGTGGAGTTGGTCTCGGTCAAGTTGACTTGAGTTGATTCCATTCATTGATTGATGAAACATATAATTGACAATTAATGTTGAAAAGATAATAAATAACAAAGTTGTACACCGTAAAAAGGTCTTAACTGAAAAAAAAAAAGGTGTGAACGGTAAACATTTGTATACCATACAGAAAAAGGAGTTAACCACGTAAAAATAGACAAAACAATTCTGGAACTTCAACATTTTGGGAGTTAGATGGTCACTCGTCACCTATCTCTCCTCTGACTGTGAGTCTTCCTTCATGCATATTGGTAGCTAACACTGTTGCACAATTCACAACAGCTGTTCAAAATATTATTTTTCTCGGGGATCACAACTGTTTTCCTTTTAGATTTAACCAACATCCCCCCCCCCCCCCTTCTTTCTTTGATTTTAATCGTTCGGAGAGTTATAGAAATGCGCTCATTCGATTCAGCGAGAATAATTACGTAGTTACATCTGCCTTCCCTCTTCAAGTACATCTAACATCCGCTACATTATCTCATGACAAAAGGCTGATTTCGTTTAAAACTTTTACGTTTCTCCACTTTCAAACACCAATTTCTCTGTCAAAAATTGTTCTAAAATAAAAATTTAATAGATTTATAGAGAGCTGATGAAATGTAGATGTTTTTCACCGTAGTGGTCTAAAAAAATTGCTGAATTGCTGAATTGCACAGGGTGTATCAGATAAGGTGCGCAGTTCTGCACCCATTTGTTCTACAACCAATTTCCAACAAAAAGTGCCTCCTTAATTTTTTTTTATCTCGCTTAGATTTTGAGTAATTTCTAGCTTTTAATTCTAAGGTTTTCTTAGTGTTTTCGACCTTGTCTCAGCAAAACGGCTATAATTCGCATACAGTAATATGTAGAGTAGAAGTTGGGGAGATCGTTGGAAAGTGCTTTAAATTTCCTATCTTTCAAACGCCAAATAAATTTTTTTTTGCCGATATCAAGTTGGTTACTTTACAGATTGATGAAGATGATGAATTAAATATTGATTTTAATTCTTGGCGTATACAGGGTGATTTTTCACAAGATAAATTCTATGGAATTTTGATCGGAAATGTTAAATTTCTTCACACCCTTGGAAATGCGACTTTTTATTTAAGATCTTTCTTGTTTTTAGGAATTACCCCATTAAAACGGCTTCACCCACATTTTGCGTGCGATTTAAAATCTACCCGAATAAATTACCAACTATGCGAAAATTGCTTTTAATCAGCCGTCAAATCGTGGAGATCTCGACTTTCTTCAAACGCTAATGCTGTTAAAAAAAAACATTTTAGTCGGAAAAAAAATTATAAATAAACTAAATTGTACATTTTAACTGTAGATACTGTTCGAAATGTCCACCGTTCTGCTGAACGCACACCCTCGTGCATCATGTCACATTGGTGGACATTTTGAACAGTATCTACAGTAAAAATGTACAATTTATTACAATGCTTCATTAATAATTTTAAAAAAATCCGAGTTCGAAGTTTTCTCCTTTTCTTTACCAGACGGATCAACGCATTCGAAAAACCAGTGTGAAAACCACGTTTTTCTTACTTGAAAAGCAATTTTCTCCCACAAAACTACACGGAATTTCAAATTTGGTTATATCACTGGAAAGCCTAGATTTTGACAAATCTTTTAGCACTACGGACTAAAATCCACACGCCGTAACACAGGGGATTGAAGAAAGTCGAGATCTCCACGATTTGACAATGTGTCCTTTTTAAGCTGATTTTTCTGCCGTTTCGCCGGCTCAAAAAAGTTGGTTTCCCATTAGGGCGATAGGAAATTTAACGTTCTCTCAAATAGTCGAATCAGATTTGAAATCGCAGGCAATATGTAGGAAATATGGCCGCTTTAATGCGGTTAAAAAAAAATCGCATTTCCAAGGGTGTAACAAAAATTGCTATGAGGCATTTTCAATCAGAAATTTTCCGTAAAATCTTATCTTGACCGTCACGAAATGTAACAAGCTGTATACACTTGTACGCAACCACATAAACAAGTGTAATCGTACTGGTTTTTATTGAATCTCTATCTATAGAACTATTTGGTTCGGTCGTATCAATTGGAAAGATTCGACTACCGCTTATCTCTTAAAGTCTGTAGGTGATAAATGAACTTGCTTCCACCTCCTGTAAAACGAACAACCCTGCCAGCGCCTGATATCCCTGTTTGTACAACGAGAACGCGGGATTTTTTCCCTTCTCCCATCGTGCCCCGAAGGCTCCGCCATACTCGCAGTGTCGTTTCAAGACCGCGGGCTCGAACCCACCGCCTCTCGAAGCTCCCGCGAAAAACACGTTTACGCCCTTTGACGAAGTGCGAAAGAATCGTAAATATGTGCAGAGTGGAGAGAAAAAAAGGGAGATTTACGTTGACTGCTGGAGGTAACGCGACGCGAAAAAACCTCCAACCACCGGAGTAGGTATATAAAACCTTCTTTGTGCTCTCAAATTGATAAGAAAAGAACGAATAACCGTGCAGGCATATTCTGAAAAACGTCACAGAATTGATTTGCTACCGTTTCAATCATTTAACGGTTGTCACTGAATGTACTGACTGTGTATGAGAAAATTCTGGAATTATAAAAATTGGTCTAAACGCGGTTTTTCTTCAGGACGAACATTAAGGACCTTTAAACACGATTCCACCCTGAAATGAGCGTAATCACCATCTTTTCGTCAAGGTACTTCGGAATTGGTTTAAATGACATTCTCAAGAATGCTGAAAGTTTGTAGATGAAAGAGATTGAATATGATCTATAAAGAATGACTGGGAGGTGATGTTGGTTCATTTTTACCTGGAGTTACGAATGTCGTAATTCTGTGGTCCGGAAAAGAATTGTTTTAGTTCCAAACGCTTCGTTTAGTGGAGAAGGAAAGGACATCGCATTTAAGGGTAGCCTCCATCTGATAAATGGAAGATTCTTCATTACAGTGATGCTACTGGTGCTTGAAGTTTCCGCCGTACCTGTATATTCAAATTGCTGCAGTTATGCCCTTGAAAAACATAACTGACAGATCACACACTTAACACGCACATTTAAAATACACGGTATGATTGGCCGTGAAACTGAGATGGAGAACCGTCTGTTGCTAAGCTCTCTTAGTCTCAGCCTCAGCATCCAGAATCTCCATTGAATAACTGAATTCTATGTCCGTGTGCGGGTGATAGATGTGGATTGTCCTCCTATCCCATTTAATTAAATTGCTAAAGCATAAACGTGGATTTTTAGCTTCTGGGGTATCCCATGTTTGTCTCGGGCATATCTTCTAAGCCATTGGAAGGGGCAACCATTCCATCACCTCCTTGTTTTATGTTAGCAGAGCTTGATAACGAACTTATCACTCTAACACTGCTTCCTTAAGCACAAAAAAGTATGATAAATATTACCCCTCAAAAATTATAATTTAACACAGCCCTGCCGATTGCGAGCCTTCGTTTGGCAGCTATATTTTCACTTCTTTCATCGCATGAGACAATTGCTTCAGATCCAGTGTACTCGATTTAAAAAATCCGAAATTTTCCTAGTTACACAGAGGAAATTGCAAGGAAAGTAGTAGTAGGAGGCAGTTGCACTGTGGATTGATGGATGATGGGTACAGCAGGTGTCCTCATACAAGTACGGTGCTCAGGTTTCCTCCTGCAAAAGGAGGAAATTGTTTTCTTTAACATGAAGAATTTCTTTGTCAGGAAAGAGCTGACCTTAGGGTTGAGAGTACGCATGCTGCGATACTACGTTTTCTCCGTTCTCCTCTACGGGTGTGAGGCATGGACCTTAAGCTCGTATTTGGAAGGACGGGATATCAGCATTTAAAATGTACTTGTATCGCCGAATCCTTAAGATCTCATGGGTCGATAAGGTGAAAAATTTCGAGGTGCTGCAGAGGATGGGGATGGAATAAGAGATACTTCTTACAGTAAAGGAACGAAAAGCTCGGTATCTTGGGCATGTGATGCATGGTGAAAAGTATGAGGTTCTTCGCCCGATTATAGAGGGGAAGATAGAGGGCAAACGGTCAGTCGGGCGGCATCAGAATTCGTGGCTGAGGGACTTGCGCTCGTAGTTTGACTGTTCATCGCTCGACTTGTTCCGCACAGCGGCATCAAGAGAGTTGCTAGCCATCAAGATCGCCAACCTTCGCTCGGAGACGGCGATATAAGAAGAAGGTATTCAGAAATCAATTGATTATATAGTGCCTCAAATCTTGACGGAAACAATCCGCATTATACTGTTCTTTTTGTATGGATGAAAACGAAATGTATTTCCATGACGGAATTGAGTGTAATACTTTGCATAGTCTCTAGTGCCTAAATAAGTCCTCTATTAATACTGCTTTCCTGGTGATTTCCTATGAAAAAACTCACTTAAGAAGCATTTAAGGAAGTTTTCTAAAACGAGTTCACTGGATCATCGAAAGTGAGTGGCGAGAGGATCTAAACGCAATGGGAGATGTTTAAATATGGCTGCTAGATTCTAGATAGATAACTATGCCCCAAAATGACAATAGGATTGACTTCCAAGTGGCATTACCACCTTGAGTGAGTCAGTTGGATGGGTCCGCCGTTGAGTAGATAGATAGGTAGTTGTGACGTCGCCAAAGTTTTAGAGCAGCTCTCTTCATTATTTTTAAAAATAAAGTTTTAGATCGTTTGTTTCAATTTGAATCCTATTACATTTTAAACGTTGTATATATGTATTGGAAAACGGATATCAATATAGAAGAATTGATAGATACAACAATCACTTCAGGAACATTGGAGATGGCGCGCTACCCAATCCGTGAATACTAACCTGCACTACCGGACGGTCTTGATGGCGAGGAGAACCTTGTGCGCCGTTTGATCCGGATCACAACACCGCTCGGGATTTTATTCACAACTTTCTTGTTGCAGTAATTAATAAGTAGTTTGTTACTAGATATTCAATACTCCAAATTGGAAACTAATTGAAATCGTGCGGTTGATATATTTGAAAGTCGATAATCAATATTTTTGTATCAACTACTTTAAGAAGGTCTGGTCAGGATTTGGGGCGTTTCTCTGGTACGTACGGTAGGGGCCAATTAAATTCGACTCTAAATCACTAATTTCTATATAACTATTCTATCTATTTACTTAGTTTATTATTCGAAGGACTTGTGTTGATATCAGTAAAAATGAGTAACTATAATTATGTATAGAGTTACAAATCAAGTTGAACTCATCCAAATATAGTATTCAATATTGAATGCTCGATGCCTTTATTGAAATACTAGTTTGTATATTCATGAACAATAAGATGGCTGATCACAGAATCGTTTTCTCCTTTGGAAATGTTCAATCACCTGAAACCGGTTTTCGCCAAAACTGTTTGATTTGAATTTCAACAACACGGTACCGTAGAAGAAATTGGAGTTACAGCAGTTAGATTTCACAGAATGGTGTAGAGATTATGGAATAGTGGTATTCTTCAATGCAACTGTTTTATCAATATTCAATTAATTTGTTCATCGAGCTATATAGATGACGGTTCATGATAGTTTTGAAGATTCTGATAATTGCCCTCACGAATCAATCAAAGCATGAAAATACGGTTAAAATGTTCGGTAAATACGACAACAAGAACGAAATAATCCTTTGTAGCCTAATTTTTGCTTTCATTTTGTGTTTTGGAAGGTCATACGTAAGTTTGGTTTCGTGTTTGTATGCAAATTAAACATGCACCAAAACCTTCCTATCATGTTTAAACGCTGACAGAAAAAGTCGAAACTAATGACACATATAAATATATACGAACAATAAGAAATTAGGTGCATTTTTAGGAGTTTTCCTCGGTTCGCGATATAATTTTCTCTAATTTGTTCATGATGCTTTGAGTCTCACGATCTTACAACCTTAACAATATTCTCTCGTACCGGAGAGCAGAACTAAATGTCAGTTTGAAAAATCTTCCTATCCGCGAAAAAAATAACTGTTTCATTTATATGAGAGTCTCTCAAGGCTCATAAATTCCTTGGGAGTTGTAATAAAGGCAAACAGTATATTACTCCTTCAACGTAGGTCACAATCTGCGGGCGGAGGTTTTATGACCTCGAAGAGGTGGAGCAAATGGTGAAGACTCCGCGAAGAGCTTTAGAGTATTGCGGCAAGGCTCTGAGAGAAAATCAGTAAATTTCGGTTGGCGGGAAGCTTCAAGGGAGAGAAACGCCCGTTTCATCTTCATTCTCGTTAAAAATGGGAATTCCTTGCTCGAAGGGGGAAAATGTTAACGGTAGTAAAGACATTCCGAGATGTTACCAAGATGAGAGAAGCTGTAGTAAGCTTTGAGGATCAATTTAGGATGTGACGTTGCCATTTTCAAACATCCAGAAATTTAGAGGGCAGCTCCCTGACGTACAACTATAATTGGTAATGACAAAGCTTTATTAGAAGATCATAGGCACTTGGAAGAGAAATCGTAGCACATGGTTATCAGTTATACGTACCACATTTTCGGAAGTTCACTCTTCAATATTACGTTTTGCATAATGGAAACCGCAGAATATGAATTGTATGATAAGAACTCCAAGATAGGAAAACTGCTTCTTTTATTCAAGACTGGAATCCTTTTAGCAGAGAGGAAACATTTAGTACTCGTGGAGTAGGCTATCTACCTATCTGAATCCAGCTGTATAAGGGGTACCGTTCGTTGTTGCCGCTGTTGCCACACATTACATACCTCTGGGATGATTAAAAGATTTGAAAAGAAAGTTTTCTTCCTTGTCGATAAAATTCTCTCTTGAATTGAAGATCGTACAGCGTACTGATGTGAAGATCGTCAGTTATATTTCTGGGAGTTCAGTCCACGAAAAATGTAATCTTCATTTTCTCCAAACACCAGTTCAACAGACGAAACCAAACATCCAAACATCATGAGTAGATCTACACCACAGAAATCCAACCTGCAAGACTGTACCCTCCCAGAAGGACATCCGCACGTCAGCTGTCGGTTTGCCATTTTCAATAATAAGCCTTTTTAATTGCGAACCCAGAATTTTTAATAATCACCTCAAACTTTGTAGCTTTACGTTTCAAAGGGCGGAGATTCAGAATGTGCAAGTAAAAGTCCTTAGATCTACAAAAATCCGTTCTTTTTCACGTGGACTTCACTTGGGGTCCAGTAGGACCCCAAGCCAACCCGATCGTCTCACAAAAATCCATGCTTTGAGCAAAAAACTTGTTAAAAACGTAACAAAACTTGGTTCTTCAGATTTTTATCGACTTATTCAAGTTGGGTGCCGTTCCCAAGTAATTTTTAATAATTTGCAATTTTGTAATCATTTGCTGAGTTTTTTTGGTATTGCACATTTCAACACTCGCGCTTGTACAAGCTATACAGACCATAGAGGTTCAGCGGCGGTAACTGTCTTTTATATTTTTCCAATGTTTAAAGAAATTCAAGATGGCTTGAATCATTACTCATCATGAAATGAAAATCGTTTGCAAATTGTGGTTGATGTATTACAACGATATAAGCTTAGCCTAAGGCCGAAGATGGGCATCATGGAGAGGGAGGTTCTCAAGTGAGGTCTGGAACATCTCGTCCGTATAATATTCTGTACGTTTTATTACAAACTAGCGGGAAACCCATGTTCCGCACGAAATATGAAATTCCCGTCGTAGGCTTCTCCAGTTGCGACGACTTTCCGCCGCTAACAACCTCACCGCTAACCTGCCTGTTAGTAGCCAGTAATGACAGAAGTTCAGGAACCAAACAAATCGGTTGCGAAAAGCCTATGTTGTGCCCCGGAACTTTGTTTACCACAACTCCTGTCATAATCTAGCAGTTTAGCCGTCTATTGGGAACATACGTACCTTCATACAAATAAACAAACTTTGAGTCGCTGCCCGAGCATCAATTGTATGTACCCACCTTTGAGACTGTCTCCCCGTTTTACTTTTCTTCCCATTCAGACTCAACCTGCTTTTTGAAAGCCCCAGGTGGTATGGCTTCCTACAATTTCTTGAAACTGTTAAACCTAACCAACAACCCAAAGCGTTTTGTCTTCAGGGGTATTCCCCAGGTGTTTCAGGCTTATCGCTTCAACCCCAAAAAGAGGCACATAGCCTACTCCAAGACCTCCTTATTATAAAGCGACGTGCACCGAACAAAATATTCAATACTTTTAAAAATACGTTCTCAATGTGTTACCTTTTATCTTTTTTCCGGAGAGGGAAGGTACAGCCCCTCGAGCTCTATTTCCCGAGATCAAAGAGCTATATCACAAGGTTCTTTCGCTCTCTCTACATGTCGCTCGTATTGAAATAACCCCAAATCGCCCTCCCCGCGTTGTACACATTGACCGTTCCTGGAGAACTGCGTTTAGTCCAATATAGGCGCTTGCAATTCCCACTATGTTCCCCCCGTCGGTCGGAATGGAGCATTTTCCACCGACATCAAACGCTTTTTCCTTTATGTTGTTCAGTTTGTTTTTGAGACAACAGAAACGTCTGTTTCATCCTTCAAACGAATTAACGTTATTGGGAGCTTGAGTTCTCTCCCGGCCGGTCCGACGGGTTTATTGAAGTTGAACCGGCAAATCCTCTCATCGCTCTCAATAAAAACGACTGTACGAACGCCCTGGGAAACTGAAAGGTAGCCAGCTTCTGTTACGTTATCACCGTGACGTTCTTCACTCTTTGGAATTTCATTCTTTCTCTGCAATCGAATGTTACATGGACTGGCAACTGTTTCAATGGCCTAATAAACCTCTTATTTCAACATCGTCAAATTTACCAAAGTACTCGACAGTCGACACTACACTAAAAATCCTGTTTTGCGTCGTTTTGAAGAAGATAGAGGTATTGGAATGGTTGCAAAAGCGGAAATTGTTTTTGTAATGTGTAATATCTATGTGAAAAGGTCCTATTAACCTGTTTTATTCATTGACTAATCAAGTACCTATCGAAAAATTAAGTATTCCCAGTAATTCCTGAAACTTTGCAGAACTCACTAACAAAACCCCGGTGTTAGATTCTCATATGTTCTTTAATATCTCTTGTTATAATAGTTACCTATGAATAATTTCGAATAACAACAATTATCAGCAATTACTTTTGCTCTTGAAATATACTTGGATTAATAAAAGAATAACTAATAAATCTGGATAAGGATAATAGAAAAAGGGGTAGCCGTTTAAGTAGGATTAAATATACACTCTGCTTCATTTATGGCCAAAACAATATATGGGGGAAACTTGGGGAAGAGCAAGAAAATAAAACTCGAATGACGAGAACGCTGGTAACTTGTATTCACTTCCCTTGTCGTAACTATACTGTCCACTCAAGCTCTCCCTACCGGCTGTTTACTATCCAAGGTGACCCTTTTTAATATGAAATAGGAAGTTCAAGGCCGTTTCCCGACATATATATACACATAGGTATCAGGTGTACCAACATTACAACAGCTCTGAATGGATTTTCAAAGCTCAATATTCAGAAACCGCGCATATAAGTTGTACACTTTTTGATGATAAAGCCATCCTATTCGGCTGAGGGTGTTACCATTTGAAATGGAGCTCGTTTGGAGACGGGAATGATGTACTAGCGTGCTTTCAATTCTTGCAAACAAAGAATCTTTATTGGATCTTCTGAGTTTGTAGGTTCGAATCTCTGTGATTTCCGTCTCATGTACCGAGGCAACGGGGACGGACATTATGAGAACTCCGGCGTAAAGTTGACCGCCTAAAAGGTGATCCAATTAGGAAGATAGGCTCTGATAAATCAGCTGAGAGTCCTTTGTGGCTTTTCTAACTTACTTGAGATGCCGAAATTCGTGACCAGGAGGTGATGGTTACCAGCTTCTAGCATTGACGCGGTTCGCCTGCAACACTCAGATACTGGAAGCTTAGGGGTTGCAAGTATAACCTTAGTGGCAGCAGTTTCATGAAACAGGAAGGAGAAGTATCCATATCCATCATAATCGTGGATTTCATGGAGTCCATAAGAATGTGAGGAGTTCCTTCGGGATATCTGGATACATAGGGATATCTACAAGGTGTGGAGGATCACCGACCTGCCGAAGGACCTTTGAACCTTATTACTTTTTTTCCATTTCTGTGATACCAAGTCTTGAAATGCAAATTTAATGAATAAAGTTTATTCTAACTTCATCAAACAGAATATCGGTACACAACTTTTCATAGCAAACCTAATTTATTGATTTCACGTTTTTATTGGAGATTCTGCAGACATTTGGTAAGTTTGCCCTCTGCTTCCTTTGAGGCCAAAAGGTCATTCAATGCGATAACCTTTACAATTCCTTGTTCCAATTTGGCCGTATCCCATCCGATAGATTTACAAACAGATCGAAAAATAAGAGAATACTCTGTGAACCGACTCATATCTGATATTGAGTTGTCCTTTTCTAAAAGCAGGAAGAGAGAAAAGAAGGAGACGAAAAAAAGAGCTGACCATGGCATCCTGGAAGGTTAGGAATCGCCTTTGGTTATTTCCCCCCTTAACGAAATAACCCTCCCAGGAACATAACAATTCTCTAAAAGAAGGAAGCAGAGCGGGCGACTGGAGACAACCCTCAGGTGTTTGAGTCCCAAAGGACGCTCTGTCCTATCACCCCCGCCTGAGCCCGTTGTCTGTTTTCTCCGCCTTTACAGACTGCGGGAAAGCCAATTTGGTTACCGGGCCCCCACCAGCGCTGTGGAATACAAAGGACCTTCTTATAGGTCTTCCTCGCAAAACCCTTATCGTGTCCCGGGAACGTTTCCAACAGGTCGAATTGGGACAAGAAACAGAAAGAGACTGTTGAAACAGCTAATTAGTTAACACTCAAACGTGTAGCGGCCCGTTGACAATTTTTCATCAGCCCCAGGTATTACCTCGTTAATAGCAGTTTCTTTGTTAATCAATAATTTTGAAATATTTGAATCGTCATAAACTGAGCTATTGCAATATTTCAATTTAAAAAAATTATATTTTGGAAAATGTTTTTTAAATATACTGATCCTTTTTGGAACATTCTGTACGGTTGCTGGATCTTAATGTTTTCGCATAGATGCAAAATGAAACTTAATAAATACAAGTGAATTTTAATTTCCTTATTCGAAACGCCTTGAAAAAGGCAAAAACTTAATTTTTTATTCTTCATTAAGTAACGCTATAAGGAGTTCTCTCAAACATCACCTCAGTGGTGCAAAACGCATTAAAATTATCTTTTTAAATGAAAACTTCCTTTTTCTTCAGTAAATTCGAAATTCACGTATAAATTCGGTCGGATCCATCCAATACTGTAATTTCTGAGTGCCAAAACATGCGCGATTTCTGTAAACTTGCAAAGAATTTGGAGGTTTCCAATTACCATTTGTGGTTTGGTGTGGATTTTGGAGTATTCGTTAACGCTTTATCAAAAAATAGTCATGTATATAGAGAAAACCTCGAAAAAAACAAACAACAATCAGAATCACAGACTTCTCCAATCATTTCTTCAACTATACAAAACAATATTCATTGCGTTATATTGGTATTTTTATACGACAATGTTGTGGATATATCCATATATCTATCCGGCGGAGAGGATTATCGAGCGTCAAAGAAAACTGCCCCGCGATTCCAAATTCCAGGAGGTTCTACCTAAGACGTTATTCTGAACACTGTCTCTTTCGAAACCGGTTATCGTTATAACTCTGAAATACAACTGGTTATTTTAGATGGTTACGTTATAACCGTCTAATTCCTAATACCTAACCATCTATAGACGTCCTTAATTATAAAGAAATCCAAAATGGCAAGTCAAGACTCATTCGATCGTTTTCAACCTCGCATTGATTTGATACCAAGACACAAGCTTAGCCTTGGATGGAGCGACGATAGACAGCTGGGAGCGGGAGGTAATCACGTGGGATGTGGAATATCTCGGAATTATCGTTCCGCTTGTTTAGGACAACACTGCCATGATGCGTCAACTTGTTGATTTATGTAAATGTTCAGACAATAATTGTTCCACACCTCATGGTTTCAATAATAATGTGTTTTGATAGTAGTTTGTGTACAAGCAATACATGGGAGGGGGATATTCCTCATGAACACTTCATTTTACTTGAACACTCGGACGTCACGTTACAATCACGTGGAAAAGTGACAATGATGAATCCTTCACACGAAATCACGCACGCACTGTACCAGAGATACCCGTGTACAATGAAGCAAGATCAATAGAAATATGTTCAATTGTTTAATGCAATTATCTATTTCTCTTTTAAAAGTAAAAACGCTGCAAATTCTTTCACTGGGGTTTATTATTCAATTGGCTTGCGTTCATGATTTGAATTTATACTAAGCTTGGAAGTGTGCGTGTTTCACAAGTGATAGAGCGATTATTGAATTTCGGAGGCACACAAATATGATCAACTGATCAATCTAAATAGGTATTTGTTGAGAACAGATTTACGTGCTCTATGCATATCTCCTGAAATGAATAATCGCTCTAACCTGTGAATAATAAAACTTAGTAGAAATTCAAATCATGAACGCAAGCCAATTAAATAATAAAACCCAGTGAAAGAAATTGCAGCGTTTTTTTAATGGCTATCAGAATGCTTCAACCCGTGGATCGGCTACAAAGCCTTTTAGGAGTTTACTCCAGTATCCACATTACTACATACATCACTAGGTTACTGACATCAAAACAAAAACAATAATAAACCAAAATAACGCAAATGTTGGCACCATAAATCGGTCCATACATCGGGAATGGTTTGACCTACGGACCTGGGGAGGGGCTCATTCGATTCCTCGTGGAAAGTTTTCTTCAAAAAGAGTACAAATTTCGGCCGCCTTGACTTGTTTTGAGGTTTTTAGGGATTTTCCAAAACTTTGACAACCCTTAAAGGGCACTTTAAATTAAGTGAGACAGCTGGCTCAAGAATTGGGGCGTTGCCGGACCAACATGGATTTTTCCTGAAAATTTTAGATTTTTTGCTTCAGCCGTTTGGGAGAAATCGTGCGTACGGCGGACGGACGGAAAATTTTTTATTGCAGATTAGGATTCTACACCCTTTGAAACGTAAACCATGAAATTTTCTGGGGGGGTTAGAATTTTTTTTTTTTTTTTTTCAAGAGCGATTACAAAGGTTTATTATTGAATAATAAACCAAAAGCAATGAATTTAAACTATTGCCTGCCTTGTTGGGTTTGGCACATAGCTTCCTCATCATGGAAATGTCATAATATTCAAAGATTTGAAGGGCACTCAAGGAACACGGGGTAACAATAATTTATTATAATTTAAGATACCACGAATAAGAAAATCTTGTCCATGACTTATTAAAAACATCTTATAGTACAGTAGTAGTAAACTTGTTGTTAACAAATAAGTTCAATACTTCAAGGTAACGAATAACGGTAATAGTATTCCAAAATGAAAAGTCATTGTTTGATAGGAAGTCGTGGATGCCTGAATACAGTTCCAGGTTTTCTAGCGCAACGAGGGTATCGAAATTGAATGGAGATGTTGTTTCCGTTGGAATAGATGCGAGGAGGTTCCTGCTCTCTTCTTCATAGCGCGGACCCTCCAGAATTACATGCGACATCGGTTCATCTTCTCCTACGCGATGGGGGCAATCGGATAAGGCTTGTTTCAAAGGATCGGCGGATCCATAGACACTCACAGGCACGAAACGAAAGTTGTCGAGAATGGACTAAAACGCGAAATGATTGTGGAAATTTTGATTTTTCTCTCTCGAAAGTGATATAAAAGATTCCGCTAGCCGTAGGTAGAATCTACATAGGTAGACACAGCACCGAGTCTAATAGACTCCTTCGCGAGTTGGAACGGGAACCTACTCAATTCCATTTCACCTATTCGCTCTATTCAACTGAAGTGAAGCTTCAAGAAAATTAACCGCACGGAGCTGACATTACAATCACGACGTACCATCTAGTTAGGGGTGAGAGCTACCGGACCGTAACGTAGCTAATCTGCACAATCATTGAAGACTTCGCCAACGATGTCCTATGATTAGGTGCAGTGCCGTCGAGGACAAAGTGTGATGACTAGTAGGTGGATTAATTGAAAGACATAGAGACACGGAACTGTAATTGTTCACGAAGCACTATAACGTAAAAAACAACTGGAAATTTTGAGTTCGGAGAGTAATTTTCAACAACCTGCTTGAAGACACAGCTTCCTTTGATATAACATACAGAAATAATAAACCTTTGTGTAATGATCTGCACCGCTTTTCATCAAACTTATTTGAATTCCTATAATTTTATACGGGGTGTATAAAATAGTAATTTGTACATGTATTGTGTATAGTAATATTGTATGATTCGCAATAAAAATATATTCATAAATGGAGTTAGCTATAATGAAAGAAGTTGATAACACTGGCTAACAAAAAAAGTTGTTGTTTCTTGTCTTTTATAAGCACATTATTTCCAAGTTGAAATAAGGCTTCCAGCTTTGGCATTATATGTGTTGTGTATATTATTAAGCATTATTTATATGTTATATTACGTGTTGGGTGTATCCATTAGCATTGTTTAGGGTTATATTATGTGTTTTGTAAAATTCGTTAAGGAAGCAATTATTATTATTTTTCTAGCTATAACTTTGTTTGACGGCGAATCCCTCGGACGGTCATTCTATGACCACGATCATTTGCATGTCTACCTTGATTGTATTTATCTTTTGATGCATTGTACTTATCAATAAAGCATGCTTTATCTATCTATCTATCTATTTTATTTCCATAAAATTTACCAAAATAAGAGCCATTTGACGGCCTGTTACAATTTTGGAAATTAATCCCCTATATGGGCACAATGCCCGCGGCAGGGGATGAACAGCCTCTCTGATTCCCATCAAGCAAAAGGAATCAATTCACACCGTTAACTTTGCTGCGGCGACAAAAGAACACGACAATTTTCGTGTTAGAACTAATTAATTTCAAAATATACACAATTACAAAATATAATTAACCAATTACAAAT